>CM066589.1:28132500-28802500 GCA_033816785.1 Picus viridis
ATAAAAGAGATTATTGTATATCTAAAATACAGACTTTGAGAAATGTTTTCTCGACTCCAAGAAGAAAAGCTTCTTTATTTGTGGAGTTAATTTGCATTTACTGTAGCTTGCATTAAAGTTACCCATTTCCTTTCATTCAAGGGACTTCTCTTTTGTTCACATGAAAGCAGGCAGATTAACCATCTGCAATGCACGTGTTCCTCCTGCTAATTGCTTATGGGATGTTCCACTTTCCACTCCCCAGAACAACTTCCCAAAGACTAAGCCAATGTCACTGCAACTTGCCAACAGGATTACCTAGGAGGAGGCTTTGCCACTGCAACATGAAAAATACTGAGTAATACAGGCATGGACAGGCACTCAGGGATGGATCTAGTGCCCAAAACTACTGATGGTCTCTATGTTACAACAGCAATCAAAGGCTGTGCCTGTCAGACGTCGCTTTCCTGCTTGCCCTGTTAGCATCCTGCAAAGGAGATCACAGGGGAACATCAGGTGGCTTTGAACAGAGCTTGTGACTCCTTGGGCACATATGCAGCATGGCATGAAGTGTGGCAGCTCCTCTGGCATCCCTGCCTGGCTTGCTAATGAGATCTCCTTTGAATCAGCATCCACCTTTGCCCTTTGTGGTGGGTAGCAGGGCTTTTAATAACGTTATCAAGTGGGCTCTGTGATGGTAGGTGCTGCACATAATAAAAGAGACTTTTTGCTTTAAAACTTTTACAGCCTGAAAAGACTAAGCAAAAAGTGCAGGCTGGGAGCCTGTGGAAATGAAGACCCAACTTAAGAAAGGTATTTAAATACCTCAGGCACATACCAATGCTGTGAAAATCCCCCAAGGCCAGAGCAAAACTGGCACAGCTCCCAGTCGGGTATCCCATCAACAAAAGGGGCATTTTTTTCCTCTTCTGAGCAATGCTTGGGAAAAACTGAGCAAGGAAATGACTCACCACAGTACCCTTTCTGCAGGGACAGGGCTTTGCACCTTGCTCCTGGGTCTGAATGCTGCTCTGGAGATGTCTCACAGAATCACAGTACCTGTGAGTGCTTGTAACTGACGTTTTTGCAGACACAGATTCTGATCTATCTCTTCCATCCTGAATGCTCAGTCCCTGGTTCTTCCAAGGTTCAATGATGCATGAGCTATGGATGTGTACTGCCACTGTGCCCTGACACTTGTACAGAGCATAGGAGCAGAGACAGGTTCTTTCCTGGTGAGGAAGAGCCCCTCCAGCTTGCTGAAGGTGAAATTGTCCAGCTGATGTCTCTGCTGTCCATTTTAAGCAGGCCTGTACATCTGTGCAGCAGCTAGGAAACAACCTTTAGACCCCCTTCAGATGTTCATCCTAGAGAACACCTGGTCACTCTTGCCCCAGGGATGTTTAGCTTGCAGGGATTCAACACTAAGATTTGTACATTTTAGCTAACTGGTGCCAGTCACCAGTCATTAAAACAAGTTCTAATAAGAGCAAGTGGTGCAGCTAAGCAAAGGCTTTCAGTGGAGCCAAAGTCTGTGAGCAGTTGGAGGGAACTCCTCCTGTCCTCCATTTCAAGTGACAGTTCATGTATTTTTACACTTCTGGCACCAGAAATGAGGATTTCTGCCTCCTTCTGCTGGACTGGAGAGACACAACTTTTCAGGCTCAAAGGAAGAGAAGCAGCAATCATGAGAGCTAGATCATCACAGACCCCTCAAACAGTGTGGTAGCACTTTCCAACACCCAATGCCATTGAATCCTTTCTGAGAAAGGATCCTCATCTCTCATCCCAGAGGCTCGGGATGGAGATTTCATCTAAATCACCACCTTGCCTTTGCATAAGGAGATTTGTAGGGAACAAAAGCTTCAAATAATCCTCCTCATCTTAATAAAAGGTTAAGACAAAGTTACAGGCAGTCTGGAGAAAATCTAGTTAGGCTGCATATTTGGACAGGCAGCTTGAGTCAGGGAGATTAAACACTTTGACAGCCGTAAGTATTTGTGCAGTCTCAAATTGTTCTGTGGGCAGAGGACAGCAATGCAGGTTCTTAGATGCTCCTGGCACTCCACTGGGAAGAGCTTTCCAAATTCCTTGATTTCCTTCCTGTGAGCAAATAGTGGTTCAGACCCTTGGCTGGCACAGACTGGCTTTTCCCCTCTGACAGCAGGGGAACCCAGCCAATTCAAGCCTGCTGAGCTCTTGGCTTGCTTTCTGAGCTCCAGTGTGGAGGATAAGTGTGTCGGGAGAGCCCTCAGTGAATGAGCCTATGAGCTCAAGAGAGACCATCTGGTTTTACTGGAAACACTGCAGAGTAAAGGTCTCCTAATGGTATTTAATTTAGATTCCATGAGACCTCCAGTGGATAGCTAACAAAGGATCAAAAATGTATTTTTTAAAACATCTCCACTGAGAAGTAACAAAGCTGCTGAAGCTTTAGTGGATGTGAGTGTGTAAACATTGCTCAGCAAGCTCCAAAGCATGGGCTTAATTCATGCACACATGGCAAAAGCCAGTAAATAGCAAAACAGCTCTTTTTGTATCATCTCAAGGCATTCCAGAAGCTTATGATGATGAGATGGGTGCCGGAGCTTGGTGCTGCATGTTGTTGGCAGGGTTTATCCTTTGCCTGGAGCACAGTGACAGTGCAGTCATAATCATGGTTAATTTAGACCAGACAAAGAAGAAATCTGAATGTGATTCTAGGGAGGAAACTGAGTACCTCTTTGTGGATTCTTGGCATCTTGCAGATCCATCCTTAGAGTCGTGATAACTGGGTTTGGGATGCATTCTTTGGGAGAATCTCTGCTCTTAGAGATTGTGCCTGTGGCTCTCTCACCTTGCTGGATCTCAGCCACATTCAGGAGAAGATTGCAACAGCTTGTTCCATGCAGCGTTTACCTGACTTCTCACCATCTTTCTGAGTGATCATCGCTTCCTCTGTTTGCTGCAATCAAGGAGTGAGATGCCATGAGTGGGTCTGGAGCATCATGCTGTGTAACTCTGGATTTCACCATAGCAAAACCTGCTGGCAGGACACTTCCCTGCAGAACACACTGAAGCTTCGCCACTCTTATTCCACCTGCCGGCAGCAGGATTTCCCTCTGTACCACCTGTGCTGCATCCTCTTCTGCAAAGGTATCATAAATCCTCGTTTCAGTGCTCCAATTATCCCTCCCAGTGCACATCTGACTTCAGAATCCCAGCAGATAACTTCACTTAAATTCTGCTAGCGACAGAGTCGTTAAGTGCAGTCTGGTCACCCTAATTCACTTAATAATTTGACATGGGCATTTTTTCACCTTTTTTATGCCCGTGTGGGGAAGTGATTACAATCAGGGAAGTGACTTGGTTCTAATGACATAATTGATTTTCATATTTATTCCCCTCCACTGATCTCAGTTCAAATGTGCTCGGCTCACAAGTCAAAAAGATGATTTCTTCTAATTATCTGTTCTGCCGAGCTCATCTTGGGCTCTGCAAATCCAGCTGTATCCTTTGTGCCTCTACCATGCTGTCACCCAGAATAAAGTGTTTGCAATCAGGACGCAGTCAGTCATGTTTTGTTGCTAATGTGCAAGGCACAGCGGAAGCTCATTTGCCCCTCCACCCTGCTTACCGGCTCTGTTGAGTCAAGAGCAGAAAAACACATTTCCAGCTGGGGCACGACTGCAGGAGAGAAATGCAGGGGTCTATGTGTGTGGAACAGCACAAGAGGCGTGTTCCAGGCCGCAGGAACAGCAGATGAGGCAAGGCTGACGAAAATCGTGGCGCATGAAATCACAGAATCACTGAATTGTCGGGGTTGGAAGTGACTTCAAGGATCATCCAGTTCCAACCCCCCTGCCATGGGCTGGGACACCTCACACTACAGCAGGTTGCTCAGAGCCGCATCCAGCCTGGCCTTAAAATACTCCTTCATGAGTCAATCTCCTTGTACTAAGGAGGAGTAGAAGGGCCATGTCCTCTTGCATAAAAGTTTCCTGCTCTGGGGGCTGGAGGTTTTGCAGAAGGCTTCTGCAGCCTTTGCTGACTTCTTCTGCCATCAGGAGTTTGGGTCACATAGTCATAGTTACAGATCTCTGACACACTCTCAGAGATGAGACCATGCTTGGGTTGACATTCAAGCAATCCCTGTAATTGATGCCATGGGCTTTCATCACTGAAGTTGTGGTCCCTGCTAATTGAGTTCCTTCTGAACCATCAGGCCTTGTTTTTGCAGGCTAAGATGAAACCACAGCTCTTGATGAGATCCTGGAGTTGGGATACTTTTACTATGGGAATGGGAAGGGACACATGAAGGGAAGGGCTAGGAGAGACAGGGAGGAGATCATGTCTTTTTCTCCCTGAAGTTGCTGGGTGAAGCTACTTCTTCCCTATGGATGGAGTCCCTAAGGGCTGCACTCTGACCCATCTGCTGGCAGTAGCTGCAATCTGACTCTGTAAAGTGTTGCACTTGCTAGAGCAAGCAGTAGGTCCATAACTCTTATGCCATTTTCATCAGTATGTTGGCTTAGCAACAACTTAATTTTCTTTTGTGTAAAGCTGGCCCTGATAATGGTTTTGACAGACAGCTCATAAAAATCCAGGGCTCAAATGGACCTTTGCTCAGGACCTCTATTTAGTGTGTCCATCTGTTGCATGGATGACACAGATGGCAAAAGCCACATTTCTGCAAGACCTCTGCACATCTCATCACCTGGCAGCCTGGGGGTGAGCTGATGGAAGGGCAAAGGGGGAAGCACTAAGTGCTGGAAAGCTTTGTGGGCAGGTGCAGAAAAGTGACTGAGGACCAAGCAGCTGGTGGCTGAAGACAGATCACTCAATGAGCCATACATTTTGAACAAAGTGGCTTCTACCTGGAACAGGCAGCTGAGGACTGTGGGGCCTTTTTCAGCTTCCAGCACTTTCTGATGCAAGTTGCAGGTGGTGCACACCCTGCTACAGCAGAAGCCTTGTCAGATAGAAGTGGGCTCAACACAGAGCACCTGAGCAAAGCCCTCTGGGCTGTGACAGCCAAGGGTACAGAGCTCCAGAGTCCCATCCCCTGAGTCAGTGATCTCTGAATTTTCCCAGACAAACCTGCTGCACTTTCAGACATTTGGTAACACTTTGCTACCTCCTCTCCCTTCTGCCTGTGCCATCTGATAGTTGTGGGTTTATTTTCTGACACAGCCCCAACATCTCGAGGGACACTGGGGGGTTGTATGTGTGGGGTGTGGAGACGATGCTCTGAGGTCAGTTCTGAATCATGTGGCTGCCCTGGGGCTGCGACTGCTGGGGATGTGGCTCCAAGACCCTTTTCTTCCTTTCCAGTCTTGTGTGCCTAATTCCTCTGAAATAATCCCAAAAAGGTCAGTCAAACATTTCCATAATAAGGAGCATTCTGAATAAGCAGTTTCTGTCTCTTCCTCATCTGTAGGCTTTGCTTAAGACAGCAAGTAGTTACTTTTGAAAGTAAGAACAAAACCCCAAAGAAACCAAACTGAATTTATTTCCTTTAAACTGATGTAGGAAATTTTAATGATGGTAATGAGCTTGTCATGCTTCTGTGTTTCCTTCAGTGCTTCTGCTTGAATTTTGCCTGCTTTTAAAGTATGGATAATTTTATACACTTATCCATCTACCTATCTACCTACCTAACTAACTAACTAACTAACTAACTAACTAACTAACTAACTAACTATCTATGCTTTCCTGATCTTGCCTACAGCCCTTTTGAAGAAAGCTTGTCTTAGTCTTGCAGATGTGGAAGGGGATTACACCACTAAGCTTGGTGTGTGGTGCAGTAGTTCTGCACCTAAAAGAAAGATAAGGAGAACAATTCCTCCAGCTCCACTAATAATTTTCCCAGCAGGAAGAATAATATTCATCCTCCCCTCCAGACTGGACACTTTCTGCTGTATTATAAAATATCAGTCACACATAAAAAAAAATCCCCCCAGAATGAAAGACAGATTTCCTCTGACTTGAAACAAAATGGATTAACACAGAATACAAATGCAAAGCTGACAGATAATGACATTTCTTTCTAAAGCTACCATCACTTTCAGACTCCAGATCACCTGATGGACAAGTTCATGCCAAGGGAGAGGAGCAGGGGATCCCATTTGTTTACCCCTTTGGCGTGAGGAAGGAGATTTGTAAAAGCTTTTTCCATTTGCCTGAGTTTGAGACTGACAAAGCAGACAGTCACAGTCAGTTCAGAGCAGAAATTACTGAGAGTTTTCAAATATCTTGTTTCTAAGAATTTGTCTTATTTTGCTATTTAGTGAATCTGTATGTCTGTCACCCATCCATCCATCCATCCACCCATCCATCCACATCGAACCCCGCAGTTGTTTATGCACTGATGTACAAACAATGTATTTGCATAAACACATCAACCCACTCATCCACCCTCACGTTTAACTCTGTCCTTCTAGGGCTGCATGGGGCTGCATTTCTTCAGCAAATTTTATGCTTCTCCTCCCAAGGTCACCTTTCTGATAAAGCAAACACAAAAGGGTTACCTTGGATTCTATCTAACAGCCTCTGAACAGGCTATCACGTCCCAGCACAGCAGGAGCTATCATCATGCTGTGAATAAAAGAAGCACCCTGGGGTTTCCACATCAGGCATATGGTTACGAGCCAGCTCCCAGCAATGTTTGGGAGCACAGGGAGCAGGCAGATAGGACGCTAGAGAGCTCATCCTGCCAGCACTCCTGTCCCCCAGGCCGGCTTGGTGGGAGACAGACAATCACTGCTCCCTAATTTGGATATGGGGAGTGATGCTGTCTGATTTGCTAGGGGCTGAATTAACGAGGCAGAAACTGTAAAAATATAGTTATCTTTGTTTTTTCCTGACAACCCCTCCCCAAAATTAGGTATAAAATTTATTTGATTATTTAGAGGTGCTACTCAGTCATGAATTCCACCAGGATGCTTCTGGGCAGCTTTAGCACAAGGTAGAGAATTCAGAAAACGGAAAAGGCTAAGCCACAAAATAGAATCATAGAATCACCAAGGTTGGAAAAGACCTCAAGGATCATCAAGTCCAACCTGTCACCCAAGACCTCATGACTACTAGACCATGGCACCAAGTGCCACATCCAGTCCCCTCTTGAACACCTCCAGGGATGGTGACTCCACCACCTCCCGGGCAGCACATTCCAATGGCCGACAGCTCTCTCTGCGAAGAACTTTCTCCTCACCTTGAGCCTAAACCTCCCCTGCTGCAGCTTGATTCTGTGTTCCCTTGTTCTGGTGCTGATTGCCTGGGAGAAGAGACCAACCCCCTCCTGGCTACAACCACCCTTCTGGTAGTTGTAGAGAGCAATGAGGTCTCCCTTGAGCCTCCTCTTCTCCAGGCTAAGCAACCCCAGCTCCCTCAGCCTCTCCTTGTAGCGCTCGTGCTCAAGGCCTCTCTCCAGCCTCGTTGCCCTTCTCTGGACACGTTCAAGTCTCTCAGTGTCCTTCTTAAATTGAGGGGGCCCAGAACTGGACACAGTACTCAAGGTGTGGCCTAACCAGTGCTGAGTACAGGGGCACAATGACTTCCCTGCTCCTGCTGGCCACACTATTCTTGATGCAGGCCAGGATGCCATTGGCCTTCTTGGCCACCTGGGTACCTTGCTGGCTCATGTTCAGCCATCTGTCAATCAGCACCCCCTGGTCTCTCTCTGTTTGGCCGCTCTCCAGCCACTCTAACCCCAGCCTGTAGCTCTGCATGGGATTGTTGTGGCCAAAGTGCAGCACCCGGCACTTGGACTTGTTGAATGCCATCATGTTGGACTCTGCCCATCTGTCCAGCTGGTCAAGATCCCTCTGGAGAACCCTTCTGCTCTCTAACTGATCAACACGTGCTCCCAACTTGGTGTCATGTGCAAATTTGCTGATGACTGACTCAACCCCTTCATCCAGATCATCGGTGAAGATATTGAACAGGGTGGGGCCCACCACTGATCCCTGGGGGACACCACTAGTGACTGGCCGCCAGCTGGCTGTGGCACCATTCACCACCACTCTCTGGGCTCGGCCCTCCAGCCAGTTCCTAACCCAGCTCTGAGTACTGCTGTCCAAGCCACGGGCTTACAGCTTGGCCAGGAATAGCTTTACCCCACTCAGAATCAGAGGCAAGCCAGGAACCTTAGGGAGAGCCAATAAGAATGCCAGGTTGTACTCACAAGGATGGAGCAGGAATTTAGCAGCGGTCCCTAGGTCTCCTGTCGGTGGCAGGCTGCAGGAACTGCAGGTTTTATAGTCCAATTTGTGGATAATGCAGCACGATCCAAAGGGAAAGGACCCTCCAGAATCAAAGTGTCCATAGACACGGCTGCCACGAGGGGAAACTCGTGAGCAGCAGCACTGCACGAAAGCTGCAGGTTTCACGGCATGCAGGGTCCAGGGAGAAGCCAGGTCTGAGTGGAGTGAGCAAGATGAAGGCCAGAGTGAGAGCAGGAGCAAGATGATGGCAAGAGCCTCGATTGCTTTCTGGTCACTCTGTTTAAGGCATTTCTAGACAATGTGTCCAAGGCCAATCATAGTTCCCAAACACAAAAGTGGACTTCCCCCACGGGGAAGGAACCTCTGCCCTGGCGGGAAGAATGGGCACTAATTACCTGTCCCCAGGCAATTTTGCACTTTGGAAGGCAATTTTGTGCCTTTGTCTTTCCCCATTCAAAAGATGTGGGAAGAGGGGTTTGGAGCACACTGTAACACTATCCCCATCCCCACTGGCTTTTGTCTGGGAGGAAGAAGAAGGCTGGGAGGCAGGGGACTGGGGAAGGGGACAGAGTGCAAGAGAGGAGAAAGATGCTGGGACAGCTGATTCATGGCTTGCAGGCAAGGAGGAGGGATGGGAATCCACATCCTTTCAGAGGCCCCAGCCCAGAAGGAAAGATGATAAGTAAAGTATCCCTCCCTTGCAGAAGATGCCTGGGAAATATGTTGTAGTTGTCCATGAGAGGGACTTCTGTTACTACCATAGGATCATCCCTGTGAAGAGAGCTCCCAGGGCATCCTCAACCTTGCATGATCAAGACTTTGATCCATCATCTGTATCTGGGCCCTAAGTTTTGCCCATGCTAATGCACAGCAACAGGCAGCTCTCATCATTAACAAAAATCGGGAGGGCTCTGCAAAATTTATCTTTCTATGATTTGAAGCAGCTCAAGCTGCCCAAGCTATCCTGGCAGCTTCCCTGGGAGCAAGCATGTCAAGAGGACCCTATGAAGAGCAAGCCTCTATTTTTCCATGGGTGCTTGGCTTTGACGCTTTGCTGCACAGGAGAAGAGAGAGTCCAAGTCCTCAGGACAGTGGAGACCCCAACTCATGACAAGGCTCACCTGAGAGTCTGCTGGCTGCAAAGTGTTCCATATCCTTGTTGAGGCCAGTCCACATCCAACCCTGCCATGACAAAGGTCGACGTACAAAACCTCCTGCCTGTCCTTCGTACCGAGACAGGAATGGGACCTCAGAGAGCCTCTGCTGGCTGGTGTGCACCTCACATTGCCCTCAGCCTCCCAGGCCAATTAAAATCCTCTTCAAATGATACATCTCATCTCCAGACTCCTCCAGGGAACTTGCACACTTCATTAGTGTAATTGGAAGATATTTCCACAGTGGCAGAGCCCACCCAGCCACTGAACTACCACGATTGTGGGAAAGAGTCCCATAACGAGACATGGCAGGGCGAAG
The DNA here is from genome assembly GCA_033816785.1 of Picus viridis. Classification (NCBI taxonomy): domain Eukaryota; kingdom Metazoa; phylum Chordata; class Aves; order Piciformes; family Picidae; genus Picus; species Picus viridis. Next base: position 28,142,157 of record CM066589.1, read on the forward strand.
GGGGCCATCAGCTCTGACACCTCACAGGGTTCTTCTGTAATTGCTCCTTGAAGGGTTCAGCAGGACTGCAACAACGTTTTTTTAATAGCATCTGTTGTTTCTGTTCAGCAACACACAGAGGTGTGTGCCTCTGCCCCTGAAGCTCCATTCACTTCATGGCTGCTTGCCACAGTGTCTAGGTACCCACTGGCTGTCTACAGCTTTGAAAATATTCCAATTTATCCTTGGGGACTGGTAGGTAATTATCTGACCCCTATGTCTTTGTTGGGGAAACTGAGACAGAGGGCTGTGAGTTTGAGCATGGAGTGGTCTCCTTTCTGCCCATGGAGGGTTGGGGGTTAGTAAAAGAAGATGTGAGGAGGCCTCTTTCAAAAAAGTCCCTCCAAAGCTGTTTACAGAGAGCCAGAAGCAGTAGTTTCATGGCTGGGATTTCCTTAGGTGTCCTTTCCTCTGGGGACAGTCTGGATACAGCTGGCTACCATCAGGTATTGTGTGGGGCAAGAGGCTTCTTGGTTACAGTGGGGGCAAAACTGATTTAAATGGGGTTGGTGCTGGAGTGAAAAGCTGGGGGAGGCAAGGAATGAGGTGGGAGGTTAATTCAGCAGGCTGTGCTCTGCCCATCTCTCTTGCAGGCAGGGTACTGAACACGCTGAACACGTATTATCCCTAGTGAGTTTGCATATGAGCCTCAAATAATTGAGAGAGCCGCGTGGACAGGTGTGAGGCCAGTGCTGTGAAGGGAGGAGAGGGCAGGTGTGACAGCTGCTGCCCCCTGTCCTGACGCGTGGCCCCAGTTTCCAGAGGGATGCTGTGCTCTTTGGATCTGGTGTCCTGGATGCTTCTTCACCAACACAGGTGCAGGTAGCACCACTGACATCCTTCTCCTGGATGATTTCCAGCGAGGCAGAGCGAACACCTTATTTAAGGAGAAGCAGCAGGGCTAAAAGGCCACATGCTCAGCACAGCAGTAAGTCCTCCCTGGTTTCCACCTCGGGGGAGCAACTGTAACCACACAGCTTTGCTGTTTTCCTGCGTTTTTTCTGCCTGCAAGGATCGGGGCTGCTGCCTAAGGCTACAGACACAGACTGGGGCAGAGTAAACGCCGTGACAATGTGAGGACAGAAAATTTTGACAGAACCTGGCTCAAGGAAAAACAATTTTGCATGGCATTTAAGAGGTCTCCTGCCTCCTCTAAGTATTGGCTCCAAACTGATATAGAGCAGGACCTGTGTGGCAGGATTCTCCTCTTCCTGTCTTAAAAGTATTATGAAAGATTAGTGCCTGCTGTCATCATGGTTTGCAGGCATGTTATTGTTATTAATTACAGTTATTACTGCAACACAGATCTCCCCAGCATCTGGTGGACAGGCTGCCTGCAGAGCCAGGGCTGCGGCTTGCGGAGAGGCAGATCCTGCTGTCTGGCCAAGTTGGTAGCAAAAAAACCAGCAGCTGCCCTGAGCAGCACAAGCTCACCCATGCCATGGCCAGCTGGCTCGTCAGTGAGCACGCAGTGCCAGCCAGCCTGGTGGCACACGGCAGCTCAGCTGCCTGCAAATGCTGCCTGCTGCCTGCCAGCAAAGGTGGGAGACTGGAGAGCTCAGGGAAAGGAGCAACCCATTTGGAGGAGAGCGCCGCGGCAGGGTGCTGGGCAAAGCCGGGCATAAAATGGGGAAGGGGGGTTGTAAGTGTTTTTGAGCAATGAATTTAGCTCTGGAAGTTTGGCCTGACACCTGCTCTGTCATCAGCCTGGAATGCTTGGGAATACTGGAGGGCTTTTTGAGCCATTTCTGGAGGTTGAGAAGGACTTGGGTATTTTTAGAGGTTCTCTTTCATCCCTGTTGTCTCTTTGCTTTCTCTGCTTGTAGGAAAGTGGAGGGAGGAAAGAAAAAAAAAGGAAACACTTCAGATTGAAACGGCAGGGCTTGAAGATTTGCTGGAAAGCAAAGGAGAAGAAACCTCCCCTGATGGCCCCTCCCTGGGGGAAGAATAAAAGGAAATGTGGTGAAATCAAAGTGTTTGTGGAAATGCAAATTCCTAGTAAATACCACGGGTGAAGGAAACTGTGAATATTTAAGTACTTCTACTTGGTTGTATCAACAGCAGCTCAGCCCTGGTGGGAGGGACGCTACCTCTCAGAGCCTTGTGACTTGGGACCCTCCTATGTCCCACGGCAAGTGATTCATCCCAAGGAACTAATCATCGCTGCTGCAGAGAGATGCTCCCCGCTCCACGGGAGTTTCTATTTTTGCCCTGACTTACAGTCATCGGTGCTCTGATGGGAATAGCCAGGTGTTAATGAGCATCCCCAGATGGGATGTCTTGGCTCGTTGCCTCTGACAGCAGGACTCAGGAGCCTCAGCCAGCCTTGTCACCCCCGGGGGCGGCTGATGGGCCACAGCAGGACCTTGTGTGTGAGTCGGACAGGAGACTTAACAAAGACATTCAATTCATTCACAAGAGAAGATTATTTACTAAGAAAACTACTGCAAAAGGAGCTAAAAGGAGCTCAGGATGCTACCAGCCTCTTGCAAGAAGAGTCCGTGCAGATCCTTGCCCAAAAATCTGTGTTTGTGTGAGAGAGGACTTAGCAGATGCACTGCTCTTGGCAGCACATAGCTCTACCAGGCGATTGCTAGGCTGGTGCCTCCTATGTGTTGCATAGCAGCTGGAAAGTCTTTCTTTCTAGGAGGACCTTTTGGCAGTGAGCATCACTGGCTCACATACACTGGGGGCAGTCTTGTCCCAGACACCCACAGTAGTATGGACAGAGACCCAAAGAATCCTGGAAAGTGAGCAGGCTGTGCCCTGAGATTGATGCATAGGCAGCTATGTACTGGTATGGACACAGAGCCTGCAAGGCTCAGCGCCCAGCCCGAACCAGGACACTCCCCAAGGTCACTCCCAGCCATTTCAGGGATATCTGCTGCTGCTTAAAGTCGGAGTAGGTGAAGTTGGTCTGGTGCCCTCCATTTTGGCACACCTCTGCGCTCAGAGACCCCCTTCCAATCAAGTCTTTGCCAGGAAAATGAAAGCAAACAGTTGTGGGTTGAAAAAAACAACACAGGACAGAGCCTTTGAACTATTTATTTTAAGCATCCTGATGACTTTCTTTGCTAGGTCCTGGCCTTGCTATGATCTGGAATTTTGGAGAATGGGCTGGTGGAAAATCATGGCTGCAAAAGCTGGGAAATGCTGCCCAGACCCAGGAGGTGCCAAAGGTGCCCAAGATACTCCATGAAACTTCTCCTGGCAGCCAGAACATAATCTCCTGGACAGGGAGTGCTGGCCACATGTCCTCTCTGAAGACAAGGATGGGGAGTTATAAGCAGAGAGGAAAAAGTAATTAGGAGCTCCCTGAATTGGCTGCATTAGTGTGGAATGGATAGATAGGGGAGGCAGGAGAGAGCAAACTGTGCTGCCGAGTCCTCAGCAGCATGGAAATGTGGCTGCAGTTCAAGAGCCTATTAAGGAGCCGAGACATACACAGACTTTATTAGCCACATGTCAGAAAGTGCCTTCTACAGTAAATCCTACCTAATAGCCCTATGCTAGGAGAGAATTAAATGCTTTTTAGCTCTCAGACAGTTATGTAAACCTGAGAGAGGAGAAGGGGGGAAAGAAAAAGATAACAAATATCAGCAGAGGAGCTTTCAGTACACGCTAGTTATTAATGTATTTATCTAGACCATTTATTCACTGAATAAATAGATATATATTTTTTTTTCCCTGGGACAGGCCTATTAAGTCTGACAGCTTAATCAACACCCAATGGGAAAAAGGCCATTTTATAAAGTAGTTAAACTCACATTGATTTCAATATAAGCTCCATTTTTTTAGGGCTGGGGTTTATTTTTTTGCTGTCTTTTTTCTTTCTCCCCAGCCATCACAGCCCATTTGACAGACTCGTTAGCAAGATATTAAACTGCCCCACTCTTATTTGGAGGACAATAAATTACTATGGAGAAAGATGCTGTTGTCTTAACAGATGCTTTTCACAGTGTAAACATCCCTTGACTGATAAGCAGAGAGGGAAGCAGTGTGCAAACTTGCCTTTTCATGCTAAATAAATAACAGGACTGGGAAAACTGGCACTGAAATCAATGCTGTTTTGCTTCACAAAGAATGCAGCACTGGAGGACAGGATGGTTGAGGAGATGGATAATGGAATACAGAGTTTTCCCTTGGTTGTGGTGTGCCATGTTAATCCGTCCTGCCCAGTGGGGAGAGGAGCTTTACAGCTGCCTGGGAGAGTCTGCAGGGATGTGGATGGTGAGGGCTGCAGTGTGGGGCTGGATGGCACCTTCTTGCTCTGGCATGGATGCTAGTCAGAGCAGGTCCTTTCTCTTTTAGGTCCTTTCATTTGGGTGATGGGCATAGCATGGCTTGCAGCAGGAGCCAGCTGAGCTGCAGGTCAAAGGGGTGAAGGGTTTATTCTGTGGTGACACTGGGTTTGTGGCCTCTGGGCCAAAGAGAGCCCAAGGTTGACACTGCTTGACAGAGGAATGCCTGCAAGCCACAGCACTCTGTGGATGTGGGCATTTCCAAAGGTGCACAGGGTTGGTGATGGAAGTAATCTGCTGTCAGGTGGATGAGAAACCCATCCCTCTACATGGAGGAGAATGGGGGCTGCAGAACTCATTAGCAAGGGCCAGAGTCTGCATGCCAGCGCTGAGCAGGACTTTCTGGATATCTTGTCCAGGAGGGATAGGGTGGACAGATCTGCTGGTGTCTCTGTATAGGTACCAGCCCCAGCCAGACATGAAGACTGGGGAGCAGCCAAATATGTGTGGCTGCAGGCAGTGGCTCAGCACCACAAGGCTCATTTCAACTCCTCTCTGAGGTCTCTCCATGATAGACATTTTAGGTTGGGTTCTTTCTTTGGTAGCAGTTCCTCCCAAAGTGGTGTCATGAGGATGGCAGCTCCTTCTCTGCCAAGGAACAAACAGATGCCTGTAGTCAGACACTGTCACAAGTTCTCTTTGAGGTGCTGGGGCTTGGCCAAGCCACCTGCAAGTTACCGCTCAAAGGCTCCCAATGCATTCTTGCCTTTACACTGAGTGCTGCTGGGCTGTATTTGTGACTCTTCCTTTGCAACTGTAAATAAAGGGATTGAGTTTCTTTCTTAAAGCCGGGATTCTGCTCGACAAGGCAGCAGCTCTGAGAAGGGCAGTTCTGGGTCTGGTTGCAGGGCACGGGCAAGCTGATCAGGGAAGCTTCATTCATGCCTAGAAAAGATGGTTTTGGCTGCTGTTACACTCACAGTGTTAGGTGCTGGAGTAGCAGCAGAATGTCACAGGTCCTGCTGCCCTCCTGTGCCTGCCATGCTCTCAGGGACAGACACTGGCCATGCTCAAAGCCCTGGTGACCATCATGCTGGGGAAGCAAGGAGGAAATGACAGAGAGAAGATTTTGTGCCTTTAACACAAATGCTTGCATTTTGGCACTGCTTTTCCTGTGGGTGCTTCCCCAACATCCCTACTAACTGCTGCATTGAGTCAAAAAGTTCCTGGCTTTCCTGGCATCCCCTTTCTCCCCCTCCCACACAAACCAGCCCTCCCCATCCAACGCATTCCCAGCTCAGAGCACTGCATTAATGCTCCGTTTTATTGCATGCTCTTAATGACGCATCTGCAGACACTTCCCTCTCTAACTGAGCAAATTCTTGCTGGGATGGAAATTTTAAAATGAGAGTCAGATTGTTTCCACATCACAGGGCACAGCCAGGCTTTAAATACAACAAAATTCCTGAAATCCGTTATGCTGTCACCTAAGCATTTAAATAATTAACTACAGAAACATCCCACAGGCCTGGCTAAGAAGGTGAGAGTGTTTGCATTCTAATTGATCACTAAATGCAGAGCAAACAGCTCATGGATCTGTCAATAATTACTTTAGAACAGGCAGCTGTGGTCACTAAGATGAACTTAATCTACTCAAAGGCTCAGCAGCAGTTACAGGTGTAAGCCTGGGCTCTGGCTGTTCACTCTAATGACTTTATTATTCCAATGTCATTATTCCTGTTCCTCTCTAAGTTTTGCTAATGGGCCTGCACATAACCAGCCTTTGCTACCGAATCATTCTCCCACTCCTTTATTTATTTCTTTGGCTCTGTGAGGGCTGCAATTGCTTTCTATATCTGTGTATATAATCATATGGATCTTTTCCTCCTTCTCGTTCTGTCTTTCTTTCTTTTTTTTTTTTTTCTCCTTTTTTTCCTAATTAAAACTGGAAGGACAATTTTCTTGCTGAGGGTGGCAATCAGAGGGGAAGCACAGTTCATTTCCGAGGGGCTCCCACCTCCAGATCCCCAGCACACGCTGTGCATCCCGGGCTCCCTTACGTAAAGACACATCAGTGCGAGGAAATGAGCCTGGCTGCTGTTTAACTGTTGGGATTCTGTCACAACTCTTCTCTAGGAGGCCAGGATGAGAAACAAAGCCAGAGCATCCTCTGTGTCTTGAATCTGTCGTGCCCTGGCTCCTTCATGGTCTCTCCCTAAGCCTCTCTCCAGGAGCTTGGATGAGCCACACCCAAGTTCTTTCTGCCCAGCCTCTCTCCAGCATCCCTTTCCTTCCCTGCTGCCCCAAAGCACCATGTTAGATTGATAATACTGCTCTGCCAGTACCAAAACCCTTAGGTTTGCTTGAGCGAAGCAGCTGCCCCCTTCATTCATCTCCCAACGTTCCACCCCCACCTTGGAGCCTGCTTCTGCATCAGGGGTTGGTGGATCCTCCATTAATGAGGACTGATGCAGGGGACTCAGAAGCTCCCACACTCAAAGTCTCCCTGGGACTGACCTAAATCCATCTCAGAACTCTAGGGCAGCTGTTTTTCAGGATTTTCTGTGAAATGACATGGCAGCAGCCTCACAGCCTCACTCCCATTGGGCTCAGGAGGGAGACGGCTGCGAGGGAAGCAGTGACTGCAGGGAGACAGTTAATTTTATGTTTTCCAGATGATTCTTGAGTAAAAGGAGGGTAGAGGTGAATAAAAAGGACTATTGGAAGACAAGGAACTTTGCAGACTCCCTGAGTTTTGGTGGCCACCAGTCATGCCCTCCACTGTACACCCTGCAGCTGTATTTGGGGCAGCACCGATTAAACCTTATTTCACAGACCATGACCATCATTGACAGATCAAAGGCCAACTCTGCTTCTTCTCAGAGACCACTGCCATCCTGTCCATCCTTTTCTTGGGGTGAGCTAAGATGGTCTGTGATCAGTCCCCTATTTAGCTGACACACCACCAGCCTGCCTCTGTCTGCAGCAAGGGCCCTTAAACCTCTTTCAGAGGAGATTGTCTTGGGAAGCAGCAATCACAGCCCATCACAACGTATGTTTGCACTGGAAAGCTTCTCCAGCCCTGGCTCTCTGCAAATTACTGCCCTTCAGAAAGATAAGTGCAAATATATGCTTCTGCACATCCCAAGCACTTGGTTTCATGAAGAGAAACTCTGCCTTCAGCACACAGACACCATAGAAGAGAGAAATATTGAAGGCTTAGGGGATGGCATTGACAGCCCAGGACAGGGCAGAGCAATGGCATTAAACTGATTTGCACACCTGAGCTCTGGAGCAGCAGATGGCCCTGGCAATGCCCAAGGTGAGGCTTCAGTGCTCTCCTCTGCTTCGGGTTTTCTGTGGGACCCAAGACAGGGACACCATGTCTTGAGGAATGCTGAATTCCCAACAGATCTAGCCAGAAATGGCCTTAGAGGCTCTGGGATTTGGTCTTTCTCAGTTTCTTAGAAAGGTAGCATGGATGGGAAGGCATCCCCTCACTCTCTGAATGTATGCCAGGGAAAGCAGTACAGGGACCCCTTTACTGCTTCCAGCCCAGGTTTTCCTGTGCCTCATGGCCAGGTAGACATGTGCCCTTTCCTCTGGGCACATGGGCTGGGACAAGGGCTCTTTCAAACAGCCACCACTGTATTTATGCTGCTCATAATACTCCACAAGCTGTGCAGGGCAGCCTGTTACATGATTCTTTTATAAAATCACTAGTACTTCTTCATTCATCACAGGGGCAAACCTACCTGCTTTCAACTCAAAACACTTGTTTAGCATGAACTCAGGCAGGACAGAGGCTCAGATTCACCCTTTTAAAAGCCAGTCAGCTAAAACATGGGAGGAAAGTTTCCCTTCAGGTGTACCATCATTGCCTGGAGGTGGTGGCCATGTTTTTTTTTAAGCATTTGAAGTCACCCAGCTCCTGGCACAGAATACACATGGCAGCCAGCTCTGACTCTGCCATCCCCAGCCCTCCTGAGGATGAAGCAGTGATGGAGACTTCTGCTTTTAACCCAGAGCACAGAGCTTCTCACTGAGAGTGTGAAAAAGTGCCTTGTAGGTGGATTATTTGCCTTGGCATTAAGCTTAAATAAACAGGCAGAGGACACTGGGTGAGGGATGGAGGGTAGCAAGCACAGAAACACACTAATGAATGTAGCATCCTTGAGTCTGTGAAGGAAGGGAAGGCAGACAGAGCTGTCTGTGTGGGAGGCCTCAGCACTGACAATACACTAATCAGTACAGCTTCTGCCTCAGCCCTGCTATTGCTCATGCATTAGTTGAGCTGTTATCATAGAGCTTTCCTTAGCTCACCCCTCAGTTGGTTTGAAAATCAGCCTTTGGTCTTCTCTGGAGCATACTGCTCATGAAATCACCTATGTCCAAAAAGGGGCTGGGGACCCCTGTACTGCTCCCACATCCACCAGCTGCTTCCTGCACCCTGCTCTCCAAACTGCAGCCTGATGGACCCAGTCTCCTTTTTGCATGTCAGGGCTTCAAATATTTATTCAGCCACCCTGCCCAGGGCATCTTCTGTTGGGAGAGACAGAAGCAATAAAAACCCCAGATGCCCTTTTGTGTTTGTGTGAGGTGAGGGATGTTGGTAGGACAAAGTTTGTGCTGCTGTCACAAGTTCTACCACTGGCCATGGTCAGCAATGTCCCAACCTTGCTGTCCTTTGTGCCCACAGGGTTGGTCCCCTGTGCTGTGTGCACTGGGTTACAGTTTTTTACCCCACTTTGTAGCATCAATCACTGAGATAGAAACAAGCCTGGTCTGCTTGGCTGTATCTTCCCTGAAGTAACACAGAATAAATAACTCCCTGGGGCAGCCTTTGGGAGAGCTCCGTGGAAAATGGAAAAGGCTGGAAAGAGCCTTTTTAACAATCCCTGCCATGGCTCCACTACTAGCCTCTTTAAATTCCTGATTTATTTCTTTTCAGGAGTGACCTAGACCATGAAATCACTTTGAAGTTTTGCTCCTGAGACAAAGCATGAGGAAATTATTAATACAACATTTTAAATGCCTTGGTGTTTTTGGGTATTTTTTATGATAGAGGAAGAACAGAAGACCAAGGGAGAAATAAGAAGAGCTCCTGCAGAGTTGTTTACTCTAGATTAAACTGTCCCAGACTCTCCAGCTTTAGCTGAGGAAGAGTCTAAAAGTGATTAATTTTTAAGGTGACAAATAGTGCTTGCAGGCAAGAGGCAATTCAACTGACTGAGCAAAGAGACCATAGACAGGTTGTTTTACCATGTGAAGAACATATTAGCTTTCAAGTTAGGGAGACAATTCAGAGCTCTGTATATCTTAGGATACCTTAGGCTTCAGAACTCTGGATACCTGTTTGAGTAAAGGAACTGTAAACAGGTTGTTTTTCTGTGTGAACGGTGTATTTGCTTTCAAGGTAGGGATAAAATTCAGAGCTCTGGATGCCTTGGGTTTTGCTGCCAGACCTAGAGCCTTCCAGCTGTAGCTGTAGCTTTGCTGGACTTGCCAATGGTCTTTTCACAGCTTTGCATGACCTGAAGGTCACATAACCCTTCAAGAGCTGCTCCTGGGAGAGCATATACAATACAATACAATACAATGCAATACAATGCAATACACCAGGTTGAAAGAGACCTTCAAGATCATCATGTCCAACCTATCAACCAATCCAACCCATCTAAACAACTAAACCATAGCACCAAGCACCCCATCAAGCCTCCTCCTGAACACCTCCAATGAAGGTGACTCCACCACCTCCCCGGGCAGCCCATTCCAATGGGCAATCACTCTCTCTGTATAGAACTTCTTCCTAACCTCCAGCCTAAACCTGCCCTGGTGCAGCCTGAGACTGTGTCCTCTTGTTCTGGTACTGGCTGCCTGGGAGAAGAGACCAACCTCCGCCTGTCTACAACCTCCCTTCAGGTAGTTGTAGAGAGCAATAAGGTCACCCCTGAGTCTCCTCTTCTCCAGGCTAAGCAACCCCAGCTCCCTCAGCCTTTCCTCATAGGGCTTGTGTTCCAAACCCCTCACCAACTGAAACAGAAACTCTGCTAGGTTGTTCTGGAGAACAGCCAGAAGAAGCGGGATGTGCTTTCAAAGACAAGATGAAGCAATGCCTGCCAGCAATCGTTGGGGCTGGAGCCACTTCCTGGGTGCAGGCAGACTTACCTGTCTCACTTGTTATCCCCAGAAAGCCAGATCATCTCTCAGGACTAATGACATTAATTGTGCCTGGATGAAAGCAGACGCACGCCGCTTAATTTATTCTTCCCGTGTTGCGGTTGATTGCTTGTTATTCTATTACCCCCCACTGGATAGCTCTTTGAGTCAATTATTGCACTGATGACCTGCCTTTGTTGCTAATGTGACACTCTTGTTTCCTCTTCACTACAACAGCCTCTGAAATAGCATAATGCCTCCGTTCTGTGCGGTGGCACACAGGGGAGGGCCGTTGCGTGTCTCCTATGAGCAGATGAGCATGAGACGCGAGCCTTCCGTGACAGCGGTTTAATGAACCTTTTTGTGAGCTGCAGTTGTCTCTGCTGCTGCCCCCAGGCCCCCGTGTTTCAACCAGGCACCCAGAGCCTTGAGAATTATTGATCTGGGTAAACTGGGGAGTTGTGAGCAAAGCTGTTCCCTCCAACAGGAGCGACCTTACAGGAGATAGACAAGGCGTTGGCTCACTCCTTGTATTCACTGCAGTCTTCCCGTGGGTCTTCACGGTAAATTACGGTCCGGCTAATCTGAGACAATGATTTGAGGAAGGCTGAGGGCTGTCGGAAACAGAAACAGCTGGCAGCCCACAGCCAGGATGTGGGATGCCTTTGTAGCCTAGCAGATCAGACAATGGGGTGCAATACAGACCAAGACTTGAGCTGGCTTCTTCTAAATCACATTAACTTGAAAAACCATTCCTTCCCCGCTGCAGCTGTGACATGATGCCTATTATACAGCAAGATAGGAGTAGCAGGCTGCCACTCACAGCCCAGTTCTATTTTTCTGCATGGTCTGGCCAAGCTCAGCAGGGATGTGGGTCACAACCGTGCAGGCTGAACAAGACCCTGGAGGATGTCTGCGGAGCAAAACATGCTCATCCTACCACAGTCATTTGCTTTCAGAGCACACTTGTCCTGAGCTGCCCACTGAGCTGCTTGGGTTCAGGGTAGTTTCCTCCCTTCTCATACTCTTCATGAAGGTTTGTCTCCAATGACTGCAGTGTCTGGCAGCTCACTTACATCCTCTGTGCTGCTGTGCTCGTACTGAAGAACAAACATGCTGGAAATTGCTTACTTCCCTCAAAACTGTGCCTGGGACTGTTTGGGATGGGTAGGGATGGAAGAGTGAAAGGCTGATCCTTTAAAGTAGGGTGCAGGGTCATTCCAACCATGCCCCAAGCAGAGTCATGCTCTCTCTCCCCAGACTGAGTGAATCCCTAGTGCTCCCTAATACAGAGTATGAAGGGCCTGGGTGCTTTTCCCTTCTTCACTGCCTCCTCCAGCAATGATGTATTTCAAAACAAGAGTTTTCCCAGTTCACTTCTACCAGTTATGGAGCAAACACCTTCCCCAAGGCAGTGATTCTTTGACTCAATTTATATTGCTGGCTGCAAAAAGCTTTCAGAACCTGGGCTCCAACGTGTTTCCTTGTAACAATGTATAAAAAAAAAAGACTGGTTTGAAGAGGGTTCCTGAAGAATACCACATCTCTAAGCCTCAGCAGTGTTCAATTGCTCTCTGCTGAACGCAGTGCTTGGGCTGGTTCTGGGGAGCTGTGGCCATTGCAGGGCTCTTGGATAGGTCCCATCAGGGGTGTGGAATGTCTGCTTCTCTGCACTGGAAAATATAAAAAGAGATCATCCTCAAAACTCAGCCTATGAATGACAGTTAAAAGCTGTGCTGTGGCAGGTTCCTCCAAACCATGGCCAACCCCCATTAACTGAGCCTCCTTCTGCCACTAGAAGCATTTTATCTGCTCTACTAATTCATGATCAAGGGCTCGATTGTGGCCCTTGGCAATGACCGTCTGTCTGGCTGCTCATCCCCCTGAGGGCATTCTTGCTGCTCTTCCTAACTTTCTCCTGTGGACCAGCAAATAAAATATCCCTGGTGAAATATCCCTGGTGCTAACAGCTGATCTCAGAGTTGTTTTATTCCCTCTTCACATAATGTTCTAGTCTCTCATAAATGCAGGAAGATGCAGCCTTCAGTTCTGTGTGGTTCAGAAGTGCCATTAGGGCAGCTGGTGTGAGCACTGAGCAGCAGCAAATATAGGATGATAGTGTGCTAAAACAGTTGAGCAACCCACTGTCAATTCCAAAGCTTTCTGGCAGCTCTGTCTTCATTTTGGACATTTCTATCTTTACAGACCTATACAGGAACAGATTAGTAGAGATAAATTGGATGGCAACTAGGCCTAATGTGTCAGCAAGTTTAGATTATGGCTCCCTGATGGTATGTAATGCCTGATAATGCTGTCAGTTTTCTCTCAGGTCCTGAAAGGTTTCTGTGGGGCTCAGCTGAGAGCACAGGGGATAGAGGGGAGTAGGCAGTACCCCGTGTGAGCTTTGTAGTGGTGATTTGAGGCTGTTTCATATCCAGGCGCTGTTCTGTTCTTTGCTGGTTTTGCTGCCTGCCTTTACCCCAGCCATCGCCATAGGTGCTGGAAAGGGAAAGGGGGTCTGAAGGAGAACTTCAAGCTTGGTGCCATCTGCAGCTTGCTCCCTAGAGTTGCTCTTCCTCCTCCCTGGCTGCATGCAAAGCTGAGGGAGGACCCCTGTGAATTTATCCTGTTTGAAGTCCCGAGGCAACGAGCTCTTCAGCGTGGGTGAACTCGCCTTGGCACTACTGCAATTCCCTGTGATCCTCACTCTCCTCTCTGATCTTGTCCAGATGCCACCACTGCTCATTAAATAAAACAGATTTTTGCATCGTTGCACCCAGCTGCTTAGTATCATCCGGCTTCGATACAAGAAGCTTCACAGTGAAGGGTATCTGTGAGCACATTCCTTTCTGCACACAAATACAGATTTTCGTACAGGGGATGATGGAAACCCACTTGAAAAGGCCTCAGCCGCAGACTACTGGCTCAGGGGTGACCTCATTGCACTCTACAACTACCTGAAAGGTGGTCGTAGCCAGGAAGGGGTTGGCCTCTTCTCCCTGGCAGCCAGCACCAGAGCGAGGGGACACAGTCTAAAGCTGCACCAGGGGAAGTTTAGGCTCAAGGTGAGGAGAAAGTTCTTCACAGAAAGAGTGATTCGTCATTGGAATGGGCTGCCCGGGGAGGTGGTGGAGTTGCCGTCCCTGGAGGCATTCAAGAGGGGACTGAATGTGGCACTTGGTGCCATGGTCTCGTTGTGAGGTTTGTGGTTACAGGTTGGACTCGATGATCTTCGAGGTCTCTTCCAACCTTGGTAATACTGTAATACTGTAACTGAGAGTGCTGTTTCCTTAGGGGTGTTCCCCACAGGCTGCTGGCCGTGGAAGCTGTTGCTGGAAAAGTATCCAGTATTGTTGCCTGCTGTGCTTTTCACCTAGATCTTTTCCCTTTTAAATCCTGACTGTATGAACTCCATTCTATTTACTTCATTACCCACAGGCAAAGTGTAAAATTATAGCCCTGCACTTGGGTTGGGAGGCTGTGCTTTGAGCAGCTGCTGCAGCTCAGAAACTCCTATTAATGCTGTGCAAGGAAGGCGAGGGTCGAGGGACCAGAGAGCCTCTGATTACTCAAGGTAAAAATGATGGGAACTTCGCCAAGAGGAATGCACTGAAAAGGCTCCCCAGTCTATTAACCACCAAGATTGGGATGTGTACTGGAGCTACTCAGTTTAAACCTGATTTGCCACTCTAGAGGATTTTACTCACTTTCCTCATTTAATCCACTTACTTCTGTAGGCAGACAGATGGACAGGGACTGATCCCTCTCTCACTCTTCACTGCTGACTTCCCTCTGTATGCATTTCTTTAAGGTGTTCAAAGTTGTTCTTTGACGGATAAACCCTCCTGCGCCTTAAACTGCCAAATCTGAAATGGTCCTGGCTGGAGCAGGGATTAAGCAGCAAACCTTTATTTATTTACTTTTTGATGCTCCAAGCAGACTGTTCCTGCTGTTCCTGTGAGGCATTGCCTATCCTGCCCCTGCACGTGTTCTGCACAGGGGCACTTCTGGCACTGACCTGCCCTGGGAATTGAAAGAGAATCCTCTGACTGAGCAGGGGGATGCCCTGGGGAATGGCTGGGGACCACAGGGAACAGGGGAAGTAAGATGGCCTCATTTGTCCGTGAAATTTCCCATCATTTGCTTTCCATCTGCTTGCATTAAAAACACTTGAATATCTGGATAGAAACATCCTTGGGCATAGTTATTTTATAAACAGGCTGGTTTTTAACAAAACAGACTAACTCTGAACGTTAGGTTGCACTCACTCTACCTCTGGAAGTATTTTGGAAACCATCAAGTAGTAATCTGGTCCTTTGACGCTGCTCAATAGGGGAATCCCCAGAAAAATCTGTGAAAGATAGTATCTGAGGTCCAAACTGGCAGATAATGGAGTCTTCAGAGCTAATAACTTCATGCCCTTTTGTTGACTGGCAGCTTCAAAATTGAATGTCTCTGGTTGTTGCTCTTGGGAGCAGAGCTTCCTGTGGCTGTTCCTCAGCAAACAGTGATTAAACTGCAGCTTTATGCTGCCAGGAAAAAAAAGAAAAAAAAAAAAAAAAAAGGGGGGAAAAAAAAAAAGGAAAAAGAGAAAAGAAGAAAGGGGGAAAAAAAGTGACTTTGTAAACAAGCTCTCAGGAGAAGCCCTCCAGCTTGCTCGCCTCACCTCGTGCGTTCAGAAAGCAAACAGCAGCCTCCTACTTCCAAATTGTGAGGCTGACTTAATAAATTGCCAGACTGAACTATTTGGTTTGTGGGGTTTGGTGTTTTATTATTTATTTATCTCTATTTCAAACACAGCTGGAATACTCATTTCTTGTTTTGATTTTACCACTGTTCAGCTTCTCATCTTTCCAGCTAGACCGTGAGCTGTACTTGCAGGAGAGAGCAAAGTGCCCGGAGCCCTGGCTGCACAAGGCAAAGAGATGAGGATCACTTATTACTCAGGCAAAGCTCTCCACTGGCCCATTCCTTCTCTCTTGGTTGCTCAGGGTCTCTGCACCCCAAATGGAAGCTGCCTTGAATGAACCCAATAGGGTGCAAAGGTATAGCAGGGCCATGTGACATTGTTCCTGACATATGGAGTTTCTGCCTGAACGCAGCTGATGCTCCACTCTCAGCACATTGCTTCCCCAAATCTACCTGCTGAGCAACAATTCTGCAAGAACATTTGGAAACTGGACACTTGTGCATGACATAAATGAGCAAACACATTCTTTGATTTGCTGTCCTCTGACTTTTTCATCTTCTTTTCTCTGTTTTCCCTTAGAGGTAGGCAGGGCCAGCCTTGACTGCAATGGACACAAGAGCCACCTACAACTGCCTCATCCCTGTGCTGGGGCTCTGGAACAGAAGCTGGCTGCAAGGTCAAAGCAGATGCTGATAACTATAAACTCTGAGATTAAGCCCAGAAGAATCAGTCATTTTTCTTATGACTTTCAAGGAAAGCCCATTCCTGTTGAAGACAGGCTCATCACTGCAGCATCATGAGAGGAGGGGTTTTGCCATATAGCTAATGTGGTGATTTCAGGTACAGTTGCTGATGCCTGATTGTGGTGGGTTGAAACTTCCTCCCAACATTAAATTTGCCAGACCAGCTCAGTTGGAAGCAAATGGATGTTGTATTTACAAGCAAAACTACAGCCTACAATGAAATGCAATGAATATGTACAAAGCATACAGTATTTACAATATTTACAGCTATGAACAGCACCAGGAGAAGCTAATAGCTTATCCCTCACTGCCCCTCCTTCCCCACCTCTACATAAAAGGGACAAGAGAAAGGAGAAGAGAGACAGTAGACTTAGCCAAAACAATGCAGCCAAGGTCCAGCAGAAGTGAGTTAGAATCTCTCCCAGAGCAAAGAAGTGAGAGGAGAGAGAAGTTGTGTACATTACTAGCTTAAGTCTGTTATCTTTCCAATGGGCTCTTTAGAACTATCATTCTTTCCCTTTTTATGCCTAATAGTGGCTTATTTACATTTTACTACTTTCTGTTCAAGACCTGTGAAAAAATTTTAAAGGTATAGCCAAAAACTACCACACTGATGAAATATCTCTGGGATCAGGCAGACTGCTTGGCTTGAGTGGGCCATTATTCTACCTCCCTAATAGCAGACACAGAGAAGCACATTATCATTAAACCCAGGATAAATGTCATTGCTGAAGTTTGATGAGAAGAGCTTCTGGCTTTGTGCACATCTGAGCGTGGCAGGTGAAACACAGAGGATGGATTCTGCAACAGCCTCTGTTTCTGCACGTGGGAGGACATTGTAGTTGTTCAGCATTGTGGGCATTTGAGATGTAAAACATAAGGCAGTTCCAGAGGCCTGAAGGAGCAGACTAGATCTATTGCTATTGCTTGAACTGATGGCAATGCCTGCTGTACCTGGTGTTCAAAGAAGATGGCATGGGAGGGGAGTGGTGGGATCCTGAGTACCGAGATCTGCTGTGGGTTTGGGGATGCACTTGAGCACTCTGGACAGCCCTGGTATCTGCACTGCTCTAGGATGAAGGGGCTCAGAGGGGCTACAGGGAAAACTCAAGTGATGCAAGAAATGAGAAGGCTGTCTTAGGAGGACAGAATAAAGAAGCTGGGACCTGTAACAGGATGAGGAGGTGGCTTGAGAAGGATGAAGTCATGAAGGCTCAGGTAAGGTGACTGCAGGTTTGTTTACCACATCCCATAGCACACTCATTGAAGAACACTAATGTCAGCTAGGTTTTTGCACAGAGGTAGTGCATTTCCAAAACACACTGCAAGACGATTTTGGAGGCTGATGGTGTCAGCCCAGTCAGTGCAGCTCTTCGTGCAAGAGCTGTTGTGCTTGTGTCTGTCCTTCAACCTACAGCACAGGGCAGAAACAGGAAGGAGCACAGCACTACCCTGCTGCTTGGTGCTCAGCAAACTCTCCTCAGAGAAAGCTATTCGAGGAAAGGCTGTAAAATTCCTAGGGCTGCTTTGCAAGTGGGATGTTTATCATGATCAGCGTGGGGTGTCACTTAAAACCTGATTCATCCAGATCCCTCTGGAATGGCATGTTTAATATGAGTTATTTTTTATCCTCCAGCAATTTTCCGACTGCTCCTCTCTATAGATCTGCAAGGTATAGGAAATGGCATGTATCTCCTTTCATGCAGTCAATGTGGAAATTAAACGACTTTTTTCCTCAGGGGACATATTTTACTCCAACCAGGAGCCAAGGTAACATAGCTGGCAGGCTGCTTCACTGCTTCAGGTTGCAGAGGCACACCCTTGTCAAATCCCCTTGGAGACACAGGCTATGTTTGTTCAGCAGCCAAGGCAGCACCCCTCCAGTTTGGTGCAGCTGGCTCCCCCCCCTCTCTTTCCCTGACACAAAAGCCAGCTGGGGTTGCTCCAGTCCACTTCCTGCATTATGAGATCCCTGAATGAGTTTGTTACAGTGAAGCCCCACAAACTGTACAGGTGAGGCATGAGAAAATGGATTAATTTGCTCATCCCATCTACAACCCCCTGCTCCACCCAGCATGGGACATTTCCCAGAGTTTTTCCTCTTGGAAGTGTTTTCCTTCATTTCTCTGGGTTTTGCCCTCCAGCCCTTGCCCTGGCTCAGTGTCTTCTCTTTGGTCCCACTCAGGTTTCCTTCTCTGAGCTGGAGATGCCACTCCAACCTGTGAGCATCATGGGGGCTGCTGTGCCCTGAAGTCCCAGCAGAGAGGGCGGCCCTATACCGGGGGATTCCTTGACCTGTTTGCAAACTGCATCAGCCATGCATGGAAAAAGCCCTGAGCAAGATCACACTTCACAGGCTGAGCAATGCATGCATCTAAGTATGGAGAAGGGACATTGCCTGCTCCACAGGGCTTGATGAACACCAAACATGTGCCAGCAGTGTGTAACGAGCATGTGTGGGTCTTTGTATGTGTCCCCCTTACCTTCTTGCCTCTGTGAGTACACATCCCAGAACAGCTCAGTTGACTTCTTCCAGGCAGCCAGCACCAGAACAAGAGGACACAGTCTCAAGCTGTGCCAGGGGAGGTTCAGGCTGGATGTTAGGAAGAAGTTCTATACAGAGAGAGTGATTGCCCATTGGAATGGGCTGCCTGTGGAGGTGGTGGAGTCACCATCACTGGAGGTGTTCAGGAGGAGACTTGATGGGGTGCTTGGCTGCATGGTTTAGTTGTTTAGGTGGGTTGGATTGGTTGATGGGTTGGATGCGATGATCTTGAAGGTCTCTTTCAACCTGGTGCATTGTATTGTATTGTGTTGTACATGTTTGTAAAAACCCGAATGCATCTGAGTGTTTGTGGCCTCCAGCTACGACTGGGTAGGTTTAGACTGGACATTAGGAAAAAATTTTTCACAGGGAGAGTGGTCAGGCATTGGAATGAGCTGCCCAGGGAGGTGGCTGAGTCACACACAGTATCACAGACAGTATCACAGTATCACAGTATTACCAAGGTTGGAAAAGACCTCGAAGATCATCGAGTCCAACCTGTAACCACAGACCTCACGACTAGACCATGGCACCAAGTGCCACATCCAGTCCCCCCTTGAACGCCTCCAGGGACACACGCTGGATGTGTTTAAAGGTGGTGCTTGGGGATATGGATTAGGGGGCGAACTTTGTAGACTAGGGTTATCGGTTGGACTTGGTGATCCTGAGGGTCTCTTCCAACCTGAATATTTCCGTGATTCTGTGATGTCCAGACCCTGGGATGCAGCCACTCAAGAGCTCTTTCCAAGCAGCATTTCCAAATGAAGAAGCCTGCGTAAATGGTGCGTAAAGCTTTTGTGAATCAAGTCCTTAATCAGAACTTCAGGTTTCCGAGCACATCCTTCAGGCCTAACAGCCCTTTAATGCAGTCATCGCATTAAGAGTTAATTTACAGCACGCGGTTTGAGACGAGCTCTCAGCCCCTCGCTAAGGATCCGCCTGAAGTGTGAGCCGTGTATTAACAACCCAAATGTATTCTGCTCTCAGGGGAAAAAAAAAAAAACCCAACCACACAAAAACCAACAAAAACCCCCAACCCATTACCCCTGATATTTTTGCCCTTCAAGGCAGACTCTGGGCCATGGAACAACACAGCAATGGTGTGACGGGCCCACCGCCGTGTTCATGAATTTCAGACGCTGGTGAGAAATTATCTGTTTTGCTGGACCCTTGCTGGGCTCAATCAGTTCCTCCATGGTTGGTGAAAATTAAGAGCCAGTGTGATGCAAAGATGATATTTTAGACACTGCTTGACATCAAGGCTCCCATCCCACTAGCTTTGGTCTCTTCTCTACCTTCCAGGACATGTCCCTTCTCTTTCTTTCTTCAAAAAGGATCGGCGTGTTTGATGTGCTCCCAGTTTCCAGGAAATGAGCTTTCATCTCCAAAGGTTGTGTGTTTCTATGCAGAAATGATAATTTTGTTGGAGAGAGGAGTTCATTGCCTTTGTCCTGGTTTTAGTTAGAACTAATTCTGTTCAGAGATTTTTACTTTATAGCTCAGTCTCTTCTACTTAACTGTACTTTCAGAAGTTAACAGAACATTTTCCCAGCCAGCGTCTGCTTTGCCACTGGTAACTCTCAATGTTTTTAGTTAGGAAAGGCCAAGGGCACTGCTAAATCTTGTGTCCTGTTTTTGGGATGCAGAGTAAAAAGCTGCATCTGTGGGGAGGAGGGTAGAGGACAGGTGGCCCTAGACTGGCCAACAGGTTATTGCGTTCCATATAGAATCATAGAATCATAGAATCAGTCAGGGTTGGAAGGGACCACAAGGATCATCTAGTTCCAACCCCTGCCATGGGCAGGGACACCCCACACTAGATCAGGCTGGCCAGAGCCTCGTCCAGCCTGGGCTTAAACACCTCCAGGGATGGGGCCTCAACCACCTCCCTGGATAACCCATTCCATGGCTTCACCACTCTCATGGTGAAGAACTTCTTCCTCACATCTAGCCTGAATCTCCCTATTTCCAGCTTCATTCCGTCATATATGTCATACTTGGTATAAAGCTGAGGGGTCTTGAGGGTCAAGCCCTTTTCTTTAATGACTGATGTATGAGAAAGACTCTGTTTTGCCTTTGATCCCAATCCAGGAGTTCCTGAATCCAGTTCCAGAATCTGCTGCTAAGTCCAGCCTGGGACTTCTGCTACAACATCGGCGGTGACAGCGACTAGCTGCTGACGGAAGGGCTGAGTTTGACATTGCATTTGTATATATTTTATTGTTATTATTGTCATTAAAGTAGTTTTAGTTTTCTTTTTTCCAATCCATAAGTTTCTCTCCCTTCCTCTTCCCTTTGGAAAGGGAGAGGGGTTGATAGAAACCATGCCTCACCCATTTAGGGGACTACCCAGCTCTAGTCCTTGACAGGCTAATACCATCTGCCTGTGCAGAATGTTGGGAACTCTTGGAGACGAACCTTTGAGTACTTTGGTCCATGAAGAGGGCATCAGAAAGGCAGATCTTCCCCCACTTCTCACTTTTCTTCCTCTCTCTATTTTCTAAGCAGATAAGAATTTTCAGACCATTTTTCTCTTTTGAGACAGTACTATTCTGGAGGCAAGCCACAAATCTGCTAGTGAAATAAAAAAGCCATGTAAATCACTTTGTTAAGCAGCAGCTTTCTTGGCGAGATCGTGCAGAGCTTTGCAAAGCTTTGCAGATCCAGAAGGTCACAACAGTAACTTTCAATGCATTGTTCTCCCCATGCCCTCTTTTGTCCGCTCTCTCATCGTAACAGGTCAAAAACTGAGACACAGGGGACATGAAGGGAGATTACAAAGCCACTTTTCCAGCACTGCAACACTCTCCCCCTTCCTCAGCCCCACTGCCCACCTTTGCTGCACCAGTATTGCTGCACAGCACAGCTCTCTATCTCAGCCTGCCACATCCCAGCTGCTCCACTGTATTCAGCAGAGTCATATGAGAGGAAGGAAGGTGATAATCAGCTGTACCCTTAGTAGAGATGGCCAGAAAAGCTTTACAGTTGGGGATGAAAAGAACCCATTATTTTAATTTAAAGTCTTTTTCAAAGCATATCAGTTCCAGCACAATATTGTCCAGGAAAAGGAGGCTTACATTATCCTGTGCTCGTATGCTGGCATTGAATGATTTCTATTTTCCATCTGTTTTGATTCAAAACCCAACCAGTTTTCACAAGTCACTAACACTGAAAAGGTTTAAACCTTTGGGGTTTTCAGCTGCAGGAGTGGGAAACAAAACAAGAGAGAGAGAGAAGGATTTGTAGAATTTTAATGACAGAAACATGGGGTTCCCACTCTGCTCCTTCTGATAGACTGACATGAGGAACACAAGGAACCTGAGTGCACATCCCACACCTGCTTGATCTGAACTGGAGATTTGGGTGTACATCTACAGAGAAATAGCCTTACTTATCTGTTATGGGCCTCTCATTGCCCCCTACTCAAAATGCTCCATTTTTTTCAGGAGATAAGTAAACCACACCCGTTAGGTTTTACCTGGACCCTGTTTAGAGCAGCATCCCTCCAGCAGTGTATTTTCCCTTTCCTTGAAGACGGCATTGCTCTTGCTAGGCAAAGGTTGCTTCATCTTCCTGAAAAATGCCCCATCCCATGATGTATATTTTCCTTCCCAGCCTCTGCTCGTTCTTCCTCTTGTGTCTGCCTTGGTGCTCCTTGCCCAGCAGAAAGTCTGCCCTCAAGCATCTTTCTTGGCTCACAGCTGGGGAGATCTGCCTTTTTTCCCCCTCTTGTATGAGAATCTCAGTTAGTTTAATGCCAGCTACTGTGGTTTTCCTGTGTTTACAGAAGGTAGTAAAAGTGAGAAAGCTTCCATTATGCAGCCCAGGCAAATACTTGGCTGACTTTTATAACAGAACAGAACTGAGTTCTCTGCTGCACACGAGGCAGACAGATAATCCTTGCACAATTTATCACAAATCTCTTGATCCAGAGTTTGAATTTGGGAGCCTTGTATCATGTAAATACATGTGAAAGCCTGTTTGGTCCTTTGATCATGTTAACCTGCCACGGCGCACAATTAGTTTGAAATCTTTGTCTGAAAAGCTCCATAATAGTGTAAGAGACACAGGGGAGGGATTCAGCTTGTCAGAAGAAAATTACTTCTGAGAAGATGGAAATCTGGTACCATTATGTGATTCAAACATAAACCTTGCTGGTCTAACATGGAAACCAAGTCCAGCTGTATCATAAAGAGCTCTAGGACACCGCAGAACCCTCTGTTAGGCTTGTCGTGGAACAGTCCCTGGCTGTTGATGGACACAGTACATTAAATAGTGAGGTGACAATTGGTGACAACACAGAAGAGAAGATGATATCAAGGCCTGGACATTAAAGATTTTTCTGAGCTAAATGGACACAGTGTTTTGGGGAAACATAATGTTGTGCCCGTTTTAAAGATCTTATCTTTGACTGGCATAAAAAATTTCCAGACAAAAAGTTTAGTTTCCTGCTCAATCTCTCCTCTTGTCTGTGAGGTAATTACTCCCTCTCTGGAAGGACTCTTGTGTTCTTTGGAAGTGTGTTGACCAACTCATGGGACTTGAAGATTTTTGTATACTTCAATTTCACCTTGGCCTTTGACAGTGTTGATTTCATTGCCTTGAGCACCCTTGTCCAGAAGGCATGTCCAGCCTATTCTCTCCAGACACTTCCTGACATCATCCTTCGAATAAGCTATTCTGGAAGTTCACTATCCTTGTGAGAACTTGGCCTCTGCTGGAACCAATCTCCTCTCTCCCACATGGACTACTCATCTGACAATTTACCATTTGTAGTCTCCCCAGTTAAGGTGAAAGGATCAAGACAATGACAGCATTGCTTCTCCTACACAAAGCACAGGGATTACTGCTACTACTCGTAGACTTCTGCCTCTGCCTTGGTCTTAGTGCTCAAGGTGGCTGGAGCTGCAGCTTCCCAAAGGAGATGTAAAACCCCTCAAAGCCACTGCACTACTTATGCAATATCAGCAGTGTCTCTTATCCACAAACCCCACAGAAGCAGTAAAACATTCCATCTGAGCTGGGCACAGCCAGGTTTCCAGTGTAATTAAATGTGAGGATCAGTTATGAGAGGATGGGAAGAAATCTAACCCTCTGCAGCATAGGTATTCCAGAGGGAGGTGGTTAAAATAATCCATGCAGCTAATTAGCTATGTTATTTTCTTGTTATTTCTGAGTCCCCTGCATAGTGTCAGATGTTTGATTGCAGCTAATCTCCAGCCACCAGCAAAAGGAAACAAAGAACATCCTCTGAACGCTACAGTGGAGGAAAGTTTGTTATACCATCTCTTTGTCTGTGAAAGACCCAGTGAGATCAGCATCTCTGCACAGATGCCTTGGTCTGGGTAGTGCTACCAAGCCACAGGGGTTCTCCTTGTTTCATACATCTGGCAGTGCTGATATGCTCTGGTCTTCCTGGAAAAAGACCACCCCACACTGCCTGAAAAATCTAAGCTCCTTCCTGTGCAGCTCAACTGCTGTCACATCCTGAGCTGACAGTCAGTCTATACAATTAGAGTTAAGTGCTTTGTTTTTCAAGAGGGAGACAGAGACGAAAGAGCTGCACATCACATGCTTTGTATTTGTACACACATTGATTTAGCCTCTTGCAAACGTTTAAGCAGAGCAGCAAAGAAGCTCTTCTGGCCGCTCTGAAGGACCCTGTGTTAGCAAAGGTATCTGGATCCTGACATTGTCTCAATGAGCCCTGTAAGTATTTTGTGTGGCAGGAAAGCACCACGGTGTTTAGAGGAGAATGTGAGTCCTCTTGCAAACCTGACTAGACTTTGGGAAATGTTCACCTGAATATGGCATCCTGGATTGTGTTAGGCAGCAAAGTGTTAGCTTAAAGCACCCCAGGCGAATCCTTTGCTGCACAGAGCTATACCCCTTCAAATGCAGGAGGAGCTGGATGTACAAGAGACTTGATGGTGATCACTTACATGGTACCTGGCTCTTTCAGAGGGTGTGAGACCTCATCTTAGACAGAAAACATGCACATTACACATTATGTGTCCAATTTCAGACCTGTTCTTGCCCTTGTAAGACACAAAGATAGTGTAAGAGCAGGCAGCGAGCAGCAGTGAGGAGTCAGGAGGATTGCTCCTGGTCATACAGGCAGAGGAGATGATCCCCACAGCTGCATGTACTTTGAACAGAAGCAGTACAACTGTGAATGGGCTGTAGAAAAGCTGTATTCCTTGGACAATTTGATGGGAGATGAAGCTGGGAATAATGATAGTACCTGAACATTGTTATGCTTCTCTCCCGGGCTTTTTGGCACCGTGAGGGGCACTGTGTGCTAAAGGAGAGAAAAGCCACACGTGTCCGGGCTTGTGATGATGTGGGAAATTGTAAAGAAATAAATTATTTACCAGGTGAACAGAGGAAAGAAGGAAAAATTGCAGAGTATACAAACCCTTGAGATATCTCTTCTCTAATCCCCCATTAGTAGTGGTTCTCTGAGCAGTGATAATTCAGGAGCAGCCCCTTTACCTTCACAGCCAACTGAGATGATTTTTCAATTAGCCAAACTTTCAGGTTGCCTCCAGTGAGCTCTGTGGAGAAAACATTGATGTGCCCTGCATGACTTAACAGGGAATTCATTCTGAAGAGCATCACTGTGTAAATGCTGTAAATCACACTGGCTGCAGCAGTGGGACTTGCAGGGATGAATGTGTGTAGAGGGAGGGCACAGTTTGGGAGAGACCTTGGAAAGCCAAGCTGCAGGTTGCTGGTATGCTAAAAGTCCTCTTATTAAAGGCTTAGACTGAGTTTCTTGTGCATGATGGCACGCTTCCTAGTCTTGATGCCTTCTTTCCATGGGCTTCCAGAGTTGTAAGCCATTCCAGGTACCTCAAA
This sequence comes from Picus viridis, assembly GCA_033816785.1. NCBI lineage: Eukaryota > Metazoa > Chordata > Aves > Piciformes > Picidae > Picus > Picus viridis. The sequence continues at coordinate 28,167,435 of CM066589.1, forward strand.
TGCTCTCAGATCTGCGTATTGAAGTTTCTCAGAGATGAATTAGCACTGTGTAATTGCTGTGATGGATAACATGGCAGTGTATTGAACGGGGCCCTGGAGTCATTCAGGACCTACATTCACCCTTTTTGTTCAGATGGAAAATTAAATGATTCTTAAAATAATAAATGTGCACCCTGGAGAGAAATACTCAGCTGCTCTCTTAGGAGGTGCTGTTCTGTTCCTGTGTTGAGCAAGGAATAATGAAGGTAATTGAAAAGTTATTACTTTGGGGGCAAATTTGTCTTGACTTGTATAGTCTTGCAAATACACTCAACTGCTGAAGCAATCCATGTACTGCAACAAGGAGAGCAGCCATGCTTCAGAAAAACAGGCCATCAGGTCCAGAGACAGATTCTGCCCTGCCTTGTTCTTTGTTTGCAAAGGTTTTCAGCTAATTCCATCGTTGTATGGTGCTGCCTGATCTGACCAGAGTGAGAGTGTGTCATCTGGGCTGAGGCAGGCTGAGTTCTCCCAGACCATGGAGAGCTCACTAAGTTGCAGGCAATGGGGCCAGGAAACCAGTGTGCTTGGATATAAAGAGCCATGTAAGGGCTGTATGAGAAAGTTTGGCCCTAGCCAACTTGTGGGCATTACTGAGTCACATCAAGGGAGACTGCAAGGATTTGGCTATGTTTCCTCTCTCTGGTATTAGCAATTTGGTCTCTTCTGTGTAATTTTGTGTTCTCTGTGGCTGTAGCCAAACGGTGGAGATGGAAGCAGGAAGGGAGGACCAGTGGGTAGGAGGACAGTTGGCTGAATGATGTGGCTCAAAGCACACTGAACTGGAGAATGCTTGTAAAAAGCCACTGAGATGGCAGAGCCAGATGTTTGAGGCAAGAGAGAAGTTGGGTTTGCTTGAGCCTAAAGACAAGAAGGACAAGGAGGATATTGCGGCCAGCTACAGCTACACCAAGGGGACTGAGAGACTGGAGCTGGACTGTCCTCAAAGGTGCACAGCAGCAGACCAAGAGGCCATGAGCACAGGCTGCAGCAGGGGCAATGTCTAAGGATATAAAGAAAAAACTAATTCATAACAAGCAGTGTAGCCCCAAGAAAGAGCAGTGGTGGTGCAATCTTTACCCTTGGCAATACTAAAAACTCAGCAGGACAAGGCCAAGACCCACATGATCTAACTTTGAAATTGACCCCTTTGTGCATGGGGGAGGACCACAGATCTCCAGAGGTCTCATCCTGCCTCAGTTGTGCTGCTGCTTTGGTGCTGATTTAAAGAGGAATTTAACCTTGCTAGTTCTTCAGAGGCAAGGAAGCTGTGGGAGCTGCACTCTGCCTCATAGGATAGTTGTATCTCAGGCTAAGATACAGCTGCTGAACACTTACATGGGTTGTGATAAGGGTTGGAAGGGTTTGTCAGAACTCTTAAACCTGTCAATGACAGTGATGTTCCCTGGAATGGGAGGGGTGGGAGTCTCCTGTGAGGTGGTGCATTAAATCCTTGGGATGTTTTCAGGGATGGTGCAGGAGTGGCTGCATGAGCATGGAATGTAAGAGTGGTCCCCCCCCTGCCCTGCACACCCTGAGGAGAGAAAAAAAATCAAGAGAACAAAAGAAAAAAAAGGGGAAATTTGCTTTGCAGTGTCTACCTGGGACCTGGCCTACTTGAAGGGAATTTCAAAGCAACACTTCAAAAAGGGGAAGTTGTTTTCTTTCTTTCTTTTTCTCTTAATTAATTCAAATTAAATTAAAGTTTTTATATGTTGAATCTGATTTTTGTTTTGTTGTGTTGGTTTTTGTTTGGTTTGTTGGGTTGGGGTTTTTTTTGAGTGTGTGTAAAGCTCTCAAATAATTAGAGTACTTAAAGTAAACAGGCTCTTCATGCTTTATTACCTGATGTGTGTTACGGCTCCATTAATGCACTGTGGCACTTCTGCCACTTTCCATATTTCACAGTGGTTTTTTTTTTTTTTGAAGATGGGCTTCACATCATCAGCACTAATTGCCAGCAAAACAGAAATGAACCTCCTAAAAGGGAAATAATTTTATAGCTCTAATTCGATTAAGTAGTGAAGCTCATTGTTTCCATCCGAGGTGGACAGTAAAAACACGAGTAAAGTTAATATTTGCTCATCTTAATGTGCAGGCCAGGCAATTACAGTGCCCGTGGTGGTGAGGACTGTGTGACTCTCACTTTCTCCCTTGCTGGATGTTTGAACATCCTTCAGGCAAACAGGAAAGCGAGGAGGTCCTGGCGCTAATTAGAGAGAGGAAATTCTCTTTCCAAAGGGCTCCTGATTTTAATTGCGTGCTCAGGACTGCAGGAGCAGGTAGGTGGCTGTGTTCGGTGATAATGGCCAAGAATCAGCAGTGAGTGAGCAGCTCTGGAAGGAGCCATGACTTAGACATGCACAAGTATGCGTGTAGGCACAGATACAGAAGCAGGCGCAGGTGCCACACACAAGGGCACAGATACACACAGAGCACAGCCGCACACATGCTCTTCCCCGTGCAGTGCTCTTTTCCCATACCAAAATCTTTGCATGCTTACAGAATGTTGGGGGTGGTTTCTGCCCTGCTGTGACTCCCCCAGCATAGACTGTTACAAAGGGACAGAGCAAAGGCAGGAGCAGAGCAGAGCAGAGCAGAGCTGAGTGTGTTCTGTGTCAGGAAGGAGAGACTGCAGACCCCGAGAGCTTTTGCAGTCAGCAGAGAATTGTGTCTCCCTGGCTACTGGTTCAAACCCACCTCAGGACGGCCAAGCCTGAAAGGCTTTGCCTCCGACAGTTTTACTTGCCATGTGTCTGTAAATTTCCTCACTCCATCACTGCACTGAGCACTTAACCATCTTGGCTGGTAGACACTGGGCTCTTTTGTGGGAAAGATGCTTCTACAGGTCAGGTATAGATACATATGTGGGAAGAAAGATCCTGACTGTTGCCCAAAGCAGGTAAAAGTCATCGCTTTGCTATGTCAGAACTGTGCCAGGTGCAGAGAGCTTTCAGGTCTCTGATTTGTCTGTGACTGCACTGAGTCCACTCTGACCATAGAGGCTTCACATGCCCAGCTGAGCATTGCCTTCAGCCTCATCATCCCTATTTGGAAAAAAAACTAATCAGAAGGCTGGAGCACCTCTCATACAAAGAATGGTTGAGAGATCAGGGGCTGTTCAGCCTGTGGGAGACATGGCTCTGGGGTGACTTAATTGTCACCTTTCAGTACTTAAATGGGGTTATAGGCAAGAGGAAGACAGTCTTTTTTAGCAGGGCCTGTTGGGACAGGACAATGGGTGATGATCTTAAATTAAAAGAAGGGATATATAGACTAGGTTTGAGGAAGACATTTTTAACAATGAGGGTGGTTGAAACACTACTACAGGTTATCCAGAGAGGTAGTAGATACACCATCCCTGGAAACATTCCAGGTCAGGCTGGATGGGGATCTGAATAACCTGACTTAGTTGAAGATGTCCCTGATCATTGCATGGGGGCTGGACTAGATGACCTGTAACAGTCCTGCCCAATCTAAAGCATTCTGTGTTTCTATGAATGTCAAGCCTGGCTGGGACTTGCCAAATCAAGGCAAGGCTGGGTCCACAGCTCTGCAAACTGGGCTAGCTGGTGATGAACAGACACTAAACCTGTGGCCTCTGGATCAGCACTGACCTGAACTTACATGAGCTACTTCCAAGATCATTTGTGCTGGGTAGGAGCAGAATTATCCATTTTCTGGTCCTCACAGTGAAGAAGGAAAGAGCCCCAGAGCATTGCATGTCTGCCATTTGGTTTCCCCACCAAGCCTCCTCAGCATCTTGCAGGATTGGCCCTGCTGCATCCTGCCTTTTAATTGCTGACTGATTGTAATACAGCATTTTATTTTCCCTATAATGATTCCCGGGGCCCCCAGATGTTCTCCTCAAGTGTGGTTGCGTCAGCACTAGGGACTGAATGACTGATACCAGCAATTTTTACAGCTTGAAAGAAGAGAAATATGTGAAGAGGGTTTAATTTAGCTCTGATATTGTGTCTTCATCTTCAAGACTCCACAAGAAAATGACACCAAAAGGTTATTTTACAACGAGAGGAGGGAGAATTAGCCTGAGAGAGGGAGAGCTCACCAAGCTGGCTTTCTAATATCGGTTCATTACACAGAACACGTTTGCACTGCCGCTTCGCTGCTGCTGTTAATTTAACCCTGGATGATTAAAAGCTGTAATTGCACCATTATAAATAAATGTCCACTATCTGGATTATTATATTTTTAATTACTGTGGCTATGTCAAATGCTTTTATCCCCCTGATTGATTTGTTTATAATGCATTTATTTATGATTCATTGATCTCCCTGACCCTGCTGTCTCCTGGGCGTCCAGTTTGGTCACGATTTCAGCAAATGGAAGAGGACTGAACCTGGAAAGAGCAAAAGGTACCAGGTCAGCTCTCTTTTATGAGCTCTTTGCAGCTCTCCATCTTCACCTCTTGACCCAGGTGCTCTTTTGCTCTTCCCCAAGGCTGTGGGGGAGGATGAACAGTCTGGAGGACTAGCTGTCTGTGAGGCAGGATGGGGGAAAATTCAATTGCCTTCCAGAAAACCTAGGACTCCGAGGTACCATCCTGTGGGTTAGCATCTGTTCCTCAAACGTTACTTCACGGAGAGGAACCTGGAGGATTCTGAAAATGTAAAATTCCCCTGCCAGAAGGCATCATTTCATGTCAGACTGAGTTACATGTGCTGCAAACACTTCTCTCAGGGCACAGTCCTCCACTGTCCAGATCAGAATGCAAATCATATATCTAAGCCTTGCTCTCTTTCTTAACACCACCTGAATGTGTCTGTTGGGTAAAATCCAGAATAAGCACCCAGGCCCGTGCTGGACCATCCTACCATGCTACATGCTGTTCTCTGCTGGGGGCAAGAAGGTGCAAGCAAGAATAACTTGAATATCATCATGTTGATGCACAGGGCACTCCTGCTTCTTTCTCAGAGGCTGTGCTGAGGAGCACACATGAGAAAGCAATGAATGAGAGTAGTCACAAGTTTGCTTGATACTGTAGGACTCCAAGGCATCTCTGCTGGTACACATCTCCTATCACATGTAGTATCTGCAGGACAGGGACTGTCACTTGCTCTGACTTTGTGCTGCACCCACTATGGGAGATTTCTGGTTGCTGACAAGAGCCCTGAGACGCTCTGATAACACAATGCAGCAAGATGAATACTTTACCTGCCTGGACAATACTAAAAGACTTCCAAACATTTGACTTTCTCCCATTTTCTGCAGACTCTAGAACCCTTAAGGACTTCAGCATTATAGAAGAGATGCATCCCTGTATCCCCTGGCTACAACATAGTGTATGGCCTTAGTTTATCAGTGCTGTCTGCTGGTTAACGTCTCTAGCAGTGTGCCAGATGAAGCACTACTGCTGTGGTATGGGTCAGGAGGAGACCTTGATGATAGCACACCAGAATAGGCTCTTGCAAGAGGAGTTCTTTTACTGGGCAAGTTTCAGTGTCAAAGCAGTGGATGGGCAGCTCTCCTGGGTAACTGTGCTGGAGGGCTGTTTGGGCATTTGTACTGAGCTTTTTCAGGATTTAGTGGAGAGAAAGCTATAAAAGTAGCTGCTTGTAGGGCACTGGCCACTAGCAAAAAGGGAGTGCAACATTGAAGGAAATCTCCTGGAACAGCATGTCCAGTCTCCTGAGCTCACAGCTCAGCATGGATATGAATTTATTTACAGAAGACCACATAAAGGGCACCCGTGTAAGCCACACAGCTCCGCTCAGCCTCCAAGCTTATGTTGCTTTGGACAGAAAGAGGGTGTCAAAGGGACAGAGCAGGAAGGAATCAAAGAATAGAAAACCTAGAAGATTCAGTGGTGTTCTCACTGTGGATCCTCCTGGTAACCAGACACAAATTAAGGCAGAAGCTAGATATGGATTTACCAGGGCCAGATACTACCAGAAGCTAGATATGGATTTCGTATGGGTACTAAAACTGCCCTTGGACAGATACAGCACTGGATGAGTGGGGCATGGGAGAGGGGATGACCAGGACTTTGTTGTTACATTAAAGAGGTAAAGACAATTATGGTCTGTAGCAAGCAAGGCATTTTGGCTACGCAGAAAGAGTGGAATGGAATGGAATGGAATGGAATGGAATGGAATGGAATGGAATGGAATGGAATGGAATAGAATAGAATAGAGAATAGAATAGAATAGAATAGAATAGAATAGAATAGAATAGAATAGAATAGAATAGAATAGAATAGAATAGAATAGAATAGAATAAACCAGGTTGGAAGAGACCTTCAAGATCATTGTGTCCGACCTATCATCCAACACCACCTAATCAACTAAACCATGCAACCAAACACCCCATCAAGTCTCCTCCTGAACACCTCCAGTGATGGTGACTCCACCACCTCCTTGGGCAGCCCATTCCAATGGGCAATCACTCTCTCTGTGTAGAACTTCCTCCTAACCTCCAGCCTAAACCTCCCCTGGTGCAGCCCGAGACTGTGTCCTCTTGTTCTGGTGCTGAGTAATTTCACTCTGAGATCTCTGGGGTGTATTTTTCTCACTGGCCAGTAATCAGGCCAGAGATATTTATTTTTGTTCTTATTTTAATACAAAATATTGGTTTGCCATGTTCTCCAGGTGGCCAGCTCGCCCTGCCTGAGTACAAAAGCTTAATAGCACTTTGGCTGATTTCTTTATTAGTAAATAATCCTTGCAAACCACTGAACATCCTTGAAAGACTTGCTGTTGCACCTGACACAGAGCTAAGGACTTCTGCCTTCAGGAACTTAGAGGCAAGTGGGATGTTAAGTACAAGTCAGGGCAGTTTTACATGAGAGTAGCAGGCTGGGCTGGGCTGGACCAAGACATTGGCATTCTGTAGTTGTCTATAGCAACTCTGCTCCCTTGAACTCTTTCTGTTTCACAAGTAGAAGCAAGTTTGAAAGTCTATGTCTTATTGATTTTACCTAAGAAAAAAACAGAAACTTGTACAAATCACTTTCCCTAATGAATTTGTTATTGCAACCTCTCCTTTTGGTAGGCACATTGTGCAACTGGTGGTGGCTGTGCAGCAAGGCAGAGATGCTGTTTGAAAGCCCTGATCTCTTCAGGCAGCTCTCAGCTGGGAACCAGAGCACTCCTGATTTGGTGTTTTACTAACCATGAATATTTTGACTGGAAAAACCCTATGTTAGAAAGTCTGCTGTGGAGGTTGTCTGGGCAGGGTCAGCACCCTAGCTGGTTCTCTGCCCTGTGCCCTGGGCCAGGTTTGTGTGCTCTGTGTTCAGTTTTGCCCTCAGGCATCAGTCTCACCCAGCTTGCTTTTTCTGAAGTTGGACTGTGACATGGAAATGTGAAGAATTTAGTTCTGGGGGAAAAAACAAACCCTAGAGCTGTTCTCTGTAGTGTGCAGAGAATCTGGCAGACCCTTCTCCTTTTGCCTGGGCTGGCTCTCTCTGGCTTTGGAAAGAGAAGCAATTTGGTTTTCTATTTCCTTGCACCCCTTGATGGCAGATTTTCCACGTGGTAGGATGGCATCACTTCTTTCCCCTTTATGGTCCCTCCTCAGTTCCATGTTGATCTAAGGGGAGATGCTTCTATCATGGTGTACATCCCTAAGGGAGGAGGAAGAAGAGGCTCTCTCATGTCCTGTTCTGTCCAGGTGATGACCAGGCTTTGCTTCACAGAGCCCTGCAAAAAGAGGGAGAGCTTTTCTAGGAAAAAAACAGCTTTCCCTTGGCTCATATTTTCTTACATTCATTGAAATCTGCTACATCCTGCTTCAGCTCTCCTTGGAGCAAATTTTCTAGAAGGTTTTCTCTAAATCATCACATGTTTTGTCCTCTGCAACCCTGCAAGCTATCTAGGGAATGTCTTTCCCTGCTCCTACAGCTGTTTCATTTGCCCCCTGCTTGGTAGTAGGGCTGTGTTTTTTGGAGGTAGGCTTCCACCTTAGACCCAGCTGCATCCTCGCTCTAGGTGAGGTGGTCCAGGATCCTCACTCCTTTTGCCTTGCACTGGTGTTGCTGAGCTTTCAGTGCCCACAGCAGGAACCTGTTTGTATGTTTCCTCAGTTTTTGCTTTGAGAGAGTTTTCATGAGCATGTGGGCATCCAGCAGAATTTCATCAGGTTGAGGGTGCTTGGGCAAAAGCAATGCGGTCCTGCACAGGCACTTCACCAGCAGGTCACAAAACCTATCTGGGCTGCCTTGGAGCAGCTTCAGCAAGACACCAAAAAAATCCTCATTTGATCAGATTTTTCCAGCACTCTCTTCATGAGGACATAAGGGACTGTATGAGCTTCCTCTGTGCCTCTGCCCAGGAAGCATAGTGTTAAAGCACTTCCATTGAGGCCTCCTTTACCAGTTTCTTCTCCTCGAATTCAGAGTTACAGGCCTTGATGACACAGTTACATGACAGAATGATTTGTTCCTTTCCCTACTTCTTATCTGTTGTTCCCTTTTGCTGGCTGATAAATTTCAGTGATTGAAAGCTGGCTACAAGGAACTCATTAATGTGCCCAGCCATGGCTTCTGGTTTGTCCTTCTGTCTCAGACTCAGCTCAGGGTTTTTTTCATTATTTGGATGCTGGTGTCAGTATCACCACTGCAAATGCAACAAATAAGGGAATTGATGGTGGAGGTGACGTTATGACATGTGTCATCAGTGTCTGAGGAGATAGGCAGGGTTTGACATTCAGGGATGGTTTCTAACCTAATCATATCCTTCAGCTGTTGTATTTCTGAAGACCACACCGTTAGCTTGCTCACCTGTGTGTGAAGGCAGAGTGTGGGGATCCACATCCACCACACTGAAAGTTCCTCCTTGAGAGCAGGTGGGATCTAGCCTTGAGGATGCTGTTTGCCGAGAGGTGACTTCAGATGTTGTGTTTGAATCATGCCGAGGTTTCATGCTGAAGGAACTCTTGACCTGCCAGATTCCTGGTTTGCAATGTATCCAAGCACCATCATATGCTCTTTGGGAGCAACCCCAACCACCTTGAACAAAGCTTTCCCATGAGTTTTGGAAGCTGTGACCAGCACTGTGAATGCTGGTCTTGGTCTCCAAGGAAGGCAGCTATCCTTTTCAAGGCTTTGCCAGGGCTCCATCCCTGCAAATCCAAACTCCAGAATAGCATTTGACAACCAGTCCAAGCTCGTGAACAGATCCTGGAATTGTCCTGTGAGAAAGCCAACAACATAGCTATTTTCCCAGTCCAAGGTAATGTGTAGGCCTCTGCTACAGCTGTCAGGGATCCCTGAGCATTGCTGATGCTTAACACATCTCTCACCATTTCTACCACACTTTGCAGAACAATTTAAGCAGACGTTCTGCCCGAGTCCCCTTTCTGGGCTAACAGCATGGTGATGTGACGCATCTTCTGCATCACCTGGAGCTTTATTTCCTTGTGTCCCTGTGACAGCAGTCTTACCAGAGCTTGGCACAGTATTTCACTTTTCTTCATCTCCCTGACAGCCTTCTGAAGGCTATTCGTGATGAAAATCCTTCTTTCCTGTTCTTGCTTTCCAAATGCTGTGTGCAGGGAGAACAGGTTGACCTTTCCCCAACACCCTTCTGCTGAGCTCTCCATTTAAATTTGTTGCTTGAGCCAATGTTTCCTGTTTGCTGTTGACCTCTGTCCTGCTAGGGATGTTGGGATTTCCTTATGAGGACCCCAAACCAGGAGTAAGAGAGCATTACTGTGAGTCTCTGCTTCTAGGCCATGCCAAGATGTAAGGAGATGTAAGAGGGCATGGAGCCCATGGAACAGCCCCAGAGTGCACTGTCCTTTGCAAGATTGGTGCAACTTTGGCTGTACTGGAGAGACAGCCATCAGGGAGCCACACCTCTGTGGCAGAATCCCATTGCCACAAGCAGCTACCATGCTTCCTACAGGGATGGGACTACAAGGTCTAGGACCACTTGCAGCTGAGAGGAGACATCAGCACAAGTAACATCACCTCCAGCTCCCACTGCTTCCAGGGGCTGTTTATTCAAGCTGTGGAAAATTGTTTTTCTCCTCCAGCCTGGAGCTCTCATGTTTGGGAAAGAGTATCTGCCACATATTGTGCCAAAGCACCACCACCACGGGTCATCTAGGTCCATAAGCCTTTAAATAGCCAGCCCTTCCTCCCTCTGTCCATGCTGTTGTTGCTTAGGCTGTGAAGTTTCTTAAGAGCTGAGTGAAAAAGGAGTTGCTTTTGATGCTAACAATAGCAAAAAACTGGCAAAGAAAAGAGGATTTACACAGAAACAATTTCTTACAGGTTGCCATTAGAGCAAACCCCACTGCATTCAACCCCAGTTAGAAAGGTTCTTTTATGATCATGTTGTTTAACATTCTTCTAACCCATTAAGATTTTGCAGCTCTGGCATGAGCCCTTTATAAATGAAATTTAGTTTTTGGGGGAAAATCTTTGCCAGCACAGCAGCTCACATAGCTCTGGTCCCCAAAAGTGCTGCTCCATGGGAAGCTCAGGTTTGCAGAACCCCTGTCTCCAGCCCATGTCCCTGTGGTGAGGTAGTAGCCAGGGCTCTGACAGCCCCTGGCACAGAGGTCACCCATGCTTAGCATCTGCTCTTGCAGGTCCAGACCATAAATAGGACAATCTGTGCTCTTTGGCTCTCTCTGCTGGCTGCAGTGCACCCCGTTCCTGGGCTGGTGCTCAGCAATGTCCCCCCAGCACTGCACCCTTTGGGGAGCTGGCTGGCACGGAGAGCAGCGATGCAGCAAAAGAAATGCCGTGCTTGAGCTGCTGGGAAGAATCACAAACCCTGGCAAGCACAAGAAATAAAACAGGGAATGAAGGAGGCAACAGCAAAGATCTACAGAAGAGCCTTGCAATTGTGACAGCCAATTTCCAGAGGGATCCTTTTCCTTCCTTCTTCAGTCCTGAGCAAAAGACGAGATTTTCCTTGCGGGCACAACACAGAGCTGTGCAAGGGAGCAAATGTTCTACCCCAGGGCACAGTGGCACCCAGCTTATTGCTGACTGGAAGGGATTCACTGACTTCTGCTCTGCTCCCCTCTGGGAATCTCCTAACAAGCAAGGAGGGGCCCAGGAGCATCTTTCAGCTCACCTCCCAGGAATGCTTTTCCAGGGCTGGAGGCCAGTAGCATTTCTTTCCTCTGCACCAAGGAACCGCAGCAGGCTGCTGGCAGCAAGAGCTGGAAGCAGGCAGCAGAAAGCATTGGGAAGGATGCTCTGGTGCTGTGTGCAGGACCAACCTCCTCTCTCCCTGGTGCAGCAGCCAGCTCAGGTGATGGGCAAAGTGGGGATTTCATTGCATTGTTTTCTGGTTTCTGAGGGAATCTCTCCAAAGGAAATCCTAGGGCCCTTCATTAAATGAATTTTGTTAATTGAATGATCAGGTGGGCTGCTTCTTCACCAGATGATCCTGGAAATATGAATTAGTTCATGACACAAACTGGGATTTGTATATGAGGAAAACTGAGCTTGGTGATGTTTACTTTTCTTTTCTTTTTTGGTGACCCCCTTTTTTGGTGTGTTTTACAGGTTGTTTATGGGATAAATCTCCCAGGACTGGGATCCCAAAGCCTTCTGAGATACCCACAGCACCTGGCTAAACAGCTATTCTCAGAAGTACAATTAGGAGTTGACAAAATGTAACAAGTAATTCCCTAGTAAAACAAAGACAAGGGAGAATAAAATGCTCAGTGTAAGTGAGCTTTATTGTTTTACTGTGGTGAGAAGCCATCAAACAGTCAGAAGGGTGTTCAGAGAGCAGAGTACATTCTGTTCCTTTTTCAAATAACTTCTATTGCCTAGGTATAGCTTTTCTCACCCTGGTCAATAAACATCCTGCTGCTTTGCTTTCAGAGAATTAGGATTCAGTTGCAGCAGCAAGTGCTTCTTCCCCATCACCTGGTGCTGACCCATACAGGTGCTGCGATTAGGCAGGATGAGAGTGAAGAAGATTCCTGTGGTGAAAGCAGAGGTCTGGGAATCTGAGATGCTCCCTGTGGCTGCACATCAGAGTGATGGTGTAATGCTCACTAGAAGCCACAGAGGCAAAGATAAAGGCAGCACAGAGCATCTGACAGGCTGAGTGAAGGGTAATTGTGCCTACGGGTCCAGGTTCTTGGTCTTTTCTGCGGAGCTAAAATGAGCTAGGTGGTGCCAAAGGGAACCCAGGTTATGAAATCTGGAACCCACAATTATTTACTCTACACCACAGCTAGGATCACTTCAAGCTATCTGTCACCAACAAGCCTTCTGGGGTAAGGTAGACTTGCCTCTTTTACAAGTTTGGAATGGACATTAAAAACGTCCTGTTCTACTTGCTAAAGTGAATGACCTCCCCTGGCATTGTTAGTTGTAGAACTTGCTGCTGGGAATGGCTAAGAAGCTCATCACTGACTTCTCAGTTGGGGGGGTGGCGTGTGTTTCCAGGTCTTATACAACCTTTTCTGGTTTTCATTAAAAGCAACTCTTCAGACAGCTGTTTCAAGGCTTTTTATATAGCTCCTCATGGACATTTCCCTGCACTGTTCCAGATGAATCACCAGGTTGAAAGTACCTGCTGGAATGGGGATTGCTCTTGGTCTGCCTGTGACACTGAGTGTAAGAGGGGAGATGAATCAGCCACGTGGATCATCACAGCCTCTAACCTCCCCCAGGCCTGTGTTGAAGCTGCTCCTTTGTGGAGCTGAGCTGTGAGCTGCACAGAATATCACTTGAAAATCCCACTCAAAAACTACTCTCACCTTCAGTAGCTCTGGCCCACGGGAACTGACCATATCTGTCTGCTCATCCCAGATTCAGCCTTGCTCAGCAAGTGTCTTCCCAGCCTGGCTCACTCTTTACTCCATAATTGTCACCTCAAGGAGAAACAATAAATCTGTCTTTGTCTTTCTAGTCTTTTTAGTTCAAGCAGGGCAAGACTGTCTCTCATGCTGGTGTTGTATGGCTCTAGCACCTGGGATTGCCAGGGCTGTTACAGTGCAAGTACATGTGCCCTGGGAGCCCCCTCCCCAAACTCCAGGAGCTCCTGAGTTGACAGAAAGAGCAGGTTTGCTTTTCTGCCTCTCAACTGAGGACATTCACACAAGCCTCCACCAGTATATCTTCATTAAATTCTGTAGGGGCTGCCGTGACATGACGCCAGATGTGTTGCTGAAACCGGCTGGTGTAGCATGTGAATCACTGCCTTTAAGTCCTGCTTGTGCTTGAGGATCATCCCCATCTGTATTTGTGATGAGTTTCACTCCAGCAATTGGCAGGATTAAACTCCCTTCAGAAGCTCTGGCTGAGCACAGTGGCCAAGAGGAAAAACCTCCGGCAAGTAGTGGTCTATTTATATCCCATGAAAAATGGACTTGGTGAGTAAGAATATTCAAGCCCCTGGCACTCCCACCCCCTTTCTGTTCCTATAGCTGCTGTCTTGAGGCTGCCTCAGCACAGAAGAATTAGCTGCTTTTTGGAAGCTAAGTGGAACCTCAGTCAAGGCAGGAGCAAGCAGCCAGGGATGGAGAGGTCTTTAATGAATCCCATAAACACTACTTCTTGATGATGCACAGCAGAAAAGAAACCAGACATGAGCTAGGACCACTGCTTTTTCCTGAGAGAGTCTGTCTCCAGACTGGCTTTTAGGGCTGAGAAACTATCTACATTACCTGCATTTCTCAAACATCTTTTTGGAGGCTTCCTTTCCAGCAGTGCCTGCCTTGCCCCTTTCCCAAAGGTGAGTGAATATTGCACCCTCCACAACGACACCAGCCACAGAAATCCAGGACTGCCTACACCCCGCCTGGCCGCTGCTGGAGAAGGGTGCTCCAAAGTGGCAGGAGGATCACACTTCCCAGCCTAGTCTGCAACGCACTCAGCTTCAACACAGAAAGCAGAGCACTTAACTCCACCAGTGGCACTGGAGGACCATGCATTGTCCTGAATCACACCACTGAACCTATCCCTCTTCCAAGGGAGGAGAAGAGGGGAAACATAGGATCATATCACAGGAAGGTTTCTGCAGCAGGTGCAGGATCCAGCTTCTCCAGCAGCAGCCAGGCAGGGTGTAGGCAGTCCTTAACCCCTGCCTGCAGCACATCCAGCCCTGCTTCTGAGCTCAGAGGGGCTGATGTGATGCCAGCAACTCCCCCCCCAAGCATGTCCCTATTGCCCTTGCCTCTTGCCAGTCGGCTGTGGAGCATCCTGGCCAAGCCTTGCGGTGAGGGAATGTGGCAGGGCTGGGATTTCATGCTGGCACTTCTATAATTACCAGTGACAAGAGATACAAGTGTCCCCAACTCGAATCTAACAAACCCCTGCCCACAGAGAAAAAAAAGGCAGATCAAAAAACCAGGGCAGATCAAGAATAAAAGCTATTGCCCACAACCCTTGAAGAACGATACCCCACAGAGAGCGATGCCCGCCGCAGACCAGAGACAACTTCACACGCCCTCTGTTTGGGAATCCACATCCACCGAATCGGCGTCCACCTGGAATGTGCTCAGCCTTCCACCTATTAACATCTCTAAGAGCCTCTATTTGCCACCTTTGCTTCCCAGATAATGGTTAAAAGTGTTTGCTAGCTTTAATCCTGAATGATGCGTTTCTCATCAAAGCGACACTGGTCCCCTGTGCAGGATGCATGCTCTACAGCAAAACTCACCCACGATCTCATTTCTGAAAGCAGCACGGCCAGAAAGGGAAGAGACTTCCCACAAAGAATTTCCCTTCCACTGAGACAAGCATGTCTTTCTCCTGATGCTGTCTCCTACCCCAGCGAGTCTTTGAATATTGCCTTTAGCGACGATGTAGTAGGCAGAAAAAAAGCGCTGTAACCCGTTTATTAGGTGGAGAGAGGCTGGGAGCATGGAGTTGACACCTCAGCCTTACAGAGATGTGAAATCTCCCCCTGCACAACAGAACAAAGGAAAACTTTCCAAAGGAATCCCAGAAGGAGTGTTTGTAGGGGATATTGCAAGGAATAAAATATGCCAGGTAGTGTTTGTGACTAAGGAGGGAAGGAGGTGTGCAGGGAGCAAATGCGTGCTGTGAACTGCTTTTATCATCCCCATCGCCTGGAATACACAGCGGTAATTTACTGTGATGCCTTTGGTGATGGTGTAAATCCTCCAGACTGACTGAGGTGTCGGGGTTGTGGATTTGACTCAGCCACAGTTAGAGGGCTTTGATAGCTAAAATACCGCTGTGTTTCTAGGTCCCTTGGAAACTCCAGACTAAAAAATAACTAACTAACTAAAGGTTAAAAAGAGTGTGTGTGTGCATATACTGTTGTGGATGCTCTTTGCTGCTGCTGCCCTGAGGCATGAGGCACTGTGAAGACAAATCGCCTGAGAAGGGACAGTTTTTTTTTCTCATTAACCACCCAGCCTCAGCGTCACCATTTGAAACATAAACTTTATTGCAACAAAGAATTAAAAATAGTACATCTGAAAGAACTGCAGAGTGCATGTCATTAAAGAACTGGTCAGAAATCACAACTCAAGCAAATCATGTACAATTGGAACAGAAAGTTTTATTAAAACAACTGGAAATCGAACTCAAATTTTCCTTGTTTGCTTAATTTCACCATAACCGTGGATTGTGTATTTACAGTCTTCGCCTGTTGTGGTGAAGGTTCTGCTCAGGGTGGGGGGATAGGAAGAAGGCAGGGATGGATGGGGAGAAGAGGTGGATTTCAAAAGCTAACAGGATGTGAAAGTTTTCCAGAAGAAGTTCTTGCAGCCTGCTTTGCGTTCCCGGGGTGCCAGAGCGGGGTTTGAGTTAGCCGAACGCTCCAGCTCCAGTCTCACTTCATCCTGCTCAGCCCCTCGGGACAAGTCCTCAGACTCCAGGGCTTCATTTTCTGTCTGGCTTGGCTCTGAGAGCAGTTCTGCCAAGAAGTATTTGGCCAGTTCCTTGGAGCAGGAATGGGGGAATGGGGGTTGAGAAAGAGAAAGGGAGAAAGAGAGACCACAATTACTCCTTGGCTTTTGGGGTCTCACTTCTCTGTCCCTCTAAGACACAGCTGTGCTCAGATTAGACATGCAAGACTTTGGAGAAGAAGAGGAGCCCTGGTTCTCCAGAAAGCACAGCCTGACAGGTGCTACGCAGCTGCTGTGCCTATGGAATAGAACGGAGCAGAAGAGCCCTGACAAGGGGAAAATGCTGCTGTCCTGGTCATGACAGGAAGTAAACTCAACCCAGCACCCCCCACCTTCCCTTCCCACTGCTCCACCGCACTGTGCTGAACTCAGCGAGGATGCTGTCTATGAAGCTGCTGCTAAAGCGACATGGGAAACGTGAGGTTGAGTCAGGTCACCCTATCACTGGGGATTATTTTTCCTCTTGTTCCTCTAAGTCCTGGCTGCCCTCTTGTAAAAGGATAAGAGCATCCTTCTCCTGCACCACGACAGATGCCTTGGTTCAGTGCCCCAGAGAAGCCTTGGAGAGCTTCACCAGGGATTCTGCACACTGCCCCGACAGTGGCTGCTCCTCATATTCCACCAGCACCCAGAAGAACTGGGCTGAGGAGCTGTGCCCCCTTTTCATCCTCAGCTGTCCAGCCTGCCCCTGGCTCAGCCCTGGCAACAAACCAGGGGATTTTGTCAGGGAATTGGAGTCAGCAGCAAATGACTGGAGATCTGAAATGGGGATACTGGGGAGCTCTGGTGAGGAACTGGAGGTCTGCATTGAGGGTACTGAGGTAAAAAGGTCTAGTGGGGGTATGCAGCAGGGAAGCTGGGAGAATGCAATAGGCGTGCCAGGGACTTTGTTGGGGGTCTGCAACGGGGAATCAGAGGGATTTCTGGAGGAGAAGCGAGGATCTGCAGTGGAGAATCAGGGGTCTGTAGCAGGGCCGTCGGGGTGCCCAGCGGGGTGTCTGAGGGGTGCCCAGGGTGGCAGCCCCGACGCGGGGCTCTCACCTGCTTCCCGGCGGCGGCAGCCAGGGACTTCTGCAGGAACTGCCGGAGCCGCGGGTCCGAGGGGGCGGCCGAGACGGTGCCGAGGACCAGGGCGATGGACAGCAGGGCCAGGGCGCACTGGAGGCGGCACGACAGCATCTCGCCGGCGGGTCGGACGCGGAGAGGCGGCGGCGGGGAGGCGCTGGCGGCTCCGCTGCGGCTCAGCTCCGGTGTTGGGGATCTCCTCGCCGCCCGCCTCTTTATAAACCCTTCTCCTGACGTCAAGGCGGGGGCGCCCCCTCGCCCCACTCCGCCGGGGGTGGGTCCCTGCCCGGCATGCAGGGGGGCCAGGGCCGTGGATGCTCCTCTCTACCCGAGGCCGGCCAAGCGTCCACGGTGCCACCAGAGTACCTCACATCTGGCCGCCCACGGGCCGTAGTCAGGCTCCCGGCGCGCTTTCTCGCCTAATCATCGCCCCTCTGGAGCCCTCCATCCTGCTCGTCCGCTCCTTCTCCCCAGCCACAAAGCCCCTCGTGGTGCGGCGGTGAGGGGGTGCCCACTGTACACCGCCCACATCGTGGGTCTGACCCCAAGGCCGGAGGGCCAAACACCCCGCAGTGCAGGGGCCAAAGGCGCTCACCTTAGCACGTCTTTCCTCTCCGTCGGGTAAGAAATAGCTGCAGAGCCCGCGGAGCTGGAAAAGGTCCCCTTAAGGGCAGATCGCACCCGGCTGCAGCATGGAATGGGTGATGCTGAACTGTCCCCGGGGGTTCTTACTGCCTTCTCGGCGCCGACGAGGTTCTTCAGCAGCGGTCCTTGCCCAGACACTCCTCCCGGTCCCCGGCTGCTGGGGTAGATCTGCTGGCTGCCGGCAGCCTCCAAGGACGGTGCCCCGGTTCTCCCATATCTCTGCACTCAGAGAAGCAATGGCAAAGTCGTGCCTCGGTTGGGGTGTGCAGAGCCCTGGCTGAGGGTGCAGGAATGCCTGTCTCCATCTTAAGATAGTTGGACCTGCTGGTATCATAAGGGATGTGCCCGTTCTGCCTAGATGGTCAGTGTCCCTGACTCCTACAGGTTCACTGATGATACAAAACTGGGGGTTGGCTGACACCCCATCAGGCTGTGCTGCCATCCAACGAGATCTGGACAGGCTGGAGAGCTGGGTGCACGCAAACCTCATGAAGTTCAATAAGGACAAGTGCAGGGTCCTGCATCTGGGGAGGAATAACAGCAGACACCAGTACAGGTTAGAGGCTGCCCTGCTGGAAAGCAGCTCCACGGAAAAAGAACTTGCAGTCCTAGTGGACAGCAAGTTATCAACGGGACAGCAATGTGCCCTTGTGGCCAAGAGGGCCAATGATACCCTGGGGTGTGTCAAGAAAAGTGTGTCCAGCAGGTATAGGGAGGGTCTTCTACCCCTCTACTCTGCCCTGGTGAGACCACACCTGGAATATTGTGTTCAGTTTTGGGCTCCTTAGTTCAAGAGAGACAGGAACCTGCTGGAGAGAATCCAATGGAGAGCCACGAGGATGATTAGGGGACTTGAGCATTTCCCCTTGAAGAGAGAATAAGATCCCTGGGGCTGTTTAGTCTTGACAAGAGAAGACTGAGAGGGGATCTCATCAATGTGTATAAATATCTGAGGGGTGGGTGTCAAGTGGAGGGGGCAAAGCGCTTTTCAGTGGTGCACAGTAATAAGACAAAGAACAACAGGTTCAAGCTTGAACGTAGAAGATTTCACCTCAACATGAGGAAAAACTTCTTTACAGTGAGGGTGGCAGAGCACTGGAACAGGCTGCTCAGAGAGGTTGTGGAGTCTCCTTCTCTGGAGACTTTCAAAACCCACCTGGATGCATTCCTGTGCAGACTCCCCTAAGTGATCCTGCTGTGGTAGGTTGGACTGGATGATCTCTGGAGGTCCCTTCCAACCTCTAATGTATTGTGGTACCATGATACAGACTGATCCCATGACCTGGCTGGTGCTCAGGCTGGGCAAAGCTGCTTGCAAGACCCTGTCATCTTGAAGGCTAAAGGACAGGTCTCTTCAGATCTCTCCCAGCTGGCAGGACCAGTGCATAAAGTGCAAGGAAAGGGCTGTGTTACTGCCTAGCAAAGGGGTATCAGGGGCTCTCTCCTGTCTCAATCTGCAGCTGAAGAGTCAAAGGCTTGTGGGGACAAGGACCCAAGTACTGCACAAAGATCTCAAATCAGTGTGCCTCTCTCCTCTTCAACCCTGGTGCTGCTGGCTGCGGATGCTGAAGCTTGTCTGGGAGCATGAAGCTCTGCTTTGCAGCACAGTAAGAGGAACTGGTGCTGGCCACTGCTTTCCAGCCAGGCAGACCTCTGGGCTGGACTGGAACTGCCTTCCCTGGATAGTGCCTCACTTCCTTTGTGTGGACACCTGCAACCACACTCAGCCTTCATCCTCTGTGTCCTCTCCAAATCATGGTGCAAAATGGATGACACTCATGAGAGAAGCTTTCATTTATAGGCCAGGAGCCCCTGTGAGTTGGCTGCTTTTAGAGTCAGATTTTCCTCAGCTGCCTGACCTGAATGAGACCAAGTCCTTCACTTCTGGGACCCTGTCTGTCTTCTAGCACTGGTGTTGCTCTAGGGGAACTGGAGAGAAGTCAGGCCCTGCTCTTCTTCAGACATATTCCTTTGTTCCAGGCAGAGGATGCAGCCTCCTGCCAAGGCTCTCTACCCCATCCCTATGATAGCAGTTGGCCTATGTTCTCTTTCCTCCTGCAGTCAAGGAACAGAGCCAGTCCTAGGTGTGGAAAACGGTCAAGGCAGCAGATACCAGGGTGCCAAACCTATCCTGGCTCTCTTGCTTGCCTTCAAAAGAAATTTTCTAGGTATGATTTCTCCCAGCCACTTTCCCCACTTCTTCCAGATGTGCCAGCAGCAGAAAACTTAGTTCTTCCAGTTTACTTGTACCATAAATGGACTGAGTTTGCAGCCCTCAGGCTCTCTTCTTCAGCACAGCACAACCCAGCTGGCCATGCTGCGATGTCCACCTGGACCAGATTTGCACAGGCCTCCCACTCTGCAGCAGTTCATCCCAGCTCCCACAGCCCAGGGCAGAGCAGCCTGCTTGGGTGCTGTGTCATGCAGGAGCAGAGATGGAAACTGGAGGCAGCAACTGAGTTACTTAAGACTCCTCTGTGGTTGCTGGAAGCTCTTACTTAATGTTCTGTGCCACGTCACACAACAGACAGCTGTCCAGCCTGGCACTCTTTTGCCATTTATCTTGTCACCCTAAAGGGAAGGAAACACTGGGAATCTCCATCACTCCTGAGTGGAATGGATATGTGCTCCTTGAGCTGAAACAGCTATGAATCTGCACTGATGTATCAGGAGATCAGTTCGGTGTCTGTTTCCCAGGGTATAGAAATGGGCTTGAGCACAGCCACGGACTGCTGCATGGGATGGGAAATTGTGTTTGATTTTATCATCTTTAGGACCCATTTCCAGGCAAGCACTGACCCTTAGTCACATTGGGGATTGCTGGTGCTAATGGCCACTTTGGCTCTTGTGGCTCTTCCAGCCACATAAGGGTGAAGTCTGGAAGGCAGGTTGTCTCTGGCTCCACCTCTCTGTGCAGCACTGGAGCTGAGTGTCTGTTCCCCTGCTCCTCGCTGACTGGAGGAGGCTGGAGGAGTTACAGTGGCGACCTCTAGCAACAGGAAATTTATCTCATGGAAATGTATTTATTCCACTGAATTTCAGATACCTACCCAAGGAAATAGGGGTGTGCTTGTTGTTTGCTCTCTGGTCCTGCACCCCATCAGGAGATGACTTAGTTCCTGAGCCAGAGCAGCCTCAGGAGGGCTCTGATGCCCACCTTTGCTGGTTTTCCCCTCTCGGGATTTGACTGAGGTTGTGACGCGGGTAGGAGCAGGACCAGAGTTAGGGGTTTGGTGGGAATGTATCCCTAGAAAAGTCTCAGTCTCTTTAAAGAAGAGAAACTGTGTTGCCATCAAGTCTGAGACTTGTTGACTGGACAGAAGTTCTTCATGATCTCAGAGTGATTTGGAGAATCACTCTGATTCTGAGAATCCTTGATGCTGAGAAGTTTGACGTGTGATTTCAAGGAATATCTAAAGGAAAAGTACCATTTAAACACAGATGAAAACATGTGCTTTGGTCCAAAAAATCGTCTTGTGCAGACCTGAAGGAACCAGCAATGAGGTACTGGAGAAAGGGAGTCTGTCTGCTCTGTACATCTTTGGACTGACTCCTACTGAAAAAATCCTGGGGAAGGGGTAAAGGCAGACCTCTAGACATCCTTGTGACTCTGTCGCAGGCATGCAGAGATGAATAAGTTGCAGACTGATTTACCAGTTCCCCTTCCCCCAGCTCCTCTGTGGGATCAGTACGCTTTGAATTTTTTTTTACCCTCATTCCCCAGCCAGATAAATCCATCATCCGCTGGGCTGCAGTGAAGGCGATTTTGTTCCTTTCTTTTTGCCGCAGCGCTGCAGGGCATGTGGCTTCGCAGACGATTGAGTTGCATTGAATTCCGGTGACTGCTTCCTTACCCCCACGTTTCCAGCTTGCTCTACCGATCCAGAGCAGTCCAGCAATGCCTGGGACTGTGCACGCAGGCTATAGGCTCAGCACTGTGCCGGCAAAGTGTGCCCTCTGCTGTCGTCATGGCCACAAGACTAGCTCCCACGGCAGCTCACTTCCCTGCCCAGCACCAACAGAGCTGAATCCTTTCAATTCTGCTTTCCTGAACAGGACAGTTTTGTCATGTATCACTACCATGCCAGTAGGGAAATTCCCTTTTTCTTATATTCCAGCACTCAACCTGGCAGGCTTACACTGTGATCTGGGAGCCAGGGCCATAGAATCATAGAATGCTGTGTGTTAGAAGAGACCTTTAAAGGCCTTGTAGTCAAACAGCCCTGCAGAAAGTAGGAACATCTTTACTTAGATCGGGTTTCTCAAAGCTCCATACAGCCTGGCCTTGAACGTTTCCAGGGATGGGGCTTTTACCACCTCTCTGGGCAGTCTGTGACAGTGGGTCCCCACCCTCACTGTAGAAAACGTCTTCCTTCTATCTAGTCTAAATCTCCCCTCTTTTAGTTTATAGCCATTACCCCTTGTTCTGCCACAACAGTCCCTGCTATAAAGGTTGCCCCCATCCATGAAATAGATGTCCCTGTAGTTCCTCATCCTGGCTCTGGATATGCAGCAAGTGCTGTAGAGCAGTGAGGAAGCTGTCAACAACCTGGTGGAGCAGGTCCCTGCTTGTGAAGGGGTGATGCTACCCTTGGAGATACAAGTGAGCAGAGGATGAGCAGTCAGTCATGCCTGAGTGATAATGAAAACCAAAAGCTTGATAAGGGCGAGAAATTCCTGCCAAATGGTACCACGAGTTCCTGGGACAGGCCATATGGAGAGCTCTAGCGTCGGGATTATACATGGACTTGCAACACCCCTGAGAGGTTACTGGATAAACTGCTGTTTCTGCAGTAAAACTTGGGCACAAATCCAAAAGAATTTGACTCTTCATTAATTATAGGCCTCTGGGATTCCTGCTCCAAATAACAAAGTGGGAGGGATCCTGCTACCTAATTTTTGTGCTGCCTCTGTTTAAGTGCCCAAGTTGTACCAGGATTTCTGTTGCTACTGTCTGAGATTCCTTCCCAGTCTCAGCTTCCTGGAATGCTGCCATGGCATCAGCAGGGCTGAAAGCAGCCCCTTTGAAGTCAGACAAGTGGAAGAGCAACATAAACATGCAGAAGCAAAGAGGAACAGGGTGATCTAGAAGCAGTACCAGTGTATTTACTTGTACTACTTCAGTGACTACTAGGCACCATGGGTGAGGCTGAGTTAGGGACTGTACGAACAGATGCTGGCCTGGGCTGCAAGGAGTTACTAGTGTAAGGCAGGAGATGATGACCTCAAATGGGTGAGCACATGAAATAATGGAGGGCTCTGCTTTCTCTCATTATTAAAACACTCCTCTGTAAACACCAGCTCCACAGCAAGACCTTGGTCCTCCCTTCCCTGTGTGGGGTCAAACCCCACAATCAGACAGTGTGCATCCCAGTGACACAACATCCTGCAGGCTTTCAGGCTGCTCTTGGCCACCCTGGCCTGCAGATGGTAATTTCTCACAGCAGATTCATGTTGAGAAGGGCATGGGATGGCCCTAGGAACAAGATGCAGACACACACCTGCCTTCTGCCTGCAAACCTTCCCCTGCGTTGTAAGAATTTCCCTAACAGCAACAGATATCTCAGGTTGGGTGGCAATATCTATCTATCTATCTATCTATCTATCTATCTATCTATCTATCTATCTATCTCTCTCTCCCTGGAGGTGTTCAAGAGGATATTGGACATGGCATTTGGTGCCATGGTTTAGTAGTCATGAGGTCTTGGGTGACAGGGTGGACTTGATGATCTTTGATGTCTCTTCCAACCTTATTGATTCTTTGACTCTATGATTCTATCTATCTACCTACCTACCTAAATCATATATATATGTATATAATGTGTATATATATATATGTGCATGTATATTTGGAGCTATGTCATCTGTGTGGAGTTCTGTAAGGCCTTAGATCCATTCCCATACATCATCCTCCCTAAATTGGAGAGATATAGATTTGATAGGTGGGCTGTTTGGTGGATATGAAATTGGTTGTATGCTCACATCCAGAGTGTGGTGGTCAATGACTCAATGTTCAGATGTAGGTCAGTGAGAAGTGGTGATCCTCAGAGGTCTACACTGGGATGAGTGTTTAATGTTTCCATCAATGACTTAGTGGGACTGAGTGTACCCTCAGCATGTTTGTGGATGACACCAAGCTGAATGGTGCAGTTGACATACCTGAGGGACACAGGCTGCCATTCAGAAGGACCTGGGCAAATTTGATAAGTTTGCCTGTGTAAACCTCATGAAGTTCAACAAGGCCAAGTGCAAGATCTTGCACATGGCTTGCAGTAAGCCGTGCTATGAACTGAGGCTGGCGGATGAAAGGATTGAAGGCGGACTTGGAGGTTTTGGTGGATAAAAGCTAGATGTGAGCTAGCAATGTGCACTCACAACACAGAAGGCCAACTGCATCCTGGGCTGTGTTAAAAGAAGTGTGACTGGCAGGTAGAGGGAGGTGATTCTGCCACTCCACTCTGTTGAGACCTCACCCGCAATATTGTGTCCAGCTCTGGAGTCCTCAGCACAGAAAAGACATAGACCTGTTGGAGCGGGTCCAGAGGAGGCCACACACACAAAAAAAAACCCATCCCAGAACAAAAAAGCAATGATAAGAGGGCTGGCGCATCTCTCGAGTTTAGAGAAGTTGAGAGAGTTAGGGATGTTCAGCTGGAGCTCTTGTTCCGAGGACTCCTCGCTCAAAGCTCGTCTCGTCCTGCCCTCTAGTGGAGACCCAGCAGAATACAGCAGAGCCCGCGGCCCCTCCCGCCTATTTACACCCCGCATAGGATTTCCAGCGCCAGAACCAGGCCCAAGGACTGGAGAACAAATTGGTGAGCACATCAGGTTCGCCACAGAGGTTCATGGCATTGCTATGGGCACCTTCAGAGGCCTGCTCAGACCCAGGGAACTCGAATCCCCATGGTAGTGCAGCCAGTGTGTGACTGCTCCTTGGCACTGCAAACACTCTGCTGAGCTAAGTTAACCTGCTCTGGCTGCCCCTGCCAGATGTCTGCAGACCTCTGCCCCGTGAATAGCAGGGGAGCAATTGCTATTGCTTCAGCTCAACTGCCTGGAAAAGCCATGACATCATCGTTTCAATGAAAAAAAGAAATCCATCAGGAGGAGGAAAAGCAGCCATTACCCAGGAAAACGCAGCACAAACTTTGCAGACACAGCCATGCAAGTCAATGGGAAACAGAGGTGGTGGCTACCCAGCCTGCTTGTCTGGGGCAAGCAGGGCTGCCAGCCACATCCAAAAGTGACAACTGCAGTAATCAGAGAGGTAGAGAGTGCAAAGACAGGCAGCTTCCAGCAGAGGGGAGAAATCCACGTACATGTGTCAAACAATACACGTGTCAAAACCTTGTCATGAGGACAATCAGCTGTACCAAACGCTAAAAATCTATGGAGGAGAAGTGGAGAGGGGAAGCAAGTGAGGGAGCAAGGTGGGGAAGCAGTTTTTTGCTATTCCAAATGCTCTGGCAGTGCCCCATTTGCTGTCATGTTTCCCTTTCCTGTGCCTAACGTGTAAGATGGTGAAAGCTTGTGCTGGGCTCAGCCCTGACGGGCTCAGCCCTGCCAAGCCATCGCCTGGCAGCACTCAGCGTGAGGGATGACAGCCTCCCGCCTGGGAGGACCTGACCCCACAAAAGGCCTGCCCTTCTGCCCCCTGCCAAGCAGCCATCCTACCCAGCCAAATCCAACAGCAGGAGGAGGCAGAGGCTGGCTCAGTGCTCAGCCCTCACTTTTTGCAGGGCTTGTTCACATACCAGCAAATCTGCTCTGCTAGGTCACAAGCCAGAGGTGCAGAAGGTCCTGCAAAGCTGTGCTGCAAATTGATTCTCCCAGTTGGCAATTCCCTTCCACACACGGCTGCTCTTGATATCTCATATCCACCTCTGTCCCATAGACTGTTGAACAGCCCAGCTGTTGAACAGTCCAGCTCCTGCTTACTGCAGCCCTTCCTGACCCTGCGAACAGGCAGACCCTCCCTTTCCAGCCAGTTTGCAAGTACCCTCACCATGAATCAGCCCACAAGCCCTGCACCAAAACTGGCCATGCATTAGCTGAAAATGAAACAAGCCTTGTGAAGCACAGACTGCAGCCCGGGCTCTGTTGTCCAGTAGCCGAATTGTCCAGTAGCTCTGGTGTCCAGGGCCAAGCCGAGAGTGGTGGTGAATGGTGCCACATCCAGCTGGCGGCCTGTCACTAGTGGTGTGCCCCGAGGATCAGTGCTGGGCCCCATGCTCTTCAACATCTTTATTGATGATCTGGATGAGGGCATTGAGTCCATCATCAGTAAATTTGCGGACGACACCAAGCTGGGGGCAGGAGTTGATCTGCTGGAGGGCAGAGAGGCTTTGCAGAGAGACCTCGACAGGCTGGACAGATGGGCAGAGTCCAATGGCATGAGATTTAACACATCCAAGTGCCGGGTTCTGCACATTGGCCACAGCAACCCCAGGCAGTGCTACAGGCTGGGGTCAGAGTGGCTGGAGAGCGGCCAGGCAGAGAGGGACCTGGGGGTACTGGCTGATGGTAGGCTGAACATGAGCCTGCAGTGTGCCCAGGCAGCCAAGAGGGCCAATGGCATCCTGGCCTGCATCAGGAAGAGTGTGGCCAGCAGGAGCAGGGAGGTCATTCTGCCCCTGTACACTGCACTGGTTAGGCCACACCTTGAGTCCTGTGTCCAGTTCTGGGCCCCTCAGTTTAGGAAGGAGGTTGACTTGCTGGAACGTGTCCAGAGAAGGGCAACAAAGTTGGTGAGGGGTTTGGAACACAAGCCCTATGAAGAGAGGCTGAGGGAGCTGGGGTTGCTTAGCCTGGAGGAGACTGAGGGGTGACCTTATTGCTCTCTACAACTACCTGAAGGGAGGTTGTGGACAGGTGGAGGTTGGTCTCTTCTCCCAGGCAGCCAGCACCAGAACAAGAGGACACAGTCTCAGGCTGCGCCAGGCCGGGTTTAGGCTGGATGTTAGGAAGAAGTTCTATACAGAGAGAGTGATTGCCCATTGGAATGGGCTGCCTGGGGAGGTGGTGGAGTCACCTTCATTGGAGGTGTTCAGGAGGAGACTTGATGGGGTGCTTGGTGCCATGGTTTAGTTGTTTAGGTGGGTTGGATTGGTTGATGGGTTAGACGCGATGATCTTGAAGGTCTCTTCCAACCTGGTGTATTGTATTGTATTGTATTGTATTGTATTGCATTGCAGCCATGCTCCACACCAGCACTGGTTACTGTTTAGTTCAGAGAACTTTTTGCATGAGGTTCTTTGGTTTTGTGCAACCAGCAAAGCAGTGCTGTGTTTCTTGCACAGAGCACAAGGAACTTGCCCACACCACCAGCATCTCTACCTCCTAAGGTCCTGGTCACCCCATGGCTTCAACCCCCTCCACCTCTCCACAGCCACCCAAGCGGACCAAGTATCTTGTCTCCCTTCTGAAGGAAAACAAGGGGAAGTCCTCAAAGCTGGGTTTTTCTCAGCTCTGGCCCACAGTCAGCTTGCAATGGCTGGCAGCCCAGAGATGCTATCAGCCAGCAAGTTCCTAGAGGGGGTTACCAACCTTGCTTCACTGAACCATTGCACAAAGCAGCCCCCACCCCAGGCACTGGAAAACAAGAGGAGCAGCAGGCAGCCTTCCTCCATGGACAATTCTGGCAATTGTATCAGTTTCCAGGATATAAAACTAACTACCAAGCCATCTGGGACCAGCCCTGGGCCGGTCAGCAAAACGTCTCACCCAGGCTCTGCCTCATTTCTGCCAGCTACTTGGTGCAAATGCAGAAAGTACTAAGGATGTGGCACAGTGGGACAGCCCCCACCAGGATGAAAAACAGCAAGCTGGAGACCATCATGCTAGAAAGCGTCTTCACTCAAGCCTGAAACAGGCTGCTCCAGCCAGATCTGCTTACCAAGCCAAGAGCTCATGTCAGGGTTGGGGATGCTCAGCTCCTTCCCAGGGCACCACCTGGCTCTCAAGGCACTTCAGGACAGGCAGGAACAGATCCCTCATGCCATCGTACTTCACTTTTCTTCATTTTATTCTTTTATTTGTACAGCTATATTTTACAGAACGCATTAATGCAGTTTAGACACAGCCCAAACCCTGTCTCCCGAGATTGTTTATAACACAAGCATGTAAAATAAGACACACACACACACACACACACACACACACACACACAAACAAAAAAAGCCCAACCCCCAAAACAAAACCCAACCAACCAAAACCTCTCCCCCCCCCCCGACGACGACGAAATAAAAACAAAACCAAAGGAGGAAAAAAAAAAACCACAACCCAACCGAACGACAACAACCAAAAAACCCCAACCAACCAAACCCAAAACCCCAGAACATTCTCCAGCAGAGAGTTCCACCTAAACTCCTTTTGCAACATCAGGCTGTACCTTGAAGAAACTGAGCTCAGTATAGTCCAGACACTGAAAGCTTCCATTGAAAAGAAAGGCACCGTGCGAAACCACATTTTACATATATACAGACTGAGAACTAGAACGAAACCAAAACAAAAACCCCAAAACCAAAACCCAACACCCTCCCCCCCCCCAAAAAAAATATTACACTTTATTATTATTTTAAATTCCTTCTGCAGCTTTGTTGGTTTAATACACACCTTTTTTTTTTTTTTTTGTTGTTGTTGTAAATTGTAAACCTTCACTTGCAAAAAAATACAAATACACTGATGCATTTAGACAAAATATTTTCTTACTTGTACAGATGCAATACTTTAAAATATCTCCTTAAGTGCTCTATCATAATAAAGATTCTCAGAGTGGCTTCTGCCTGCAGAGTCCAACTGAGCCTTTAATGCATTTTTTTTTATATATATATATATATATATTTTTTTTTTTTTTAATATAGCTTTTTTTTGTGTTGTTTTTTTTTTTTCCTTTAAAGGTCTATATATAATTTTTTTTTTTAATATATATATATATATATATTTATATATTTATATCTATATATATTTACAACTTTGCCATAGATTCCTTCACCTTTGGTTAAAAAAGTTAAAGCCCTCTCTGTAATAGCATAACTTTCTCTTTAAAACAGCACACACAGTTTTGCATACAAAAGAAAAACGAAACAAAAACAAAAACGAAACGAATCTGTTCCCATTGATCAACGTTACATTCCTCATCTTCAAACGGCAAAGGCTGTGAAGGGTCAGACTCCAGAGTTTATCAACACTCCACTGCACAGACATTTAAAATGACTTATTCTTGGGTTTGTTATGTGGTATGTACAGTAAGAGCTGAGTAATTTTATTCTTTCTTCTCGTTTCACATAGCTGGGAAAAACAAAACCCGTGTTATTTGTCTGCTTTTTTATTCCTCATTTCTTGTGTTTTTCCACCTATCTGCACTATGGGTTTAGAGGCACTCCATCATGTGATGATTTTTTCTTTCTTTCTTTTTTCCTTCTTTTTTTTTTTTCTTTCTTCCTTTTTTCTTCTTTCTTTTTTTCTTCTTTTTTTCTTCTTTTTTTTTCTTCTTTCTTTCTTCTTTCTTTTTCTTTCTTTCCTTTTTTTTCTTTTTTTTTCTCTTTTGTTCCCTCTCTCTTTTTTTTTTTCTTCTTTCTTTTTTCCCCTTTTTTTCTCTTTTTTTTCCTCCTTTTTTTTCTCTTTTTTTCCTCTTTTTTCTTTTTTTTTCTCTTTTTTTCCCTCTCTTTTTTTTCTTTTTTTTCCTCTTTTTTTTCCTCTTTTTTTTTTCCTCTTTTTTTTTTTTTTTTCCTCTTTTTTTTTCCTTTTTTTTTCCCCTCTTTTTTTCCTCTCTCTTTTTTTTTTTCTCTTTTTTTTTCCCCCTCTCTTTTTTTCCTCTCTCTCTTTTTTGTGTATTTTCTTTTTTTAACTTTTAAAGTGTTGCAAGTATCCTTTGGACAGCTTCTTCTTCCCCCACCCCCCTCCCCGCCACCCTGCTCCCCTGCCGCCCAGATGACCTCCTCCTGAGAAATCCTCTGCTTTCAGCAGGCTTTGGGGAGCTCCGGAGGCACCTCGCTTGGAGAGATGCGGTACTGCACCTTGGTGTTGGTGATGGCTCCGTGCTTCTGCCGGAGGTGAAGCCGCAGCTGGCTTTTGTGGCGGAAATGCAGGTTGCACTTCTCACACTGCGGGACAAGAGGCAAAGGCAGAGGGTGTGAAATGCGATGGTAAGGACAGCATGCAACAGGTCTTTCCCTTCGGTCCTACAGCTACCCCCGGATGCGTGCAAGCCAGCAGTGTGCCCAGGCGGCCAAAGGGGCCATCAGCATCCTGGCTTCTGTCAGAAACACTGTGGCCAGCAGGGTGAGGATAGTGATGGTCCCCCTGTATTTGGCACTGGTGAGGCTCGAATACTGGGTTCAGTGTTGGCTCTTGAAGAAGAGCCTTGAGATACTGGAGGGTGTCCAGAGAAGGGCAGTGAAGCTGGTGAGGGGTCTAGAGAACCAATCTTATGAGGAGTGGCTGAGGGAATTGGAGCTGTTCCTGTTCCAGTTTAGCCTGAAGTAAAGGAGATTCAGAGGCAACCTTTTCACTCTCTACAACTCCCTGACAGGAGGTGAAGTGGGGGTTGGTCTTTTCTCCCAAGTAATAGGACAAGAAGAAATGGCCTCAGGCTGCACCAGAGGAGGCTTAGATTGGGTATCTGGAAACATTTCCTTGTTCAAAGCATTGTTAAGCATTGGAACAGGCTGCCCAGGGAAAGAGGGTCATCATCCCTGGAAGCATTAAGAAGTGTGGATGTTGCACTTAGGGACATGGTTTAGCGGTGGACCTGGCTGTGCTCAGTTAACAACTGGACTCTATGATCTTAAAGGTCTTTTCCTACTTAAATGATTCTGTGATCCTGTGCTGCAGCCATTGTATCAAGGGAAAAGTGGGCATGTAGTGGGAGAAACAGGACCTGGGGGGAACCCATCCCAGGCTAGATGCTCAAACCAGCTACAGGACTATTTCTGCAGATGCTTTTGACTGCCATAAACCTGGATGGCTCCAGAGGGGAGTTTAGATGATAATCCCTGCTCCAATTGCCTCTCTAGCAGATGGGAAAGTTGAGAAAAGACTCAAAGAGCTGAGAGTCCTGAGGGCGGCGAGCAAGGTGGGTGGGCTGCTGGCTTGGTGCAGGTGGCACTGGCAGAAGACCCCAGAACAGCCTGTCTGCTCTTTTCTCTCATCCTCACGTAAAGTGTGCAGCTGTAATTTAAACCAGAGCTATTTGGAGAAGTGTGACTGTCTTTCAGATGGGATAGAAGGAAAGAAGAGCAGCTAAGATGTACCCAGCTTTGGCTGCACACCAGCACCTCCAACATAGCCACTCGTGAGCATCAGCTAATGTGTGAGAGTTGGATGGAGTATAAGGAGCAGGGACATAACCTTGGTGTGGGTCTTCCTAGTGTCAGTGAAGGGCATTGCATAGAATCATAGAATCAATAAGGTTGGAAAAGACCTCAAAAATCATCAAGTCCAACCTGTCACCCAAGACCTCGTGACTACTAAACCATGGCACCAAGTGCCACGTCCAATCCCCTCTTGAACACCTCCGGGGATGGTGACTCCACCACCTCCCTGGACAGCCCATTCCAATGGCTAACTGCAATCAGCCTACGTGAATGCCTTTGTCTCCCCACCCCCTGGGTTTAGCAGCATCCTTCCCCTGGCCCCAGGTGAGAGCCCTCACCACAAACAACAACAACAAGAAGCAGTCACTCACATGATAAGGTTTCTCTCCTGTGTGGATTCGAAGGTGGCTTTTGAGGGTCTGCAGATGTCGGAAGCGCGTGCCACAGATCTCGCAGGGGTAGGGTTTCTCTCCCGTGTGAATGAGCACGTGAGCACGGAGGTGGGCCACCTAAGAAAGAGCAGCTCTGGGTGAGGACAGCCCCAGGTATAAAGTCTGGGAGTGAAGGCATCCCACTGGGAACAAAGTTCTGCCTAGCTGTCTTTCTTATTTGATTGATTGGGTTCTAGCTGTGAGTCAGGGCCATGTGCTTCTCAGGTCCACTATCTCTGGTCCTTAACAGCAAATGGAGGAGAGGAGCTAAAACCAGCGAGCAGGCTTCTTACTAAGCTAAAATGGCCCACATGGACCTTAAGGCCCCTATTTATCCACAGAAGAGCCGCCCGTGGGACGAGCTGCCCAAGGCATGGCCCATCAGTCTCTTCCCCGCCATGATGCATCACTGTCCTTGGGCAGAAGGTCTGGGCATGTCCCACCTCCCCAGGCTGTGCAGGTCCCAGAGGCCACAGGTACCTGGACAAATCTGGCCCCGCAGGTCTCACACTTGTAGGGTTTCTCTCCGGAGTGGATGCGTGTGTGGGTTTTCAGGTTGGCCGGCCGGTTGAACTGTGCCCCGCAGATGTTGCAGCGGTACGGCTTCTCTCCTGCAGAGTCCAAAACAGAGGGGACAGGTGTGCTTAAGCCTCCATGATCCATGGGCACTCCCCAAAGTCCCTTCAGATGCCAGACTCCATGGCATGAAGTACTAGCCCTGACTCCTGCCCCTTTTGGAAATGGCTGTGGACAAGAAGCATTGATTAGGACAGCTCAACATCCCCAGGGCAGGGTGAGCTCAGGAGGTACTTAAGCACTGCAGGTATTTGTTTGTTGGGACTTTTGGGGTGTTGGGAGCAGCAGCCTTCAGTGCAAAAGAAAAAAAAAATTGAAAAATGAAAGAAGAAAAATCAGGCAGCTCTGTTAGTAAGGATTAACAGCATTGCTCCTCCTGGCCCTGTGACAGTTGCTGTTACTGCACCTCCCTATAGCCATCAGTAAGTCACACAGGGCCACATGGCTCCCTTCAGGCTCCTTGTGGTCACCAGCACATCCCATCTTAGCTGTTCATCACCTCTTCAGAGGAGTGAAAAGAGCTGATAGAGTGGAAAGCCAAGGCACATTCACCAACCCAGCTCCCAAGTCATTATTTGGTTGCAGTCACCACTGCTGGCTCCCAGAAATGGGGCAGCTGCAAAAAGGTTTTAACTTGTTTCTTTAGGATGGTTGGGAGTAGGCTTGATGGGGAGTAGGAAACAGTCATCCTCTATCCCTTCCTGCCTTTCTCTTTTCTTTCCAGGCTTTGATCCCACACACCCTTGGCACTTGTCTCCTTCACCTGCACAGCCCTCCTGGACCTCTGCTGAGACAGAGGGCATTTATGTCTAATTTGGTGCAAGAGCACTGACTTATCAGCACAGACTTTTCTTCCCCAGCTGGTGAACTGGCTGTTGATATGTTAAGCATTAATAAAAGCAAGAAAAACCCCAAAGACACACAAATGTTAAGTTTGTCAGCAAATGATTAAACCCTCAGCATCCCCTTCCTTTCAGCTTTCATTGTGCTGATTCCATCCATTAGCAGATCTTCCCATCAGTAGAGTTTCTGCCAGGCTAGATAGGATCTGGATTTCTAGGATGGTTTTTTGTTAGTTGTTTTGTTGGTATGGGGGGTGGGGGTGTTGTGTTTGTTTGTTTGTTTGTTTTTGGTTTGTTTTGTTTGGGTTTTAAGTCTATCACAAAGTAACCTGAAGGCCACATATCTGCTTCCAGCCATGCATTTTGAAACAGCGTTGTCCAGTGCTTTACGGCAAAGGAGCCTGAGCTGCGGCCCTGCTGAGGCCAGTCACTGTCCTCCCCATTTCCAGGTTTGGTGCTCTGCCCAAGGACTCCCTGGCAGAGCTGAGAAAAGCACCTTGCTCATTCCATCAGGGACAGCAGGTGACACAGAGCATGAGATGCTGCACCTGGGACAAGCGCAGCCATAGATGCCCACATGGCCCACAGCCTCCCTAGCAAGGCGTCCCTGTGGCAGATGCTGTACCTGTGTGGACGGTTTTGTGGCTGGCAAGGTTTCCCTTGTAGCGGAAGGAGGCTTGGCAGCGGTCACACTTGTAGGGCTTGTCACTGTGGACTTGCAGAGAGTGTCTCTTGAGAGAGGCCTCCTCAGAGAACCGGCAGTCACACTCGTTACAGAAGAAGGCTCCATTCTCTGGGAAAATGGAGAGGAGAGCAATGAGATGGGCGCTGCGGGGGTCAGCTCCTCACTGGGCCACAGGATGGGCTGGGGATGGTGGAAAGGGGCAGCTAGAGCAAGTGTTAGAACAAGAAGCAGAGTGCAGATATTCACTGTCAGCAGTGCTTGCACCATGTCATTACACCCTGATCTCCTTGTGCATACAGCAACACGCACAGTTTGAGAGAGCAAGCTTGTCACTAGCCTCAGTGCAACACAATCTGCTTCCAAGAAGCCAGCATCTCACCTAGACATCTTTCAGAGAGGTCCTCAAAGGCTCTCAAGTTATCAGGCATCCTTTGAAGGATGGATGCTCAACTCTGGAGCAACTCCAGCACCTTTAGAGGCCTTAAACCTTCACATGTACAGATGTCTTCCTTGAGCATGGGAAGATCAGCAGCATCCAGCATCTGAAGTACAAGGCAGGCCACCCCAGTAAGAAGGTGCCTTACTCAAATGCTATATGTAGCTTTGAGCATCACCACAGTGGAGTTTCCTCTGTGGATCTCTGCCCACACCACAGGTGACAACTATGCATTCCCCTCCCTGAGCTATGGGCAGGTGAGTGCACAGATACTTGTCTCTGGGCTTGCGGAGTTTTGCAACAAGATTGCAAGCCTCATTATCTGCATTTCTCCAGATGTGCACGCTGGGTTCCCTGATAACAAAGATATCATGACAGATGCATGAGACACTATCTTGCCCAATCCCCATTAGTGTTATTACATCTGCCAGGCTTGTTCTCCTGTGGTTCTGGTGGGGTGGGGTGCACTCTATTTCCTGTCTTTAGCTGTCAGGTTTGCAGCAGATGACTAACTTGCTGCTCAAGGTATCTGGATGGTGTTCAGGAAAGGGAGGAAGGAAGCAATTCCCACATGCATGTGTCCCTCACATACACACACAGAGCTGGTCAGCCAGTAAAGCACCTCGGGATCCACCAGCGTCACAGACAAGTGTGGCTGAC
This sequence comes from Picus viridis, assembly GCA_033816785.1. NCBI lineage: Eukaryota > Metazoa > Chordata > Aves > Piciformes > Picidae > Picus > Picus viridis. The sequence goes on from CM066589.1 coordinate 28,201,952, forward strand.
CATTTGGACACAAGACACTGGGTGAATGGGTCCCCGGATTGCACAGTCCCTTGCCTGCTGACTGAAAAAAGTGACCAGGGATGCAAGACTCACCGCAGCTGGAGTCAGAGTATTCAGACTGGGTTTCCCCCATCTCCTCTCCAAAGTTTGAGCCAGGGGTATGAAGGCACATCTCAGCATGTTGTGGGGACTGGCAACCACAGGAGCTGCACTTTGACGAATGCATATACAGTGGGGATTGCCCTTCACTGCTCCGAGGGGACCCATCCCGGGACCTGTGGAAGGACAGCAATGCACAGAGCTGTCAGATGGCTCTTGCTGTGCTTGAGCTACCAGGACCTTGTTTGCACCCTCCCAGACATGAGGCATAGCCATGTTTTCTGGGGACACTCTTGTGGTGAGACGCACAGCATAGCCCTGATCAACAACAGGTCCCTGAGCCTCAATCCTTCAGGTCCCCATTGTCGAAAGACCTGAAACCTTTCTAGGAACATCCAGGTCCAGAGGATAACATATGTAGGTAGTTTGGCCATTCCAAAGTTTACACCCAAACCAAAGCTTGAGGCATGCAGAGTCTGGTGAAAACCAGGCTGGGCAAATCCAGGTTCCAAAAAAACAACTAGGATTGCCAAAGCGAGCCAGAGATTCCTGACCCAGTGGTCTCAATTCCTTCGCCAGTCCAGGCTGGCACTGCGATGGTGGGGACAGCTGATACCCAGCTGATGTCACTGGCAGTGCTCCATCAAATGCAGAGGCTCCCACCTGCTCATGACCAAACTCCCCAACCCAATGCTAAAGCTATTTCAAACCCTCGCCAACTATGCAGGGAGTCCCGTCTCCTGGGGGCAGGGGAGGAAATCTTCTCACCTGTTAACGATATTGTTGAGTCTGCTTGCTTGTGGGATAGTAGAGTCTTCTCCATTCACACTCATCTTGGTGGGGGATTGCACGTTAAGATGCTCCGGCTCCATAGACTGCTGGCAAGTAGACATGGGCATGTAAGTGCGAGGAGAGAGGGTTCCCATCTCGTTCTGGTCAGCATTGTCTTGCTTGGTGCTCTGATTCAGAGAGTTGAGGACGATGAATTTGTACTTCTTCCAGTTGCAGGCTTTGGGGTCTGTGGGACTCTTGGTGAAGAGGGAGCTGGAGTTCTGACCAATACGGGCATTCTTGCTGCTGCTGGACTCAGTTGGCGAGTTGGGCTGACAGTCTGACTTCTGGGGGCTTTGGGGGCTGATGAGTCCCTTGCGGTCCAGTGGGGTGTTGGTGGGCTCAAAGTGCTGACTGATCTCATCCTCTGAAGAGGTCCGCTCCTCCTCTTTGGCCACTTTGTCACAGGAGAAATAGGAATTGTTCCGGATCGAAGGGACAACAGGTTTGGGGCCAGAGGCTACGCTGTAGTGCATGTCACTCCTGGCTTCTTCAGCAGCACCTTCTTTTGGAGCATAGATGGTAGCGTGGCACATGTTGGCAGAGATGTCGGTAATGGTTCTCATGTATTCAGTGGGGATTGTCCTGGAGCTGTCACACGGCAAGATCCTCTCCTTGGGGAAGGCACCCGCCCTTGAGAGTTCAGAGAGAGGCATCCTCATCTCCCGCAACTCATCATCCACAAGGAAGCTATTTAGAGGGAGAGGGCTGTATCCATGGTAGGAAATGGGAGATCCAGACAAACTATTGATCAAGCCAGGTGCAAAGGCCCTCCCGTTGCAGAGGGACCCATTTTGGAGAGGCATGCCATTCTCTGAGACATCTCTGCTCCGATAAGCCATCACCTCTGGGTGGCTCAGCATCCGTCCAGCCAAAAACTCTTCTCTTGGGGTCTTCACAGCAGACACCATCTCTGCTTCACTGGAACCAGGCAAAAAATGGAGACAGAGTCATTTCCAGGCTCTAAGGATAAGTTTGCAGATACTTTGCCAGTTCTTCCCCCTCCCACCCAAACACATCAACTTAGGCTCTTCAAAGTTCACTCACGGTGCTCACCTAGACTTGACAAACCTTCGGCAAGTATCAACCACATGCTCCATCTGCAGGTACAGTGCTGTGGCCATCACAGCCATGATATTGTTTTCCCTCAAGTTCAGGCGTGACGTATACATGAAGTCCAAGAGGATACAAAACCCTTCAGGGTTAATTTCAGGGTCTAGGTTAATGACATTCAAGTTGCACTTGAGCTGGTCAGTGAAGATGCTGTAGAAGAGGCCACTGTAGAAAGGAAGCAAGACAAGCATTATGACAGTTCAAAAGGGGGGATAAAGGGAGAATTTATCTGAAATCCCTGAGCACAGAGGGGTTTGTGAATGGGAAGGGAGGAGGAGGCAATTACAGAATTTCCTGAGCTTCCTCCCTATTATCAAACTTGGTTTCTCAGCTTAGTAAGCATCTTCTGCACTGCACTTTTCCTGACTGGAACAGCCTGCTTTTAGACCTCACCTGCTCAACAGCACCCCACTCTCCACTGCCTCCACTTAGAAATTTCCTTTTTTGTTTTTCTTTTCCTCTTACTGTTCTTACCATCATCCCCTTCCCACTGTGATTCATTTCTTTCAAAGGCCTCTTGTGGCATCCATGCTCAAGAAAAAGGAAAAAAGAAAAGAAAAGAAACCCCACAAAAAACAAACCTAAACCAAAACACTAAAAGAAAAAAGAAAAAGAAAAAGGAAATGTTGGCAAAACATTTTGCAGAGGTCTTAAAAGTCAAACTTGACTTTTCCAGATATTTATACCTTGTCACTAGGAGAGCCTGGAATGTATCTGCTCATTCAACTGGTGGGATGTTAATTAGCGTTCACTAGGAACTAATTCCAGCAATCCTAGGGAGCTGGAATTTCAGACCCCAAGAAGCTTGGGAAAGCAAACCAAACCAAACCAAAACTAAACCTAAAACAAATTAAAATTCAAAGGTGGGTGCAGCCAACAGCTTGGGAGCCAGTTAGGAATAGGTCTAAAAATAGCAGCAGCAGAGGACACTGCAGACACAGAGGACTTGCTCACCCCAATAAGCATCCACTCCTCCCTTCTCCTATCCTGTCCCTGAAGAGCATTTGTACTCTGCCTTCAGGGAAGGGCCTCATGTCTGCTGTACTCCTGATTGTCTGTATGGGCTGCATGTTGGCAGCTGTGGGCATGCAAGGAGGTGAGAGGCGTGGGCACTGTACTGAAGGCAAAAGCTCTCATCTGCAATCCCATTACAGGCACGAATTTCTTAACAGACCCTTTCAACTGCCTCCATTTTCCCGTCTGTAAACCCCAGGAGCCTCCCTGGGACAGCAGGGTGGGAGGGACGGGACCCAGTTCTCACCTGCAGGCCATGAGGACTGTTTTGTGGGCTCTGAACTGCTCACGGTTCACAATTATGACAACATCGGTCAGGATATCCCGGCTTCTAAGGCGGTTGAGATTGAGGAGGACATCGCTCGCGTGGCGAGTGAACTGGATGCAGCTGTCTGCTGGCGAGGCCATCTTGAGTCTGCTTGAAACAGAAGCAGAGGGAAGATGGGAATGCAGAAGCAGCCAGGCAAGTACCCTAAATCCAGTGAAGAAACAGCTGCTACTCTAGGATGTGCTCAGATGGCCAACTGCTGCTGGCAGTGACAGCAGCGGCTCCTTGGTCCCAAGGCAAAGAGCCCTGCACCATGTCAAGCACCTGCCAGACCGCCTAGTGAGGTCTCCTGGTCAGCAGCGAGACCTGGCATGTCTCAGACCCACCCAGCAAGCTGGCAGGTGAAGGCAGCCAGACCCTCCTGAGGATTAGCTAACCAGCTCCTCTTTCTCTCTGCCTCGCCCATGGCAGCTCCACCCCAGCCCACTCCTCCCACCACCTCTTGGGTTAATCTCTGTAACACTCCAAACACAGCTTCCTAGCCTTCAGAACTTGCTCAAGACCTACCCCCCTCACCTGTCTGCTGATCGGCTGGCTGTAAATCCAGCGAGAGAAACAAAACAAGGCTTAAAGTCCCAACTGAAGCTGAAGGATTTCAGCCTGTGGTGGATCACCAACCCTCACCCAACAGCAAACTACCTTCCTGTTCCCCAGTGGTGTCTGCTCTGGAGAAGACCTGTCCACAGCTTCCCAATGAATTCATGGTGGCAATGAGGAGTAGAACTCATCTAACCTGCTGGGCTGCTACCCATACCACAGCCCAGTCTCTCCCAGTGAGCAAGGCTTGGGTTAGTTGAGGAATATTTCATATGAAGCCTTCCCTCTACACACTACCTGTTGACCCATCTCAAAATCTTTCCAACTAGCACCCAGGCAAGCCCACATCTCCCTGTGCCTAAAGTTTGGGCTTGAACACGCTTCTTCAGTGTCAAATTCCTCCATCAACCCCATCCTACAACCTCAATTTATCCTCCTTCCTCAGCAGCACATGAACATACATCAGTGTATGAACATACAGCAGCTGCTCCCCTGAAAGCAAATGCCAAATGAGACCGGGTTTCATTCAACATGGCAAAGGAAGAGGGGGCGAGAGCCTAGGAGGGGAAGCACAAAATTTAAATTTACATACCCAATGCCTCAATTCACAGTCCAAAAGTTTCTTTCGAACCTACAAATAAAGCACAAGAAAACAAACGCCACATTAGCCGGTAACGATGAATGGGCTGTGGCAGGACACAAGTCTGCTGTTTCATCAGTTGGATAAAAGCTACAGATAACAAACCTTCTACTCTCCAGTAAGGGTAACATTTGTTTCTTCCGGTACAGTACATTCTTATCACAACCACAGGCTTTGAGAATCCAATCATAGCTTCTTCCACACCCTCTAACCCAAACCATGGGCGTATGCCAAGGCGATTTTAATTTCCATGACTCAGGAACTTAAAGGCAGGTGGGGAAAGGAAGTCAAGCGAGAATTTTCTCACCACTTCTTTTGGAGATAACTCTTTCCCTGCCAAGGCTGAATTCCTGGCCAGTGCCACATCCGAGACCGATGCCGTATTCCCAGCACCTCATTAACAGGTGACTTACACTCAAACATCTGCTGCCACTTCACTCAGGAACCTGGAAAGAGCCTGAATCCAGTCCTCTGAAGCAGCTACTGCCCTTCTCAGAATACCCACATGCTCCAACCACCAGTGAAAACACCCTGGGATGGGACTGACGAACAGCCTTGGGAGGATATGGGCGTCAAGTACCAGAGCGACTTGGCCAGCATCGCATAGGAAGCCAGTGGCGGGGACGGATGACGACCCAGAACAAATGCCTTCCTCTGGCTGCTGGAAAAACCTTCACCTAAACCGCAAGCTTTGTTTCCAGTCACTGACATCACGGGCAGTGCAGCTGGAGCAACACAACAAGGAAACCCAGGAGTTAACCACCTTCCGGAACTCACACTACTATTCCTAAATTTACTTGAAACCAACAGAGACAGTTGACCTGGCACCAGTGCAGGAAGAAGGTCTTCGGCAGATGCTCCAGTGGGGGGGATACATGCAATAAATAAGTGAACCAACAACCCCCCAGGCGATCATCACACTATTTGCAGGACCAACCCCCCCAAAAATTCAATGGCGACAAAGACAGCCAGCACTTGCAGGGAACTTGTCCAGACCTTTGAGGATAAGCCTCCCCTTCCCTTTGCAGCAGATGTGCAGATATAGAGCCCAAGTTCCCCTCATGTCCCTAGAGACACCAGGGTGTGATGAGGAAGTGAGATTTAAGGCAAGGTATCACATGCATAACCCAAAGGGTCTTAGAGCCCCGTTCTAGCCATCAAATGCATATCTTCAGAGCCACTCTGAGGCTGGCTAGCTTAAAACTTAAAAGGAACATGCAAGAAGTGACTCATTTCCCAAATACTGCAGTCTCTGACATTTCTGTACATGCTCACTACCAATCACAAGTCAAGAGACTCACAGCGCTCTGCAAGTTGCCCAGCACACATCTCTGTGCCCATATGAGTGGATGTATGTTTTGGGGGCACCTGGGCAGCATCCTGACCTTGGGCACACCAGCAGACGCACTCCCGGAGTCTGTGACCGCACTGTCACAGACGTGGGGAGGTGACCAATCAAAGTTACAAACTGCAGGATGAACTCTGCGCCCCCGAGTAGTATCACGTGAGAAGTTGCTGTTGTCACCAAATTCCCTTACTCACAAAACTGCCAGGGGAGACATCCAGATTCCTCTCTCCCATGGCTGGACCCCAGCACAGTCCCCCCTCACCCTCCCGATTATCCCTTCCCTGTGTAGTGCTGCTGCAACACCCACCCGCCCCAGGAGGTGGGCAGGTGCATCCCAAGCAGCTCCCGGCTGCAGACTTGCAAAAGAGAAAGGGACCTTCCTTCCCCTCACTGCGCCGAGCCCAATTAACCCTGCCCCTCCCGGGCTCCGCATAGCACCCACTCTGCAACCCGGCATGAGAAGAAGCCCTGATCAGAGACCAGGAGAGAAGAGGACAGAAGCAAGCTGTAGAGATCGGTGGTGGGGAACAGAGACCACTGCAGCAAAATATGGTCTTCAGCATCCACACCACCCTCAGAGTCCACGGGGCTCTCCCAAGCTCATCTGGGACCAGAGCATTACCCCAACCCTACCCCATCCAGTTTTACTGCCCAGTACCTTGCAGGTGTGGGCTCTCCGGCAGTCATCAGGGTTGCATGCCAGGACTTGCTAAGCCCAGTGAGGAAGGTCTGGGCTAGGCACAGGGCTCATTTAGGGGGTGGCCACATGGGACTGCCAGTGCTGCTGCCTTCCAGGAAGGCTGTGGGTCTGCCCCAGTGGTTCAGGGAACGGCCCTTTCCCTGCCGGCACCTCCCCGAGAAAACCCATTCCTGGAAGGGAGCCCAGGGCTGGCTCTGCTCTCCCCGCAGCCAGCTCAGTGAGCAAAGGGAGGGTGCACCTGTGTGTGGTGGAACCCTTCTCAGCTCCACCCCATGCAAAGGGGAGACCCTCACAGCTCCCTCACCCCAAGACAGAATGGAGGACCAGGGACTTTCCCCTACCGAATCCATCTTTCTGCCATGCACAGGGAAAACATTGCATCCATTCACTCTCCCATCTACAGGGAATCCCTTTTCATCCATCCTTCTCTCATCCTGTACACAGTGGGGACTTCCTTGATCCCCTGTTCCTCTTTGCATGGGCTCTGTCCTGTGGTCTTTGCTATCTCCCACCCGCTAAAAGCAGTCTGGGGGAAAAGTCACCCTCCCTGGGCCCCAATCTCCTACCCCTCCAGAGCTTGCAGCGCCGACTGCCTCACATCATCCTGAAGGGGTGGCTGGGTGAAGTCTCCCTTCCCCATAGCCTCATCCCACACAGTGCTCTGAAACTGCCCGCCCAGGGGAAGCTCCATCCTGCCCTCTCCTTCCTCCCCCGTCCCAGCATTCAGCAGGGTCCCAGCCCCACAGGAACATCCCCTCTGCCTGCCAGGGCATGCTGCCAGCTGCTTCTCCACCCTGCCAAGCAATGCCTGGTTTCTCCTGAATAGGAACCAGAGAGACAACCAAGAAAATAGGGTGGCGTGGGGGCATCCCTGGGACACAGTCATGGGTGCCACAAGCCACAATGAAGAGGATGCTTTCAGCTGGGGACACACAAGCACCCAGCTCAGCTTTCCCCACGTCACGCAGTCAGGGGGCACCGAGCGTCCTTTAGCTGTCACAGCAGAGTTTTATTAATTTAGTAGCTTCTGGTTGGCGTCTAGGCCAAAACGTGGCTGGGTTAATAATAACCCAAGAAGAGACCCAGAGAAGTCCTAGCACACTTTGCCAGCACAGATGAAAAGCAGCATCACTAGCGCAAGCCCTGTCGTATTTTCCATCGTACCCCTCCGTGCGTGGACTGCACTGGCTCTATCGAGCGGCCTCTGCTAACTTTCAATCCGATCCAATTTCCTGCCAGCTAACAAATGTTTCTAGGAAATGCAATACATTATCTGGACGGGTTTATTATCAGCCTTTGGAACCAGGAAAACTGCATATTTTCTTGAGCACTGCAGGGAACTTCATAGTTTGTACTTCAAAAGAGAGTTTAAAAGGATTGCCCTTGAAAGCTGGCCCAGCTCAAGCCTCTGCATTGTTTTGGTCTTTGCAGAAGAAAACGCAGCGGAGGGGAGGGAAAGCACACAAAAGCTGCCTCAAATGTTTTCCACTGACAAGGACTCCCCTGACTTCTACGGAGCCAAGCTCTGACTGAGAAGCAGAAGCAGTGCAAGCCCTTGGAAGTGAGGAGTCAAGCTTTCTTCAACGTTTCAAACGACCCCAGGCAATACGGCACAGCAATTTTTCAAGGGAAGGCAGGATCCCTGTCCCAGACAAAGTCGAGGGAGCTACTCCAAAGAACATGAGACAGACACCATGCCCGGCCAATACTGAGTGCTGTGCCGAGATGCCCACCTGACAGTGAAGTGCAGCTGGAGGACAGCTGAGCCAGGTCCCTGGCCCGGCTGGGCTCCCAGGTGGTGTCCCATCATCCCCCTTAAATCAGCAGCTGTCCCCTCCCTATCTCTGTCCTCCTGGGGCTGAGGGTGGCACAAATCATTCCGGCAGCATGGAACTGTGCTGGCACCCCACCTGGATGGAACGGGACACATGCAGCCTGGGGTCCCTTCGCCAGGGGAGAGACATCCCCTCACCACTATGCTTAGACAAACAGGTTTACAAAGACCTGTTTCAGGGGGTGCCTAGTCCCACAGGACACGTTCTTCAGGACCTACTGCCCTGCAGTGTGCTTGTTGCAGTCTCTTCACTCCATAAACAAGGGTCCCACATTCCTCATGGGTACCCAGTGGTGCAGCCTAAAGGCAGCACACTGTAGATTTGTAATTGTCGGCCATTGTATGAATGCAACAGAAAGTTATTCAGTAAGTTTGCTTCTGGAATCCTAAAGGCAGCACACTGACCAGGAGAAAGAAGGGGAGAAAAACAATACAGCCTCATGATTTTTCCCTTGTCCCAATGCTCTTAGCTCTTCCTGTTCTAGATGCGAAACCTACTGTGATTGTTTGGGTTTTAAAGCAATCCTGAAGACTATATACATGCTCTTATTTAAGGGTGTGTGTCTTGGCTGCCAGCATCCTGCAGCAACGGGAACACACGAAGTCTAGCATGGATTTGAAAAAAGAAAAGAGACACAAAAAGCAGGGAGGACTACATTTGCAGTCTAAATTTACAGTCTGAAGGAATTCGCTGGTCAGATGCTGACTTTTGGATACTCCTCTAACCAAACTGCAAACTGTGAACTCCTGAGGTTTGCCAATGCCTGCTGTAAACATGGAAACCGAGTGTCACTTTTTGCCAAACAGAAGAATGGTTTAAAAATAGATCTAGAAAAGAATACAGGCACTCGGTGTACAGAGCTCCTGTTTATAGACTCCTGTGCTACCATAAAACGGAGCAAGAGGTTATGAGCACGCAGACATCTTTTCACCAAATTTAGATTTTACAAACTTCTCAGAAATCTGAAAACAACATTTCTGGCTCCAACTGAACCAGTAAAAGCTCTTCATGTGGAGTTCACAGCCCCAGAAAAAACTGGCATGAAATGGTTCTTCAACCTCAATGCCAGAAATACGTGAGGCTAAGTAAGCTGCCCAGTTTAAAAGGAACCTACTGGTTAGAACTCAGCGTTACTCATCTGTAGACTTTGTAACAAGATTTTCTTTCTAAGTTGTATTCACAAAAAAATGAGAGGGCTCCCAGCTCTGCTTTTACAACACGAGACTGCCTCATGAATTTGTGTTACCTGTACTTGTAATGAGGACAACATTACTGTTTACTGAAAACAAACCAACCAACCCCACCAAGAAAACCCTCAAACAAAACACACAAACCCATAGAGAATGTCTACAAATTAATATTGGGCTGATGCCATAGGGGGCTCAAAGCTTCCCCTCCCAATGAATAAAAAAAAAAAGAAATAAAAAGAAAAGAGAAGAAAAGAAAAGAAAAGAAAAGAAAAGAAAAAAAGAAGCATGGCTTTACAATATATCCTAAATTGGGCAGCAATTCAAGGGCAGATTAACACTGCAGCTCGGAAAGATTCTCACATGTGATTTCAAGACCAGACCGAAGTGAGCTCCATATGGAAATGTCAGTGACATTAATAAGCGCTTGGTTGTTTCCAATTATGCTCCTTAAGTAAGTTCAGTGGCATCCAGAGTTTCCTCTGCCACCTTCTTCCAAGCTGGCAAGCTTTTTTTTTTTTTTTTTTTTTTTTAAATTTTTAATGTTATTTTTATAACGAGCGGTTAATAAACACGTTCCCACTGCCCGGCGGCCCTGGCCCTGGCCCTAGCCCTAGCCCGGCCGGGCGCAGGCAGCGCACATGGCACTAGATGGCACCAGTCAGCTTTGCTGCGGGAGCATTTTTTCCCCTTGGAAAATAAAACACCCCAACCAAACCTGGAAAACATATAATTTTGTCGATGCAATTCTGTTTCTCTTAAAACGCGTCTGAGTGACATTATTTTTATGAGCTTTTCCAGCCTTGTTTTGAAAAACTTAATGTTTCTGCTGGGTTTATTTTTGTCTCATCAGGCAGTAGGCTGAGGTCCTCCCAAGCACTACAAACAGGGATGTCTGAAAAGTGTCATAAAGACTTTTGACTGATTTTTTTCCTCTTTTTTGGGGTGGGATTTGTAAGAATCACTTCTCATTCTGACTTCTTCCTTCACAATAATAACTAACCAGTTAACCTCCACTTCCTCTCCCAATATTGACTCAGTCAGAACTGAGGGGGATTGGGAATTGGAATTGAAATGCATCCCAAGAGATCTTTGATCTGTTTTGCCAGTCAAAATTGAATGCCCTGAGATGAAGTCCTTTCTTACTGGAACAATGTAATAATCCATTCTTCTGGAAAATTGCTAGACACCCTTTGAATATTTTAATGGTTTGAAGATTGTTTCATGGGGCAGAAATTGCCATCTATAAATGAAAGTTTTGAAACTTGTGATCCTATTGCCAGTAGAAAATAACAGAACCTCAGATTCTGCCTCTCCATGTACAGAGAGAGGTTTCACCTAAAATATTTTAAAAGCAATTTCTGAACAGTAAACGCCCCCAAGAACTGCAGAGAGAAGCCTGTATTTGCTCTTAAAGCACTTACAGTTTAAACCTTTGAAACAATACAGCAAAGGGTTGTTTTTTTTTTAAGCATTTAAAACCTCAGGAGAGGAATCAATAAGCATTCCCAGATCGAACGAGGGCCTGATCCTATACCCAGCCATGCTGACACTTCCACTGGCACAGGTACGAATTTGGCCCCAGAGAGAGATGTCGGACCAACTCTGTGCTTCTTGCTCAGCCTCTTACGTCTAGACCCAGTCTCCCGTTGCACCGATCCTGCGCCTACTGAAGTCAGTGGAAAAAACTAACCCGGGCCGGGTTTGTTTTTGTTTCTGACTCATGATTTTAAGCCCAGATTTGCCTCTTCCCTGGAAATGCAACAGGGGGGTCAAAGGCAGCTTTTTAGGCACATCTGAGAGGCCGCCGAGGATTTTTCTAAACAAACGTCTTGCTTTCTGTTTCCCTCCTTCCCAAGAGGCGATTTCATAACATTTCGTACTGTGACTTTGCAAACTAAAGGCGGGGTGTGTGTATGTGTGTGTGGGGGGGCAGATGGCGAGGCAGAGGGCTTGGGGGTTGGGGGCTGGGGGGGGGGGCTGCCGAGAGAGGTCGCTGCCGCCCGACCACGAAAGTTTTCATAACAAAGTTGGGCTTTTTCGGTTTTGTTTTGCCCTTTTCTCCCCCATCTTTCTAAAGGAGGGGGTTAAAAAATAATATATACACAAACACACAGCTAACCAATAAAAGCATTCTCATTTCTCCACCCGCTTTTGGGGTGTTTGGGGAGCCGGAGGGAGGCCGGGGGAGGACGCAGCGTCGCGGGTCGGGCGCAGAGGTTGCGCGGCTCCCCGCGGCCGGTCCGCTCGCTCCAGGAATAGCGTGTGGCCAGGGGCCAGCCCCGCGGCTGTCGGCGGCAGATTTACGAGTGCCTGTCGCCGCGCCAAGTCCGCCACGGTAGTAAACACAGGGGAAAGGCTGCGATGGGGGCAGCGGGCGGCTCTCCCCGCCCCGCACCCGGGACCCCCATCCCCTGCACGGCTGCACTCCACTTTTCCCGCCGGCCGCCTTCCTCCCGGCCGCGGACCCCTCTCCTCCCCGCGGGGTGGTTGTTATTATTGTTATTTTGAGCCTTGTATGTTCCTCCATACACTTTTTCTCCCCTTCCTGAGCTTTGCGTCGCGTTTTATTTCCCAGTCGGCGAAAGCCCGTGGTGGCCGCCCCGGCACGCACCGTCGAGGCGAGCGCGGTTCCTTCCCGGCCCGGCGCACCGTCGTGCTCCGGGGCCAGCAGCCGGCGATGGCCGAGCCTCCCCGCGGGCTCCCCCACTTCCCCGGACAGAGAAATGCCGCAAGTCTTCTCCATCACCGCCCGCTCTTAGCCCGGGGCTTGACAGATCACGGCGCAGCCCCGCCACAGGTTGCAAAACGCACCAGCCGTTTCGCAGTTGCATCGGGGCCCGGAATAACAATAACAACGATATATTAACGTAATAATGAAAACAGAGAGGGAGGAGGGAAAACGATGCGGAGAGGCCGGAGCGGTAGTACCCGGTGCCGAGCTCCCGCGCTGCCGCTAGCCCCGCTCTACGGCGGCTTTGTGCGGCGACGGAACGACAACAGCGACACAACACGCACGGGGGGAGGAAAAAAAAAAAGAAAAAGAAAAAAAGGGGGGGGAGGGGGGAGAAGAGAGTGAAGAAGAACAGGGAAGGGAAAAAAAAAAAAAAAAGGAAACAAAAATAACACACCCCGAGCGAAGGATCCAGCCATTGGGAGCCGACCCCGAGTCACGCAAAACACCCCAAGCCCCGCGGCCGCGCTCGCCGGGCGGCTGCAGGTGCAGAAGAGCCGCCGCCGTCCTCCCCATCCCCACCCGGCCGTCACGCGTGCGGGAAAGCCAATAATCCCGGATCACCGATAATCCCCGGGAGAGGACGGGGAGGGGAGACACTCTCCCCCCGTTCCCCTACCCTTCTACACCGTCCCAGCGTTAAGACATGCAGACACCCCTATTTTTCACAGCGGGGAAGGAAAAGGGGGTGTGTGTGGAATTAAGTAAATAAAGCACAAAACAATAATTAACATTTAGGAGAGAATAGCAAGAATAACATTGAAGGGATGCCGGAGCACCTGCCGCGGGAAAGGAGGGGAAGGGAAGAGGAGGGGAGGAAAAAAAAAAAATAAATGGGTAGAAATATATAGAGGCGGCTCCGCGCCAGGCGTCGGAGCGGGGCAGGGAGGGAAAAAGAGGAGGGAAAAAAAAAATGGAGAGGAGAGGAGAAAAAAAAAAAAAAAAAAAAGAGCGAGCGAGAGAGAATTAAAGGGTAAAATCGGCCGCGGCAATAGAAGCAGCAATCACCTGGTCTCCGGGCTTTCCTAGAAACTCCTTGCATCACCACTTCTAAGAACCCCAGTTCTAAGAATCAACAGAGCCCAATTCTCGGAATTTGAGCTGCGGACTCTACCATCGCCGTGAGCACGGGGAGGGCCGCGGACCTCCCCCTCCGCTTCTTCACCGTCGCCGCCGCACTCCCGGGTCCCGCGGCCCACCCCGCGCCGCCCGTTACGGGCGGAGCGGTGGGGCGCGGGACCCGGGAGGGCGACGGCAGCGGCGAGGGTCCCATCGAGTCGTTTTCCCTTCATCAACCCCCTCCCCTCTCCCCTTTCTCAATGGTCTCGTCCGGGCGGCCGGGAGGTCACGTGGCCGGCGGGTGCTGTGTGTGACGTGGGGGCGCGGCGGGGTGGTGGCGCGCGGCCGCGGTGCCGGCGCGCGCGGCGCGGAGCGGAGCAGCGACAGCGGCGGCAGCGACAAGCGGGCAGCGATCGGGGGTCCCGGGTGCAACGCCGGTGCAAACACACATCCCACCCCCCCAACCCTCCCCTGTCCTCTCCTGTACCTCTCTGAAAGAGAGAGAAAAGGAAGAGAGATGGGGAAAAAAAGCACAAAACCGGCTTAGGTTTTTTTTGTTCGTGGTTTTTTTTTTTTTTCCCTGCTTTTTGCTTTTGGCTTTGCTTTTTTTAAAAAAAAAAAAAATTCTTTATTTTTTGCGTTAAATTTGGGGCGGGGGGGGGGGGGCACTTTCGAGTTTAAAAAGCAACCCCCTCAAAAAAAAACCCAACCCAGTAGCCCGGCGAGCAAAGCCAAGCCTGGATTCTTGCTGCATTGCACTGGATTTTTTGCAAATTTTTTTAATATTCTTTTTTTTTCCTCAACCAGGGTTTTTGTTTTTAGCATGTTCGCAAAGAGCCACGCTCAGCTCACGGCCTCCGACGGGATTTACTCTAGGGGAAAGATGTTTTTTTTTCTCAAAGACTTCCCCCTCCACTCCATTTCCGTTGTTCCTTTTTGTTTTGCATTTTTACTTTTAAATTATTATTTATTCCTTTGCCAGGATTCTGCAGATCCAACCCAAATCTTTTTTCTATTTTTTTTTTTTTTTTTCCCTTTTAGCCATTTTTTTCTTTTCCTTTCCAGGACTCTGCAGTGGTGGGTTCACTCTTTGTAGCTGTTGTTGTTTATTAATGCAAAATAACCTGTAAGTCTGTAAATACTCTGCTTGCACGGAAATGTTGCACTGTGCCGGGGATGGGAAACCGCGCTGGCTTTTCTGGAAGGGGTTTTATTTCGGCACTTTGCCTATTGCTGAGTGAAGGCCTTTGCTGGGAGGTGCGGGGTGGTGGGGGAGATGATGCAAAACCTTTGCAGTCCGTATCTCGGATGAGTTGTGCAGGGGGTTGCAAAGGGAGGGAGCCGGTCACCCCAGCCTTCCTCGGGACCTGTATGGAAATATATTGCCCTGTATGTAAATCCTTCGAGATTGTGCCTATCCCCCAGCCTTGTGTATTTATTCCGAGCGGGCCTGCTGCGAGGGTTTGTTTGTCTTGCGAGGGGGTGGGGGGAAATGGATCAGCAGATTGCATGTCTCATTTCTCTTTCCCCATCGGTTTTTTGGACTGCGAGGCATGGTGGCAGGGAGCGGGGAGATGGCATGCTCCGGGCTGCGATGGCATTCCCGGGCCCTTGCAATTAATAGAAATTTGTTTATGAGAGTAACCACCGCGGGTCACAGTGCTCTCGGTCCTCTAATGCAATTGCTCAGAGCTACTGATTCAGCCACTGCTGAGCCCCGTCCGTGGAGCAGTCACCTTGGATGCAAAGTCCCCGGGTGCTGCTTTTATTTTGATTTCTCAGTTGAGCTCTTGAACCAAAATGCTTTAAAGCCGGGGGAGGGGGAGAGAGGATTAGGAAGAAAGTCCTTCTGCTAATGCGACTCATCATTAAAAATAGCCCGGTGACAAGACAGGGATGGTACTCCCGAGACACTTGAGATGGTACAGATATGCTGGAGAGATGGCTTTCCTGTAGTTAAAATGCAGTATGTAATTCCCAGTTAGTATGGGCAGCTTGAGCTGTGTCACTCCGTTCCCGGGCAGGGAAGGAGGCTCCCGGGTGTCTGCCAACCGACAAACAGACCCAATAATATGAACTCTGCTCTACGATTTTGATATTTATTGTTTTGTTTTGTTTTGTTTTACAGCAATGTAATTAAAGTGAAGGGGTTGTTGAGGGAGGTAGATCTTTTCTGTTTGTCGTTTCTCCGCAGCGTATGACGCTTTCGCTTTAGCCAGAGCCCAGCAGAGCCCAGCGCCTGTAGGACGGGACGGGACGCTCCGGAGCAGCAAGAAGGCTGCCGCTGGGGGTTCTTTTTTTTTCTGGTAGAGGCCTGAGGTCGAGCGCGGCTTCTGTCTAAGTAGCACTTTTACAGTAGAGATTTTTCGCTCTTCCTGGCCACTACCAAGCTGGGCTTGCATCACAGTTTCCATTCTAACCCTCCTCGCTACAAGGACATAGAGAGCAGCCACCAGCATTGCCTTCATGCTGGAAAATGGGTGACCTGGCACCTTTTCTGCTCTGTTTTCATACTTTCTCTTCCCCTGGCTCTGTCACCTGGGGCCTGGCTGCAGCTCCCCAGGGGCTTCTGCCACCCACCCCCACCTCCCACTGCCTCATTCTGCCTCCCAAAAGCAGCAGCAGCAGCAGCAGTAGTCTCTGGTCCTCACCAGGGACTTAGGGGTGCCAGGGATGAGGCCATTTCCCTGGGACCCCTTTTCCCCACCAGCCAGAGGCATCAGTGTCAAGTGAGGCCTTGTCATCCTCTTCTCTTGCCTGTCTCATCTGTGTCCTAGCTCTGGGCACCAGCTTGGCAGTCACTGGTGGTCGTGGTGGCTGCCAGGAGGACAGGGCAATGACATCCCAGCAGGATGGCCTCCCTTGCTGACTTGACAGCAAGTGGCTTTGCTGTGAGGGGGAAGGTGGTCCCGCAGTGGGGAGGGTTACAGGGGAGCAGAGGTGGTTTGGAAGTCAGCAGTAGCCCCCGTGTTGACTGCAGGACGCTCTCCACTGGTCTTGTCCTCGGAGTGGCCCCTGCACACCCGTGAGGTGCCTTTGTGGCACGTGGAGGGACAGCAGCTGGGCCCTGCTGTGGGAAGCTGCTGTAACCCACCTGTGGGGGGCCAGCTATACCTCCCCCCACCTCAAAAAGCACCCTCCACCCCTGCAAAGAGGCTTTCACCCAGAGAGGGGTTTGAACCACAGCATGCTGCCCTGCAAATGGATGGTGATGCTGGGACAGGAGTGATGCTGATGGAAAACAGTCCCCTTGGAGTTGTCAGGGCCATTGCTGAGCACACCGGAGTGCCTCTGAGAAGCAGCAGTGGAGGCTGGAGCAGTGCTGGATATTGCTACAGGTGCCTTGCAACCCCTGTGGAGTGTCCCACTCCAGCCTCTTCATTTCCCCCACTCTGGAAAACCTCCCTCAATGAAAAGCAACCCCTCTGCCTGTGTGTTGACGTGTGGGGCATGAAGTGGTGTGAAATTACTGAGCACTCCATGAAAGCCGCAGTTTGGTGTTGAAGTTCCTCAGAGCTGAAGTTGCAGCCTGGAAGCAATGGGAGCCCACCAGGGTTTGGGTCTTCCTTCCTAGGGGACATGGAGCGGGTTTTTAAGCAGCATCGAGGCCAGTGCATATTTTTCCCAGGTGAACTACACCTCTGGAAAGAATTGCCTCATCTTTTACAAAATACTGTTTAAATAAACAGTGCCCCACTATTATTTTTGCTTTAGAAATTAACTCCTTCAGGCCATAAGGCTTACCCGTCCCGGTGCAAAATATCTGCCAGGACTTCTAAAGATACACACACACACACACACACACACAAAAGGGGAAAAAAAAAAAGGAGGTGTCTGGGAGAGAAAAAAAAATTCAGCCTGACAGGTGAGAGCCTGTAAATCGCTCCCCTTCCCCATGGCAGTCGAGCATGGGCTGTGGGAGCAGCCTGAGTGTTTCAGAACTGGGTGCCACTGCATCAGTGTTACTTAAAAGGAGTTTTGTGCATATTAATGTGCATACACCGAGGCCAGGCTGCATGCTGCACAGGGACAGCCTATTCCCTGGCTGAGTTGAACTATCTTGTTTTCTAATCTAACCTACTTTTTTTTTTTTCTCTTTTTTCTGGTTTTTTTTGGTGTTTTTTTTTGTGGTTTTTTTTTCACTCCTTTCTTTTTTTGTCAGAGGTTGGTGCTTTGCAGGAACCTGTTCTCAGTGCAATCTCAGAGCATTTTGTGGGTGTCTGATTTCTGTAACACATTTTGGTTTCCAGTATGAATGTCATGTACAAAGAATATCATGACACTGCTCAAGGTGTATGTGATCTTATCTACCTGACATTTAGGTTTTTTAACCGTCCAATTTACCTGATTTGCATAAAATTCACATGGTTTTACTTTTTTTCCTCCTTTTTTTCATGTATCATCATAACAAACTACTCGGGTTTACCGGGCTGTTTTCTGCCTGTCAGCATGAATGCGGCGTCCATCTCTCTCCTTCCTATTCCTCCCCGACAGAGGTTGGGGATGTTCAAGGTAGCACTCGGAGGGGACCGGCAATCCCAGCCAGCCACCGAAATCCTTAATAACCAAATGTGTACGGTTTCACTTCCAAGAAAACAAAACAGCTGAGCACACATCCCATCCGGTTCTTGTTAATTTAAATAGACGAGACTTCTTTTTATTGATAAGGAAACTCCTCCGGAACAGCCCCCGGATCCCAGAAGGCTCCCCCTGCCGCGGACGTCCTCATTACAAAACAAGGCCGCAATTAAAATAAACTCCAAGAGCTAAACAAACTGCTGCCTCTTGCTGGTCATGTGTTAGCTTTAGCCTTTAGTGCAGAACAAAATGTTTTCCTGGGTATCGGAAGAAGCATGGGCTCTGGCTGGGAGGAGAAGAGGAGCAGCAGCCGGGCGCATGGAAATGGCAGGGAGTGAAGTACTGCGATGCTCATTGGGGCTCCTTTTTCTTGCTTTCTTTTATTTTCTTATTTCCTATTTTCTTAAAAAAATTTTTTTCTCCTTTTTTTTTTCTTCCCCCCCCAACCCCCCACCCCCTTTAATTGGAATGTTTGTGATCTGACTCGGTCCTTACTGTGAGGGAAAAGATTGGAAGTGGAAAAACTTGAATGTTGTGGTAGAGCCTGACTGTTCCAGCACACCCCAGGCACACCTGATTGTACCTTGCCCCTGCCCAGTCCAGCTCCCAGTCAGTCTACAGACCCCTTGCCCATCGGCAAGCTCCCAGTCCAGTGTGTGTTGCTCCTAACGTGCCTCATGCAGAGGCTTTAGGTGTCTGTAGGTAGCAATGGGCATCCACTAACATCTGAAGCTGGACTGATATAGTTGGGGGAAAGCTGGCACAAGACACCCTGGAGGATGGGACCAGTGGGATGGAGGGACAGGTGGAGGGAAGGACAAGCAAAAGCTGTGGAGGGGCATGCAGGCGGGTGGCCTGCGGTGCCTTGGTGCAGCAATGCGGCTCCCCGCTCTGCCTCAGAGCACGTTGTTGCCTCCATACCACATGCAGACGCCCTGCCTGGGATAACGAATCGCACTCGGACCAAGACCCTGCGAGAACTGCTCTGATGATGGAGAGCTCTGCATTCATGCCGTGCTCAGATGAAACCCCAGGATAATATTCTTGTAAAATTGCCCAGATAACTGGCATATCTTCTTGGCTCTCACTGCCAGGAGACAGCGCAGACTTGCCTGTCAAAAATGGCTTTCCTCCCACATGGGTGAAGGCCTGTCTGCCTACCTAATTCCCAAACACTCTCTGTGAGTAAACATCAGTTACCATGGGGTGCGTAAGGATCGTCCCTGTCCCACTGAGCACCTCCAGCCTCATGCCATCTTTGCCATGTCTTTTATTTAAAAGGGAGACTTCACCCAGAGGTTTTCCAGCTACAGATGATTCCCTCCCACCCTTCCCCTGTCTCAAGCAATTTTTAACCAATTATGGACCAAAGCCTGGCACTGTCTTGGTAAGGCTGTGCCGGGCAAGGACCTTCTGGCCAGGTATGTGGTGGGGGACCCTGCACGAGGACATCATTGCCATCTCACTCTCTCTGTTTGTCCCCAAATCTTGTTCTCCTGACACCCATGAAAACATGAAACGTGTAACCCGTGGAAGCTGCAAATCCCTGGCCCATGGCTGAGTGGCACCACTGACCTCTTTCCTTTTCAGCAGATCTGTCAGCTTTCAGCTGTCAAGATTTAAAAATCCTCACTAACTCCTACAGATACTTTCCTGATAAGGAGTTATGCTGGGGTGGTTCAAACCAAATGCAAGTTACTTTGTTGGGGGACCGGGGGTGGTGGTGGGGAAGTAAATAAAGGCAGAACTTGCTTTGGATAGTTAATAGTATTATTTATTACTCTTATGCCTTGGAGAATCTTGCAGATCCGTGATATTAAAAATCAGAAGGGAGCCTAAGAAGAAGTATGGTGCCTCAAAGTTTTATGGGCACAGGCACATTGAAATTAAAAAAGGATTTGCATCAATCCCAATAATTTTGAAACAGGCCTCTAAAGTCCAGGCTAAACCAGCCCGGGTTGGTTTTATTTTTGCAAGCAACTCCTCGGACGTCTCAGCCAGCAGAGTGCTACGGGAATTTTAATTTCTCTCTTCAAATAGAGCACCAATGTATTTTTTTTATATTCTGTGATGTGATCTGTACAGTTTTGTTCACTGAAACCCTTTGATTTAGGCTTAAAGCCTTCGGTAACTGGATGAGAGGGTATCTGGAAGTAATGGTGAAAATGATAATTGTTTTGTTTTACTGCCTCCTGAAACCCTTTCATTTCCCTGTCCTATCTCTAAAAGCATGCCTGGCAATAACGAGCTGCCTCTGAAAAGAATTCAATTAAATGTATTGCCAACAGAATATTTGATTATTTTTTTTAATACTACTAGTTACAGTGTTAAATAATATATTAGTTGATTTATAGCCCACGTTTAGGTATGACTATGAATAGCTACAGTAAAACCCCAGAAGATTCGTGCAGAAAGGGAGGAAGGAAAGTTTGGTTTCTGGGCTTTAAGATTTCTTTTTCTTTTTTTCTTTTTCTTTTTTCTTTTTTCTTTTTTCTTTTTTCTTTTTTCTTTTTTCTTTTTTCTTTTTTCTTTTTTTCTTTTTTTTTTTTTTTTTTTTTTTTTCTTTTTTCTTTTTTCTTTTTTCTTTTTTCTTTTTTTTTTTTCTTTTTTTCTTTTTTCTTTTTTTCTTTTTTCTTTTTTCTTTTTTCCTTTTTTCTTTTTTCCTCCTCGTCCTTCTTATTTGAGTTTCAGTTTTAGGCCTTAAAAAGAATCGGATTTTCTCCTC
Organism: Picus viridis; assembly: GCA_033816785.1. Lineage (NCBI taxonomy): Eukaryota > Metazoa > Chordata > Aves > Piciformes > Picidae > Picus > Picus viridis. Next base: position 28,222,680 of record CM066589.1, read on the forward strand.
CTTTTTCTCGTATTCTCAAATGCTAAGAATAAGTCAGCTATTTTTTGAGACAAAAATTCCCCTGAGAGCTCTCCTTGTTTTAAATAATTAAATATTAAAGGCCCGAGGAAGAAGCAGGCAGCTGCTACAATATGGACATGAGTCGAGTGGGATATTTATTTGCATGGGTAGATGGCAAATAGGGAAGGATCGATCCCGAAGCCATATGGAATTGCCAGTCATTCCATTACAGCGCTGCAACCAGATCATTGCCTGTAAGAGCGTAACTCTTAATGTCCTAAATATAATTTAGGATTATTTTTATTTCATCTCATAAATGGCAAATATATTTTTAATTCCTGTGAAGCAGAAATAAAATGTCCCCCAGGAGCTGTAAATTAAATTCAGTCGTTCCCCTCCACCCCTCCTATTTATTTTTTTTTTTTTTAATGGATATTTCTTTCTTTCTGGTTTGTTTTTTTTTTTTTTTTTTTTTTTTTCTCTTTTTTTTTTTTTTCTTTCCAAAGTCTCGTCTTCTCCTCCAAACTTTGCAGTTTATTCCTCCTTCCTTCTCCCTCAAGAGAAACACTTTTCATCAGAAAACACGATACTTTTTTTTTTTTTCCCTTCTGAGCCTCTCTGCAAATTGCTTTGCTCTCTCCAGACAAGTTTCTAGAATCAACAAGTTAACCTTCAGAGAGATTACAAAGGTACAAGTGGGCTGCTTAAGAGGTGAATCATTAAACATAAGGTGAAGTATATGACTGCAGAAGGTTTCAATTAAAGTGACAGTTCAGGCAGCCTTTGCCTGCCCGGGGAAGGTATGCTTTTATCGTCAGTGCCACCTTGGGAACTGCATCCGTCCCGGGCAGGGAGGGCTGCTCGCCCCGGCCGTGTTCTGCATCACCAGGGCTGCTACTGCTGCTGCCGTCCTCGCTCCTGAAAACAATTCCACTGGTTTCAGCATGATAAATTCGACTGTGACAGCATCAAATATGGGAAAGGAGCCAAATCTCCTTTCTGTCCCACCCAGGCTGGAATGAAGGAGCCTGCCTCAGACCTGCCTTCCCAGAGACTTCACCCAATACTCCTCACTACTCAAGCCTGAGAGAGAGCAGGATCAGGCCCACAACCTTCCCCATTACCTCCCCAAATCCTGCTTGCTTCTACTTATTATTTTTTGAAGTAGTTTTGTTTTAATCTGACAGAAAATTTAATAAGCAAGCCCAGGGTGGAGGCAGGAATGTGAGATCCTCAAGTCGTGGAAATCTCGTGCTCTTGCTGCCTTGTCCCTACATCTCCGTGGCTGCTCAGCATGGGGCTGGCACACTGGCGCCTCTGGCCTCCTTGCCACATTTCCCATGAATGCCCAGGGACTATCTATCTGTGCTGACACAGAGCCTATGTCTATGCACAGAGGGCAATGTATGGACGACCAGTCCACGGACAGCTGCCACGGCTCTGCCTGCACTGCATGGAGGTTGTGCATGCTTGGAAGGGGTGCGTGCAACTTTGGGCTTGTTTTTCCTGGCTTTGGGGAGTACAGGCAGCACAGTGGTGAGGCAGGAGGTAATGAGGGCTCAGGTCAGCTCTTCCCCTGACCTGGAGCAATGCTGTGACATTTTCTGGCCCTTCCCTGGTTTCAGTTTAGGTATTTCTGAGTTTTATGTTTCACTCTGGCACGTTCCCATTCGGCTACCCTGAGCGTGGATGAGATCCTTTCCACAAGGATGCTCCAGTGATTGGGTTAAATCCCTCCTGCTAATTCCTTACATAATCATGTGGGCTCAGATCCTCAAAAGTATTTGTGTGCCTGCCTCCCTTGGAAATCATAGAGTTTAATTGTCTGCTAAAATTATTGTTTTGTTTTGAATACAGAGCAGGAAATAACAAACTTGGGTTTTATGAGATTTATTTGCCTCTCTGTGGTCACAGAGCCTGTTATCTACCTTCACAAATAAATTCATGCTTAAATAGTGCCAAGCCTAGATTACGAATGGATTTTTAGACTGTGACCAGTGGGAACTGGGTTCCAACACAGGTTAGGGGAGGTGGGTCTTAACCTGCTGTTGCTTCTGGTCCCAGTCGGTAAAATGCATATGGGACAATGACATGGTCTTGCAAAGAGGCTGCAGGGAAGAATCCTTTAAAGACTGCAAGATGCTGAGATAGGAGGATACTAGAGATCACGTCAGTGAGAGATGCCATCTATTACAGATAACTATTGCACAGCTGACTGCATCTCCCTCTCTGGAAATGGCTCCTGTCTTAGTTTCATTTTTGGCTATACAACCCAAAGGAATTCTTCTCACTCCTTGGCATTTGTCCCCTTCAGATATTTCATGCAATAGGGAAGGAGGGGGAATCAAAATACCATGACATTGAAGTTTATTGCCGATTCTGCTCACGTTGGTTGAAATCAGTCACTAAAACCTCAGCCTGCAGGACCCCGTGCTCTGTATTTTTCTTGTCTAGGTAATCGTGATGGCAGCAGGGGGAGGTAAGTAGAAGGGAAAAGGACTGATTTTATTAGGTGGTAGAAGAGCTTATTAGGAAAAAAAAAAAAGGGGGGGGGGAGAAATGAAATTATAAAACCAGGAATTAAAACGTGATAAAATCCAATCCCTGCTGACTGCAAGGGGACACTTCTCTCCTCACACACCCTCTCTCGGTTTGGAAGATGACCAGGCATTGATAAACATTTTACAAGAGCCCAACTCCACAGCAGCAAGCGGTGGCGAATACCAGGAGGAAAAATACTCGGGTGCCAGGATCAACCCAGCAGCTTCAGAAGCAGCGTTTTAACCTGCTGCTTTGCAGCCTGTGGGCCCTGTTTGGGTTTGTTGTCAGTGAGCAATTTGGATCTGCAGTGTACCTGGGTTATATTTAGGATAATTAAATTTATTGCTGGAACAGACAACCCTGTTTTACACCCAAGGCATTTATTTTCCTCCCCTTCTCGATACTGTAGGGCTGATGTAGTGATTCTGGGGCTATGGTTTGGCAGTCAGAGCGTGCATCTATTTTATGTAAGAAACAGTAGCAGGGATGAATGTGTACTAGACAAATATTTGGTTAATTTTTGTAATTATTAGTAATAACAATACTTTACTCTCTTAAGCACCTTTCATCTTTGAGCGTTTTTGAAACATGAGTAAAATCAAGCCACACAGCTCCGCTCTAGGGGCTGTAATTAGCTTTACCTCCATGTTGTAGCTGTGGAAAGTGAGGTGGAGGGAGGTGGGAGGACTGGAGGTGCAGCAGTGCTGGGAAGTGCTGCCCCAAACAGCAGCCAGTAAGGCCTACCTAAAGTGAAGCTCTGGCCATCACCACACTTTTGGTGGACCTGTCCGGCAAGGCAAGCTCATCTCCCCACGACGTGCTGATACTTGAGCCAGATTCTGAGCCAGGAGCCTGAATTTTCCCTCTTGGGAGGTTCAAACACACTCTAGTCAGGAGGGTATCCCTTGGCCACCAATCAAGTCATCTCCCTTGATTGTCAGAAATGATAGGACAAAACAGTTTCCTGTAGTTTGGACTCAATGATCTGAAAGGTCTCTTCCAACCTGGTTAAATTCTATTCTATTCTATTCTATTCTATTCTATTCTATTCTATTCTATTCTATTCTATTCTATTCTATTCTATTCTATTCTATTCCTATTCTATTCTATTCTATTCCTACTTCTATTCCTACTTCTATTTCTATTTCTATTTCTATTTCTATTTCTATTTCTATTTCTATTTCTATTTCTATTTCTATTTCTATTTCTATTTCTATTTCTATTTCTATTTCTATTTCTATTTCTACTCTACTCTGCTCTGCTCTACACTATTCCTAACCCTCATGGTGCCTGGGCTCCATACACCAGAATCTGATGAGATGAAGACAGTCCCTCAGTGACCAGGAAGAGGAGAGATCTAGTGGCTTGTGGAGCCTGGTCCCCAAAACTTTGGGCCACCACATCCTCTTTGGAAGCTGCAAGCTCGCCAAGTTGGCTTTTTGCTTCTGGCTGCCTCTTTCCCCACATGGTTATGGTGCTCCTTCCATTTTCCAATATATGTTCATTCATAGAACATTGATCCCCCACCATGCATTGGTAAACTGTGTACCAGTTTTGCCCTCATGCTCCTGTATACACTAGGTCACTTGGACATCTGTGTCCGGGCTGCGTTTGTTTTGTTTTCAAATGGGTAGAAAACTCAAGAAGTTTGGATTATGCCTTAGAAAATTCAGCATCTTACTCCAAAGTGATTTAATAGATCTTTGCCCTGTCCTGACTGATCCCTGCGCTTCTTTTTGACCCTAGAGCAGTGGTAGCAGAATGCACCATGTGTCCTGCAACCCAGCCACCAAGCTGCCCCATGCCCTTGTCACCACCTCCTTCTGCAGTTACTGTGTGGGGCTTTGGCTCCTCGTTCCTTGGTGGAAACAACTGTGGCAGCTAAAGAGGGGTTTCCATTATACACTGTGACTCAGGGATGCATGCACAGGACCAAGATCTCTCAGAAGTGAACCCTCTGATTTCAGGACATGTGATTGACACACACCTTTCTAGTCTGCATCTTCCTTTAGTAGGGTCATGCCATGTTAGTCAGGATCAAGGTCTAAAGCTAAATGTGTAATAAATTCTAGCTCCTTTGAAAAAGAAAAATAATTTAAAACCACCACCCCCAGCACCTTGATAATCCATGTTTTCTATTCTATTCTATTCTATTCTATTCTATTCTATTCTATTCTATTCTATTCTATTCTATTCTATTCTATGTTGTGCTATGCTATTCTATTCTATGCTATTCTATTCTAATAGATAATCCATGTTTTCTATTCTATTCTATGCTATGCTATTCTATTCTAATAGATAATCCATGTTTTCTATTCTATTCTATTCTATTCTATTCTATTCTATTCTATTCTATTCTATTCTATTCTATGCTATTCTATTCTATTCTATTCTATTCTATTCTATTCTATGCTATTCTATTCTATTCTATTCTATTCTATTCTATGCTATTCTATTCTATGCTATGCTATTCTATTCTATTCTATTCTATTCTATTCTATTCTATTCTATTCTATTCTATTCTATTCTATTCTATGCTGTGCTATGCTAGTCTATGCTATTCTATTCTATGCTATGCTATTCTATTCTATTCTATTCTATTCTATTCTATTCTATGCTGTACTATGCTATTCTATTCTATGCTATGCTATTCTATGCTATGCTATGCTATTCTATTCTATGCTATTCTATTCTATGCTGTGCTATGCTATTCTATTCTATTCTATGCTATGCTATGCTATTCTATTCTATTCTATTCTATTCTATTCTATTCTATTCTATTCTATTCTATTCCATTCTGATGCATGATGAATGTGTGTTCCCAGCAAGTTTCCTGGTTTAGGCCCACAGAGATCTTGGCTGTAATGCTGAGATTAGTTGAGCCCAGCCTGGGTTGTCAGAGCTTCGACCCAATGCAAGGATTCAATCATCTAAGTGTATTGCAGACCCCAGCTGCCCCAGTGCTGCTCCCTTTTATTATCTGTGCACAATCTCTCCTGGTGCGCCAAGATTTCTGTGTTCTTCATTTCTCTTCTGTCTCTGATGCCACAAAGTCAAGTGAATGTCTTCAAGGAAATCTCAGTAATAAAACCTATTTCCTCCTCCCTCCTGCAAAGAGAAAGCAGAGTAATAGTTTCTTTATCCATCAGGGACCGGTTAATGCCTCGCTCCTCATCATCACCAAATGCAACTAATAAAGGAGTAAAGGAGATTTGGCAGTTTAATGCAGCAGCTAATTTTGTGCCTGCTGCCCTGCCAGAAAGTATTTTCACTTTTAGGTGATGCCAGAATAGCAGAGCTGATTAATTAGTCTTCTCTTGAGCAGGAAGAGCTCAGCTAGGACGCCCGCAGCCCCCAGACATCATAGGCATTGGCCAACCTTGTTAGCAGACAGCATTCCCAGTATCTCAAGGGTTCATCGGTCTGTCTGTCTGGGTAAGCAAAAAGATGATGGGGTAGAGCTTTCCCTCGGGAGGGAGCAAGTCTATTATACAGATCAGGTCTAACTCTGCCATTGAGAGAACTTGCTAGAGAAAGCTCCCAGCAGGCAGCTGCTGGCCAGGCACTGCTGATGTGGTGGCTCACAGTGGGTCACTACAGATCTCAGCTCTGTGTTTGAGGGAGGCAGTGCACAGACTTTCAAGTGTCTCTGCAGATCCAGCTTTGGAGAGGTCAGTGCTGCAGCCCTCACACATAGGTGTGGGGGTCTATGGAAGATGGCTTTCAGGAATAATAAGCATTCATGCAAGGAGCAGAAATGTAAACCAAGGAAACCAAGGGAAAATGTCTCAACAGAAACATTTAGACTCATTCTTTGATTGTGAGCAGTCAAATACATGGGAGGCATCAGCCACAGGTGAGGGCAGCCCCCCAGAGCAGCATGTGGCCACAGGACCTTGACAAGCAGAGCCACCACCTTGGCTCAGTAGCACTCTCCTTTGGTCATTAACTTCTCCCAAGCTCTCCCTTCATCTTCCATACAGTGTTTCAGAGCACCTTAAGCCCATGGACTGTTTAATTAAACTCAGGGACAGGAGCAGACCATTTCTGTAGGACCTGGTCATCTTCCTCTCCATGTAATTTCTCAGAGGTATTATGGTAATGCTAGTAAGAGTTTGCAAGACCAGGAACTTAGTGAGGCAGAGAAACTCCCTCCAAGCATGCAATGTGCAAGATCCAGCAAAACAAGTCCTTTGGTCTTGGTTGGGTCCCTCTAGATGCTGTGGCAGTAATGATAATGCCAACAATTTCAGTGTGAAGACTTGAACAACATCTGCTGACTGACAGCTGGTGAGGAAATGAGTGGCTCTGAAGAGGGGAACAGGCAAATGGTGTAGTGTGCTTCTCCTCTGGACCTGATGATGGGCTGCAATATGAGCTTGGGCAGGTACTCCAGCATGAGCACCTTCCGTGGGACTGGCTGTTTGTGCTGCTGTTGTAATGAGTGCAGAAAACCAGATGTTCCAACGATGCCCTTCATCTCATTTCAAAGAAGTAGTCTCTGGTGGGCAGGTTGAGCCCTACAAGTCCCTTTATGGACCATCCAGGTGCCTATCTCAGATGTGAGCACCAGCCTTGCAGTTGTTCATACAATCTCCACTTGGGGTTCCCTGATTGTTGGGTCAGCTGGACTGGTGCTGAGTTGTGCTCTGCTTTGGAGCCAGGCTCTGCCTATGCTGCTCCAAAGTTAAAACAGGGAGTGGAAAGTCAGAGGAGGCCTTGGATATATGAATGTCCATCTCTTTGCTGACCCCACAGCAGAAGGTGGATAACTGTTTTTTATGATTGAGAGAGGATGGAGAGGTTAATTAATGTCACAGAGTCCTCCAGGTGGAGGCCACTACAAGTGCACAGTGTTAGAGTGGATGTTGCTTTGCTGCCCTTACATTGTACTCTTACATCACTCTACTAGAGATGTTGCTGTGAGAAGCAGTGCCTGCATGACACTGTCTATCATCAGAGGGGAAGACCCCGCTGAACCCACCTCTCCACATCAGCTTTCCTGGGAGCTGAGCTCAGGCAAAGCTTGGTTTGCCAGGCTCACTCTGACCAGCCTGATTTTCAGTTTGCTGTTGATTCCAGAATGCCTCTCTCACCCAGGCCAGGATGCTAGGGCTCACTGTTCATCCTGCTCTGTCTTTGCCTCACAGATGCCACTGTGTCATTCAGATTGGGGATCTGAACCTTGCCTGTGTGACCCTCTGGTTCTGAAGGGATTTCTGCCCCAACAAGTGGAAATTGTCCCCATCCTGAAGGCAGCATGGGACCTCCAGGCTATTCCTACCTCCCTGGGCTTTTCAAGTATCACTTCTGTCAGCCCCATATGTCAAGCTTTATTTCCTCACTTGGATGCTTATTCAGAGAGACACAGGCTTAAGTCCCTCCTTATCCACCAGAAAGCTTGAATGCAGCCTTAGCAGGAAGCAAGGGCTTATACCCCGCTGCAAGCAGGTGAGGTTTAGGACGGTCTGTAAAGCAGTCAGGTAGGAGGGCAACATGGCATTTCTTGCAGAGAGGTCCAGGACAGCTGGTGAGGGCTGAAACTTGCCATTTCAGTGTACCAGACAGCGAAACTGCAACACAAAGAGGGGACACCTTGATCCAGCAAGGGAGATAAGATGTTTCAACTAGTAGAAAGCAGCCGGTAGGGAGCTGGGCTAAAAACAAGAGGAGGTTGCATCCGAAAGGCGGTGCAGCCTGGTGATGGGGCGGCAGCCTGTAGGCACAGTGTGCTGTGAGGTAATGCAGTGATAAGGGAGAACAAGCATGCAGCCAGAATCTGGAAGCAGGATCAGTTTTGCATTTTTTCTGGAGCAAAACACTTTTCCATGTAAAATATACTGTGCAGGCATTTCCACTGAGCTCCATCCCACTTCATGGTGAGAGGAAAGAGGTTGCTTTTCTTGCACAACCTAGCACTGATATGGCTACTCCAGTTGGTACAGGACCCTTGGGATTGCTTAGGAGACACGATGGCAAAGCAGTTAGGAAGGCTGGCCTTGGCCTTTCCCAGGCTTATTGCTCTGTGTGCATGATGAGATGAGGCTATAACGTGCCCCTGACCTTGCAGAGCAGCCCCTCTGTTCCTGGAGAGTAGGATGTCCCTGCCTGGCTGTGCAGGGGTGGGTGGGCCGCCCAGGAGGCTGTGAAGCTGCTGGTTAGCACATGGGGCCGACAGAGCTGCGGGGGCCAGGTGCCGCCTGCGCGAGTTACAGAGCGCGGCAGAGATTGACAAATCAACTCACCTCGATTTATCTTGCTCTCACAGATGATATCTTGAAATGTCTCAATCCCATTGCTCCAGTCTGACTTAGCCGATAAGAGACAGCTTCTGTGTTGCTGGGACGGGATTTAGGCAGCGAGTGAGTCCAGCTGGCAGGAAGCACATTGCCTGGCTGCGAGGGGACAAATCTTTCTGCTCTGGCAGTCACGAGATCAAGAAATGCTTTTTCTTCGGATGAACTTGTTGATTTAAAAAATAAAGCAGCCATGGCCTGTGCTCCCAGGAATGTCTGGGATCAGGAACATGGAAAGACATTTTTCTGTTCTTAGTGTAATTTGTACTGTAAAACCTCAGCAGCGTTTGCCCTTTTGGACCTCCCCAGCTCCACACTTCTGTAGCATTTACCAACACAGTGTTTTGGGGAGTGACCTTCCCTCAGATCACTAACATGGCTGAAGCGATGCGATGACAGTGCCAAATTCCTGATGTCCAACAGCTTCCCCCTTCCTGCACGGAACAGCCAAGCAGCTGAAGCAAGCAGCCTGGTCTGACGGTGGTTTTGGATCAAATCAAGGCCTGAACCTGTGAAAACTTCTGCACCCATTCAGCTCTGAGAGCATGAAGGGTCACAGAGACTGAACATATTCTTTCTATCATTTATTTGTATGCACTATTTCTAAGGCTCTCGTTCCCTATTATCTGTGTCTCACAAATGTTAATGAATGGTTCTCAGGTCCCAGCACACTGCTTTGCTGTTTAAGTGGCAGGTCCCAGGCAACAGGGGAAAATGGGGAGTTAGATTTAGAAATGTCTGGGTTTATTAAAGTTTCTTTGTCTAGCTTCTGGGGCATGGGAAATCCAGGTTAGCCAAATGGTGACTTTTGGAGACATTTCAGCAAATAGAAACTGTTTTTGAAGCTGCTTTGTTTCATCCCACTCTGAAAGATTCATGAAAGCCATTAGTCTCGAAACATTACTGCTACTAAGGAGTTAATGCACATGACTACAAAAAGGACTTTCAGGTAATTTTAGATGAAAGCCCATTTCCATTCACTTAACTTACCTCTGAGAAAAATGCTTGCACCTAGCCTTGTCTACCTGATTTTATTAACCATGGTTATTTTCATTGGCACCTCAGAAAGACAGGGCTGACCGAGGTCCACCTGGGCTGAGCTGTGGGAGCTCCTGCCCTTGCTCCTTGGGAGAGTGCTTGTCCCCTGCAGCCCTGCATGCTGGTGGAGGGAAACAGCTGCCATGTTCCCCATCAACAAGAAGAGTTTCGTCAGGGTGCAAAGCCCCAAAGGCTCAGGTTTTACGCATCCATACAGCCAATGTGGGGACTTCACACCGTGCGCTCGGGAGAGATATCTTTGTCTCTGGGTTCATGACCTAGTTGCTGTGGGGTTGGGACAGATTGTCTCAGTGTGGAGGGAAGGAGAGTGACCCACACTCACAGAGCCAGGAGCTGGAGAGCCTCTGTGTGCCACCTGATTGCTATTTATGTGACACCACACTGGAAGGAAACCTTGCCAAAATGTGAAAAGAACATATGCAAAGCCTGGACTGGAGGTGTGTCCTTAGCAGTGAGATGTTGGGTGCAAACATCCAGTTGAGTTAATTCACACAGTAGCAAAGGACTGGGAGATATCCACAATTCCCAGGCTCACAGCTGGGGATGGGTGAAATTCTCTCACCTGAAACTTCCCTTGTGTGAAAAATGCAAATTTGGTGACAAATAGTTTTGAGCATTAGTGCTGGTTGTACTAAATTGTTTGTCCTGAGAAAAAAAAAAACAACACCCAACAATAAAAATCCAAGAAAGTGCATTTGCAATGTTTATTTCAGTTTGAAATTCCCCTCCATTTTACTTGTAAATTGCTCCAAATCAAAGTGCAGCATTTTCTCCTCACCTTTCACGTTGGCTGTAATTTAAATAAATAGCCCTAGCTGCAATATGAACTAATTCCCTCCTTCCTTACTTTATAGAACTACTCATGAAACAAAACAACTCCAAATTCATTCTTTCAGACAGCTCTCCTCAGAACCATTAGACACATTAACATCCACCACATAAATGAAACCACAGGATATCAATGTTTTGAGACAGTTGTATTTCCCACCAGAAATTTGCATAGCATCACCTTTGTAGCACTCTGAATTACTGTACCAATATTACAATTTTTTGGGGGGTGAGAGCAGGGCAGAATGCAAGTTGCTGGTAACAGATCTAGAATTAGGAGGCTGAAAGTCCCCAAGCAAAACCCCAGCCATACTCTTACCCGCCAGTCCTAGGTTACCCCTCCTGCCTATGTGCTAGCACTGGGAGACCTTCAGTCCTTATCTCATCTTTCCTCATTGTCTTTATCCCTAAGAGAGCAGTGTCATCCCCTCGTCCTAAACCATTTATTTCTTCTCTGGCAAAGCCATGCTGCTGAAAGCTCTAGTACAAGGAAAGGTTTAAAACATCTTTTCAGCCACAAAGCATGACCTCTCTGAGGGCTCCAGCAAGTATCTCTGCAAAATGTCCATTTTTGCCACGACTTGAAGTTTTCATCAAACTCCCATCTAACAAACTGTAGTCCTCAGCAACTGGAAGCAGAAGCAATTCAGCCCTCTGGGCAGTGACATTTGTCTGCATCAAGAAAATTTTCCCTACTGGACAAAAAATGGATACTTTCTTCCCCTGTAATATATAGTTCCAGTGAATCCTGTGGCTCAACTCCCCTCCCCCATCTGAAAAATAATAGGAGTAGAAAGAGAAAATAATGGAACAAAAAAAATATGCTTTTCCTGCAGAAAGCACCATTTCCTTGCATGGTCATGCTGTGTCTCTTGGGAGGTGCCCGCTGAGAAGGTGCAGGAAAGCAGCAGCTTAGCCCAGTAGTTGTGTGTGGTTTCTGCTCACTTTCTGCTTCCTCCACCCCCAGGTGACCAGCCCCAGGGAAACACAAGGTTTTGCTTTCCCAGCCGTGGGGAACATGAGAAGATGAGCCTTTTGGAAACGGATTGGTTTTGCACAGAGATGAGGACCATAGTAGGGCTGACACTCTTCTCTCCTCTTCAGTAGGCCATGTCCTCTCATGAGGGATGCTGATGGAAGTGGCCCAGCTCCCACCACCCCGTGTTGTGCTGGGATGTACAGTGGGACCAACAGCTGCCCTGGGTGGAGAGGCTTATTGTGGGCCCTGCAGCCCCATGCTGGGATAGAGGAGCCTGGCCTTGGCTCCTGTGCTGAGCTGTGAGCTCATCCCACTGCCTGCACCTATGTGGAAATTAGGCAATATTCAAGGGAAAAAGATAGGGGTGGAGAAAGGGAAACAAGCAAGAAAAAGAAACATGAAGGAGATGATGATGAAATGTTTGCCCTGCCTGGAAGATTGCCTTAGCAGGGCAGGGGCGATGTGAGCAGTGCTGGCAAAACACTGACGCTGCCCCAGAAACAGCCTGTGGAAAGATGTGGGTCAGTTAAGATGGGTGTACTCAGGAGCTGCAGGAGCCCTGCTAGGCAAATGCCAGCATGCTGTTGTTACATGGCCATTGCAAAGAGGTGTTGCCAGGGCTGGAGGGGACGAGGAGGAGGAAGAGGAAGAGAAAAGGAATGTTTGGGGAGTTTCTCTCATGTCAGTGCCACTGGTCCTGGCAGCCTAGCTCAACTCCCCTTGCCCTGTTAAGCTTGAGTCTTGTCTTGCCAGCTTTTGCTGGAGCAATTTGAATAAGGAAGGTCCTGAGAAAGAGGAGAAAGAAGCTGGGCACCCTTGCCTATGCCATCCCTTCCTCTTGTGTGAGATTAGGTCCCAGAGCTGCTCAGCAGTTCAAAAGTTAACCTCTGACCTGTCTCCCTGGCAGGGAGCTGGGGCCTTTTTCAGCCCATGCACTCTGAAGTCTTGGAGAGCTTGGTCCTTGCAGAGCTCATTTACAAACCCTCATGACAGGTTGCTTTGCAAAGTGATCCTCTGCAGAGTTCTTCCTTCGGGGAACAAAACCCTTCCTGAGGACAGGTCTCCTGAGAGAGACCTTGAGCTGGTACCAGATGGTTATACTCAAGCAGAGAGAATATTTTGCTCGGAAAAACATCCTCTAAGAGGACTCAGACTTCCTCTGTGTCCAGCAGTTTCTCCCAAAGGTGTGCAGGCTCTGCTTTGCCACATCTTCTGTGTCTAATGCTTCCAGGGTAGGAGCCTCCATCCAGTCCCACTTGCAGCACAGTAGCAAACCCAGCACATATAGCTAGAGAGGATGACTGTAAATGTATCTGTCTCTCTTACAGCAGCAGAGTTGGCCCTACGAGGCACCACTTGCTCCCTCCGCAGCTGGTAAATGCTTTGGCACCTGCTTCCTGAGAGACATCTAGAAATGAAGGAGCCATTGTCTGTTTGCAAAGCCTGTTGTGGCTGATTTCTGAAGGAAATTGGTATGAAAGTACTGCATATGAGAAATGGGGTTTTAGAGATGCAGCTAAAGACTCACGTAGCCATCGTTGAGTACTACTTGTACTGCTTTCCCTAGGCCATTTGTTTGGGCTCCACAGAGATGTGCTGAATACTTAGACACTCTCAAGTTCTGAAATTCTATGTTCATGTCAAGGGAATAATGAAAAACCAGCTCTAGTCATCATCTCAAATTTAATCACTCTAAAACATGTCAGATTTAATTCCAGCCCCCATGAATACTTTATGACATCTGCTACATGTTGACACTCCAAAGTCAGGTATTTTTAAGGGTTTGTTCAGATCTTTTATAATTAAAAGGATTTAAAAAAAAAATATAGAAATGCATTGATTTCCCCCCCCCCCACTTGTTTTCTATCTCCTCCTCTTCTGAACAAGCCAATGAAGTCATGAAAAGCAGGTGTAAGGGAAAACAAACCCAGAGATCTCCCTGCTGAGAAATGTTGTTTAACAATGGGTGTTGTGGGTTTTTTTTTCCAATATATTTCAGCAGCAAAATGATATTGTAACATAGTTGGCACTAAGCAAGTATAAAGTGCTGCAGATGACAGCCCATCATCTCACTTGCCTTCTGTGCTCTAGGTGTTGAAAATAAACCACTTGTTACGTAGACCATCAATGTATTTCAGAGACTGAGTGCTATCCAGGAACATCAGATATTGCAGGTCTCTCAGATGACTGCTTGCACTGAATTTCTCTCTCACTGTGAGGCATTTCAGGAGCTTCCTGATGGCCTTAGTGGTCCCAGTAGTCAAGAACCATATCCTAGTCACACACAGTGCACAGCTCAGGATGGGGCACCAAGGACACGTGCAAAAGTTTTTGGCCTCGTGCTGTCACCTACACCAGAATGCCGCCTCGGCGATCACACTACAGCTAATCCTCCAGACATCCTCACCAGGAGGTAAAGGAGGCACCTGTGGGCTTGATGGGTAAATGACTTACTCGTCTGACATCTGAAAGTGTCCCGCCTGGGGCACAGGGCAGTTAAACATACCTCTCAACTACAGCTATGCACCAGGGTCCCATTCTTGAGCTGTATCTTAAGCTCTATCCCTTGCTTTCCAAAGCCAGACCCTGGGCAGAACAGCTGCTGTCCTTTGCATCCATGGTGTTGGAAGAGATTTTGTGAGGCTGTACCATCCCCATGGGCCATGGGAAACAAGAGAGAAAAGAAGCAAGACTTGGTCTCTGTCCTTCAGAAAAGATTTGGCCAAACATCTCTCCACTCCCTAGAGGCTTCATGTGGTGCCGGTAGCCTGGTTCTTAGGGCACAAAACAGTTGTCTCTGCTCTGTGCCAGCAGCTAACAGTAGCCACATCAACAGCAGCATTCCACCACACAAGTGCTGTATTTTGCTCTTCTGAGTGCACTTCCCCCCTCCCCCCATTTTCTGAGCCTTACGGTAGGTATAAATTCTTCCTGCCAGGAAGCTTATTCAGTGTGGCCAAATGTCTCTCACAGAGCTCTCAGTGAGATCACTGAAAGCCATTTCAGTCAGAGGTGGGCATGCAAAAATGGCTGGGTCTAACAGCAGCATGAGAAGATTCAGTAGTGTAAAAGGCCAGCTGAGGAATTCACCTTGCATGATGAAGCTGCTTGAAATATGAAGGTGGTTTGAGGTTACCTCTCTCCATCCCTCTGACCTCGTTCCTTCCTGCGTCAGAGCTCACTTAGTCCTTGCCAATCTCATGCTCATCTTTTCACCACTGGGCTCCCATTCCTGCTTGATGTTCTTGCAGGTCTTAGCTGCTGAGTCACCACTTGATTTCTCTGCTTTGCATGGCAAGGACATGGGGTAGCCACACTTGCCTCTCCTCCTTCCCTCCTGCCCTTAGCAGGTTGGAGGGAACCAGCTGAGAAAGAGCTGAATGACTCCTTCAGCCTAGCAGAGCCAGCTCAACTTCTGCAATTTCCCTCATTTAGGAAAGGACAGAGGAGTTGTCCTCAATATGTTTTACTAGTTCCTAGGAGTGGTGGATTGACTCTGGCTGGAAGCCAGGTGCCCACCAAATCTGCTCTATCCCTCCACCTCCTCAGTTATAACAAAACACTCGTGGGTTAATGTAATGACAAGGAGAGATCACTCACCAGCTATTATTACGGGCAAAGATGACTTGAGCTGGGGGAAAAATTAGTTTATTACCAATCCAAAATCAGAGTAGGTAATGAGAAAACAAAAAATAATAAATAAATCTTAAAATATTCCCCCACCTTTCTTCCCCCAGGCTCTTCTTGACTTTATCTCTCTCCTCCATTCCAGCGGTACAGCAGGATGGAGGAATGGGATTTTGGGGTCAGTTCATCACATTGTCTCTGCTGCTCCTTCCTCCCCAGGAGGTAGGCTCCTCACACTCTTCCTTTGCTCCAGCATAAGGTCTCCCTCATGGGCTGCATTTCTTCATGAACTTCTCCAATGTGAATTGTTCCCAAAGACTACAGTTCTTCATGAACTGCTCCAGTGTGAGCCCTGTGCAGGGTCACAAGTCCTGCCAGCAAACCTCTCCCAGCATAGACTCCTCTCTGCATGGGTCCAGAGGTCATGCCTGAACCCTGTTCCAGTGCAGGCTTCCCATAGGGCCACAGCCTCCTTCGGATATGGGATACCTGCTAGGGATGGGGTTCTCCAAGGGCTGTAGGTGCATACCTGCTCCACCCTTAACCTCCATAGGCTGCAGGAGGACAGTCTGCTTCATTATGGTCTTCACCACAGGCTGCAGGGGAATCTCTGCTCAGATACCTATAGTACCTCTTCCCCTTCCTTCTCCACTGACCTTGGTGTCTACAGAGTTGTTTCTCTCACATATCCTCACTCCTCTCTCCAGCTGCACTTTCTATTGCACAGAGCGGGGATCGCTTTTTCAGACGTGTTATCGCAGGGGGCTACCACTGTCACTGATGGGCTCATTCTTGGCCAGCAGCAGGTCCATCTCAGTGCTGTCTGGCACTGGCTCCATCAGACATAAGGCAAGCTTCTAGCAGCTTCTCATAGAAGCCACCCCTGCAGCCCCACCCCCACTACCAACCCCCTGCCACACAAGCCCAATACATTAGGATAATGTACAGCATGACAAAGAGGACAGAAACCCAACCGCTTATTTGAAGATTCCAGGGCCTTCAGAAATGACTCAGTTTGGTCTTCGTGTTCAAGTGGAGAATGATTGAGCAAGAAGTTGATTTTATCAGAAGGAGGTTGTCCGTTCTCTATTCCAGCAGGGATTTCTTTGGTTATTATCTATTCACGCATTTAATTTCTTTAGAAACAGCATCTGCCCAAAAGCTCTGGGCAGTCTGCCATTCCTCTGATGTACAAAGTGTACTTGTTATTGAACCTGGGAATGCATTAGCTACTAATCAGGCCTTGGTCTTGCAAAGCCTTTTCCATAAGTTTAATGCTATGCGTATAGGAGATATTCCGAGGGGCAGAGCTAAGTTTGCCGTTTCTTTCTGTGTTGCTGGAGTTACAGTGAGTCCCATCGTGGCCCCTTTTATGTGCTGCCTCATGTTTCCCCTTCCCTGAAAGACACAAGATCCCACCCTGCATGGGCGTGTGGAATGCAAAAGATACTTTCCTGCTGGTGAAATTATGTGAAGTAACTGGTGTTTTCAGCAGATGTTAGTAGCTATTTCATTCTATAGAAAAATCTCAAGTAGAGCAGCTCTTCTTAATTGCAGTCATGTGGTTTCATTGTTGATCTCAGGAGCACTCAAGGAGTCCACCAAGTGTCCTAGGCTTGCGTCTGGGGACTGATTTAAAGCAAGCACCTGCCGCTGACTGTGCACAGATTGCAGGTCAGTAAAGGAACTCAAGCACTTTAGACAGCTCCACTGAAGTCACGTACAACCTTCTCCGAGTGTTTCCTGCACAAAAGCAAACATTTTACTTTTGTACAAGTGTTTCCCCACAGCAAAAGTATCCAGAAGAAAGAGTATCCCGGAAAACCCTAAAGCTAGAAAAGGGCAAGTTCCATGGGAAATACACACTGATGTTTCTGGAAAGACTTCCAGCTGCAGTAACTACCAATAAAGCATTTTTTATACCTTTGTGACCAACTGAACTTATGCAATCACTCTGCTTCTTATATAATGCTGGCAAAATGCCACCCCTCCCTGTTCTGAAAGAACCAAACTGACGTGTGAGAAGAACATGATTGGAAAGGCCGGTCTGGGCTATTACTTTGCTGGAGCACTTAAAGGACATGTGGAATATACTCAAGATGCCGTGAAATAATAGCCCGTGTCAAACAAGTTCTGGGTCTCCTAGTGTGCCTTCCTCTGGCCACTGAACACACCTGTTCCCAAACTGGGGTGACATGCCGTTCCTTTTTGGGAGTGCACGGGTGGACCCAGATGTGGTCTCCTCTGCCCCACCCAACTCAAGGGGTGGGTAAATCCAAGAAGGCACCATGGCAGGGATTAACCATGTGGGAAACCCCATGCTATTCTCATCCTCCACCACCTTCGCCAATAGCTTATTTACAATCAGTCCCTGCCAAGGAAGTGAGTGCGGGCCAGTTCGCTGGACAGTGCCATTTCCCCCTCCTTAGTAGAAATGAGCTTCCCACTTCTTGTTAATGATAGGGCCAATGTGGGTCCTCCAGCCCAGTGCTGTAAGGACTCTACTTGAAGTCAGCGCTGCTGAGAGTGTTCTTGCTCAGCTCATGCGGTCGAGTGGCTATCTGGTGGGAAGGGATAGCAGAGCTGCTGATAATGCTTGGGTTTGATGGCTGAGGGGAATTGCTTCCCTGTGGGCAATGTTCCTTCTAACTCTGTTGTGGAAGCATAAAGGCATAGTGGAAGTTGAGAAATTAATGAGAAACTGCAAAAGCTGCTGAGAACCTTCCATGCATTTAATGGGCATTAAACAGCAACGGCCCTAAAAGAGCTTCAGTGGCCTCCAGAAGCATATCTACGAGCACATGCAGCTGGGGACCTCCATCCTCTCCATCTAAACCACAGCTCGGGTCCGGCGCTGGCATGGGAAGGGCCATGCAAGGTCCACGGAAGGGTGGCAGCACGCAGGGGTGCCAGAGCCAGGGGCACAGATTCAGCCTGTGCTGGAGCAAGTGCTTCAGTGTAAACACTGGGGTGGGAAAGACGTCTGGGTTGGGGCAGGCCCAGACCTGCATGGTGCTGGCACCTCAGCTCTCTCTGTGGGGTTTCTGATTTCAGGAGCAAAGACATTCCGAGAACGTGCCTGCTCGGGGCATGCCAAGCCATCATCAGACACCTCTCAGACTTCTTCAACACCTCTCTTTGCCCCTCTGTAGGAGCACTCTAGTGCTGATGGAATTGTAGGCAGGGGCTTTGAAACAGAGTAAATAGTTTGTGCAAGAAAAAAAATATTGCATGGTTATGGGCCTCTTTTATCTGCTCATAAAGGAATACAACAGGTGAGGGAGAAAATTACTGCCAACCTGCAGCTGGTCAGCTTCTGAGAAGGCTCCATCCAAGCTCAGTGTTTCACACTTAGCTTTCCAAGATGTCATCTCATGAAATTTTACAAGCTCAGTGGGAGCAGATGAGGTCAGTGCCTTAATGGGAGAGGAGCAAGACAATGCTGGGAGTGGGTGTGCTGGCTCGGCAGGCGGTGCTCTTGCCTGTGCCCGCTGTGCCATGCTGTGCCATGCTGTGCCGGGGGAGCCACGCTCCAGAGTGGGGCTCTGATTACTTCAGTAGTTGCAGATCTCGTGGTGTTGGTTTTCAGGAATGCTCAGGTGGCAGCCTCAGCAGCCAGGCCAAATGACTAGTGCGTTGGAGACAGAAGGCCACCAAACAGGTTTGAAGGGATGAGGAAACATTTAGGTCATTTTTATCCAGAGCTCGCCTGCTATCTCTAAATCTTGCCAAGTGGGCACAACACCAGGAACAGGAGGTGAAGTGCAAGAAAACACAATGCCAAGCTTTTTTCTCCCCTTTTTTTTTTTCCTTTTTTTCCCTTCACCTCCTTCTCTTCCATCAGTTTCAGCGAGATTACACCAAACACAACACATCCAGAAGCACGTGACATGATGGAGGCGCGGGCGGTTTTAGGGGAAGGAAGCCAAACTGGTGACCTAACTAGTTTGGTGGAAACTAAACTCCTCTGTTTGGAGATCAGTTTGTCTGTAGAGAGCAAATGGGTCATCTCCACCAGCTCCCCACATGGGGTCTGCCCAGCTGCACTAGTAGGAAAGATCAGAGGAATGTGGGAAAGGTCTGAGATGATCTTCACGCAGTAAAGCAATGGCTGGGTACAGGATTTGAGGGGAAAGAGACCCAAATAATCTCCTAGATTCTCTAGAACACTGTGGTTTTGAGGACAGAGTGGGGATATTTACTTTTACCTCTTTTCCTTTCTTCTCCTGGCTCTGGTGCAATGTGGGCTGTACACAGAGTGTAGGATGTGAGCACATACTGTACATCTGAGGTGAGATGAAACACAAATATGCCTTTTCATAATAGCATTTACACCTGGAAGAGAGGACCGGTTTATTGCCTTGGTAAACAAAAGTTAGAATTCAAGCAAAGTACAAACTTTGCCCTGGGCTATTCTGACAGCGCACCTTGTGTTTGTGAAGTGAACTCAGCTGCTAATGTGCAACCGTGAAGCAACGGGGCCCTTTCCAACCCTTCCCCGTCCCCTCATCCCGGGCCTAGAGTTTAAAAGTTCAGTATTTTGACTTGCAGGGGGTGCTTTTGGGTACTGAGACGTACCCTGGCCGTGCCAAGCGCGCTGGGCGCTGTTGGGGCGAAGGGCTGTGTGTGGCCTATCTCTGCTCCTCATCAGATTTTCTCTCTCTCCAGAGAGGGTGCGGATTTCAAAGCGTGTAGATTTAGCAATAAGTACAGTACAGAGCTGAGACTTGTGCTGCAAGGATATGCTAATGGGGGAGCAATACCTCGAGTGCTTCCCTGCATGCATATGGCAGCGAGGCCAAGTCCCAGCCTGGTAGCCAGGAGGACCTGGACCATGGACCTAGCTCTACTCTGTAGAGTGGCTCTCAGACCTCTGATGCTCCAGTGTTACAAAACCTGAGCAAGGCTTTGGACCACTTGGGAATTGCCTTCTTATGCAGGGGACACATGGGCCTAAATCCAAAAGTCTCCTGGGAACCAAATTTCACTCTGTAGCAAGGAGATTAGCTCCCCTATTGCACAAAAGAGCAAGCTCTGCCCTGTGCCCCAGCTTGCTTTGTTGTAATCCACACAATCTGCCAGCTGGGCAGGGAGAAAGGGTATCCAGATAGATCCGAGAGGAGCTAGAGCAGCAAGATGTGTCTGGCACCATTCTCCCAACCCATCAATCCTCAGCCATTTTTCTCCATGCCAGCGACGGTTGCTGGATCAGGCATAAGGCTGGCTCTGGGCTGGCCTGCTCTGTATCCTCATTAAGCAGTGCCATGTGCTAAGGGCAGAAAACTGCCAGCTTTGACTGGAAAAAAAAAAAAGAAAAAAAAAAAGATGAGCTTGTTGGGGTGAAATTTACAACCACCTCTAACTTTCTAGCTCAGATATTTGAGCAAAATCTCAAACTTTTTTTCTTGGGGGGGGAAGTTTGAGAAGTCCACATAATTTCACTCTGTTATCATCAATGTCCTTATTTCATTCTGGTAACAAAAGAGTAAGCAACTGAAACCCAACAGTGTCAGAGGGGGTTTTAGCTTCAGGATCTGCAGATCCTGTCATTGGACAGATGGGATTTTTGGTGAGATTGTCCTCTTGAAATGTTTCTGTACAATCTTCACTCCTGGGTGTTATTTCCAATAATTGAAATTGCCCTCACTGGGCCTCCATGGAGCCAGCGTGCCCAGGGTCATAGTGAAGGTGGAGACACACTAAGACATCACACTAAGACTAAGAACCACGGAATTGTCAGGGTTGGAAGGGACCTCAAAGATCATCCCGTTCCAACCCCCTTGCCATGGGCAGGGACACCTCACACTAGAGCAGGGTGCTCACAGCTACATCCAGCCTGGCCTTAAAAACTTCCAAGGATGAGGTTTCCACCACCTCCTTGGGCAACCTCTTCCAGTGTCTCACCACCCTCATGGGGAAGAACTTCTTCCTAACGTCCAATCTGAATCCACCTATTTCTAGTTTTCCTCCATTCCCCCCAGTCCTATCACTCCCTGACACTCTAAAAAGCCTCTCCCCAGCTTTCTTGTAGCCCCCTTCAGATACTAGAAGGCCACAATTTGGTCTTCTTGAAGCCTTCTCTTCCCCAGACTGAACAACCCCAACTCTCTCAGTCTGTATCCATAGCAGAGGAGCTCCAGCCCTCTGCTCATCCTCATGGCCCTTCTCTGGACACCTTCCAGCACCTCCAGATCCTTCCTGTAATAGAGGCTCCAGGACTGGACACAGTGCTCCAGGTGGGGTCTCAGCAGAGTGGAGTAGAGGGGGAGAATTACCTCCCTGTTCCTGCTTCCTGGCAGGTAATGGTGTCCCTCTGCGGTGGCATCTGCTGACCCAGCTCTGGAGGTCATTAGCAAGATGCTGTCTATCTTGCCAGACTGGTGCGGGTTGCTCTGTTCTTGCAGGCAACCAGCAACAGAATGAGGGGACACAGCCTTAAGTTGTGCCAGGGGAAGCTCAGGATGGATATTAGGAAGAAGTTCTTCACAGAGACAGTGATTTGCCATTGGAATGGGATGCCCAGGGAGGTGGTGGAGTTGCCATCCCGGAGATCTTCAAGAAAAGCCTGGATGAGGCACATAGTGCCATGGTCTAGTTGATTGGATAGGGCTGGGTGATAGGTTGGACTGGATTATCTTGGAGGTCTCTTCCAACCTGCTTGATTCTATGATTCTGTGACTGTGTATTTTACAGCAGGTCACTGTCTGCTTTTTTCTGATGACTTCAACACTTTCATCACTCTATACAGGAGCTGTGTCACCAACAGGAGCTGATCCTTTGAAAAATCTTGCCCTTTCCTGGGCCACGGTGGTTTTGCTGATTGTTTTATTTAGCGCTGTTGACCCCAGAAACCTCCAGGGCTGCTTTAGGAAACAAAACATGACTTTTGGCTAGGTGTAACTGAGCTAGGAGATACAGTGGGTATTTATTCTCAAAGCCCCATGTCTCCTGGAAGACCTTATTCCTTATGCTTTGTGCAAGCCCAGCTACCAGAGCATGGCATGCACGTTGCAGTTTATCTGTGCTGCAATCTCTTTATGCTGCTGGGAGTGGACCTTCTTGTTTTACACTTTCAAGGGAAGAAAACCAGGACCCCAGATGGTAGAAAAAGTTACTTCTGCAAGCACATATTTCTAAGCCATTGGCTGCTCTTTGTTTACATGAGGTGGAACACCAGCCTCTTGAAAGCAGTCACTCCCACAAAAGGGCAAAGCCGTAAGCAGACCTTAGAAAATATCACTGAATTAATTTACTTTATTAAATCCTACAAAGACTCTCAGTGGAGGCAAAGTGTCCACAGGAATAAGTTAGCAAGTGCCATCTGCCTGGGTGAGGGTTCCCCGGATGAAGTGCCTTAGGTCAAGAAAGTGGGGGAGAAGAGAATAAAAAGCGTTCGCTCAGCTCTCCGATGGTAACTTCCGTTGACCTGCTCACTTTGCTGGATCACACGATGAAGTCACGAGGCTTAAATTTAATCTGAATATAGCAACCCCATTAATACAAGTGTGATTTCAATTTGTTGAGTGATGGCTTTGGCTGTGTTTATTGCAAGGTCTTAAAAATTCTTGGAAGACAAGTACTTGCAGAAATGAAATGCGTTTCTGCATCGGATTTGTTTAACCACATCAAACATGCCTAAGTATACATTGTACAACTGTGGGGCTGAATTCTGATCAGATATACGAGATTCCCTGGTGCTGCTTCTGCAGCAGTGTGACATAACTATGCTTGGCTGTTCCAGTCCCTTTGCCTGAGTGATTAAAGACAAGACGAGGCAAAGCAATGAATATAGCCCAAGGGAAAAAGTCTGCCTGGCTCGTGAGAGATTGCCAATGGACCTAATAGATGACTTCCATCTCTAAGTTCTTCAGATTCTGTCACGATTCTCTCAGGCATTTTGAAAAATGTGCATGACTCTACACATGGATTTGCAATGGGTCCAAAGATGAGCAGAGCTGTATCAAACCCTCTTTGAGAACAGCTGTGTCAACTGTGGGTTCTGGTCAGTGTCCCATGGAGAGGCCTTGCTGCATCTCCATCTTCTAGGTTAGATGGAGTGTATTAGAATAAGAATAGAGTGGAATGGAATGGAATGGAATGGAATGGAATGGAATGGAATGGAATGGAATGGAATGGAATGGAATAGAATGGGATGGAATGGAATGGAATGGAATGGAATGGAATGGAATGGAATGGAATGGAATGGAATGGAATGGGATGGAATGGGATGGGATGGGATGGGATGGAATGCAATGGAATGCAATGGAATGGAATGGAATGGAATGGAATAGAATAGAATAGAATAGAATAGAATAGAATAGAATAGAATAGAATAGAACGGAATTGAATTGAATTGAATTGAATTGAATTGAATTGAATTGAATTGAATTGAATTGAATTGAATTGAATTGACCAGCTTGGAAAAGACCTTTGAGATTATCGAGTCCAACCTATCATCCAACACTATCTAATCAACTAAACCATGGCACCAGGCGCCCCATCCAGTTTCTTCCTGAACACCTCCAGTGATGGTGACTCCACCACCTCCCTGGGCAGCCCATTCCAAAGGCCAGTCACTCTCTCTGTGAAGAACTTCTTCCTAACATCCAGCCTAAACCTTCCCTGTGCAGCTTATACTGGTTGCATTGGCATTTTGCACTGGCATTTGGTTTAGGCTCCAGCTCCCTGCATACAGCAATGAGACCAGCTCCATCCACTTGAATAAACACACCACACCTGTGTAATATTACTAAACAGCTGCCTTGGGCATGGGGAAAGTGTGACAAGTATCACAACACAAAGCAGCTCTGTCCAGCATTCTCTACAGTGTTTCTCTTCTGATATTGCTCCTCCCTGATACTGGTCAAAAAAACCCAACGCAACCAACCAAAAAAACCCAAACAAAAACCCCCAACAGCTATCCAGGCAGCTCAGAGACAGACTAGTGAGCCCCATGGGGGGTGTATCCTTGTTATGAGCAAAGATGTGCCTGGGAACACCTGTCTGTGCACCAGGCTTCCTCTCCTTTGGCTGCAGCTCAAAATTAGAGCTGAGCTACGTGAGAGGTTTAGGAAGGGTTGTCCGCCCATGGAAACCATTGTAAGCATGCTCCAGTACACGCCTGTCCCTTCACAAACAAGAGCTCGGCTAACATTAAAGCCCCAGCCAGATTCAAGGTCTGAAAGAATTGCAGAGAGCTCCCAGACTTGAGTGGAGCCAGCACCTTGCTTGGGTGTGAGGATCTATGATGACAACAGTCCAGGGTGTAGAGTCTGAGGTTGCTCAAGGGACAAGGCATGCACATCTCGGGAGGTCTTCTGGCTCAGTGCTCAGCAAGGGACAGCGATCTTGGCTTTGTACCTGCAATTGCACTTCCCATACAGAAGTGTGAGCTTGCAGAGCTGGACTATGGAGATGTTTGCATTTTTTTGCCCCACACAGATGTCACTTTCAGACGTGCCTCCTGCAACTGATGGAGGCTCCCTGGTCATCCTCTTATGTACACATCCCCTCTGTGCACTGGAGGAGAAGGCAGCAGCTCTAGGCACTGAGGAAGGAACTTAGTTCAAAGGCTTGAAATGCTCAGTTCAAAGACACTTTAATGTTTTGTAGGTACTTTTTCCACACTGTACTGCCTGCCCCTTAGCTTTAATACAATTGTCACCTAAATATCTGTAGTAAACCTAGCATATGGAATATAGCTTTCTATTTGCTGCTTACTAAATGTAACAGTAACCAGCTTTTTCCCAAAGCATAAGACATTCCCAGTGAATGATTATTTGCTTAGCCTAATGTAAAATGCTGAATAACTGTTCAGTTTGAAATTCACTAAGTGTCTCTTAAATTCTGAGACAACAATAATAATAAACTTTGTGTGCTCATTGCTTTTATTGAAGATCTCCAAGTGTGTTACAGAAGGTAAATGATCAGGTTTCACAACAAGAGGGAGTTGGACATTGCTTTGATAAAAGCATTTTTTGTTAGGGAAACACTGAAAAGTCTGAGATCTGGAAAAGCTTTGAACACTCCCCCAGATTTCTTTGCAGGATCTGCTTCTTTGCAGAGGCTGTCTCCTCCCAAAAGACTACAGTCTTGTTCCCACAGAGCCCCATCAGGGTTTTGCAGGGTGTCCAGGGCCTTGGCCGCCACAGTGCTGACTTAACTGTTCCTGTGGGACACAGAGCAGCTCCGTCCCACTCCACACTGGGGTTAGATCAGATTCGTCAGCCCTGCAGAATGTCCTCGTATTCTTTCACTCAGCATTGTGATCCACGCCAACAGCAAGAGCAGACGGTCTTCAGAGAGAAGGATGCTGCAAGGGTGAACAGGGGAGACTCGTTCTCCATGTTTGCTAAGTCCCAGCTGCAAGCCATGGGCTTACACAACAGCAAGGAGGGAGCTAATTCAGAGATGAGGGAGCAGCCAGGCAAGAGGTACCCTGCAAGTGATTGCCTGAGTGTGGTAACAAATCAGTGTCAGGAGATAGGCAAGGGAAGTTTAGCTTTTTCTCCATAGGACTCAGACAAGGTCTTTCCCAAGCCAGCCATGGGATGCTCTGATTTGTTGGCCCTGGCCTCTCACTGCCAGGCTTTGCATGCAGGAGCACCACACATCCAGCATTATTTACAGCAAAGGGCTGAGCGCCCAACCGTCTGGAGCCCGGCCCCACTAATCATGTCCTCTGCCAAGATACATTGAATCTAATTGGTTGGAAAAGGAGGAGGGGGAGAAGCAACACCAGTAAAATCAACAACAACAACAACAAATATCCCAACTCCCCCAACCCAATATTCAAATCATTAAGTATGATTTAAAATCATTTGCACCAACTGTCTGACGAAGGCTTGTCCAAGTTTGGCTTTATCAGCATTCAGCAGCACTACCCTTGGACGGACAAGGAGGCACAAAGCACTACTAAAGGGTAAACTGGGGAAAGAGGGCCCATGTTCTTGTTCACTCCAAGGCCTTTTCTGCTCTTCTTGAAGATAGGAAAAGATATATCTAACTGAGAATTAGGTGCATTGATTATCCTTGCTTAATCCAAATAGAAGATGTCTCTCCTTCCCTCGTTTCTACTCTTCACAGGCAGTGCAGGATTTTGCATCTCTTGGCATTGGGACTGGCATGGTGCTGGAGGCTGCAAGGCTACAGATTGGATCTGGGCTTTACAGCAGCTCTGTGAAAAAGCCACTCTTGCAGCCCTCATTTTGGCCCAACCCTTCTTCCACTTAGGAGCTCAGGGCTGTCCCTTTGATTCCACCTTGCTACTAGAACATCCACAGGCATCTCCCCACATCAGGGTGATACCAAAGGAGGAGAGCAGTTCATGTGCTTGCACTTCAGAGAATCATCTCTGTGATCTTCCGCTGCCTTAGGGGTCTTCTGCTGCCTCCTGCACTAGTGGGTTCTCACACCACCTTGTCACCATGGGATCTGATCTTTCTCCAGCATTAGGCACGGTGACATGGTTCACATCCGCTGCTTGTTTGTTCTCTCTCCCTCTCCCTGGGGAAGTACTGTGTGCAGTGGACTGTTCTGGTGTGTTTTGTCTCCCTGTGTCTGTATACATATTTTTATATATCTGTGTGTGGAAACACAGACACAGATACAGGCATGGCTCTCCCAGCTTTCGCCTTCCCTCCTACTCACAGATTAATTCCTCTAGGCACGCTGCTTTCTCCCCAGAAATAAAAGTGAGGCTGTTTGGATCCACTGCCTCCCATCCCAGCATATCCTAGTCCCAGATTTATGTTTTAATGAATGTAAGCATGGAAAAATATGTCGATGTGTCCTACATCTACCAGATGGGGACTTGGTCTGGGATAGCAGTTTGGAACTGCTTTCCTTCCGAGGCAGGCTGTGGCTTCCAAAATGCTGTGGTTTCCCCTCAAAAATCTTCCACCAGATAGCTTCCTCTTAGCCATAAAGGAGATGATGCCGTTGGGCCAAAGAAGACGTGTTGCCACCTGGGACCCCTCTCCTGGATGTGGTGTGTTTTCTGAAGCAGAAGTTTTCATTTTCCCATTTCAAGGCTGTGGCTCAGATGTGTCGATAAGGTTGGGTACAGAGGGGTGCATGCCCACACTTGTCTGTCACCCACTGGAAAGGCTCCCTGCTCCCACATGCACAGGGCTCTCCCTGACCCGTGGGTTTCTTCTCTGCAGAAGTTTTTGTGCTTGTAACTAGATGGGCACAGAGAGGGAAATCCCAGCTTTCAGAAAGTCTTTTGCAGGTTATGATTTCCCCCAGTCTTTCTGCTGTGTCTCAGAGGTGGTAAGAAATCACCTGGATTCATCTGTGAGGAATATCTCTTGGGACATCACTTAGATGTTTCAAACAGCAGTTATGGGAAGACAGAAGTGCTCTGGATGCTGTGACTTTGGATGCTTGACCTGCTCAGCTGATGGCTGCCTTCCAGGTAGGTGTTGTATGGATAAAGACAGGCCATCTCACCAGAGGGACAGTTCCCCAGACACTGTTGACAAGGTGAGAGACATTCCAACCATGCTTCCAAAAGCTCTTGGCCTCTTTTTGATATTTTTTTCAGTGGGACTTATCCATTACCCATCTGGAAATGCTTTCTCCTCTGCTCTCTGTGAGCCTCCTCTACAGAACTCTGCTCTAGTTCGTGTTTCCAGTATTCCCTGCCATTTGTTTTGCCCTTATTATTGCTATGAAGGACTTCCCAGTCCCCTGCTCATCCCACATATTATAGTTTCCTCCAAAAATGACTCAAACTTTATCCTCAAACTAGTTTCATTCCTTGGAGCCCCTTGCAAGGAGCTCTTGCCAAACTCCATACCAGTTAGAAGCCTCCCCCTAATGTTTTCATAGAGCAACTGATTCCCTATTTGTTCTCATGCCAACAGGATCTTTTAGCTTGGATAGCTCTTCTCCCACCCTGTTCGTGCCTCTGGTGTATTTACAGACAACAAAGCTATGCTCTCTCCTCCTTAGTTTTGCTAGACAAAACAAGCCAAACTCTCTTGAGTGTGGGTGAGAAACACATTCCAGAGACCTGCCAAACCTGGGGCACCAATGGAAATGCCTGCTGGGGGGCCCTTTAGGGCCCTGCAGTGGAAGCTGGCCAACGTGGTGCCCATCCATAAGAAGGGCCAGTTGGAAGAGCCGGGGAATTATAGGCCTGTCAGCCTGACCTCAGTGCCAGGCAAGATTATGGAACGGGTCATCTCGAGTGCGATCACACAGCACTTACAGGATGACCAGGGGCTCAGGCCTAGCCAGCATGGAGTTAGGAGGGGCAGGTCCTGCCTGACCAACCTGATCTCCTTCTATGATCAGGTGACCCGCCTGGTGGACGTGGGGAGGCCTGTGGATGTGGTCTACCTGGACCTCAGCAAGGCCTTTGACACCGTCCCCCACAGCAAACTCCTGGCCAAGCTGGCAGCCCATGGCTTGGACAGGATCACACTGCGTTGGGTTAGGAACTGGCTGGAGGGCCGAGCCCAGAGAGTGGTGGTGAATGGCACCACATCCAGCTGGCGGCCTGTCACTAGTGGTGTGCCCCAGGGATCAGTGCTGGGCCCCATGCTCTTCAACATCTTTATTGATGATCTGGATGAGGGCATTGAGTCCATCATCAGTAAATTTGCAGATGACACCAAGCTGGGGGCAGGAGTTGATCTGCTGGAGGGCAGAGAGGCTTTGCAGAGAGACCTCGACAGGCTGGACAGATGGGCAGAGTCCAATGGCATGAGATTTAACACATCCAAGTGCTGGGTTCTGCACATTGGCCACAGCAGCCCCAGGCAGTGCTACAGGCTGGGGTCAGAGTGGCTGGAGAGCGGCCAGGCAGAGAGGGACCTGGGGGTGCTGGTTGATGGGAAGCTGAACATGAGCCAGCAGTGTGCCCAGGCAGCCAAGAGGGCCAATGGCATCCTGGCCTGCATTAGGAATAGTATGGCCAGCAGGAGCAGGGAGGTCATTGTGCCCCTGTACTCTGCTTTGGTTAGGCCGCACCTTGAGTCCTGTGTCCAGTTCTGGGCCCCTCACTTTAAGAAGGACATTGAGACACTTGAACATGTCCAGAGAAGGGCAACAAGGCTGGTGAGAGGCCTTGAGCACAAGACCTATGAGGAGAGGCTGAGGGAGCTGGGGCTGTTTAGCCTGGAGAAGAGGAGGCTCAGGGGCGACCTCATTGCTCTCTACAACTACCTGAAGGGTGGTTGTAGCCAGGAAGGGGTTGGCCTCTTCTCCCTAGCAACCAGCACCAGAACAAGGGGACACAGTCTCAAGCTGCAACAGGGGAAGTTTAGGCTGGAGGTGAGGAGAAAGTTCTTCACCGAGAGAGTGATTCGCCATTGGAATGTGCTGCCCGGGGAGGTGGTTGAGTCTCCGTCCCTGGAGGCGTTCAGGAGGGGACTGGATGTGGCACTTGGTGCCATGGTCTAGTTGTGAGGTTGTGGTTACAGGTTGGACTCGATGATCTTCAAGGTCTCTTCCAACCTTGGTAATTCTATTCTATACTTTAAGGTACTGGAATTAGAGTCCCTGTCTGATGACCAAAACAGTTCTTGCCCTCCATTCCCATCCTTGGACAATTTCTCTCCTGTCACCTGCATGCTCATCCTTCTCCAGACCAGATGCACTGATGGAGGAGTGCTGCACCTGCCCCTTTACCTAACCTTGCACACTGCATTTTTGTATGGCAAAGCTGTTCATGTGGATAAAAGCCATATTTGCTGTCCAGTTCAGTACCATGTGGGAAAGCAGACTGTAGAGCCACCTCTCTTCCTTCCTCTTTGATCCTTCCCGTTGCTGTGGCCAAGGCAAAGCCTTGTGTGACCATTACTTTTCATTCTTTCTGCTCACTGAAGAAAAACAGCTCCATAACCAGTGAGGCTGGTCATTCCCTTGGCAGTTCTGAATCTCTTCAGCCAGCACCGAGCTAATGCCTGTTTTCTGGGGGAAGTTTGTGCTTCTTGTATTTTATAAGCAAGTAAGCTTCTGTCTAGCTACCCCATGCCCCGTGCCCAAGCTTATCTCGATGCCACCCCTTCTAGGGTTGTAGAAGGTTTGGGGGTTTCTAAGCATTTTGAAACAATAAGGTATGAGGAAGAAAACAGAGATACACCACAGACGCCTTTCTCTGGGTTTAGAATAGCAGTGCAGATGAAAGGTCATGTTTTCCTTTTGCTCAGCCTGGTCAAGGCACTTGGCCCAGTGGGTTTCATTTTTCAAAAGGCACTCACGAAGGAGAGCAGCTCTGACTGCATGGGTTTGCAGCAGGGCAGGTGTGTGGTGGGAAAGGGCCTGGTTTCAGTGCATTTGGGTTTCTAACCAGTGAAAGCACTGCCCTCAGATTTTGAGCTGAAGCACACCTCACTTGGGCGACCACTGGCCTGCCTGCATAGACAAGGTTTGGGGCAGTGAGAGCTGCAGTGCTGCAGGCTGGGTTGCAGAGACCCTTCTCCTACAGAGACCTGCCCAGCTGATGGCTGTCAGAAGTGGAGGAGCAGCTGTGGTCAGCTTTCTCTTGTTGCAGTTTCCCTTTTTTCATTATGGCTTCTTGGCCAGGCTGCATCTCAGACGGGTAAAAGCTCCTGCAGCAGCCTGTGGGCAGCAGCACACAGAGCAACACATTCATACCATGAAACCAGACAGAGTGCTGCAATATTACAGCCTTCCTGAGGGCTCTGCCTGTGTGTGCCTCTGTGCATAGACATATGCTGGTGTTTCAAAGTGTGATTTAAGAGTAGAATGAGTGAAGAGAGTTCAGTGGGGAATAAAGAAAGGGAAAGTAACAACATAAGCATAATGAGTTTCAAATCTAGGACCACCTTACTTCATTTTATGAAAGCCTTGGGAACAGAGTATTTCAGCTACAGCTTAATATATATTTGCCAAAGAGTTATACTTAATTTCATGCATCACATTGTTCCTGCAGAACACCAAAAGCACTTCACAGAAAGACAGCAAGCTATTGAATCAGGTTTGAAGCCTAGAGGTGTATCCTTGAGACACTTTTTTCTTTTTCTTTTTCTTTTTTTTTTTTTTTTTTTTTTTTTTTTTTTTTTTTTGAGGCAACCTTGGCCTAGACTATTTTAAAGCAGCCTGAAACTTGGTTGGCAATTTCTCTTCCCCAGCACAAAAGAGCTCTCTACAATAAATGTTCAAGCTGTACCTGAGACAGACAGTGCTCTGCCAGTCAGCTGATCCACAGCTGTGGGATACCACGGCCCATTTCCTTACCCTGAAATCAAGAACTGGGCACTGAGCCTAAGACTGTCCAAAGCAAATCCCTGCTCTTTCTCACCTACAGTCCAGAAGATAAAGCCATATGTGACTTATTTGTTGCCCAGGTGAAGAGCACAGCAATAGCATGATGAGCAGGCTGGTGTGAGAGCCCAGGAGTAGGACACCTCACATGGGGCACTGACAGCCCTGGCGGTCATCTGCAGCTGGGGTCCAGGGGTCCTGGTCATCATTGGCGGTGCATGAGCAGCTTCCAGCAGTTTATGGAGAAGCCTATTCTGCTCACAAGGGCTTCAGAGTTGGAAGTCAGAGTCCTTTGCTGCTTCAGAATGCTGCAATGTAAACTCAGAGGGTTTTGCACCTGCACCATGCAAAACATGGCAGTTTCAGTTTACAGTGGCTTGGGCAATCACTTTCCATTGTCTTACCTTTATGCCCACTTGAGTTTTGCTTTCAGTTTAGGGTTGAGAATCACCCAAATCTTTGAGGTGAAAGGAGCTCAATAGAAAGTAGCATGAAAGAGGGCACTACCCAGATTTCCTCTAGCCTGGGCCTGTGTTCTCTAGAAGTTGTGTGAAACTCTGAAATTGGAGACTGGTTCATAGTTTTAATAGTATTGCAAACAAAAATACGAATCAAAACATTTTCTACCTTCCAACCCATGCTACAGGAACGAGTTTGAATGCATCCCTGCAAATCTTTAAAACACCTTGACTCCTCACTCCAAAGCTCCAGCTGAATCCTCTGCATGGGCAGTATGACTACTGTGACTTTTCCTCCTGAGCTGGAGTTGTCTCCAACACTTCTTTTAGTTTTCGGTATAGCAGAAAGTCATCTCTTCCTCTTGGATCAAGTATAACCCTAAGAGCCTGAGGGGTGAAGTCTGAAGTAATTTAGCTGCTGTGTGATTCCTTCAGTATTTGAGTGGTCAGATTTTCTTTCAGGCTTTTTAACTCTGGTCTGCTGCAGAAAACCTTGGAAATCCTTGCCCTTCTTCTCTTCTTGTCAGCCTCTCAGCCACCTGTGATCTTCTATCTCCTATAAGCTTCTTCATGGAGAAGGCTGGCATTCCAGACAGGAACTCAGGTGATCCAGTAACATCATGTACCTGGCCTTCAGCAACATTGCTTCTTGATACAATCTGCTTTCTAGAAGCAGGTCCATGGCCTGTGATTGTTACATACATCCCAACAATGGGCCCACAGAGCGATGCAGTGGGTATGTGACGACCTGCGCTGACTCTGCAATTTTAATTGGACTTCAGTAACCTTCAAGGTAATTAAAATCTGTTCTGGGCAATCTTTCTGTGTTCTGGGTCAGGGAGATTAAAACACAAGCCCACACACACACCCAGGGCAGACTTCTCATTCTAATACCTTCCAAGCCCAGAGCGATGGTTCTTCTGTACTGACTAAGAAGGAAAAGGAGACTCTGTTGAATCAGCAACACCACTTCCTTTCTTTGCAGTTCTACCATTCACACACTTACCCTGTTCTTCTTGAGAGAGCCACTGAGAGCAGCCCTCAGGAAGAAGGGCTGGAGGTGCAGAGAAAATGTGACAAAAGTGATATAGGGTAACATACACTGGAGGGGAAAGGCAACCTTAATCCTTTGCAGCTGATGTCTGTGATTGCCATGCTCTTTATTAAACAATGTAGCTTGTCTGGAATGGGTGTCACTGAGCTTAGCATGCTCCCAGTAGCTGATGAAATGCATCGTGTCACCCTGCCAGGGCACGAACAGTGGCTGTGGGGGCTGCTGTGGAAAAAAGGTCTTTGACCCACGCGAAAGGGAGCAGCTGCTCTTACTAGGTGCTGCCATCAGATGACTCTTGCACTAGACCCAGCTGCCTCAGGATGTTTGTCATGGCCAGTCACAACACCACTGTGGTGAATAACTGATTTTCCTTCCCTGCTGTAAAAACCTTGGGCAGCAAGATCCATCCATCAGCTCACCTCTGCTGGCAGGATAATGAAAAGGTTTCCCTTTTTCAAGACCCACCATATTGTCATGTTTGGCTCTGCTGGCTGAGAGAGACCTGGAGTGGTACAGTCCCACATGTCAAGGCAGAGTGCAGGGGTAGTAGCAGGGCTGAACTCCCCACAGAATGGTGCATCTTGGTGCCATGGGTCTAACTGTGGTCTTCCACTGCTTGCAGCTGGGAACTGCACATAGCCTCAGGTGTGATGGCAAATGGAGATCTATAGCTCCATATGTGCTTAGCCATGGTTGCTACAGTCATGCCTCCACATTTCTGGTGCAGCCATTCAACACTGGATTTCATGCTACCCAGTGGAGAGTGGAACAAGGGAACACCAGAAACAAGTACAAGAATTCACAAGCCCTTGTTGGGTTGTTGCACCTTTCTGGGGACTGTTATGGAAGAGGATAAGTTTATAAAGCTTTGGGAATGGTCTGGGCAATTGTCATTTGACTGTTTTCACTCAGCCTCAAACTGAAGGCACAGGCATGTGTGCGGTGTCCATTATCAATATAATTGTCCAGTAACCATGGTAAAGGAGCTGTCTATGAAGACAGGGAAAGAAACCACCTACCTATTTCCCAGGCAAACAGCAGTGGTTGGGGTTTATGAGGCACAGCTGGGATTTGAAGCAGTCAGCTTTGGGCCAGTCCTTGAGCAAGGCAGTTCTCTGCTCTTTGAACAGAGTTGTGCTGGCTTGAGACCACATGGGGCACGAATCCAAGAGCAGATGTTAGGAGGAAGATTTCTGTTCAGGCTAGAGACATGGCAAACAGGATTTGATTTTAACGTTTCCTTATTCTTTACTTTTTTGGGCTCATTCTGACTCCCCCCACACACACCCGCACTTCTTTCCCCACTAAAGCTCACAGAATCATGTGAACCAGGGAGCTCAAAAGCTGGGTGAAATTTTTGCCCCAGGGTCTCAACATGTAAGATGTGTTTGCGTGTGTGAGTCTGCATGTCTTCGTACGCACGGATGAGTCATTCTTACTCTTTCTTGTGTTATTTCCGGGGAGGGGAAGTGAGGTGGTTTAATCTAGGGTAGGGGAGCACAACACACAGACCTCCTGGCATGGGGGGCTGGCACACGTGAAGGGTTTTTCTGGCTCAG
This sequence comes from Picus viridis, assembly GCA_033816785.1. Classification (NCBI taxonomy): domain Eukaryota; kingdom Metazoa; phylum Chordata; class Aves; order Piciformes; family Picidae; genus Picus; species Picus viridis. The sequence continues at coordinate 28,257,320 of CM066589.1, forward strand.
CAGAGGTGGTTGGAAGAGGAACCTGCCGCAGGTTTCCTAGTGAAAGAGTGGCCAAAGCAACCCGGTGATCTTGGTCAGAAAGCGGCCAGCGTATCTCGTCTCTGTTCCCTCACTTTCTGTATGTCACTGTGGGCAAAGACAAGAGTCACAGAGGAAACCGCAAGTGGTCCGGGCTGCCGAGGCTCAGCAAACAGCAGAATGGGCTCCAGGTGCAGCCTGTTTGCTTTCCAAAGGACCTGGTGCACTGCTGTTTGTTTCTCTCCTGGAGAAGTGTGGTAGTTTTACTACCTTTCTGCTCAAGATCTGTGAGAAATTTTAAAGGCATAGCCTAAAACTACCACAATAAGCATTGCATTCTGCAAGTTTGCTGGGACATGCTCCCTTCCTCTGCCCATCTCCCCTTCTTCTTCCACCACATTCTCGACAGACTGACCTTTTTTGTCTCCTTGTTGTCCCTTCTTATTAAACCTATCTGATGGCTGGCAGATTCAGGGCTGGCAAAAAGGTACATGCCCAATAAAAAGTGACCCAGATTGTCATCCATGATTTGTGCTGAACTCAAGTGGGACCGTTCCTGAGGCTCTCAGTTGTTTAATTCAGTGTAAGATGAATTATTTTTAATCATCTCACTCCTTCTGGATCCTGGCTGGGGACAGTACAGTCTATATTATCATATATTAAAATGGAAGTGAGGTTGAAAATACACATCAGCAAAGCAAGCTGTTCCCAGGGTAATTTATGGCTCATCCCATAGCAGAAATCAGTGAAAGTCCTCCAAGAAGGTGTATTCTGCAGAGAAGATGACCCTGAGTCTGGAGGATCAAAGAGTGCAGATAGGATTGGGATAAACTTTTTAGGATAAGATCCGTCGGTGCAAGCACCATGGGAAATCAGGCCAGCATCTGTCGCAGACCTTTGGTCATCACCCGTCTTTCATAGCTGGGAGAAGAGTGGTGCTGCTGGCAGAGCTGGAGGTAACATGCCCCACTTCCAGACACCCACATCACATTCCTGGTTTTGTCACACGACCTCTCCACATGCAGTGGGTGCCGCTGTGCTTTCTTCTTGTGTGCAACGCTGCCGGTGGAGGCTGCGCTGGCTCCCTGGCTGTGCTCTGCTTGCCTCAGAACGTCAGCATCTTTATGACGTAGTGTTTGGAAACATTTGCTCAGCTTTCAGGGCAGATGTATGTCTTCTGTGATGTCTTTTAGAAGTTTTGCTTCCTGTGACACCTTCTGCAAGAAGATGACACAAGGTTATCTTGCCCCTTCACACCATCCTCCTTGCTCTTGTGGTTCAGGACTTGGCAAGAGCCACTGGCAACTTGGTTTTCCTGCGTGTTGCTGGACACCCCTTCAGAAGTATCACAAGCAGAGGCATTTCCAAAGGCATCTCAGTTAGTAAACAGCTCCCTCCCTCTTGCCTGTCCAGGAAGATGAGATTTTCTTTGGAGGCAGCTAGTGGTTGTTTCTGCCTGCTGGGAAGAGGGAGCCAGTTGCAGCTTTCAGTTGCAGCTTCCCCTAGGCATCAGTATAGGAGCTGTCAATAAGATGAGTAGTACAGAACTAGTTTGTTGAAGTTACAGTAGGCACCTCAGTCTGAGGACAAATGCCCCGACTGCATCCCTCATTGCAGTACTGGGAAGTACTGAGATCCTCAGAGTGATGCCTAGGACTGCCCAGAGCCATTGCAGAGTCAGAGGACTCTGTAGGCAGGACACCTACCTACAGGCCTATGGCCAAGAGCCCGAAGTCAGCGGGGGACAACCCTTCTACAACCTTTCCCAGAGCATGTCTGTCTTTGGAGCACCATCTGGGTGTCTTCCCAGCAGCACTGGGAGATACTGTCTGGGAGGACTGGCTGTTACCTACCCAAAATGTAGGAAAGCCAGTGGTGTGCCTGCTGTAGAGGCTTGCAGGAGAAGGTGGTGTTTCACCTGAGTTGTAGAAGCTTGGCAGATCATAGCAGGAGGCGCAGAAGCTTTGGTGCAGGCTGACCTAGGAAGGCACGTAAGGTCAGGACTTTTAAGAAGTCCTGAATAGTTTGTGGTTTTTTTTTCCAGTGACATACAGAAGATTTTCTTTAGTATGCAGATGGACGTTAAGGGCTTTGCAGTTCTTCATGTCATTCTGGAAAGTCCAGTTTACTTTCCCTTAACTGGTGGAGCCTTCTCCAGGCACACAGATAGGACAAAGGCATTATTTTCACTGCGTTATTTCTAAACATCATTGGAATGTGCCTTCAGAAGATTGATAGAGGAGATGGAGGACCTTAACATGGTGGCCTGATGGGGATTAGAAATGTTCTGGTAATGTGGTAAGCCACAGTCATGATATTTCTAGTCTCTGTGAGGGTTAAGGGGAGGCCAATGCACGTGGATATGATAAGGACACTTGTGGTGGATGTTCTGAACAGCCAGAAAGCCTGGGCTGATGTAACTGCACAAGAACAGGTAGTTGTGGATGCACAGTGCTCCTGCTGCAAGCCTAGGGCCGTGGTAAGAAATGCATATGTCTGTGCATAAGGCCTTCATTAATATGACCTAACCCATATGTATGCATTTTAATCATGTCAGAGAATGAATGCTGTGTTTACTCTTAATACAGCTCTTGTTTTGATGTTACAATTGTGATGATGTGGATCTAATGGTGGTGACTCTTCATCTTAGGCCTCAAATCCAGAGCTGAAAGTGAAGAGACAATTTGAATTACATTAAAATACAAAAGAGAATGTCCCTGGGCAAATTAGGCCTTCATTTCCATTCTAGACTGTAGCCAGCTGTCTGCTGCCTAAACTCCGCAGTGCACAAGTTGCTCAGGAGGTCACCTGAGGTCCCTTCTCCTGCCGTCTCTCGTAGCCAACTGATAGGTGACAGAAAGGCAAACAGACCTTTGGGGGAAGGTTCACTTATATCCTGAACTTCAGTATCACCTCGAGGGTAAAACACAGCCTTTGCCAACCCTGAAGTTTATTTGAGGTGCTATTCATTTTTTGCCCTAAATAGCTCCAAAAAATCCCCGAGACAGAGGCATGTGCCTTAATACCCGGATCAAGCAGGGCTTGCCCTCAGACAGTGTGGTCCTGGTGTTATCTGTCACAGTGGCAGCTCCCACCAGCTTTTCATAGAGGAAAAGTGTAAAGAAAAAAAAAGTGTAAACTGAAAAAAGATCAGCAGAGATGCTGGCAGCCAGTCCATGCAATGGAGCCTCAGGAAGACCAGGGATTTCTGACTTCAGCCTTGTGCTCTCTCCTTAAGTTGTAGCATTGTCTCTGGGTATGAAGGGATCTGGCAGTTTTGCAATGCATGACGTTTGCTGGTGATAGACAGGCAGGACAACGAGCGGAAGGCAAGCTGCCAGCCTTCTCTACACTTTGAATGCCCTTGGCTGTCCTGAGATTCACTCCAAAACATTAAAATTGCTTAAGTGTGCAGTGATGTGTTTTAATTAATGCAGTAGAAGGGGACAGTAAAATGCAGGTCCTTTCAGAACTGATTTAGCCTTGTGGTTGAGGCATAGGTGCTAAAAAGCCAGGACTGCCTGGACCTGCCTCTGCCTTATTGCAGCACAAGCAGCGCTACAGTTTCCCCAGCCTCAGTGGGGCCAACGGTGCTGAGCTACCTTTGCCAGGTGCCTGGGACACAGGGTACTGTGGGAAAGGTGAGTATAGCTCACAGGTATTCATGACATCTTCTTGGTGCTCTGTCTAGGAAACAAGCTCTGCAAAATAAACAGCGAGTTTATTATTAAACAGCGGGACCTGGAGACTGAAGCCTTCCTGTGACACACTTTGTGCAAAGCTTTAGTAAGCGTCAGAGTTTTCTCTCAAACCCTCTCTCTCACTGGAGGTGTTTAGGAAAAGACTGGATGAGGCACTTGGTGCCATGGTTTAGTTGATTAGATAGTGTCAGATGATAGGTTGGACTCAATGATCTCTAAGGTCTTTTCCAACCTGGTTAATTCTATTCTATTCTATTCTATTCTATTCTATTCTATTCTATTCTATTCTATTCTATTCTATTCTATTCTATTCTATTCTATTCTATCATATTCTATTCTGTCCTATCCTATCCTATCCTATCCTATCCTATCCTATCCTATCCTATCCTATCCTACCCTATCCTCTTTCCAATGTGGGGCAAGCAATAGCATCATATGAAGAGATTGCTGCTCCCATTGCGCAGGTGGGGAACACAACTATCACACAGCTGCACAACTTGGCCAGGAAATGTGACATTGAATTTGGGCTTTGCTGATGCTCTCTGGATGATCACACTTATGATATGCCCCAAGACCATCTTTCATCAAAAAAACTCCCCCAAACACCCTATGCATAGAGCATAATGGGTCCACTATTGTCTCTATGAGAACAATGGGGAAAAGCAAAGTGGAAAACTTTCTGGGTCATAATGAATATAAAATATGACAGAACAGATATGATTTTTTGACTTTTCAGTGCCATTTGGATTATTAGGGATTGCATGTGGGCTTGTTGAAGCGGGCCAGCTTCATCATCTACATCCTACCCATGATGCTTCTAACAGAAGGGGATATCTTGACTTGACCACGTGATTATGCTGTCAGCTGCAGTACCAATGACACTTCCTTCTGGCAGACACTGATATTTTAAACAACCTGTGAACTGGTCAGAAGATCTGGTATTAGCTGACCTGGCCAGCCAATGACCCTACTGTGTCTGGAAATAAAAGGTCAAATTCTTGGCCAGTCTGCAATGAACTAGGAGATATTTGTGAGTGATTTCCCTTTAGAAACCCACCCTAACTGGATTTGCTAAGCTCCTCAGATACCCAGAATTTGAATGGCAGCTAGGAATGGCTTTGATTTTGAAGAAGTTTTATTGGGGAAATTTAACCAGCACCTGCAATTAGTCAGCATGACTCCTACCAGAAGGGTCAGTTCCTTAATTTAATGAGCATTACAACAGTGATTCATTTCAAAGTGGAACTTCATTATATTGCTCAGAAAGAAGAAATGACAGAGAGGAACCAAGAGAATGAGGAAATAGTTGTTTTAGGCTGAAAAGAGAGCAACATGTTCCTGGAAGTACACTTGGAGCCCCCACAGAGGAAGGAATCCCTTCACACAGCTGGTTTGTCTTTTCTGAATAAGGTTGGCCTGGCCTCATCTCTTCAGGCCAGATCTCTTCAAGGCTGCACATACTGCCTAATACCACGTGCCAGGTTACTCTGCACTCTAGAGCCATGCAAGGAGCATTTTCTTTGCATTCTCTTGTTCCCTGAAAGCACCAAGAGGTTAAATGCTTGCACAGAAATGCAGTAATAATGATTAATGCATTCCTGCCCAGGCTCTTGCTGTTCTTCCAACACAATCAATTCTTCTTCAAGACTATAGATCCTTTGCTTATGCTGATGGGTGTTTGGTCCTCTGGTCTGACTGAAGCCAGCAGGAGATGAAGGTGTTGCACCTCTTGCAAGATGTAATCCACTCGTTTCTGACCAAGTATATGCTTTCCAGAGTAATAAAAGCAATGTAGCAACTAAGCCTGTAAACAGGAGATCAAGCAGAGAAATAAGAAAGCATTCATTGCCTGGGAAAAAGGCCTGGCAAATCTTGCAGTGGTGAAACCGAATGGAAAGGTTTCAAACTTTCACCTAGAATAAACAATCCGAATCAGCTGGAAGCTCTTTCCATTGCACTGGTTCCCAGGAACAGGGTTGCATCATTTTCTTGACACAAGGCCTCCAAAATCAGTAGTGGCTTACTAGAATCCTGCTGATCAGCCAAGCCCTTGGCACACTTTTATGGCCAGAGATTTTCATTTGTTACTATTTTTCTGGTAAGAATTGCTGGTACATTAAAAATGGGAGGCAGAAAACACAAACCCATTTATTTGGGTGGAGGAGACTTTGGCTTTAGGGTAGAATAATGCATTGTGTTATGTGGTAGCTTTCTTTCAGAGGACCTCAGACAAAAAATACCATTATTAATGTCCCAGCTTCATCTGTGGCAGGTGAGACATCCTCTATTTCTCAGATGGTCAAAAGCTGGCCAGAGATGTTAGGCACCTAATGCTCTCAGATTCCCTTGACTCAAGCCTGACTTGCTTCTCCATGGTTCTGAGGCCCCTACTCCATGTTTATAGTTAGCCTTTGAAAGCTGCCTGCAGTGCATGCAATTAGGCACTCTGGTCAAAGAGTTAGTGTCACACTATGATCAGAACTCAGGAGCTTTGGCTTTCTTGCTTTGCTACTTGTTGCATTATGTTTGGAAACTGGGAAACCTGCCTCGGTTCTCCCCCATTGCTGTGCTTTTCATCACCAATGTCATCTTCCATTTCACATCTGTTCTTCAAGCAGTGCCTAATGCCTCTGTTTTGATGGCTCTCTAGTCCTCGCTGCTTGCTGCTCTTGCTTACACACAAACCAGGCACTGGATAACCTCCTTCGCCCACCTCATCTTTGCCAATTCTCCCACAGTACCTACTTCTTGGTTTTGCCCTTCACTGCCTGAGCCATTATTCTCCTGTTGTTCAAGGCAGCCTTTGCACACACTTCCTTTTTCTCTGAAACTTTAGCGAGGCGAGAAGTACAAGCTCAGAAAAGAACAAAATAGCAACGGTGATGTTTCCCTCCCTTTCAGCTCTTTCTTCAGTGCGGCTTCCTCTGGGAATCTCGTTCATGAGTTCTTGCCATTTGCAGCAGGATCCCAGGAACTGAGCTGCAATGTGCTGCATCTGGGACTAAGTCTGAAGAGGAAGCCAGATGCAGACAGGCGTACTGGAGCGGAGGGGATGGAAACAGAGAAAGTTCGGATAGAACTGAACCAGCCAGGCCAGCAAGGCCTTGCAAAGCCAACTGGCAGCCCCATCATTTAGGCAGCTGTCAGAAAGCAGAAATTTGTCTGGATCAGAAACTTCCATCCAAACACACATGAACTTTGAGAAGGGTCAGGTCCATATCAATTCCAGCTGGACTCCAGACCCTGATAAGAGTGTTCTTCCCCTGGGCTTCAATAGCATCTGAATCCTCGGGCAGCCCCTGGACTGACATCTCCTTTGCAGGGTCTCTAGTATTTGTTGCCCGGTTACTAGGTCATTGGCTCACAGCAGACCAGCCCACTTCGAGATTGTTTGTCTCACTGTCCAGGGACAGTTTCCTTTCTTCTGGGAGTTCTGCAGAACAGTGCATCAAGAAGGGAGGAGATTCAGCGTGACTGAATGGCATTTAAGAAACAGAGAAGACAAATGAGAAGATCCTAGAGGTACTTCCTTTCTAAATAGTTCAGAGATTAGTAACGCTTTGCCATGCCTGTAAATCGTTCACGCACAGACATGAATGCCAACAAGCATTCTGGAAAGCTACACTTCAGTACCCCTTTTTTTTCTCCAAAGTGTGTTTGTGATTTTTTTTTAGCAACCACCTACTGAAGCCAAGAGAAAATAAAAAGATCCCTGACCTCTCACTGCTCTGATTTCCTAATAATTTGGACACCTTTAATCCTTGCCTCAATCTGCAGGGCATGGTTGTGTAACACAGCCACAGTTCAGGAAGGGCCTGGCACAAGAGAAGTGCTGGACCTGGAACATCCTTGGTGTGCAGAAAAAGCAGAAGTGCAAAGGAGAGAGCGTGTCTGGGGGCTCACACCGGCATCAGCCATATTTGCGTGGTGGCTGGGGATCGGTCGGAGCGTGGAAGGTTTTTGCTTGTCACCAAAAGGGCCACGCAGAGTGGTCAGACAAGTTGGGCAGTGAACACAGGCACATTAACATTTGCTGTCGCTGAGGTTGCAAAACAAAATCAGACAGATCATTCAGGACTTGGCCTCCTTATCTCCACCTACAACAGCCTTTAAAGTTGCACAAGAAAACGAGGCTGAATTTTCAGCTGGAAACCTGAAGCAGCAGCAATGAGTGGCAAAGCTCTCCCAGAATGAGAATTTTATGGTAATGGCAAAGTATTTCTGAGCTTGACTCAAACCCTGAATTCAGGTCCTACCCAACTTAAGCCAAAAGAAGTTAAAATTAAGGAGGTGCCTTTTGTGGTTTGTCATACACTCTGTGATTATGGACACTCAAAAAGCTCATTTTACTGAAAGACTCAATGATGTGCATCCCACTGGAAAACTTCCTTGTTTAATGCATATAATTCCAATATGCAAAAACTTAATGACTGAGAAAAAGAGGAAGATGTTCCCATTGTGGTTTAGTGGTGGCAAAAGGGTTCATCATCTCCCAACACTCCTGACAGGACCACACTAAAGGCCATTGCAGTCCTGTATTTTGAGAACAACCCCTGCATAAACAAGGTCCCCTCAGAAACCCAGCGTGCAGCAGAAGAGACGAAGTGGCTCTGAAGTGCTTTTGGTGTGTTGGAAACTCTGACTTTATTTTTTTTTTGAAAGTGAAGGTTTTTATTTAGGAGACATGAGCATCTGCCTAGTGACTTCTTGGGGCAAGGGACAAGCAACTCACTGGTGTCTTGCCAGGTAAGCAGCAAACAACATGAAGTCATTGCAAACAGTTCTCCTTGGGCTCCATCTGTCAGATAAGGACCGTATTACTGGCAAGATGTTTGTGATGACGAACTCTCCTTCAGTTAAGAAAAGCCAAATGTGAAGCTCATTAAGGAGAGAACCTGAAATGCCCTCCCTAGACTAGCAGCAGCTTATTTGCTGCTGTCAGTTGGTTAATCTCTCATTAGCTCAGGTCAAAATGAACTGAGTGAAGAAGAAATGCCTCTGTCATGACATGTCAGACCTGTGGAGCCAACTGAATCCCAAGTGCTGAATCTGTCAGGAGCCACAGGGTGGTTCTGGTTCCGAATTACGCAGGACTATGTGTGAGTGCCTGTGCTCAGTCAAGGTGTGCTCTGCAGCTTTCTCCCAGGCTTAGCCTGCAGGAGACAAGCATGTGTTACACCCTCACCTTCACTGGCTTTGGAGCAGGCCCTACTTCGTGGCCATTCAAATATGGTGCTGTCAAGGAAGAAGTGCAGCACCTAATAGTGGTGTAGACTCAGATGCGATTAAAACAAAAGCCGTGGTTCAGAGGAATGACGCACAGAAAACATCAAGGAAAATGAGATGAAATGTAGAGTCATTAGCAAATTGCTTCTATTGGACACTGCTGTTGTGCCAAATCTTGAACTTATTGGGTGCTGTGGATTTCTTCATTAAAATCATATTATTGAATGGTTATTTCTTGCAACTTGCAATGACTGTCCCCTTAGTTTTTAATGTTCTTGCTCTGAATGTGTGTATGACCCTGTAAAAATAGGGTGGTCTGTGGGGGGCAAGAGTGTTTCTAATTGTGCTTTTCAAATGGCACAACTGGATTTCTCTGAGTTCTCTTCCTTCTCTCCTCCATTTTGGCTTTGGCTTCATCTCACAGGCTGGATCACAGTGGCTCCAAACCCTTTCCCTCCCAGTTATTAACGTTAAGCTGACAAGCTTTAAGCAAGGATTTTCAGGTGTCTTTACAAAGCTCGTGTTGGCTACTAGGTGTTCCCAGGAGGCTGCAGATCCTGGAATCTTCCACCCTGGCGATGTGCCCAGCTCATCACAACTGTGACCTTACCAAGATCTCAGTACTGGGATTTTGCAGCTGTTCAGAGGTCTCCAGACACCACAGCAAATGGTTTCTGCACTTCAAGTCAGCCAGTTGCTGCTTTAGATGATGCAGACCCAAACTTCGTAATATTTTCCCACTCTTCCTTACTAGAACCTCCTTCAGAGCTCATCTCCTTGAGGTGGAGATGAAGCAGTAAGTGGAGATTAGCAACTGTGTTGCTTGTCTTTAGTTTACTACTGCTAAGGGTTTTGGCAGCTGGTCTTCAAGAAACACAGGAGAGTTCGTTGATGGCAGGATGAGGGAAAATTGAGATCTCCAGGAGCGATGACTGGATCAGCAACTGAATCTGCACATCAGCTGTATTATACAGAAGTCACATGAGCACTCTTCTCTCACACTAATGAAATCAGTTACGTGATGCTGCTTGGATCCAAAAGCATTCAAGGAGCTTTATGCTTCACAGACTGCTGGACCACCACAGTAGTCGTGCAAAGCTGACAGTGGCTGCAGAACAACAGAAGCAGCTCACCCCTGAGCTCTGCTCCCTAAAACCCATGTTCTCTTCTGATACATATTTGTGTGCCCCATAGCAGCCCTAGAGCTCAGACTCTGGCTTGTTTGGTTGCACCAAACTAACAAAATTTACAGGTCTTCCTCTTTTCTGGTGACACACAGACATAATAAGAGCACAGGTCCCCACCAAAGCAAGGCAGACCCTGCTTTTCAGTGACATTCCCATTATCAATCACTACAGGAATGGTTTTCAGTTTAGAAGCTCACAGGTATATCACATTCCCTACACACTGCCCTGCTGTTTTGCATAACATTTCCCAGTCAGTTTGAACCTAGCCCTGGGCTTTCTCAGGTCTCATTCAGGTCTCTCTTGTTCTGGGGACAAATCTCTTGAGAACTGCAGTATCAGCCTTCTGTGTTGCTCAGTTATAAACAAGCAACTGGAGGCTGGTTACAGCCAGGTTCATTAACAGGTTTCACATCTTGCATGAAGCAAGACCAAGAGACTTGAATTTGTTTTCATGATTTTGGTGGGGTTTGTGTTTTGGGTTTTGCAGGTTGTTTTGCTGCAATTTGGAGCACTCAGGGAGTAACCTGGTTGCCAAGGCAAGCTGAAACAAGGCAACACTTGGGACATTTAGGGCTGCTAAACCATCTCAGCAGGTACGATACTGTCCTGACACCAACCCACACCCATCAGCTTGCGGCTCTTTCTTTTGCTCCAGAACCCCACGAGATGAAAAGCACAAGTGCAAAGAAAGCTCTGTAGTGACACCTTCCTGATGGTGACCACTGCTGCTGGGCTTAGTAGCCCTATGGGAGAAGCAGTCTATATGGAGGTTCTGGATGTGCACTCAGATGCCTTCAGCAAGAGGCATCTCACAGCTGCTGAACTCCAGGATGGAGGGGGATGAAAGGCCCATGCTTTGTATTTTGGGTCTTCCTTTGTCTTTCTCTAAGCAAAGGACTCTTACCAGGAGCTGCTCCCTACGGTAGTGGAATCTAAATAATCCCTCTAATTAGCTTTCTGACAAAATCAGACTACTGGCTTCCGTCCCAACATACACACACACCCCTGGAGGGTTGGGTGCAGAGGTTTCAGGGGAAGATAAGATGCTGTTCTGTCAGTCAGAAACACTGTGAATGGCATCCACCTTGCTTTTGCTGGGCTGTTTGGTATTTCATGTTCCTTCCTGTGATTCTTCACCAGACTCTTCCGTGGAAGAAAGGCATGTGGCAGATGGCTCTCTAGACTGCCATCCACAGCACAGCCTGAGCACATGCACACACCTGCCTTCAGCTGGATGGAAATTAGACATGTCATCTACTGCCAGAGGTTACTTCAGTATCAAAATAACTAAAGCTACGTTGAGATATGCAGGAGTGCTTCCAGATTCCAAGATGAAAATCACTGCCCGGAATCACTGCATTCAAAGTAGGGAAATATCCCTTTAACAAAACCCATTGGCGATACAGCTAGAGGCCCTGAGGCCAAGCTGATCTTGTACATAACTCCACTGAGCCCAGAGAAATACAGCAGGGATTAAGTTTGGCCTGATAGTGAAAACCACAGGCAAGTAAGAATGATTCCCAGAATCAAGCGGACCTGAAAAATGTAGCTAGATTTTGCCCTTAGAGGATCATTTTCTTTGTAATAATAGATAAAATTAAATGCTTGTCAAAATTATTACAAACATATGGGGATGAGGTGATCAATGTTGCATGAATGTCTTTCCTTCAGCAGCTATATTTCTGGTTTATCCTTTAGCTGCTCTGTTTTAATTCCAAAGCTTGTAACCTTCCTACTGGCTCTTCTAGATTTACTACCTGCCCTCTTAGTTCTTGGCTTGCAAGAGCCACAGACTGTGATTTTGATGTTAAACCCAGGTTTGTGACTGAGTTTTTGTGGGATTTTGTTGATTTCCTCCCCCCCCAGCATCCTCCAGGTTCATCTCTACTTGTACATCAACTGATTGCTAGGAAATATTAAGGGTTTAAAGTCCTGTTGTTACCTTCTTGGACTGGGCCCTTGGTGTGCAGCTAGAAGCCTTGCCACTTAGCCACAAAGACAAAACTTCCTCAGACAAGTCTTTCTCAGAAGCAGTGCCTGCATTTGAGGCTTGCTTCCTGAGAGAGGAGAATAGATGACCACAGAATTAATCTCTTTCAAAGCTCTGTCCAAAACTCATTTGTTGTGTTTAACTTGTTCTCAGCAAGCCCTAAACAAAAGAGTGGAAAACCCAACAGTAGTGGTTCACAAAAAGCAAACAAAACAAAAGCAGGAGCAATCTGCCGTGCAAAAAAAATCCCTACCGGCAAACCTCTCTAAAATAAAGTTATTTAACTTACAGCACTGAGAATGCAAAAATGAGAAAGGGTAAAGCCTTATTTTTATTTCTTTTAAAATGTTTATCAGTTTGGGAGCAGTTACTAAGAACTCCCAGTGGTTTTAATTTGCTTTCTCACCCTCTCATCCCTTCCAAGAGACAACAGGCCTTTGAAATTATATTGGGTTTTTTTCCTCACCATTGTAGTGCTCCGTCCCAGAACTCATGGCTGCAAGGGAGGGCTGGATGCTCCCTCCTGAGCTCCAGCACTTCAGGGATCCCAGACTATTACTCCCTCACCTCTGTGTTTCACTTGTGTTTGGCAAAGTACGACCTGATTTCAATCAGACCTCCTAGGAGGGCAGCCAGGCTGGATTTGATGGCATCAGGAAATGTGGATCCAATCCTGCCCCTGGAATTCATCCTAAAGACGTAACATCTTCACTGATAAAATGCATGCTACTTTATTTTTCACTTGAAATTGCTGGGCTGTAGAGTGCTTGTTGTGGGCCCTCTCTGGAATTAAAGAACTTTTCCCACCAACATTTCTTCCTGAAGGTGTTTACACAGAACAGCATCATTTCTCATTTAATTTCTGGATGAATTTAGCAAGTTAAAATCTTCAAGTCCTTCATTTTTTTTTCTTCTTAAAATACAAAGACTAATAAAGGGGAGAATATTTGTCTACTTAAGACCATTTGTGGAACCAGAACTGGTCCATACTTCAGTCTGCATCTCCTCTATACATCCATCTAGAGCTCCTGTAAGCCTCTTTAACTGCAATATCACACTGCAGGAACACATTCATGCCAGGCTGCTCATCTGCTCTGACTTCAGCAACCTTCCCCAACACCCTGCTCTGATTTGCAAGAGATGGGTCCTCCCTCTGCACCTGTCAGCTTCATCCCTGGCTCCTTGGCACGGGGCTCTGGCTGCCTGAGACCAGTGAACTGGATGTCTCCATACCACTGCCCTCACCTCTTCATCAGCCACCTCTCCACCTGCCTGGTGTCAGCTACAGGTTTTGGCAGTAATTGTGCATCGTCTTTCAGATGGTGATACTTTTGAAAACACTGAAAATTGTTGGAGATCCTCTCAGTCCTCAAGGCTGTTCTCTGGGTTCATGCCCTGAGTCACTTCCCTGGGACCACTCCTTTGGAAGAGCTTTAATCTCATTGCTTCCTAAGCCACGTGCAGCCCATGTTATTGATGGCATAGATTTTTGAGGTCTCTTCCAACCTTGGTGATTCTGTGATTCAGTGAGTGTACTAACTACCTTGCCAAAATCTATCCCATCCACAAAGTCACTTTTCCCAATCAAACTTTTAATGTCTTCAAAGAACATAATTAGATTTGTCTGAAAGGCCTGGTTTTCATTTAAAAAGGCTAAGCTCACTGCCACAAACAATAGCCACAGCTTTTAACTCCACTCAGTTCGGTTCTCTTCTCCAACAGCTTTTCTATCATGTTGTCCACAACTGGTTTCATCCTATTGTGAGCAATTTTGCTTTAAAACTCTGTCATGGTTTTGAAGATGCTGGGCCGTGCTGGGAGATGTCTAGGATGGGCTGCTCACGGCTTGCAGGAGACAAAAGCTTCTTGGAAAGGTCTCAGGGTAGAGTCTCTGCTTTCCCATGATCTATCCTAAGTAGGCCAGGTATTGCTCTGAAACTGGTAGAAGTGCTCTAGCATGAGGTAGCTACTGTTTGCATGCAGAGGAGGTGCTAGGAATAGCATGGGAATTTTTCTTTTGCTTTTTTTTTAACCACTGTTACCCCTTGTTAAGTGCTTTCAGACCCAGCTTCAGGCTCGATTTATTTTTGAAAGGCCATTTTTAGACACTGTGTCTTAAAAGAAAAAAGGAGGAAAAAAGAAAAAAGAGTCTGCCCATCTTATTTTTAAAGAAGAAACCACATACACGAACACTGTCACAGTGTGTTCACTTCTAGATACCCCACGAGACCCTCCTGCTGTGACACTCTTACCTTACCTACAGTTATATAACAGCATTGGGGTGGTAGCTCTTCTGCTTTCTAGGTTGAAGCATGAAAGACTATTGCCTGTTGCCTCAAGATCACCAGAGTCAGGAGCAGCTCACTTTGGAGTAACCCACCAGAACCTACAAGTTGTTGCACTTTTTGGTTAGTTGGTTTTTTTTTGTGTGTGCAGGAGTAGGCATAATGATGGCTGAGAAATGTGTTTTATGCAGGTATCTGCCAGTGTTCAAACAGCCAGAGCTTTCTTCCTGGCTCTGATTTCATTATTGTTGTTCATTAATTTTCCTTTCCATCTTCCCCTGATAATGCCAGACTTTGAACTAGCTGTCTCTCCTCTTGAATTTGTAAGGATTTAATGAGCAGTGCTTAGTTAAAAGACCCGAGCGAGATGTACACCAAAGACGACGGGATATAGCGGGCTTGTGGCCAAAGCACAAGGCTCTGAATCAGGAAAGGATCAGAATCAACTCTGAGAGAAGGATCCAACCCACAAAGCTCAGTTCTACCTCTACTCTAGCACCAAGCTCCAGCGACCCTGAAGTTTGGGTTGATTTGCTCTGTGTCTGTTGCATGGAGATCAACTCTTCTTTCCTTGGACTTCCACATAGCAAGTGCTTGTTATTGGCACTACTGAGTGTGCCAGGATTCAAAGAGATTCCAGTGCAAAATTAACTAACTGAACAGCTTCCCCGCAGTGGAGGAGTTTGGACTCCATGGACAACACCTGGCTTGCAGGTGTTGTGAGAACTTTCTCAGCTTGTCTCCCCAGACATGCTGTGCATGCACAGCCTTGGCTTGTCCCCGAGCTGGAGGGCAGTGGTTAAAAGTTGATGGCATCCCTCTCGTGCGAGCTATCTGTGTGTATCAAGCCGGAACTATCTGAGAGATGCAATAACAAATTCCCTCCCCACTGAACACCACCACAAAAGATGTACAGTATCTGATTCCCAGATGGTAGTGTTAAAAACAGAAGGCAACATGTCTGGGAAAGTACCTGAGGCGTACCTGAGGCATACCTGAACAATAGAAATAATAGAGATGTAAGAAGACAGATCCTTTCTATTCTTCTGATATATGCATGCTTTGTGATCACACAAAAAAAACCAAACAAACATCTTTTCTTTGTCAAGCAGGAAACAGCCTGGCTGAATAGAAAGCAGTCCAAGTGCTAGAGTGAAGTAGTTGAAATAGGTAAAAAGTTGGTAGCAAGAGCAATGTGCCAGGCTTGTCTGCTCCTGATGTCTGCGTTGGGTGTCACGTGAGCATGTAAATCCTTGTAATCCCTCAATATTTATTTAGATACCAGCAGACTGAGTGCATATCTACTCTGCCAGTGACTTGGAAGGTTATCCTTAAGGGCCAGGATCCCTTAGCAAGTCTGCTTGCACGCTCAGGAACACAGGAGCCCCAACAGGCTTGGGGTAAATTTTCGTGCTTAGGTTTTACTTCAGGCCCTCAAAGGACAAAGTTTAAAAGGCTATCATGAGGAAGAAGTGGCTGCCTTGTCTCACCTGTTTCAGAAGTTAAACATCCTACAGAAACCAAAGATGGCAAATGTTTTCTGAGATATCTTCCAAACATCAGTGAGGTGGAGA
Organism: Picus viridis; assembly: GCA_033816785.1. Lineage (NCBI taxonomy): Eukaryota > Metazoa > Chordata > Aves > Piciformes > Picidae > Picus > Picus viridis. Next base: position 28,273,301 of record CM066589.1, read on the forward strand.
TACCACCCGGATGAGCAGCAGGCAGCTTCATGCAAGTACATCAGCTTCTGTCTCTCCGGTCTTGCCCCGCCTGCATTTGTTCCTTCTTTGCCTGATGGCACATCTCCCCCACACAATGGCATGTAAAATCTAATCTCTGCTGAAAGCTCTGCAGGGCAGGAACTCACACATTCAGATCCAAATAGGCTACTCATGCCTTTTTAATTTCACTGGATCAGAATAACAACGGCAAGGAAATAAAGTAACAGCCAAAGAATCAAGTCAGCGCAGTGAAACAGGTCCCTTCCCTGTTCTGCAAGTTACATCTACACCACCCCAATGGTAGCGGGAAGTCTTCTAGTCACAACTGGCAAATCTTTTCCAATTCAGTGGCCAAAGAACCTCCTAGCCATCAAGAAGTGACTGGTCACGTCCACTGTTCCCAAAGTCATGTGGCCTAGACCATCTGTATAAAGTATCCCAGGTCTCAGAGGTGGCCGGAGAGCTCCTCCATGCCGTCTGGGAAGAGAAAGGCTAAGGTTGGTGCACTCCCACATGCATCTGCACCCCAAGCTGGCACCATGCTGATCTCCTCAGCCATCAATCTTGCTGCCATGTGGATGACAGCTCTTGCACAAGACCCATGCCATTACATAAGGCTGGGGCTGTTTACAACTTCCCGCCCAGCGCACACCCGCCATGTGTTAATCAGGATGGTTCATAGTCAGTCCTGGAGTAAACAAACGCAACTTCACCAGAAAACATGAAAGCCACACCTCTTTACTCCAGGTGTGCATTTTGGCCCACTATCTGTTTCTCCACAACGCTTAGTGACTGGTATTTAAGACAATTTCTTAACAGGAGTTGGGATCGGTGGTTTATCTCCTCATTAGCTGGGTAATATCATTAATTAAGGTTATGTCAATGGACGTGATGCCACAGCAGATGGGCGTTATCAGTGGCAACAACCTTCCAGGGTTTGGGCTCACAGTCTGCCTACTGCAATGGACCAGTTAGCAACCTGCCCAAGGTGGAGACCTACCCTTTCCTAACACTGCTACAGAAAGCTCACCCCACAGTAAATGCCTTTTGAGGTGGGCTCCAAAAATCCCCTCAAAAATCCCTGCTCTCACTGATCACTGTGCCACAGCTCATTAATTAGTTCAGAGAGGGGAACGAGGAGCAAACTTCGGGGTTTGGAAGGAGAAAGCAGGGGTATGGATGCTGTATCCCCTGCTCTACTCACTCTAAGAGCAGCAGTTCCTATGGCACAGGTTAGGTCCCCCACCTAATGCAACTGCTCATTCAGCTGACTGCATTCTTAACTGAGGACATCAGCACCTTACTGAGAGGTGGGGTGGACCCCGTGCCATGGTGCACCCTGTGCCATGGTGCACACAGCAGGGCTGGGCAGTTTGGAGCAAACAAGGCTGCAGGGCTAGTAGGATTTGAGTGATCACAATGTTCCCCCTGGATTTAAACCATGAAAATCACGACAGCCATGAATCTGTGAATTCTGAGAGTCCAGAAGTGAAGAGCCGATGTTTTTAGCCTGCCTGCTCACATCATCCGCTTTGATGCAGTCGAAAAGTGTGAAGGCCTTTTAGAAATTTTCTTATTCCCCCCTTCTATTCCAGGAGACACACAGTTAAGTCAAGCACGCCCTTGGGCCTAGTCCTGCCCTGGTTCTGTGCAGAAGTCCTAATACATCCCAAAGACTCAGTGCACTTTAAATGTACGTCAAGAGTAGCATGTGCTGGCCAGAAGAGATGTTAAGAAGCGGTCCTTCAAATGCATGCAGGTTTAGTTGTTTTCCTCGGTTGTCTGAGGTCACCGTTCCCCCGCCCTCGTTAATAAAGATGTGATTAATGACTTTTGGCAAAACTGCTGCCTGAAAGAGCCAAAGCTGCAGGAAAAGCAAAACCAGTTTTCAGGTATTTTCTTTCGGGTTCACCTCAGAAACACACAAATGCATTTCAAAGCGTTTGCAAAGCACTCTGACACCCCCTCGCCCCATCTCCAACCCCCTGCAGACATATCACCATTCATAGCTTGAATAATTACTTTCCATCTGCCTGCAAGAAAGTTCTCACCGTGCCTTCGGCTGGAAGGCACCCCTGTGAAGCATGGGCACCGTCACAGAGCTGTTATCACAGGGCTTCCCAGGGTGGCTGCGCTGCAGTAGTGGCTTTGTAATTACTTTCCCCAGACCAAGCAGTGCCCAGAAGTCCTGAGTGAGGCTCCCAAGTCCCTCTTTAAATAAATCACAGCAGTAAGAAGGAGAAAAAAAAAAAAAGTTGAAATTGCTTCACTTGAGTGTTCTGGGCTCATATTTTGAAGCCTATTTCTCCATGAAGAGAGGCTGAGATATCCCAGCAGTTAAAAGCAAGATGGTGGAAGCTGAGATTCCCACAGCTGGGCCCAGGGTGCCACAGTGGGGACTGGGGAGAAGCACCAAAAATCAGGGTGTCTCTGAGAAATGCAGTAGAAAATGTAACAATTTAAACAACATTGCCCCTGCTGAGGACCCACATCTCCCAGGCAGGCCCTGTTTCTGGCAGTGACTTGATGGGGCTTAGCTTTCCCAATCAAGTGGTTTAAGCCTTCATGTTGGCAGGGTTTAGCCTGCACTGCTTTTGAGGGGGCCAGAATGGATGCCTGGGGCTTAGAAGTGGTAACTCCTACCTGGGGATAGGGTAACTCCTACCTGGGGATAGGAATGCTGCTGGGGACACAGGGGCACTGGGCCAGTAATGCTGCCTGAAGACTCATACATCCCCAGGTGTGAAACTTCCCCACGGTATACCATCCTCATGGTATCAAACCCACACTGCAAATTAGCACCACAAGAGTTAGAAACAAAGGAGAGGTGCTCATGGCTTTGCAGGAGGGCGCAAGACCCATGTGCCACTAGTGTAAAGGCCACATCAGCTCCTTAGCTCAACATACTGCAGGTCCTGCTTGTCCAACCTGATCTCCTTCTATGACCAGGTGACTGCCTGGTGGATGTGGGGTGGCTGTGGATGCAGTCTACCTGGATTTCAGCAAAGCCTGTGACACCATTCCCCACAGCAAACTCCTGGCCAAGCTATCAGCCCGTGGCATGGACTGGAGCACACTGCGTTGGGTTAGGAACTGGCTGGAGGGCCGAGCCCAGAGAGTGGTGGTGAATGGTGCCAGCTGACAGCCAATCACTTGTGGTGTCCCCCAGGGATCAGTGCTGGGCCCCATCCTGTTCAATATTTTTATTGATGATCTGGACAAGGGGATTGAGTCCATCATCAGTAAATTTGCACGTGACACCAAGTTCAGAGCAGGTGTTGATCTGCTGGAGGGTAGGAGGGCTCTGTAGAAGGACCTTGACAGGTTGGACAGATGGGCAAAGTCCAATGGCACGAGATTTAACACATCTAAGTGCCAGCTTCTGCACATTGGCCACAAGCCCATGCAGTGCTACAGGCTGGGGACAGAGTAGCTGGAGAGTGGCCAGGCAGAAAGGGATGGGGGTACTGGGTACCGTGGTTTAGTAGTCATGAGGTCTCAGGTGACAGGTTGGACTTGATGATCTTTGAAGTCTTTTCCAACCTTAATGATTCTATGATTCTGTGACAGTAGGCTGAACATGAGCCAGCAGTGTGCCCAGGTGGCCAAGAAGGCCAGTGGCATCCTGGCCTGTATAAGGAACAGTGTGGCCAGCAGGAGCAGGGAGGTCATTCTGCCCTGCATTCAGCATTGGTTAGGCCACACCTTGGGTCCTGTGTCCAGTTCTGGGGCACTCAGTTTAGGAAAGATGTTGAGTTGCTCAAATGTGTCCAGAGAAGGGCAATATAAGCTGGTGAGGGGTTTGAAGCACAAGCCCTATGAGGAGAGGCTGAGGGAGCTGGGGTTGTTTAGCCTGGAGAAGAGGAGGCTCAGGGGAGACCTTACTGCTATCTGCAACTACTTGAAGGGTGGTTGTAGCCAGGTGGGGGCTGGTCTCTTCTCCTGGGCAACCAGTGACAGAGCAAGAGGACACAGTCTCAAACTGTGGCAGGGGAGGCTTAGATTGGATGTTGGGAAGAAATTCTGCACAGAAAGAATAATTGGCCATTGAAATGGGCTGCCCAGGAAGGTGATAGAGTCACCATCACTGGAAGTGTTTAAAAAGAGACTGGATGAAGCACTTAGTATCATGGTTTAATTGAATAGATGGTGTTGGGTGATAGGTTGGACTCAGTTTTGAAGGTCTTTTCCAACCTGGTTAATTCTGTACTTCTGTATGAAGGATGGGTATTCACTGGTCACAATGTCCCTTTCTCAGTGATGCTTTCTGTACAGAAGTGTGACTGAGATTTCTAAGCCAGCCTGAACAACTTTTTCCTCTGCATTTACCACCATGAAACATAACCACAATGGAGAAGATGCAGTCTTTTCCTGTCTGTTCTTTATGAAATTCGTCTTGTGATTCATAAGAAGTGACTCTCACTTTCCACCCTGCCCCTCTTCCTGAAGGCTTCCTGTTCAGAGTTGATTGATAAGTGAATGCACTTTACAGATATACTTTATTGCTTTTTTCCCTTCCTTCCTTTCTTTCCTTCTTTCTGAAAAGAAGTGAGGGGGAAGAAGTGGTCTGTAAATGAGGCACAAAAGCAGAGATTTATTGAATGATGAGAACAGACTCAAGGGGCCTCAAGGTAAAAATATGGTAGCTAGCATAATATCATATGACTAAAACAGCTCCAGCTCCACCACCATTTTTGCACCCATCCCAGAGCTGGGGGCAAGACCCTCACCAGCCAAGATACCACACAGAGGAGCTCAGCCCCAATAAGGAGACCCAGCCAGCACCTGTGGATGATATTGGAACAGTTGTCAATTCTCTTCCTAACAACCGGGGGCCACCAGGCCCCCCGGCCTTTGTTGTCACCACCACCATCACCCAGTGCGCACCATGGGCACTCACCAGCAATGAGAGGAGGATCCCTCAGCCCAGATGGGCTCAGCTTGGGGCTTCTGCCTTTCCTGGGGGGGGATTATAAAGGGGAATGAGAGGGGAGGGCTAAGTGGTCACACCTAGGATGGGAGGAGACTCCAACAGAGCCCAGGTGCTCTGGGGTTTGAGGGGAAAAAGGGGGGAAATGGGATGGGTGAGGGACTTTTAGGGTGTCAGGTAACGATAGGACTAGGGGGAATGGAAAAAAAAAATAGAAATGGGTAGATTCAGTTTGGATGTTAGGAAGAAATTCCTCACCTTCAGGGTGGTGAGACACTGGAATGGTTTGCCCAGGGAGGTGGTAGAAGCCCCATCCCTGGGAATTTTTAAGGCCAGGCTGGATGTGGCTCTGGGAACCCTGATCTAGCGTGGGGTGTCCCTGCCCATGGCAGGGCAGTTGGAATTGTTTGATCCTCGAGGTCCCCTCCAATCCCAACAATTCTATGATTCTATGATTCTAAAATAATTTCGCAGTTCAGGCTGGATGTTAGGAAGGAATTCTTCATAGAAGGAGTGTCTGGCCACTGGAATGGGCTGCCCAGGGAGGTGGTGGAGTCACCATCCCTGAAAGTGTTTAAAGTAAGACTGGATGAGGCACTTAGTGCCATAGTTTAGTTGACTATATGGTGTTGGGTAATAGGTTGGACTTGATGATCTTGAAGGTCTTTTCCAACCTGGTTAATTCTGTGATTCTGTGAAATACTGACCCTCATTCTGCTAGAGCTAAGCTCTGAGGGTATGAGCAACCTGAGGCAAGCGCAGTGTGGCAAGGGCTGACTCTCAGCTGCCTTGGTAGATGGATGGACAACTGGAGAGGGCTCTGAGGTGCTTCAGTCCAGGCATGGACACATCACACACATCACACTGTGCTCCATGGGGCTACTTTTGCAAGGGGACAGTTGTGTGGCTTTTCATGGGAGTGGGGTGGCCACACTGTCCAGTGTGCTGTGCCCCCAGCATGGGGCCTTGGCAGAACTGCTGTTTTTCCAGCTGCAGGAAACTTTTCTGTGGAGATCCAGTTTGGATGAACCTCTGACATTTTATAATTTGGTGGAAAGGAAGGAGTGAGGGCTCTAGTATGAACTTGTCTCCAAAGCTGAAGAATATCTTTTCAGTTAGGGGGACACAAATGCTAAGGGCTTTGTACAGAAAATCCCACTGCTATGCACCTTCTGCTGGAGGGACCAAAGTGGCTTAAAGCACTGTTACACTCCAAACAAGCAGGAGATGTGTCTGTGGGTGCTTGCCACTGGGTTTCTGGAGTGGCCCGGTGCAAGCAGATGGTGAATTGTCAGCACTTACAGTCAGATCCCAATCCATGTGCCGAAGCTTCCCCAAAATTGGTGTGGGTGGCTCTAATTATAACCTGTGTCCTACCGCCTCCCCTTTCTGGGAGTAGGAAGGAGCCGAGCTTTCTTGTTACTCTAGCTGCCTGCCCGTTACCACGTCGAGATTGCTGGTGGGATAAGGGCTTTCCATTTGTTTGCAGTACTGCTGTCCTACTTGGCAACACGCTCCTCATTCCTTCAGCCCTACAAAGGGAAGAGCCCCGAGCAAAGCAGGTTTGCAGCTGGCTTAGCAACACAACTGCTCTGCATTCCTGTAAATTTCCAGGTTCAAGTGCAGTTTGCGTTGCTTTGTTGCAAGCCTAGTGGACATCTCACGCCCCCTACCCCCACCCCCTTCATCTCACTGCCAAGCCTTTAGGAAGGTTGGTGGGACTTGAGAGAAGTAGTGGCTCCAGGGACAGGCACAGGGCCACAACAAGGCAAGTGGTTCAGTGATGAAGATGAAGGCAACAAAAAGCTGCACCATCCACCCACCTCCAGACTTCCAAAGCAAAAGGCAAGCTTGCTCTTGAGGTCTGAGGTGAAGAGGTAAATGCAGGTATAGATCCAAGTCCTCAGGGCTAGTCTGATTTATTTGGCAGTCCAGCTAGTCAATACTTCCAGCCTTGCGTGTGATGACTCTTTTCTTTTCAGCATGTGGCTCATTCTTAGGTTTCCATTATTTTATTCCACGTAGGGCTGTTGTTTTTGCATTATTTTCTCCTGTGTGTGATTGACATGAGGAGGAAGGAAATGTGGAAACTATAGAAACTGTTCTCCATGCTGAGGGAAGGTGCCTCATATTCTTCTGAACTTGACCTCATTGTTTTCTGCTGTGCCCACAGGCACGTTCTCTACTATGCACTGGAAGGACCACAGCATCCTCACCCAGGTTTGGGCAATGGTCTCCCAGTGAGAGTAAAGGCCTGGCCCCATTCCTGCTTGAATCTGCAGGAGTTTCACCCCTGATGTGATTGGAGGAGAAATCAGGCCCCTAGTAACACTATATAAATAGAAAGATTTGATTTCAGGCAGATGGATATCAAGTTGTTCTGAATTTTCCCCCTGATTTCATTAGTGAGGTGATTTGTGTTACAAGGAAAACTTGTTCTGAAGCTGTCATTATTTACCTGAAATGCATCTGCACTTTGAAGTAGGCTCTGGAAACACAAGCAGAATGAAATTGCCCATAAAGCAGAGGTGGAGTGGCTTTTTCTGAGGTCTCAGACTGTTGGGTTTCCTCTACACTGGAATGCAAAATTAATGCCCTAAATTTAAACACTCACCAGGGTGTTTTTTTCTTCTCCTTCTTCTTCTTTTCTTTCTTTCTTTTCTTGTCTTTCCCCCCCCCCCACATTCATGCCTTGAGAATGAATTCAGTTTTAAAAAGAAATCCAACTGCCACATCTGGCATGCAAAACAATCATTGGTTTTGCTGGGGGTTTCACATGCATGTGTGTTATGTATTTGTCTGCAAAACAGCTCATGGAAGACTTGCATGGTGGAAACTTTGGCTTTGGCTGCCTAAAAGAAAGCACCAATTTGTGGTCCTCAGCTCCCTGATGGATCATCGAGGTCCAGTCCTAAGGATCCACTCAGCTGACTTGACCTCATACAAGGCCACTGCCATTCCAAACCATGAAATGAAATAATTTAACAGTTACGTTTTCAGGCTGGTAACTTGAGTGAGCTCAGACACAGAGCACAGCTTTGTGCAGGCACCTTGTTTGGCCGTGCTGCCTTCTTTCCAAATGAATGGTGTGACATAAGTGGCAGCAGCAGCAGCTTAGCGCTGAGCTCCTAAAAAAAGGTGTTTGTTTCCATCACGGTGCTTAGCTCATTGTTCCTGCTATTTGTCCTGTTGACTGCCGGCTCAGGAAGGCCCTGTTCCCAGAAGCCAGAAGCTCCTGCCTGCTCCCCACTGCTTTACCATCAGGTTCCCAAATTCACACTTTTTATCTCCAGTGTCCCCTTCTCCTTGTTTGTCAAAAGATTTGTTTGTTTGTTTGTTTTTAACTTCCCTCACCGGGATGAGGTGGGGACTTTAAAACCCTTGAAATCTGCTTCCAGTTCTTCTTATGTGAACAGTGAAAGGCACACTGGTATAACAGGCAGAAGATGCAGGGAGACTTGCCAGATCTCATGAATCTGGCTTCCCTAAGCTGTGCAATAAATTACACCACCTTACGTCTTCTGGTCACTGGAGGGTTAACTGAAATCCGTTTCTGTGCTGCATGTGAATGAAAATGCCAGCAAGCTCTGGTATGATAATATTTATATCTGAATCATTTTGGACAGTCTTGTGATGAATGGGATCTTGCAGAGAAGAATGTTTGCTTTCCACTTCACTGGTGCTGCTCTTTTTCCCAAGAAGGGACATGCAGGCAGAAACCCTTGTGTAGCCTGGGTGCCTCCAGCTCTTCAGGCAGGGTGTCTGCCCACCTTCCCTTGTCTCCCTTGCGGCTGGGGATCATTGGCTTCTATTGAAGGGTGAGTGATGAGTGAATCTCCTTGCTCAGCTTCTGTTCCGTGTGGCTTCCTGAAAGCAAGCATTGAATTATGCAGCCCAATTTTCTTTTTCTTAATTTGTCTACCAGATCCAGAACTGAAACCATCAATGCATTTCACTCAACTCAAATCAGCAATAACCACCTCATCTAGCACCCACTGAATCAGCTGTCCTGCCTCCTGTGGGACTGCAGGTACCTGTTTTGCCATGTAAGAAAGGTTTTTTTATTCAGAAAACAAGATGAGGCTCTTCCCTAGACACTCACTGCATATCTTTATATCTCTTCTTGGAGACACATTAACCCCATAGACATGTGCTGAGGTGGAACAGGCAAGGTCTGTCAGTGGGAAACGTGAGGAACATCTAACTGAACACAAGATCTCTTCCTGAGCCACACCATCTAATCATCAGCTCGCTCCCATGTCTACAACTGTGTCAGTTTTAGATCTGCTTCCCAGATCACAGGCCCATGCTGCAATCCATTTCTACAACCCCTTGTCACATCTGCTGCATTGAGAGCATTGGAAAAGCACGGGGACCACAGGAAGATGGCTGCAGGAAGGAGATGTGCCTTGTGTTGGTCTTGGTATGGTGCATCAAATAGGGACAGTGGTGCCCTAAGCTCCAGAAACACAAATTCTCAGTATCTGTTCTCTTATTTTCATAGAATCGTAGAATCATAGAATCAGTCAGGGTTGGAAGGGACCACAAGGATCAGCTAGTTCCAACCCCCCTGCAGGGACACCCTACACTAGATCAGGCTGGCCAGAGACTCGTCCAGCCTGGGCTTAAACACCTCCAGGGACGGGGCCTCAACCACCTCCCTGGACAACCCATTCCAGGGCTTCACCACTCTCATGGGGAAGAACTTCTTCCTCACATCTAGCCTGAATCTCCCTATTTCCAGCTTCATTCTGTTCCCCCTAGTCCTATCACTACCTGAGATCCTGAGAAGTCCCTCCCCAGCCTTCCTGTAGGCCCCCTTCAGATACTGGAAGGCCACAATGAGGTCACCTCGGAGCCTTCTCTTCTCCAGCCTGAACAGCCCCAACTCCTTCAGTCTGTCCTCATAGGAGAGGTGCTCCAGCCCTCTGATCATCCTCGTGGCCCTTCTCTGGACATGCTCCAGCACGTCCACATCCCTCCTGTAATAGGGGCTCCAGAACTGGATGCAGTACTCCAGGTGGGGTCTCAGCAGAGCTGAGTAAAGGGGGAGAATCACCTCCCTTGACCTGCTGGCCACACTTCTCCTGATGCAGCCCAGGATCTGATTGGCTTTCCGGGCTGCAAGTGCACATTGAGAGCTCCTGTTGAGCTTCTCGTCCCCCAGCACCCCCAAGTCTCTCTCCTCAGGGCTGCTCTCCAGCCAGTCACTGCCCAGCCTGTGTTTGTGCCTGGGATTGCCTCGACCCAGATGCAGGACCCTGCCCTTGGTCTTGTTGAAGCTCATGAGGTTGGCTTGTGCCCACCTCTCCAGCCTGTCAAGGTCCCTCTGGATGGCATCCCTTCCCTCCAGCATGTCCACTGCACCACACAGCTTGGTGTCATCAGCAAACTTGCTGAGGGTGCACTCGATGCCACTGTCCATGGCACTCACAAAGATTTTATGGGGTTGAATCAAAGTCCACTGAGATCAATGGAGTTTTTACACCGCCGAGCAGTTTCCCAAGATTAAAGTGTTAGGAAAAGGCAGGAAATTATCCACTAGGAAATCTGTTTCAATCACTCCCTTTTATGGAAGATGCTTTGGAAATGATTATGTGCTATGTAAAGAAATGAAGCCTTCTGAGTATATCCAGGCTAATTTTGAGTGAAACTAAAGCTCTTTTACACTGTTCAGGCTCTGCAAGAAGTCTTAATGCACACAGAAATTAATTTACAGCTGGTTTAATTTGCCTTTGTTCTTCCAGAGCCATAGAAAGCAGAAAAGTCTGGGTCTACACTGTTTTTCATACTGATGTGTTGGTCAGAGGTGTGTTTCTCTTTAACTACTGCAAGCAGAGCAATAGAATGAGCATTTCAGTGATAGGCAGATGGAGCCAGTCCCTAGGGTGGACATAGTGATGGCTTTGTTCAAGTGTTATTTATCCCTCTTCTCATAAAGAAATAATCCCCCCACATAAACACCTCTATAGCATTACAATTCCAAGCCCAGCAGGGAGGTTTCCTGCTTTCCCAAACGTGGACAGAGGCTTACAATAAATGCTGAGGCCCAAATCAGTAAGCTTGTCTTTGCTCCATACCATGGAATAGTTCAAAAGAAAGTAGTGGGACAGATGATTCAATTTTGACAAAAATCTCATTTGTGGTGGCTTTGACAAACTTCTCTTGCCTTCTATCTGCAGCAATTTCATCTTATTTGCCACTCACTTTAAAACATTTTGAACTGTGGCCTTGAGTCTACCTTCAACTGCCTCAGAGGATCATCTTACAAAGAATCTTCTCATTCCCACATCAGCTCAAGCTCTGGAAATGCTAGACAACTCCTTTGGCAAAAATGAGTTGTTGTGTGTAGATTGATCTCAGCTACTCCAAAGGCTTGCTTGCTCTCACATCTGCAAAACTCTTTAAAAGTGTGGCTCTGATGGATCTTCCTTTTCTGTTCAAAAGGATGTCCCCTCTGATATTTGTTGCAGTTTGGGGCTGAATTTTTTTCTCTCCCTGATTCAAATTGCAAACTGCTTGGGATAAGGAATCCTGTCTCGATTCTCTAAAAGCACTAAATCTAGCCAGGCTCTGTATAAATCACTGTATCAGACACAGTTATGAATTTGCTTATCTCTTTCTTGCAGGAGAGGGCTGAAAGGTAGCAGTTGAAGGTATCTTTGGCCACTCCATGCTGTGGCTGGAGACACGCTGTCTGTACAGGAGGACAATCTGAAGGAGGTGGTTGAGGCCCCATCCCTGGAGGTGTTTAAGACCAGGCTGGATGAGGCTCTGGCCAGCCTGATCTAGTGTGGGGTGCCCTGCCCATGGCAGGGGGTTGGAACTAGCTGATCCTTGTGGTCCGTTCCAACCCTGACTGATACTATACTATGATACTATGATACAAGTTCTCCACATCTTTTGTAAGAGGCTGCACACTCAGCGCTTAGTTTGAGTGACTTCTAGTGCCTTTATGAGGAGAGGAGTCCAAAATCTCCCGCTGATGCCAAGCTGGAGCAGTGTGCGATGCAGACCGATCCCTTTGCAGCCCAGTTTACCAGGAGATTCAGGAGTTTTTCCAAGAGCTTTCAGCCACATTTGAACCCCAGTGGTGTGGATAGAAAGCTGATAGCATGGGAGGCACCATGAGCTACAGCCTACTCTCTGCCTGGCTTTGTGAGATGCTCTCAAAGACTCACCACAAGGGGCTGTATTCAGAGAGGGATTGTAAAAGCCAGGTGCATCTGGTAGGACCAAGCAAGGCTGGGTGCAATGCAAAGAGAGACCACAGTGTGCTCTTCCTAACTGAAGGAGGGCTCCCTTGCATCTTCCCACAGCTCTCATGGTTTCACTGCCTAGGTAGCGGCTTCTGGACAGCCTCTCCAACCCATGGGAATCTCAAGGAGGACAGTTAAAACGATGCTCTTAATTCCACTGCAGCATCTCCAGGCTTAGGACAGTACAGAGCCCATTGCTTACTGAAAAGCCTCTGTATCACTGGCACACGGGCTGGCTGCCAAAACCAACCTCTCTGTGTTCCCTTAGCCTGTACATTCTTTTATGGCTGCTTTCAGCAAAGAGATACGCAGCACATGGTTCAAGTTAGGTGCCTACTCCAGTTCCCAATCAAGAAAGAGATATTCACCGTGTGAACCGTGGCGCTACTCAGTCGAAACAACTCAGAAGACCAGCACCATCTGCTAATGGCGAGAGGGGTTTGTTTGGTAAAAATTACTTGGCCAAAAATCCTGCACCTGCACCTCTGATAGGATTCAGGAAATCATGACCTCTTTCTGGATGACTTACCGTGCCCACATCTGGAGAAAGTCCTCCAATAAATGAGTTGTGATGAGTAATTTAAGTGTTCATTATTATTGTTGTTGTTGTTGTTGTAACCTGCTTTGGCCACCTCAAATATTCTGAGATGAGGTGAAAATACTGGAACTTCTAATGCCTCCCTGAAGAGTCACTGTTGTAGGAGTGAAAAAGAGAAGAGTGGTCAGTTTCACTAAAACCCTTGGTTTATGTAAAGCATCTGATTCAAAACCTGTTTTTCTATGCAGCCTTTTCTTTGCAGAATGAAAGAGTAGGCTGCATTCAAACTAGACTGAGCTCAGTGAAAAGGAAATGCTGATGAAAATCACGACTCAAACACCCTTGCATCATTTAATTCTATTCGTTTTATTGGTGAGATACAGCTTGGACCTGTTCCACCACTGTAAAAGGAAACCTGGTGGAGGGCAGAAGGCCATTCTCAGGCTTAGTCAGCCACTGGACCACAGTAAAGCCCAGGGAGCAGAATCTCAACAAGATCAAAGTTCCCTGGGACTTTGCCATGAGATGTTGCAAGGCCATTTTCCACCTTAATGACCACTTCAAGTGCAGCCCTGCAGAGAGGAATTTGGTTTTGTTCCTAAAGCAGGAATCTACTGCAGAGGTCATGTTCTCCAAAAGGTAGCCCATTTTCCTTCTTTGCATCCACTGCAAGTGATGAAGAACAGCCACACCCCATGTGCTGGTCAAAGTCCATGCCCTAATTCTCTGCATGTGGATGGTGGGGTTCCCTTCTCTTCAAATCGTCCTCGCAGAACTCACGACATCTTTCCCGGTTGTGCCAAGGGTTTGCCATTCACTTGTGTAACTTCTGGGCCTTGACATCTCTGTAGCGATGACAGCTTCTGAAAAGCTTTCAAACATTCCTGCCTGAAAGGCTTTTGGTTAACAGGCCACCATCATTTGGGAGAGATGAAACTACAAGGCAAACTCTATGTGCAGTGTGTGTGCACATGTGCTGGTGGCTACAGAGCTGTGGTGGCACCAGCAGACATCTCTGCAGAAGAAATCACTGCCCTGCTCTCATTTCTACGATCTCTAAGCAGCTTCCTATTTTCTATATATGAAAAAAAAGGTATTTATAGGTATCGGGGAAGTGGTGACATGAACTCAACCTAAGATGCCTTACAGCAGAAGAGAGACAAAGTTCCTTGTTGTGGCTGCTGGGCAAACCCCATTATTTGGTCTGGCTCTGTTCCTCACATGAGTGGTGTCGCAGCACTGGAGGCGCTCCGTTCAGGGGAAGGCTGTCGCTGTGCTACGCTGTGGAGCAGTGATGATGAGATACTGCATCTTAGGAGAAAGGAACCTGGCACAGATCAGCCACTTTAAGAAAAGCACCTCTCTAAGGAAGCCAAAGCCAACACCTGAGAAGCTAAGCAAAAGATGGTCAGCCTGCACTGCTCAACGAAATATGGGTCAGTGTGATTGTTTCCTCTGCTGCTGAAGTACATCAAAGGGCAAGACAGAGGCTCCTGGTATTGTAGTACCACTGCACCTTTCAGTGGCTACAGCTAACAGTTTATCTTTATTTTCATGCTGACAGCACCAAGGAAGTTGATTTATTTTCTGTGCTGTCTTAAATCTCAGAGAAGATATACATGTCCTAGAATCTGAGGCTCGGGGTACAGCAAACGAGCTAGATGTATGCTTAACCGAAGTCTTCTGCTGATTTGACTAACCTGAGTGCTTGCTAAGTGAAGCTCTTCAGCGCATTTGGGAGCCAGCATGCGCCAAGGCTCTTTGCATGTGGCAACAGTGATTTGCTGACATGGCTCAGATAAGCCACAATTGCACTGATCATTTTCTACTCCCCTTTCTTGGACTCTTTTGTCACACACTTAACAAATATTGCTCCCAGTCAAGAAATGTGTGTGATAAGCAGATTTAGACAGAAGATTGGTTTCATATTATTCGCCTTCTGGTTCTGAAGCTCTGTGGAGGACATGTTTTGAAGCTTTCTCTTCAACCACAAGATTAAAAAGACCTTATTTTTCTGCCCCCCCCCCCCCCCCACTTCCTCCCTCCCCCCAAAAAAAAATAAAGCTGAGATTTTAATTTAATCACCTGTCTCCAGCAGCTGGGGTTTAAAATGCAGGACCAAGTGTGGTTTGATCTGGAAACAGTGAATGATCAGCTTTTCTCACATGAGTAGTCCCTTTGAAGGCTAAGTGTCTACACTCATGAGCAAAGTTATGCTACATATGAGAGGCTGCAGAACCAGAACGTGAACAAAATATAAGACTTAACTTACCCTAGAAATGCAAACCTTGTAGAAACCTTTTGTTTCATAGTTGGGGGAAATACCCTTTCCCCTAAACCAAGCATATTTCTAATATTGTTTTTCCTTTCCCTTGTAAAAACACCTGCTTAGATATGGGTGTCTTGTAAGCCCCACTGATTTCAGCTTTTAGCAAAAGATTTTAGTAAACAGTAAGAAGGCTTAAGGCAACAAAAGAAGTTTATGATTTTTTAAAAGAGCTTGGGCCTTTCCCTCCCACATTATGCTTTTTTTTTCTTACAAAAAAAAAAAAAAAAAAAGTCACATAACCTACATCTTTATCTGCTCCAGTCTGAAGGTTTCTATTTATAGTTTTGGGTTATGCATGTTTTTTCCTATGAAAAGGTCAGACCTCGCACATATACAATGGTGGAAAGCCCTGCTTATTAAAACGCAGGCAGATGGATTTGTTAAGAAGAAGTCATTTCATAATGCAGCTGCTGTGAAAGGAGCCTGCTTTAGCAGAAACATCCTCATGCTGCTTTATGAGAAAAACAGGAGTTCTCTTCTGTGGCTAAGTAATTTTTCCTTTCCCAGCCTCCATCCTCCTATACTTGGCGTGTTCTTTAACCCTCTATTTGTGTGTTTTGTCCTACACCCACACAGACACACACACAGACACACCCCACACACAGACACACCCCCCACACCTCCACACCACACACCTCCACACCACGCACCTCCCACACAGACACACACCACACACACCCCCCCCCCCCCCACATACACACCCCACACACAGACACACCACACACATACACACCACACACCTCCACACCACACCCCCCACATAGACACACACCACCTACACACCCCACACACCTCCACACCACACACCTCCACACCACACACCCCACATAGACACACACCACACACACATACACACCCCACACACAGACACACCACACACACAGACACACCACACACATACACACCACACACCTCCACACCACACACCTCCCACACACAGACACACACCACACACACGTACACCCCACAGACACACCACACACACATACACACCACACACCTCCCACACACAGACACACACCACACACAGACATACCCCACACACATACACACCGCACTCACCTACACCACAGACACATCACACACACATACACCCCCTACACACACTCCCTACACTCCACACACACCCCTACATCACACACACATACACATCACACACACATACACATCACACACATATACACATCACACGCACATACACGCCACACACATACATACATACCACACACACATACACATCACACACACATACACATCACACATACATACACACCACCCACACACCACACACATCACACACACGTACACACCACACACATATACATCACACACACATATACACCACACACACACACATATACACCACACACACACAACATATACACCACACACACACCCCTCCCCCACACACACACACGCACAACACACTATACACTTGGCCCCATTTCTCCCTGCCCTGCTGCCCTGCAAAGACTGGAGGAGGTCATGGTGCACCAGCCCAGCACCTCCTGCACAGATGACCTGCCTCCAGACTGCTCTCCAGGGCTCACTCAACGCCAGCCACATGCAGTTTCTCCTGTCCAAAGCAGATTGTGAGTGACTTGGCATAGCTTGGGAGGTGGATCCTGGTCCTGAGGATGGGGTCTGCAGGACAGGGTCCCACCTGGCTGAGGCAGTTCTCGCCTAGGGTGGCCTGGGAAGGGGTGGTTGATGACTGACAGATGGTCTTCACCAGCACCCAGAGAAGCTGCACTGCCCAGTACAGGGTGTTGCTTCAGAGGACGGGATCACAGTGTTTCAGACCTTGGCAACAGGATAACAGCATCTTGCAGCCTCCTGCTTGAGGGATGACCAACAGAGACCTCTCTCATTTGATGATGGTATAAAGAAAAGGTCTCGGCTGCTTTGTTCCAACCCTGAGTGAGGAGTTTTGTTTAGCTGAACAAAAACCACTTCATCCCAAAAGCTTTTCTCTCCCCGTTCTTCCTCTCTGAAGCATCCTAAGCACTCCTCACACCTGCAGCACCCTGGGGTGCTGGAAACAGTGCACATAGCCTCACATTTGCTAAAATCCGGTGTTATCAAGGAAGGCCTCACCAATGCTTTGTGAAATCATATGCAAAGCTCCCAACTCTTTTAAATTACAATTTGAAAATAGCCACTTATCTCTGATTTATGGCTACTTTACACAAAAACAGCCCCCATGCTCTGACCAGCCTCTTCTGCCAGTGCAGCAGGGGATGGGGGTGCTGCTGAATGTGTAGCATGTCCTTCCCCAGCCTCCAAGGGCACAGCCCTCTCAGGGTGTAATTTCCAGGGAAGCACTGCAGCGTGTTCACTCTGAAGGGTTTTGCCTGCCCCAGCTCCTGCTCAATAGAAGCCCCAAGCAAGTTGTCCCCAGGACTTTAAATTCAGAGGTCCACCTGTGCAGGAAATAATTTGTGCTATAGCATTTCTACTGCTCCTGATATCTGCCATGTCACTCCTGTCAGGAAAAATGGGGGATGGATTCAAGACAACCTCCTTCCCTGCAGTGGGCTTGGGCCAGTACCTCATGAAATAGCTCTCTGGGTGCCTCCCTCCATAGTGCTCTCCTATGGGGTGCCAGCCCTGC
Source organism: Picus viridis (assembly GCA_033816785.1). Lineage (NCBI taxonomy): Eukaryota > Metazoa > Chordata > Aves > Piciformes > Picidae > Picus > Picus viridis. The sequence goes on from CM066589.1 coordinate 28,290,992, forward strand.
TCTCAGTCTCACTAGCTGCATGTGAAGTGATGGCAGTAGCACGGTGGCCAGGACTTCCCCTGACAGGCACAGCCTGCTCCAGGGAAGCAATAGGTCTCCTCAGCCCCAGGCAGTACCATTGACCTTCCTGGGTATGGCCACACAGGTGGGCAGGTCCATTCACCTTTCATATCTGATCCTGGATCTGTGTCTGTGAATCTTCACACCAGATGTAGATGGTCCCCCATGAGCTCATCCCAAATACCTTGGTGGGGGGAACAGTTTGTAGCAGAGCTGAGCTCCAGGCTGTCTCATCCAAAGTGCAGCAAAGCCTTCATTTCTGTATGCAGACAAAGCTAAGCAAGCCTCCTGATTGAATGCCATCTCAACTAAGGTTTGAGAAGCAGAACCCAATGGCCTTACCCAATGCCAGGCAAGATCTCAATCAAGAAATAAGGCATCTTCCACTTACTGGCAGCACACCTGCCAGCTTGCCACCTGTTTGCACCAACAGGGTGAAACCCCAAATCTTCTGTAGCAGCCAGACTCATGGGATTTAAGGCTTATGTGGTGTGTGGATATTTTGCCCCAGGTCAAGCTCACCCGTTTTGAAATCTGATCTGACATCTGACAGGATTCCATCACGATCACCAGTACAGGTAGAAGAATAGCACACAAGATGGGCAGGAAAGCTGATCTAGTCCAGGAGTCAATGTGAGTCTGGAATTTGAAATCATGGAATGAAACATGGGCCTCTGTGACAGACCATGTAGGTGTAGTGTTTATTCCTCTATCTGCAGTGAAATCAATAAAAAGGTTTAGTAAGGCAAGAGTGGAAAAACAAGAAGAAAGAGTCTTTCCAGCTGACCTGCTGTGCCACTCTCCTGACTGTTGTTTCAGAGATGAGCTTCTGATAGCCATTCAACCCAGTGCAACCTGGCTCTAGCTTACCTCACATACCCTGTCCCACTCCCAACTCCCAGGCTACTCCAGAAGCATTAATTATTGCCTTTGCAAAAGAGAACATCTAATTGCACCACAGGGCTTGATGCATGTGAAAGGGGATACATTAAATTACAAACCACTGTGCCTCTAAGCTGCAGTATCTGCATGTGCACTGGGCTGCAAGTTACTCTGGCAAGAAAAGGCAAGTTGCAGATTTGTAAGTGCTGTGCACATTAGTCAACACAGCCATTTAAACCAATATTGCAATTGTGGGGGCGGATATTAAAATGCTCCTATCTTTTATGGTAACCATATTAATCCAAGAGGAAATCAATTTATGATGAACTTGATGGCCGACAAGACTGAGATCATCAAGCTCTCCCTCTCTGCAACACCACACAGGAGACAATTGTGCTGTGCAGCTCTCTTGTGGCTGGTAAGCAGGGTCCCAGATCTTCCGTTGCTTTGAGCATCCCTGGGACCTGATCCCTACCTGATGACCCTCAGCATCATCCATATTACCCTCGCTTGCTGTCCTCAGAACTCTCTGAAAATTGAAGGACCAGCGAGGCCAGGAGAGGCCGGGAGGTGTGCAGTGTGGCACACCTGCACCTGCCTGCCCAGCTGTAAGTCTGCAAGGCAGGGGAAAGTGAAATAGTTCTGCCCACACCGCTGTCGTCGCAGGGGGCTGGGGACCGGGGAGAGCTTAGTAATACCGAGAACAAAGCAGTCTGCCTTAGTCAGGTATTTTTGACGATCTCTCCCCACACAGGGCAGGAAGTGAAACCAAGGTCCCTGTCAAGTGCCACCTTGTGCTCCCCAAGGCAGCCCCCTCAGCAGCAAGCCTGCCTGGCTGTGCGGTCCCACCCTCCTGTGCACGGCAGCGGGGGAGATGTTGTGCTTTCAGTCAGCAGAGTCGGGATCCTGTCAGCTGGGCTCCCACACTGGCAACCTCCACCTTCCCCAACCCCACGCAGCCCTGTCTGCCCCCATGCCACATATGCTGCCCCACAGTGGGGATGCCCAGGCAGGGCTGCCTTATGGAAGGAGGACTAAGACTAGGTTTTTGATCTGCCATTATACAGTCTAAGATGATCTCTTCCTGGTCTTGTTTCCAGCCCAAATGGGACCTGCAGGGCCTTGTGAAGCCCCCAGTGACCAAATGTTCCAATAATCAAGGGAGTGTGTGGCTAAGCTCTTTCCCAGCAGTTCCATCTCCTTAGGAATCTGTGGCAGCACTGATTTTGTTGCTGCCATAGTGAAGTCTGTCCCTCCTTTGATGTTGTCCTACTGACTGAATAGCATGTGGCAGGCAGATTAGAGGGACATCATACAAAGCCTGTGCAAATGCAGCCCTTTCTGAAGCAGAGTACAAGTATTGTGTGATGCTGCACAGCAAGGACATCAAGCAGCTGAGAACAGACACTGAAAGAACAGTGGAAAGCAGGAAACATTTGCTCCCTACCAAGGCTCCCCGGTGGCAGAGCAGTCTCAGTGCTCAAGCTTTTACCAGCAGAGCAGCAGTCTTCTTGGGAAACAAGCATCTTCCTGCCCACTGGGACAGAGCACAGGCTTCATTCAGCCCTATCCTGTGATTCAGCTGGCAGTTGCTGAATGTAAATATCCCAAAAGCTGCATAAAGAGGTGGTGGCTTGGTCACTTTGAGTGATCTGGAGGGGAAGTTTCTGCAAGAGATCAGTAGTGATATTTCATCACAGCAAATCCCAACTTGTGGGACCTAGGTGAGCCAAAGAGAAAGATACGAAGATACAATACAATACACCAGGTTGGAAGAGACCTTCAAGATCATCGCGTCCAACCCATCAACCAATCCAACCCACCTAAACAACTAAACCATGGCACCAAGCACCCCATCAAGTCTCCTCCTGAACACCTCCAATGATGGTGACTCCACCACCTCCACAGGCAGCCCATTCCAATGGGCAATCACTCTCTCTGTATAGAACTTCTTCCTAACATCCAGCCTAAACCTGCCCTGGCACAGCCTGAGACTGTGTCCTCTTGTTCTGGTGCTGGCTGCCTGGGAGAAGAGACCAACCTCCACCTGTCCACAACCTCCCTTCAGGTAGTTGTAGAGAGCAATAAGGTCACCCCTGAGTCTCCTCTTCTCCAGGCTAAGCAACCCCAGCTCCCTCAGCCTCTCCTCATAGGGCTTGTGTTCCAAACCCCTCACCAACTTCGTTGCCCTTCTCTGGACATGTTCCAGCAAGTCAGCATCCTTCCTAAACATAGGAGCCCTAAACTGCTGCTTTGAGAATCTGTGAGTGCAGTGTACAGGACAGATCCTGATCTCAGATTCCCAGGAAGTCCCTTGAAAAGCAAAATCACTTGAATGTGTCTGTGGTGAAGAGGACATTATGTTGCAAGCTCTTCCCCAGCCACTTCTTGATACCTGTTGCCATGACAGCTGTAGGAAGGGAATGTCTTCATGTTCTATGTACTGGACCCTCAGACAGCTGTCCCCCGTCTCCCAGTGAGTCTGTGAGGGATGTCACTTCCATATTTGCTTCAGAGAAGCCTCAGCAAATTGTTCAGTGCTACTACACCTGGATGTTTTTGTGATATCAGAGTACATCTCTACTGCGTGCAAAGTGTGGGCAGTAGGGACAGCTGGTAAGCAGATTAGGACCTTAGGTCCATTTCCTCTAATAGGGACAACTCAAGGGAAGTAACCAAATAGCCTCATGATCCTTCCTCCTGCTAGCCTGATGTGCAGGGTTTGGTCAAAGTCTTTTTATTACTATTCTCTGCTCCAGTTAAAACATTCTACAGAGAGTGCTTAACAGGCTCTCAATGACATCCAGAACTAAAGCCTTTTAACAGGATACAATCAGCTAGGTTTGGGGCTTGAAGTAAACCAGAGAGGTAGGGAGCATTTGCCAGCTGCAGTGTGCCAAGCCCTATGGTCTGCCCATTTTAATTCTGGCTGTTAATTGCTTTCCAGAAGCACCCACAGGTCCCAAGTGACAATCAGAAGCTAAAACTCCACATGCCTGGAGCAATGTAAAGCCCACCTTCAAGGAGCTGTGTGGCTTCCTGGCATCTGGGGTGACCCCTGGACCAAAGAAGGGTGGCAGGGGCAGAGTTGTGGCCTGTGCCAGTGGACTTCCATCACATAGCACAGAGTGTTTGAGGACATAGTGGCCTCCTGCCTGGTGAGAGCTGCTCGGTGTTCTCTAAAGCCCACTGGGCATTTCACACTCTCTGGTGGGATCACTGGGGCTGACTGGGAATTCAGGCTTCACAGGAACTCTCTGAGATACGTCAGCTATTTTCCGATGATCATCCCATCCCTCACCTGCTTCAGAGAGCAGTGCTCTGCAGAAGGATTCTCACCAGCAGCAAAGCAACAAGGCAGCATTTCTCTGGGGTGCAAAGCAGGAATTAAAAATAAACAAATGATGTACTTGCCTCATACACTAAGGAACAGTGTCTGCAGTGATGGAAACATATCTGTCTTCATGAGGCCCTGCATGAGAATTCAAACTTAATAATACCCAGAAAAGAGATATTTCAGAGCCTCTGTGGAAAGGAAGAGGGAAAGGGGTCACAGGCCAATTCCCACATAAATTGGCTTATGGGAGAAGCATCCAGTGCAGGGTCCATGGATCCTTTTGTCAGGTCTTGCACAGAACCATGTCTCCTTTGCCAATTGAACTGCTCGGGAGATGGAGGTGAGCTGCAACAGTGAGTTGTGAGTGAGAAGAGGAAGAGATAGGGTGAGCAGGGGAAGCTTTCCTAAACTCTTTGCTTCTGGTGGATCAACACTGGCTTGCAGAAATGCAAGGGATGGAGAGCAAAGGAATCAGAGTGAAATGACCATTCTGATTTCCTTGGGCAAGCTGAAAGAAATACAAAGGGTGAACCAGGCCCTGGTGAAAATAAGCAGTGATTCACACCAGTCTGGAGACTGTAGGATCCAGCAGTTTTCTTTCCAGCTCAGTTCAGCAAGTGAGTTTGATTCTTACAACTCATTCACTTTTAATGGTCTATGGGTGATCGAGCTAAGGACACATCTTTTATACAGAAAAGCTTTATATTGACAGAGGGTCTTAATAATTACTTCCTACTGTTTGCCTTGCTTAGGTCTTCATTTCCAAACAGATACATTTTCCTTATTGTTTCTGACACCTGTCAGCAAAAAGCACAGCTTTGTGCATCTCCTGCCATCCCTGACCAATACACAGGGAAACAGCCCTGCATGCCATGTGGGAACTGTGCCAACAATTCCAAAGATCAAGCAGGGAAAACAGATAACGCAAATAAATCATAAGCACAATAGAGGACTCTCCTGGTAGGGACTGATGGCCTTAACCTCATACAGACCAACAAGAATCAAAGGTTAATGCAGGTGTCACTTGAAAGGTGATTTTCTATTGATTTGCAAGTAGGTCCCTGACCTACTGACCTTTGTGTTACAGGAAACACAAGTTTCCCTGGAGCAACATATGTGCATGCAAAAGTATTATTTACTTTGGTAGTCCCTCTAGAATTTATAGGCCCAGGCAGGACCAATATAGATAACCTAAGGAATGTGGTAGTCCTTGTAAAGATTTCTCCCTCACACTTAAATATTTGGCCAGCAAAACAGCAACTTTGATCATAATTCAACAGAAGAAAACTACAAGGGTGCTGTCTGATTTCTACATCCTCTTACAGACAATGAAAACCACACATAAATAATTTTCACTGGTGCCTCAGGAGCTCCTTGCAAGGGTCAGCTCAAGACTCATGGATATGATTCATGTTATGCAGGGGTGTAACTCCATTCAATTCTGTGGAGATGTTCCTCATGTTCACAGTGGGTGCACTTGGATGATTCAGGAGCACACAGCAGCATGGTGCTGCTGGTGGGAGTCACATTTTTGGCTAGTCTGGTGAAGCACCTTCAGAGGTCCAGCTGCGAGCACCAGCCCTTGGGTAGACAGGTTCTTGAGTCTGGAGCAAGGAAGCAACGTCAAATCTTCTGTGGCTTAGCCGCAGATTGGGAACTGTGAAGCTGGAAATTTTCCTCCTGTTTGTTCAGTAGGAAATTAGGGATTTTTTAATGAACAACAGAAAACCTCAAAAGGCTTAGCACAGAAGGGTGGCTGCAGAGCTCCCTGGGGATTGTAATTATGTCTCACTCTCCCTCTGCTTGCACTTCTATCTGTGGTTCATGATTCACAGCTGATCAGAAAGGAGATAGCATTTGCCAGGAGTCCTCCTCCCAGGAAGCACGAAAGGGTGCAGGGCTTCCAACCTGAGAGATGGCAGCTGATTTCCCAACTCAGAGATTAATGTTTACAAATAAAAGTGAATATTTTCAGTGGCTGGAAGGATACAGAGGAAAGTGGTAGAGAAACAAGAAACACACAATTTTTTTTGGCCACAGGCAGCAGTAACACACATTCTGAACTCACCTTACTTACCTCCAGACATCAAGGCAATTAAGTCTACCACATTTTTTAGACCTATGCCTAGCAGCTCTCCTGCTCCCATCCCTGGTGCTCCTACACTGCCCTGGGTATTCCCTGTGCTTGTCCTGGCTGTCCCCTACCTTGGTGCCCCCTGCAAAGAAAGGGGCCACCATCCATGAACTGGATCTGGTGCTTATATGGCATCGACAAAGGAGATAGGTCTCCTCCTCCACAGAGTTTCATAGCATCTGGGATATGTCAAAGCTGTTGCTGTCATTCCCCAGCTCCTCTAGGTACTGCTGAGGTCAAGGCTCAGGGGTTGTGAGGTTATGGAGCCTCCATGGCCTGCCAGCAATTCTGGCAAGTTTTTTAGGTGGTTAATCATGACTGTCAGCATTCTGATGGGTAACTCAGCTTGAAGATGATCTTAAAGTTCTCTTCCAACCAAAAGGATTCTATGACTGAAAAAAAACCCCAACAACTGAAGAACCTTGAAGCTTTGTCACATACACCCTTGCATACTGTTGTTGGAGCTGATTTTGACGGAGGTGGGGAAAACAGATGTCTTAGCAAGGGTGAACTGAGCAGAGCTCTCTCTCTAGCAGCTCTCACCAAGTGGACCAGGCTGGATGAGGCCTTGAGCAACCTGGCCTGGTGGGAGATGTTCCTGCCCATGGCAGAGGGGTTGGAACTGTATGATCTCTATGGTCCCTTCCGGCTCAAGCTGTTCTGTGAAGCACCTGGATGAGGCCTCAGCAGGCCTGCCAGCTCCAGGGGAGCCCAGTTCTCATCCTCCCACAGAAAGACTCTCATCTATTTCTTTTTAGCTCTGCTTCTCATACCCCACCCCGTCCCAATTCTCATTCCTGGTTCCTCTTCTTCTCCTTCCCCCTCCCAGGGCCTTGATCCCCCCACCGAGCCGGGTCCCCTCCAGCGTGCTGCTCGCTGTCGTCTCCCGCTCCACACAGCCTTCTGCCAGTGATGGATTCAGGCCTGCCTCAAAGTTTGGGGTGCAGGACCTGGCAATTGCACCATGGCCCACCCAAGCTGGGAGTCTGTTGCAGCCTGGGGACTCCTTGCCTAGGTGTTACTCAAAGTTGCTCATTACCTGCTAAGGCTGCCAGTGAGGCAGGGCACTAGATACCCTGTGTTCTGGATTCATAAGAGACCCAATTTCACACAAGGATTTTGGTGATGGTCTTGGCATGTCCTGGTGGTGTTTGCAGCTTCAATTCAGCCAGGCTTTTCCCATCCACTGGGGTTCCCATCTCCTTTTACAATGCATTTCTTCACTCCCACAGCCACAAACAACTCTGCTCCATGGAGCAAGTCATGCTTTGAACTTGCTCTTGGTAGAAACCAGGAGACAACCAAGACAATGCAATGCTCACTTGCACAGCAGTGGTGCAGCCCCGAAGAAGCTAAAGCATGTCTATGATGCAGGAAGAAGTCAATGCTCACAAGGCTCCTCTGGCTCTCTAGTGGCGCAGGAGGAGCAGACCACATGTAGCAGTGGATACATGACCTAGCAAAACTGGGTTTGGTGGTTTCACCTCCTTTGCCTCCTAGCCAGGGATGAATGTTACACAGCAGACTACCTGCCTGCCATCTCTACTTGCCTGGAACAAGATCCAGCTTTAAAAGGCCCACATGGATCACAGGCAGCCCATAAGCTACAAATTGCCCAGACCTGAAGATGTTACCCCATCTGCAAGCCTGAAATTACACAGCACTATATTTGGGGAGCCAGGGGGCCTGTAAGAAAGCTGTTGAGGAATGCTGTGCTCCCCAACACCTTCTTTGCTCCTATTCCTCCTGGTGTTGTCAGGAACCTTTCTCCCCTTGTTCAGCAGCATCTACAAGATGCACATTTCTCTGATCTGTAGGCCATGAGAGAAATGGCTCACAGGTCAGTCCTTGGTCATTCTTCTGTGCCCTGAGGCACCAGAGCTGGTTGTGGAATGAACAAGTGGAAGATGAAAGCCTTCATGGGACTGAACCAGCATTCACCAGGGACCACAGCCGGGCTATACTGATGCCTGCAACCTTGTGGCAGGATTCCTCAACCTTTCGTCAAGAATTACAGGAGTTGCATGAACTTGATTTTACAAAGTGAGAAACCAGATGCAGGGAGTTTTAAGTATACTCTGCTTTGCCAGTGCTGCCCAGTCCCTACAGAGGCCCAAAGTGAATCAAGGTGTGAACTCGGTTGGACTCTGCTGAGCTTTTCTCCCCTAAATGTCTAGTACCTGATCCACAGGCTGCTATTGTTCTTTGGTTGGAAATTGTGTTTACTCACTGCAAGAAACTTTTGGGTAAAGCTATTTTTGGATTAGGAAAGAGGAAAAGAAGTCCTGCAGAACAAGCAAGTTTAAACAAAGCTGTCACCACAGGTGAGTCTTCTTTGATTTTTGCCCACAGCTGGCCAGTGCCACTACAGAAAGAGTGGCACAGCTAAAGCTGATGATTGAAAGAAGTGTGAAAATGCATTGGCAAGGCAGTGACTATCCCAACCAGTAGTCTTGCAGATCTGCTATAGCCAGACTCTGCTCAACCCTGCAGCAGGGGAAGGCACTGACCGTTCTCAAAACGTGGTCTTCACAGCCCTCCTTTTGTAACAGTGTCACCTTTTCACTTATACAGTGGGCACTTGTGTCAGTTCCTCTGCCAAGGGCAAATGAGTTGTCAAGTGCAAAACCAGGGCATCTTTTAATAGGCCAGATCAGCAGCAAATGGGTAAGATAGGAAAAAATCACAACATAGTCCTTCCTGAGAGAAACTCTTAAAAAAGAAGAAGGAAAAAAAAAAAGCTTGTAGCCTTTGACACCTTTTGTATTCACAGACCCTGGCTGAGAAGCAGAGGGATGCTGCTGGGTAGTGTTAGAGGTTGATGGCTGCTCCTCCCCACACAGACTCTCCCAGATGCTGCTGAGGAATGGAACGGCAGTTGGTTATTATTTTTAGCCCCTCATTCACGTGGTTGGAGAATCAGATGCACATTCCCAGATGCTCATTCCACAAATGCCAAGATCCCTCCAGCCCTTGCTGCATGGATGCACCAAGCTGGCACAGTGCATCGCAGTGCTGGGGGTAATGGCAGGGGCTGGCAATTCAGCTCCCCCCATCCTGCAGACCCACACATACAAGTGCATGTACACACCATCTGCTTCATTCAGGAAGCCTCCAGTGAAAAAGGCTTTCTAGGAAACTTGAATAAATACAGGGGAGGAAGTCAAAATGAATCAATCCATCAGGGCATGCATGCTGCTGAGCAGTCTGCACTCCCTGAGGACACAGTCTCTCTGGGAAGGCAAAGGGGAGAAGCCAGGCAAAAGCAGGGAGAGCAGTAGGCTAGGGCTGCCCATGGGAGAAGCAAGGTGTTAACAGGGAGATGCAGGGGTAGTGGCAGCTAGACCAGACACTCAGGGTGAGCCAAGCAGCTACAGTCCTGCCAGGCAGTGACAACCAGCAGGTGCTGGCATGGGTACTATTTCTTATCCCTTAAGGAGAAGGTGATAATAGAAATAAAAGCCCCATAGTGAAGAGCGAGTGTTGCTTGACCCTGTCCTGACCTCTGCAGAAGCTGGAAAGGGACTGGCATGTCTGAGGTGTGGGGAACAGCCTGGGCTCATGCAGAGCACCCACAGGACATACATGGTCTTTCTAACTCTGAGGAAACATGTGCGCTCCTTTACCTGTGCCCACGCAGCTCTGAACAGGCTGCCTAGCATCTATCAAAGGAAAATCTGAAGCCCTTCAACTTCCATCCAGGCAACATTTCCAGGCAAGGAAAGAATATGCCCAGGGTAACCCGGGCCCAGGGAAGTCCTGCTGGAAGGGGATGTGACGTGGGTGTTGAATAACACTAGGCCTGCTTGGCCGCTGGAGGCAAAACAAGATCCAGCAGCTGCGATCTGAAGCCAGACAAATGCAGATCAGTCAGAAGGTGTGTTTTGATCAGGCAGTTTAATTAGCCACTGGCACAGCCTTGGAGGGCCCCGCTGGATTCTCCGTTACTGGCAAGGGTTCCATTTGCATTTGGATGTATCTCTAAGCGCTCTGCTGTTGTTCAAGCACAGATACCGATCTAGTGGCAGAACCGATAGGGGAAAGGCCCCAGGCCTGCGATCAGCAGCGGTGGGGCATTCGTGCTGCTGTGCACCAGCATTTTGCTGCGCACCAAATCTCCAGCAGAGATTTGTGCTGGCACCAAAAGCAAGAAGAGGCAAAGTCTTGCAGATAAGGTCCAGGATACCAAAATACCTCTGCTCAGTGGTGGACAGGTCACCTTGGAACACACAACAAAGCACAAGAACCACGAGGATGTGAGGACAGCAGGTCCCTGTGCTGCTGCAGGGCTGTTCCTGTGAAGTCACTGCTTGTTTGCTCATGGTGGCACTGCAAAGAGTAAGCCATGTCTTGGGTGCCCAAGGCCAGACTCGGGCATGCCTTTCCCTGCTCTGCGGGCTGCAGGCAGTCTCCAGATCATCCCACCCTCCTGTTCTCTTACGCAGGGCAGTTGCACCAGCTGGGGGAGGTTCAGGGTGGGGCTGTGGGCTTGGGAGAACTTTTGCAGGTTACTGGGGTTGCCCCTGGCTTGATTTCCTGAAGAAAACTGTTCATTGTGCTTTGGGGAAACAGTGTTTTCTTGCAAGGACTTTTCTCCTGGCTTCTCTTCCTTAGACTAGTTTCTGACTGGTAGATAGCTATAGAATGAGTCACTTTCATTTGTGCCTCAGTTTCCCTGACTGTAAACTAGATGAGAAGCTGAGTCCGTTCAGTCATAGTGCTCCTGAGGGAGGAGCACAGCAGCTCTGAAACAAACTCAGGGCCTTAATGCTCACAATTTTCCAGGGGCAAAGCTTCACAGCTCTTGAGATCACACTTTTTGCCAGGACAGTAATCTTGAAAGAGTTGTTGCAATACCCAGAGAGGCTTGTAGCCCACGGACATGCAGCAACTGAGGCCAGAGTGAAATAATTCATGCCGTGTGTCTTTCTTGAACTCTGTTTCTTCCCTGGGTGAGCTGCATACCCTATCCCCCAGTGCCAGCTGAAGCAATTGCCTTTAACACATGGTCCCAGGAGCTCTGGGTGTGCTCCAGAAACTTGCATAGCCAGCTTTGAAAGCATAGGGGAAGAAGGGAAAAGAGATTGTTGATTAGCTGAGCTTCAGGTTTCATAGATTCATAGAATCATGGAATCATAGAATGATAGAATGGTAGGAGTTGGAAGGGACCTCTGGAGATCATGAAGTCCTGCCAAAGCAGGATCACCCAAGGCAGGTCACATAGGAAGCATGCCCAGGCAGGTTTTGAAAGTCTTTAGAAAGGAAGACTCCACAAGCTGTCTGGGCAAACTGTTCTAGTGCTCCATCACACTCACAAGAAGTTTTTCTTGATGTTGAGGTAGAACTTCCTGTGTTTCAGTTTGTACTCGCTGCCCCTTGTCCTATCCCAGGACACCATTGAAAAGAGACAGGCTGCTGCTTCTTGAAGGATTCTGGCAACACAGAGCATCTCTTGGGAGCAGGCAAACCTTTTCCAGATGCAGCAGGATTTCTGCATGTATAGGTTGATTCCTGTAATAATCCTCATCTTTCATAGCACTCTTCCCATGACAAAACTTAGATATATTCAGACTAGTAAGCAGGAGAAATGTTTGCTGCTTTTATTAATAACCTTAAGAGACCTGTGCTTTCTGTTCTTTAGCAGTAAACTGCCAGCCTCACATGGAGAAGATTTGCTAATGATCCTCTGCTTTCCACAAGACTCTTTTCATAGAATTGTAGAATCAATAAGGTTGGAAAAGACCTCAAAGATCATCAAGTCCAACCTGTCACCCAAGACCTCATGACTGGTAAACCATGGCACCAAGTGCCACGTCCAGTCCCCTCTTGAACACCTCCAGGGACGGTGACTCCACCACCAACCTGGGCAGCACATTCCAACGGCTAACAACTCTCTCTGAAGAGCTTTCTCCTCACCGCGGGCCTAAAATGTACAGAATCATTTCTATTCTCTTTTGTGTTCTGCTGAAGATCGGTGATTTGTGAATTAGTGCAGCAGCCCTGACCACCAGCTCTCTGTAGGTCTGGAGCACTGTCCTCTACTGGAAAGGACAATGAGGGGATCAAGCCTTTCTGCCTAATCTCCTGCATGGCAAACAAGAACTACAAATATTGTGAAATAATCTCAGGAAAAAAATCTGGTTACTGTTCCAGCCCTTACACAGCATTCTCCTGTGTCCAGCACTGCCCTTTAAACTTCAACCAGCTAAAGCAGGACCTGCTGTCCCAGCTGACCATAGAATTGATTTCCTCTTTGTTTGTTGTTGTGTCTGGTATCCTCTCTGTAAAACCTGCCCATAGATAAACACAGAAACACACACATGCACAGAGATCTCCCATCCGTGGCAGATCCCATCTGTCTCTCATAGAGGGAAGTGTGGTCAGTGACTGTTACATTAAACTGGGGCTGGGACAGCTGATTTTGAGCCTGACCTGTGGGTTGCATCTCTTCAGTTCTCTGTGCCTCAGTTTCTCTCACTTAAGCATAGGAAGACCGATTCAAACCTTCTTCACAAGGTGCTTTCAGATCTCCAGACAAGAAGAGCTGCACTGTGACAGTGATATCAGAGCCTCCTGATCCCATCATTATTTTGCAATACCTTGATGCCCTTGAAATCAAAATATCACACTGTGATTTCATTAGTTTTCAGAGAGGATATCAGCAATCTTTCTCAAGTGCGTGCATGCGTCAGGTGAGGGGCTGAGGGTGGTGGAGGTTACCTGAGATGAGTATTAATGACTAACAGCTTCAAGCTTCAACACCAGAGGTGAGAACATCTAAATGTAGATTGAGGCATTTAATTAAACCTTCATTAAACTTCCTTCAGCGCATGGGCAAAATTCTCCCTTACTTTTTGAAGCCAATAATACAATGAAAAGTGTTGCCCTTTCAAACTTCAGGAGCACGCTACTTCTACTTCACTTGAGCATGAGCTGGTATGCAAGGGGACAAGAGAACGTGATGCCCTGCTCCCTCTGGCCTCATTCCGTTGCCCACAGCAGCAAAATTTAAGCAACCACATAGTAATGTTCTGGCATATTGAAGTCCTGATGCAATCAGGGTCATTGCAAGACCTGGGATGCAGGCTGGCTACTTTTGGCTAGTTGTTTCAAGGAGAGCAGCCTGCTTTGCATTAGGATTAGAAGTGCCTCAGCAGTGATCAAAAATGTCTGGACCCAGAGAATGGAGATTCCTGCTGCCAGAAAGGAGGAGCCCTGCCTAGCTAGGACACATGTTCCCCAGCATTTTGTCATTGTGACTTTTGTAATCAACATATAAACCTTTGTTTGGCATGGCACAGGCAGATGGTCTTCTTGTTTTCTGCTGTCAGATAACACACAGAAATAATAATATTAAAAATCCCAAGAATTATTAAGCAGCTATGATAATTAATCCTTAGAACCTAGTCCTACCTTTTACACTTTCAGGATGCACAGTGACATTCCCTGACTGTGTTCATTCACCCTCCTTCTCCTTGGAGAAAACTCTGTGTCACATGTTGTGTTATAGAGGGAATTAAGGGCTACACATCCATGGGCATCCATGCATTTCAATGCACCAGATGGGAATATAGTTTTATGGTTTAAACAGTTCGCTGTCCTTGAGTGGCAGCCACAGTGTTCCCTGATTCACAGGGCACTGGAAAGCCATCAGAACAACAGCAAGCCTGAAACCAGGTTTTGCAAGTTTGGGCAGGCTAGCCAGAGGACTCCTTTGGAGATCTAACCAGACTTGGTGTGATTTCTCTGTTTGGTGGTTTGTTTTCCTTTTTTTGTTTTGTTTTGTTCTGCCAAGAATGAGAGACATATTATTCTGGACTTGTCATGAGCTGTGATGTCTAGGCTGTGCTTGGTGCTTCAAGAGACCAGACCTTCTCAGAGGCAGTCAGTAATGGTGGTTACATGCTATCAGTCACTCTGCTAGACGGGCAGAAGCAGAGCTGGGATGGCCCAATGCCATCTGAAACACATGCTTAGAACATAGCACAAGTCATAGCACAGAAGCAACCTACTGCAAAACAATGCTGACTTCAGGAGCCTTATCTTTGCTTAAAGGTCAGAGCATGCTTAAATGCTTCAGAAGCTTAAGACCTTAGCACTCTCAGGAAGGCAAATTGAGAGCAGTTGCCCTTTCCAGCAAAGCAAACCCTAGAGAACTGTATTCTCCTTTTGTTTTAATGCCCAGTCCCTCTGCTGATTTAAACTGGACATGTTCTAAATTTATGCTGGGCCAAATGGAACAGGACCCAAGTGATTTTCTTCACACCAGAGGAATATTGGGGCAAATACAGATGGACCAAGCTGGAATAGAGCCCACACCCCAAGAAGAGCCCCTTACACTATCCCTTTCTGAGAGATGTTGGCAGTGATCTGTGTTCTCTGATGTCCTGCAAAAGGCACAAAGCACTCCTCATCTCTGAAGAGATCAAAACCTCCACAAGCCTGTAGGTCAGAAGCTGGGGAGCCAGGCAGCATGCAGAGGTGGCCAGGGGATAGCCACCACTCACTCACTCACCACTGCCACCCACAGCATGTTCTCTGGCTGTGTTCTGGTGTCCACCAGAGACACCCTGTCCTGCCCTACCCCGCCACGAGAGATATTTTGAGGGCTTGTTTTGATCTCCTTTGCATGTCAGTTATGCTATTTCTGAGTGTATTTATTTTTATTGTTTTCCGGTGGTGAGCTTGTCGCCTTGAGCTCTCGCCTTGATCTTTTCCACTTCCTCTCACTTTCATGCCTCTTTCTTTCCCACTCAGGCTGACAGGTCGGGTGCTTTAGTCATAGCTGGCGGATGAGCTGGGTTCCCCCGTGCTGCAATATCTGGCCGCCCCCAGTGGAGGCTCCTTGGGGCAGTGGGAGTGCAGCATCGGCCCTGGGAACCGAGGGTGTCCCCGGGGGTGTTGTCACCCTCCTTCCTATCTGGTTGCCTTACCTGTTTCCAGCCACCAGTTGCTGTCATGTGGAGAAAGAAGTGATGACTCATCAGTTATCACGATGGAGGTTATGGGTAGGGAGATGAGTAGAACATCTCTCATGCGGTGTGGCATGGTGGAAAGCTTAGGTTTGCCCTTTAATCACCCAGTTCCAGAAATGGTGGAATAAGATGGGTGCTGCTGGAAGGGGCTGTTGGGCCACAACCTCAGTTCTCCATTGAGGAAACCTAGTTCCTACCTGGGAAACTTAGTTTCAGCTACCCAAAACAGACATTCTTCTTCCAAAAAATAAGGGGCAAGCTGGGGGGAACAATGGTGCTTGGCAGCTGAGAAGGGGACAGAAAGAGAAGGATGTTTCTTGAACTTTTTTTTTTTTTTTTTCAGAAGACCCTTCCTCTTCTCACCATCATTTTTGTTATGTTTGAAGTGTAATTTCCCTCCACAAACCTTGAACAAGTCCTTTCTTAAAAAACTATTTTTAAAATACAAAAGGCCCTGAATCTAAGCAGGTCCTGATGCCAGATCCATTGTGTTCTTAGTCTGTTTCTACACTTGTAGAAGAAATGCACAACCATGAACTATCACAGTCAGGGGAGCTTTGCTTTAGCAGGGCTTTATGGAAGCAATTCCTGCAGTGAGATACAGGAGAGAATCTGACACATGGATAGGATCAGTATTTGTATTTCCACAGAAATGGGGGGTGGGGAGGAGACCAACAGAAAACCAACACCAAAGAACCAAGTGGTGTGACTCCAGGTCACAAACCCACAACTAGCAGAAGGTCAGTGACCAAGCTGTGGCCCAGGTGAACGCCGCACAGCTGCAGCAGCGCCAGCTTGGCTGCTTGTCAATACAAGCCCATGGATTCAATGCAGCAGAGAGAGTTGCAGTAACAATGAATCACTTATAGTTAATATTGTACCATCAGGTGGTTAGTGAGGGGGTTCTCTCCAGATAGGCTCTTGCCTTCCCTTGGAGCAGCTGGGATCAGCCGTTTGGGGAGATGAATGAGTGGCATGCATGCCTTGAGTATCTGAGTCAGCCTGCTCAGCCTTAGGCTGCTCTGAATAGCCAGCAGGATGGCATCACCACCACTCTTGTGTGCTCCTCCTTGCCCTCCTGCTAGGTCAGTGCCCCGTCTTTCTTCTCTCTCTTTTCTCTTGCTTCCTTCCAGTCTTCTTGTTTGCACTTAGTGGGTCTGATCCTCAGTGTAGGACCAACAAAATGAATGGGGTCAGGCAAAATTCCCCTGGGCACCTGCTAGGCTGGCCTCTAGCTCTTGGCTGTAGCCCAAATGCAGGGCAGCTGACTAGTTAGTAGTCAGGTGGCAAGTAACACCATCACTTCAGTCAGGTCAGCAGTCCAAAGGGTCGATTGAGGATCCACTATTTATCTTTCCCAAGACTTAGTTTCTCATTTATAGCTGCAGGGAAAAGCAAGGACACCTGCAGCAGGGAAAAGCAATGATTAAAGCACAGGAGCATCCCATGGTGCTCAGGCACAGTGGTAATGGCAGTCGTGTAAGTGCTGAAGTTAGATTGCAGGAACTAAGTGGGGTGCCTGGATTTGCTAAGGTGTAGGTTAGACAGTCTGACCAGCACACTGCTCTCTTCCCTCCTCTCCAGCCTGGATGGGGCTTCATAAAGAATACCAGCTTTCTGGGAACCTCTCTACCTCTCTTTCACAACTCCTGGGGCAGCTTTCTCCCCTACTATCCATGCTAATTCCCCCTGCTCCCCTTCCTAAACCTACAGCTCTACAGAGTCCAGCAGGCTTGAAGCCATATGCCAGGAAGAGCCCACACTGAGTGAAAAAAAAAAAACCAAACAAAAACCAAACAAACACAAAACAAAGAAGAAGATGAGAATATCTGCTGCAAAGACAAATCTTGCCCTGTTTCCCAGAAAGCCTGCTCTCTAGGGCTGGATTTGGCCCTCAGTTTGTAAATGTGGTAAAACAGAGAAGAAACTCAGGATCTGGGTTCAGTGCACCGGTGCTGCCCTTCAAAGATACCTGAGCTTTCTCCTGTGCTACTGATAGGAAGCCTGAGAGCAAAACAGTATCATTCATCTCCTGCATTGCCTGAATCAACAGTGCTGTGAGGAAAAAGGTCTGTCACCTCCAGGAGGACCTGTGCTGACATCGGTGCTCAGATGTGGGACCCTGAGAGAGCATGCAGCATGTAGCCCTGGACAAAGTACAGCGTGGTGCAGATGTGCAAAGCAAGGCAGTCCCCTTCCTTTCCTCTCACTTGTCTGTGTCACCTTTGCTTTGCAGCTTTCTCCAGCTTCTCACACCCAGTCTGCTTCTGAAGTTTAGTGATTCATACATTTCTCTGCTTGCCCAGGTCATATCACATAGAACCAGCCTCTTGCAGCTTTGCTTCCTCCATTTCCCTGGGAGCCAGGAAGAAAATCCCAGGCCAGGTTTATGCTGCCCTTCCCAAGCCCATGCACTACCCTGCCCTGTCTTCTGGTGCCACGATATCTCTTGAACACTGCTGCTCTGAACCTTCTTCCAGCTCACAGCCTCCATTTGTCCCTCCACCACCTTGTTCTGCTTGATTTTGATTGTAACATCCTCATGATTTTGGTGGCTTTATTCCTCTCCTGCTGGTGCATTCTGAACAATCACAAATCCACCCTCTAGCTCTGCTCAGACCTATGCTTGCTGTTTTTTTGCAGCAGCTGCCCTGCCTTATCCAACCAGCAGCTCTTTGCTTGGGCAGAGTCAGATCTGAGCTCCTCAGACTACACTCTGCACAGCGTGGCTCCCCACAGATCATCCCAACCATGGGCAGCAGCACATTTGGGGAGCACAGGGGCGACAGGGAGGAGGGGACGTGCTCTGGAGGCGCTTAACGGGGGAGCTTGTCACACTCCCTCCACCCTACGCAGGCTAATCAACCTCCTGCGTTTTCCAAGTGCAATATTCCCACATGGAGGGAGGGAAGTTTCAGGAAATTTCTGCTCCTCTCAAAAATCACTTCTGATTTTTCTAGTAAAAGTGTCTGCCAGCCTCCTGCCGCCAAGTTCCTTTTTTTCTTTTAATGCATATACAATTCAAGCTGCGTTGGCTCCCCTCCTAAAGTCTGGCAGGTGCTCCGTGACATATGTTCTGTGATAAATGTTTATTACATAAGTTCATTCAAGCTAACATGGATTTTGAGATACAGTCAGCTCTCATTATACAGCTTGCCTTTAATGCTCAGTGTCCAGATTAGGCCTTTTCTTGTAGGGATGTCTCCCAGGATTTGTTTGTTCCTTCCCCGATTTAGCCAACTCTTGATTGGTTCATCAAGGTAGTTAACGAAGCGCTCAGACTGACTCGGGGGAGGGGAGGCAAAGGAGCAATTAGAACTTCGGCTTGTTCCAGCTCATTATTTTAATCAGTGTGTATCATATTTGGTGAAAACATCTTTCTACAAACATTAAAACTTCGGAGCTGTCATCGCTCAGAAACAAAGGGTCTGATTTCACCCATCCCCAAGCATCGGTGAGTTGCATCAGGCTGTTATCCCTGTGTCTTGCTGGAGGAGTTGCTCCCTGTTCCTGCTGTCTCAGGACTACGGATACAATTTGTGCTGTCTGAGGTCTCCAAGTGTGTCCATCTTCATCCAGGCTGTTCTAAGCATTTATTCTTATTGTTTAATCTTCTTTTAATAAATTCCAGGCACTTTGTGGGCTGTTCTTTGGACGGATGGAATTACAAGTGCTGCAGCATGAAATCCTGAGCATCCTGTGCGAATCCAGGGGAATATTGCTATCAAATTTCTCTTTTATAATGAACATCTGTGAGGGGCACACAGATCTCCATGACTATTAGGGATTGGTCTTAGGGTTTTCACTCAGTGAGACAAATGCATGTGCAAATTGGAAGATTCACACACAATTTGCAAAGTTTTTGTGACTCTGAACTCTCTGCTGAGTCCAACCTTGCTGAGGCAGGATTGGGTTTTGAAAGGTACAGTGGCAGCAAATGTGACATTTTCTCATGGGATCCCCTTACTCCCATGAAATGGGGGATGAAAATGTTGGGACTATCTGTAGGCTGGCAAAGGCTTGGTGCAATGCAATGCCCCTTGTTAGGATGAGCCCTCTTCGAGGCTTTCAGAGCTCAACAAAGCTGCACTTCAGCTGTGTACTTCACACGTAATCACTTAGGGCCATCAGTAACAAACATAATTTTCTAGTCAACACGTGTCTCATCTGGCAAATTCTGAAGCAAACTCAAGGTGGGCTGGTGTTGCCAGGCACTGCACTTCCTGGGTCTGCAGTCCATGCCTTAGCCTCCCAGCTTACATTTGCTGTTGGAGCAATCTTAGTCAGAAACAAAGCAAATTTAGAAGACGTGGCAGAGCTGCAGATGGGAGGGTTTACAGTTAAGGGGCAGCACCAGGCTATGACATGTGGTTAGAGTTATAATATATGCCTGGGGCATTATGCTTGAAGTGGCACGGGTTGTTTTCAATGCAGCTGCATAGATAGCCCGTCAAGCCTTCACTGAATGCACCAGTTTTAGCAGGACGTGTGCACATTATTCAAAGACTCTAAGGTTAAACTTGCTGAGCTGTAAATCTCAGTGACCAGCATGTTCTGTAATTCCAGCGTGTCCCGAAACATGCCTAGAAAAATGAGAAATGTGGAGGACATCATCTTAGAGTGCTTGGGATCAGATACACAGAGCAGCAAAGATCAGCTGTTTCTGCTCATGCTTTGCCTTGGGCTGATTGCAATCAGCCTCATGTTTCAGAAGTGTGGAAAGAGTAGAATCTGGTGGACAGAAGAGAGAGGATGCAAAGGGGAAGAAAGGAGCATTAAGATGAAAGCAATGTCACCAAAGATCCCAGATTGGTCTTTGGTTTCTCTTGTATCTTTGGGAGGAATTAGGTGTCCTTGCTTCTAAATAATGCATAGTGGAGAGCACACGGGAAACATCTCCTGCACAAAGAGGAGGGGCACAACCAAAACAGTATTCAATGTCCTTTTTCAATTGGCATAGGTCAAAACTTCCCCTTTGTGTTTCTTGGAGTGAGTGCAGCTGCAATGGGTGGCCATCTCAAATGGAATGGCCCAAGCAAGGGGTCAGAAGCTGTGGCCCATATCATCTCTTTTAGAGAATTTCCTTAGAAAAGTCTGTGAAAAGCAGAAAACGTATGTGGGTTAAACCCTAGCTGGGAGAGACTGGCTGAGCTTGAGGGGCAGCTTGGCACAGTCAGTCCCAGAGGCCTCATGGGGTCAGGGTTTCTTTACTGGGACAGGTGCATGCTGAAAGCAAGAGTGGGAGCAGCAGGCAGTGGTGAAGTGGGACAGAAGCCTCTTTGAAGACTAGATGGTTTTGTACAATCCTGGACTGAATAAGAGTACTGAAAACAATAAAGCAGCACCCCAGAAAAGGCTGGGTGATTAACCTATCTCTCCTATGAACTTCTCCTGCCAGACTGCAACCTGCTTTTCTGTAACTTGTGCCCAGCCCGTAGAGAGGTCAGGAAGCACCTGTGGTGGCATTTGCATGCACTGCAGGGTCTTTGAGGCAGGGACCGTCCTTCGGTGACTAGTGCTGGCAGCTTTCAGAGCCAGAGGTCCTGGCTGGGGCACACCTGCAAGGCAAACCTTATCAAATGGGTGCCCATCTCAGCCATTTGGAGATGAAGCATCTTGTCTCTGGCTGGGCAGATGACTCAGACCCAGAGCAAATTAGAGTTAGCTTGGGTGGAAGTGTGATGTGAGTGTCTAGCCATCAGTTGTGGGGAGGGTAAATCACATTGTTGCATCTCCATTAAGAATGACGCAGCCGGTCTCCACCCGCAGAGAATTTGGCCCAGACCTTTTTAGTCAGCTCCTTTTGGTAGTTTGATTTCCCTCTGCATTAAAGCCATTAATGGTACAAGTCCTTTAGATGCTGATGTGACCCATGCACTGGTGGAGGTGGTGGTTTTGCATGTGCTGACATCCAGCCACTCTGAGCAATGCCCTGATCATCAGACTCCTTTTGGAGCATCCTTGCCTCAAAAAGAGCTGCCACTTTGCTGAAATTAGAGCTAAGATCACTCTTCAGAGAATCAATTTGCCTGACAACCCTGATCCTCAGGGGAGATGACATTAGTGTAGTGGCTATCATCAGTCAGTCTGCTGCTGAGGGCACCCTGATCTGCAGACATTTGGAGTACTCTCCGGCCTGGGATGGGTCACTTTATTTTAAAACTCTGCAGTTCTGGGGAGACACAGTTTAAATTGTTGAGAAGGGACAGTGAAGAATGAACCTGAGAAAGGCATGACTGGAGGTGGATATGTCTTCAGGGCTTGCAGAACCAATCCCCTAGAGAGTGTTCTGGGACTTAGTGAGTTTAGGTTAAGTTCAGAAGCCTTCACAGACTGTAACATAAAAGCATGAGGTTGATTTGGTTGGTTTGATTTCCAGAGGGGCCAGGATTCAGGCCTTCTTGTTGAATAGACAGCTCTGTTTCTTTCAGGCATGAAGCAACTGCTTCTGCTTTCTTTCCCATAACAGGCCTGGCAAATACTTGGTTGGGCTGCGCAGTCTCGGGGTTAAGCTTTCCAACGGCAGCTTCTCATTGTGAGGCCTCCATTTCTGGGGTGCTTGGGCAGAGGTGGCAGGAGCAGCCTGATCTTTGGAGAGTGCAGACCACCAGGTCTTGGATTGTTACATCCTTCAAAGATTCCTCCAGAGAGATGTCCCAGACACAGAGTCTCTAAAAGATCTAGTTACTACTCGAAATCCTGGTGTGCCTATAGTATGACTTTGCTCTCTTTCCAGACCTTTGCTCTTGCTCATTCAGCCCCATCCTCCAGTGTGTCGTTTGTTCAGTTCCTCAGCGGATTCTTCTCTCATGTACCTTTGCTCTGCTGATTTTCCTGTTCATGATGTGGATGTGGGAATCAGCCAAGATCCACCACAGGTTGTGGTGGATTAGACATTAACTCATTTGCATTTCCTCACCACTGCCAATTACTAGTGTGGCAGCAAAAGACAGGGCGCACACAATGACTGGCTGCTGCTACTGACAGGAGAACCAGAAGGGAGCACTCCTTCCATCATAACATTACACATTCAAACTAACAGCAAGTCTCTGCATGCTTTTAGGATGTTTCATGCTCCTCTCCTCAATCACAACAACATGGAGGCTTGCACTAACCACCCTGGATCCCACCACTGCACTGCTGCTGCCTATAAAACCCGTCTGGGGTTTGAGCAAAGGGAAAACATCCTCCTAGGAAAGAGCTGATACGCAGGGAAGTGATTTTGTCAGAGCTGCTTGCTTAAGCGCATGGAGACAACTGCTCAGGGTCAGCCATGGATAATGAGCCTTCAGATAACAAATGGCAGTCCTTGGCTATACAGTAAGGAGTGTGTGTTCCCAGCATGCTCTCTGTGAATTATTGCAATGGCAGCACTCACTTCCCTTCTCTGGGAAAGAAACAAGAGCAAAGCAAGCAAGAACTAGCAGCAGATGGTCCCTCCTGCGCCCAGATCGTTCCAGCCAAAACAAATCTACATCCCCAGCTGAAGGGAAGGGTACAGGAATAGAACAGGAGTGTGACTCAGATCCAGTGACTCAGACAGCAAGGCGAGGGGAGAGAGGGAGGGGGAGAGACAGAACCTGGCGTAAGAGCCTCTTACGGATGACAGTGATTATTGCTATTATTCCAGCAAGTGCTTGCGGGCACTGACAACTCTCACTCCCGCTCCTGTTCTCTTTTTTCTTTGGGTTGGTTCCCCCGGGCCCGGTCTCACTCCCTTTCTCTCTCTTCCCTTTCGTGGCAAAGCTGTGAGCAACCCCCTCTGCATCTTTATCTGTTTGCAAGCTGGTAAGTAGCAGGCCAAACACTTGTGTGCCAGATATCAGATAAGCTCAGCTGTCTGCATGCCAGCGGAAAATGCCACATGCCCATCCTTCCTTCGTTGGAGCAGCAGAGTGCAAGATTCCAGGCTTGGTCCTCAGCTCGCCTCTCCTCTCCCTTCCCATCCCCAGCCTGCGGGCCCTTGGCTCCTCTGCTATGAGCCTCCCCACAACAGTGGTTGTGTTGAAGGAGGGTGATGTTTGCCCAACCTTAGCGAGTCAGATTTTGACTAATGAGCTCGAGTGCTGAACTGTTGGTGTTATTCTGTCAAAGCGGCAGGGCAGGTCAGATTGGCAACTGCCGCTTATGCATGCCTGTGATGTTTTTGTGGCCCTTGAGTTTGCCACAGGGGGATGGATTCACATCTTGATACCCCTTAGATACTATGAAAGGCTTTTCACAGCTCCTGAAAAGCACTATCACCGGAAAAACTAGGCCATTGGGTGAGATCATGCATTAAGCACTAGGGGCTGGCTGAACAATCTGTCCCAGAAATCAGTCTTGGATTAGTGCTGTGCTGTGCTCTGGCCCTTGGAACAAGCACAGGTGGGACGAAGGGCCCAGATCCTGTATGACTGCATTGGAGGACTATTTCCCTGTGGAGCAGAACATCCTGCCTCACCAGGTGTCCTGGTCCCGGGCATGGGGCATCTGGACAGCAGGCAGAAGGTCCTTTGGAAACTGAGACTCCACGCTGCATCAGCAGGTATTCTCTTCCTCCATCTCCATCGCATCTTGATGCCCTGCCCATCCATCACCAGGTAGAATTTGGAAGCTTCTGATTTGTGTCAGACCCAAAGCTGCTCCACACTAACCCTACTTAAAGGGATCTATCCCATGGCAGTATTGTATGTTGATGATCCTCCAGCAAAGTCACTAGTAAGGAAGTATGGTTCACACAAGCAGCTCATGGTGAAACCATGTCAACTGGGATCTTCGGAAGAGACTCAGTGGCTGGGAAACATTGGTCTCATTGACTTCCAGCTAAATCAGGTGCCTTAAACTAAGCAGACTGTGACTGTGGCAGGTATTCCATGGGTTTCATGGGTGATAAACATGCGAATAACTCTCTTTTAGGACACAGAGGTGTTTCAATAGCCCATTCTTTCTCCTGAAGTGGGTCCCATAACTAGCACAGTGCCTGTGTACCCAACAGAGCTAGCTGGGGACTTACAGCTTGCTCATCACTACTGCAGACACTAGCACCCAAGCCTTTAACCAAACACTTCTCAGAGAGCATTAAACCACTGCTGGCTCACACACAGTTTGTCAGCCAGTGAGGGGTTCATGAAAGTCCTTTCACCTCCAGCTCAACCAATAAGTCTTGGCTGGGGGCTCAGGACCCAAAACTGGAGGGTCCCCTGCTCTGCCCACTGGCAGGTTTTCTCCTTGAGGTAGCAGAGCTGGAGGGCAGAGACTGTCAGCGTTTGAGTCATGTGCTGAGAGGCATCAGGCCAAGGCGTATGAAGGGAAGAAATAGGTTGAATTTAGATATAAAAATACAGATGCTGTTCTATAGACTATGTAGTATTTTTAACTTTGGTACCCATTCTGGGTTCCACATAACTGAACAGGATACAGGAGGTAAAACATTCTTCATGGCTACGTGAACAACTTCCCCCTTCTTTGCATGTGTTGGTGAGGCCGTCACCCATTGCAGACCACGGTGGTGCTATATTTTCACCTGTATAACGTGCTGGTTTACAAGAAACAAAAAAACATCACAGAGAAAAAGGAAAAAAGTGATTCAGCAGTAATGCAGACTGCGTGCACGTGTGAGTAACTCAAGGGGAACTTTAACGTAAAGCCCCTTCTCCTCACTTAGCGCCCCCCCCCCCAGCTCTGCTAGGGGCAGGAAAATACAACATGTTTGCTTCCCTTTTTGTTCTTAACAATCTTGTATAACACTGTATACAACAAACTACCTAATGATGCAGGATGAGGGATCACAAACCCTCAGGTCAGCCTATCAATCTACTGCTGTCCATGTTGGGAGAGGAGCAAACCCTCCTTTCCCAGCCCAAGCTGGTACCTTGGAGGCATAACCTTTACAAGTACATATACTAATGCATGATCTGATGCTGTATCTGCCACACTGTTGTTATACCCAGAGGCTGTGTCTGAGGGAAAGTTTGCATGGCCTAGATACAATCTTGTGCCTCTCGCAGAGAAGATAGTGTCTGAAGTCAAATCATTCAGGTGGGAACCAGAAGTTATTCTATACCCAGCTTTGGCTTCTGAAGGTCATTGAACAACAGGGGTGCTAACTAAGGTGACTCAGGGTGCTGAGCAGATGAACAATGCGTTCGTGTGTGCAGAGTGGACTGGCACCAGAGACTGAGAGGATTTAGGCGAGAAGAAATCATTTGACTGTGTAACCTAACCCACAGAGTGCAGATTCATTGCTTTTACCTTGCTGCCCTTTGCCAGTATTCAGTGACTTGTGCTCAGCTAAAGCATCTTTTCCAGAAAGGCGTCCAGTCACATTCCAAGGATATCCAGAGCAGGAGAAGATGCCCCTCCCTGTGGTCCTTCGTTCCAGTGGTTAATCAGCTCTGTTAAACACGTGTGCCTTGCAGCTAATTTGAATTTGTCTGGTTTCAACTTCTAGCCAGTGGCGGTTTGTGTTTATGCTGTTCTCTACTACACTAAAAGGCCCTGTCCTACTCACTATTTTCTCTGATGAAATTACTTATATGCTGAACTTAACTTACCCTTCAATTTTCCCCTCCTTCTCCCTTTGGGTACATGAAACAGATCGAACAATTTCAGTATCTTGCTCTAAGGCATTTTCTCTACTCCTTAATTCATTTCTGTGGCTCCTTCCTGCCCTCACTTTAACCATCTTTTGAATATTAAAATGTGAGCCCCAGGCCTGGATGTGTTATCTTATCCACTTCAGTCTCAGTGCTGTATATGGAGGCAAATTAGCCTCCCTGATCCTACTTACTCCCTTCCCTGTGTGCTCATTCCTAGGCAGCCCTCGGCCCTGTTTGTCAGCATGCCAGGAGAGGTGTTTGCACTGCACTGCTCCTCCACAATGACCTCCAGCCCTCATTCAAGAGCTCTGTCACAGGCAGCCAGTCCTGCTTGTAAGAGATGACCCACACTCCTCTTCCTTCTGAGTACCTTGGAGCATTGGCTGCAGGACACATCCTGGGTGAGCTCTGCTTACTCAGTGCTCTCCATCCCCTGGCACGGCTGCCTCATCAACCATCTTCAGCCGCCAAAGTGGGTCACCTGTGCCCTTTATCAGTGGACATTCTACATTAACTTCTAGATCACTGGCATAAAGCATAGGATAAAGCAGGGCTGAGTCCCAAACCTGCTTGGAATTAGCTGTTTGGTGATGAGTCCTCACTGACAACAACATTTTGAGATCTGTCAATTATCCAGTTCTCAATCTGTCTCACATATCCTCTGGTTCATACTATTCTGTGCTATTTTTTAAGCAGGATGTCATGGTTTTAGCTCAATCCCCTTGTAGAAAATCTAAGTATAGCATATCTGCGTAGTTACCTTTATCAGGCAACTTTGCAATCTCCTCAAAGAACTAAATTAGGTTTGTTAAGTTCTATTTTCTCTACAACAACATTGAATCACATTCTCAGAAGAGGGGAATGCTGAAAGGCTACTAAATATATTATTGTATTATATATAGTCGTCTGCTCTCCTCACCTAAGTGGGAAGACTGATCCTATATTTTTGGTCTCTAAGATGTAACATCTTCCAGTAGAGAAAGATCACAAAGTCCTCTCGTTTACCTGAAAAGCAGGGGCTGGCAGTGGTTTGGTGAATGCTGTGCACAGCAGATGGGCATGCACTGAGAGAATGTGGCCCAAGGTGACTTGTTGTTACGTAGTATGGGTTAGACTCTGGCTGTTCTTGCAGGAGTACATTCTTGCAGGCACTCTCTTGAGCATGTTCATGCTCACCTGAAACATCAGCTCCAGAATAGAGGAGTGGGAAAGGCCTCTGTCCTTCCCCAGTCCTCTCACCCTCATCTGGTCTGTCAGTACCTGATCAGGGGATACCATGAGTCCATTGTGATAAAGGTCTGGAGAAGCAAAGAAGAAGGGATATTCTCAGGTGTTAGATACTTTCTTTCCTGCAAAACTGCCTGAGGATGGCTATG
The DNA here is from genome assembly GCA_033816785.1 of Picus viridis. Taxonomy (NCBI): domain Eukaryota; kingdom Metazoa; phylum Chordata; class Aves; order Piciformes; family Picidae; genus Picus; species Picus viridis. The sequence continues at coordinate 28,318,336 of CM066589.1, forward strand.
CCCAAGTCCCACAACTCAGCCCAGCTTCATCATGTTAAAAAAACAAGATGAATCTTCTGGGTCTATAGCCTCAGTGATGGAGCAAGCATCCTATGCATTTCTGGCACTGCTCTAACCTGACCTGCTTGGTATATTTTCCCTGTGAGTGTTTGTTTCTCCTTCCACTGCAGGAAAGTGCAGGAAAGCACTGGTAGATTGTGCAGCACCTGCATGGAGCTAGTCCCCTTCTGTGTGGGATGTGGTCATGTCAACAGCTGAAGAGCTGAGCTCCTGCTTTTCTTTATGTGCTCTCCTGACTCAGCCAATCCATGTTAGAAGCACAGCTGCACTCAAGAGAAGAATATTTTATAAAGAGAGTTCAAACTGACTCTTCTGCTGTGTTAAGTTTTCAGCTACCATCTCTGAAGCACATGCTTCCTGATGGCCATGTCAAATGCTTTGCAAAAACCTTTGCAAAGACTTGTGAAGATGCTGTGGAAAGGAGGGCAAGATGTGCAGCATTTGATAGCCACCTCTTCTTCAGAAATGCTGTGCTCATCACTTCCTCCGTCTTTGCACGACTATTAGCAATAAAACCTGTCTACAGTGTGAACAGAATGCCCCCTGCCTTCTGACCATCTCAGCATATCACTGGCCCTGGGGACAAGAGGGACTGAGAGGCCAGATTCTGACCTTCAAATCCTTCCTATGTAGATTAGAGCTCTCATGATCTCTGTCACAGTAACCAAGCCCTACAAGATATGCCATGTTTCCCCTGCAGGTTTCTCTCCCGGATGTGCCAGCTGCTCTTTTTCACACTTTTGCTGCACATTTATGAGTGAGAAGTAATGCACACACATACATGCACATACACACAGCTGCAGCTCTAAGACCAGCCTGGCCTTAGCCTACGCAGTGCTTTCAAGCACAGGGATGTATTTAGCTAGAGCAGAAAAAAAGGAAAAAGAAGCTTAAAAACCTTGTTTTGGTGTTGTTTTGGTTGTTTTTTTTTTTTTTTTTTTTAATTTAAAAACATTAAATTGCTGCTGTAACTCTGTCTGAGTTCCCCCAAACCTGTACCAGGGTTTCCTGACATTTCTGCAGAGGTTTGCATCAGAGAGACAGCTGCCACAGCGCTCACGCAGGACCTTCACCTTCATTTGAAGGTAATTCTCTTCTCATATGCACCCAGAGCTGCAATGGTTGAAGTCCACACTTGTGAAATATATGCAAGGCTACTTACAGGACTGCAAAAGGCTCTGTGTGCTCTGTCAGCTTGGTTTCATTTGAACACATGAAGAACAAGCTTAAACCGCTCAGGTCGCAATGGATTTGAAATGAGACTGAAAATTTGTGTGCAGAGGAAGCCTAAATCTGACGATGTCAGAGTTTTTGAAAGAGCAGAGGTTTCGTTGTATTTTAAGGTATGAGATAAGTTTTAATGTGTGGTAGCTTTTTATTTCCTCTGCAGTATTTCTTTCTTGATGTGTACAGTAGTTTATCAGATGCTGTGGACTTGAATAAGACAACCGGGGCCAAATTCCCACCTGATGAAAGCAAACAGAACAGGCTTTTCTGTAGTGAATATCCCTGAGGTAGTCAGAGTTTTCTCCTACTGACTTTCTTGGGGCATGATGATGCTCAATGCTATGGCTCTTTACTGAAAACTGCCCAGCTATATCACAGATGCCTTGGACAAAACAGTGATGGGAGAGAGAGAAATGTAAGTCAGGCAGCAAGCTTGTTCACCTTTCTCAATCTAGAAATAAAAGAGAGAAGGGGGACTAGCACTCAGTATTTCTACACGGTTTCACTCTCTGGTTCTCATGAGGTAGCAAACCCCTGCAGATTCTTTAAGGGAAGCCAAGCAGACCGTTTCAACCAGATTTCTTAAAAAACAAAAGAAACAACAACACACACACCCCCAGCCAAAGAAAACAGCAACAGCTGAAAAGTTTATCTTAGCGATTCTGTAAAAACCTCTTACTTAATTAAATTCAGATTTGGGACTTCCACAAACCTGACAGTTTCCTTTAATTAAAACCTCATCTGCAGTTCAACTTAGAAAAAAAAAAAAAAAAAACAAACACAACACAAACCCACACACAACAACAGAACCAAACTTCAGAAAACAAATGAGATGTCAATCTGTCCTTCAGGCAAGGCTCCTTTGTCCTGAATTCTAGAGAGCTGGTTATTTAAGGAGAGACATATGTGAGCAAGTGAGATGAAACAGAAGCAGCAACACACCCTGATGCAAGCACGAGGGTGTTGAAATGGCTCTGCTCTTCTCCCCAAAGACATTTCAGATTCCATTTCTTGAACACTGTTTATGTTGAAAGCGCTCACATTCTGATTTCCTCTACAGCCAGTTCGCTGCTCTCTGCAGTCTCTAAAAGCATCATCAAGCATTTCCTCATTAGATAATATCATCACACACCCTAATGATTAGGCTCAGTGAGTCACCTTCCTTTTTGGAGCACTGTATTCAGTCCAAAATTGTGTATCCTCTCTCCCTTGAAAAGAACTCCCTCAATATACAGATGTCTCAGGAGACCTGCCCAGCTGTAGCAACAAGTTCATTAGCCAGCCCATTGTGGTAGATACTAAAACCCCTTTGTGTGATGCCGGAGACAAGAAGACTGATGTCAGGGTTAGGGGTGTTGTGTGCTGGGAGCAGTGTAGAGTCTTCAGAAAGAGGAGCCCATGCCTTGGAGTGCTCCGGCATTTAAGAAGCAAGAAGCCCTCTAAGTGGCTAGCAAAGGGCTGTGGGGATCAAGAAGATGATAAACAACTGGTGTTAACTATGTGGGCTTGTGATAAGTAGAGAGTGAATATACCAAGTGTTTGGGGAAGGAGACGAAAGAAGAAGAAACATTGAATGGAGACAATGAACGCTTTGTAGGCAATAAAGCAGAGGCTACTAGAAGAGGAAAAGGGATGGGTCCCTCCTGTTTGACTGAAAAGGCCTTTTCCTGTCGTCTTGTCTGCAGAACAGGTTTTATTATTTATCTCCTTTTTAAATTCCAGCGGCATTAGCAGTAATTACAACAATAATGGCATCTCTATTGCCATATGCATTATCTGCGTTCCTGTAAAGCCTACAAGCTGTAGGCAGGAGCCAGGCAGAGGGCCCTTCCTCAAGGGTTGCGGCTAGTAGAGGCGACCAGTAGGGCAGCCCCCTGCACAAGCAGCCAGCTTGGCCAGGAGTGCAGCCAGGCAGGGAAGGCCTGTCCCTCTCATAAAAGTTTTCATCAAAGGGCTTTCCTGCCCCTCCCCTCCAGTGACAGTGTGTGGTGGAATCTTCAAGACTTTTGCTTGTTTTGTTTATTTTGGGGTTTTTCATCAACACTGCAAAAAGCAGATACTTCCCCTGAGAGATGGCTGTTTGCATCCCCTTGCTCACAGATATTTATACAGCTCCCCTCTCTGCACCATCTGAATGCCTTGTGTTTTTAGCTACTTTTATCCTCATATTTACCCCTCCCATGCAGAGAGTTGTGTGCAGGCACACAAGGCTGAAAATGAGTCCAAAACTTAAACCTAGAAGAAGCCTACTTGGGCGCCGTTAAACCTTAATCATGCCTCAGCCCAAAATATTTTGAGAACTTCCAACTCTTGAGTCACCCACATTCCTGCTTCTGCCCCTACATCAAGCACAGCAGCTTGCTCTTGGTAGTGGTGAACAGTACAGCCCACACATCCAACATCCAGAAGCTAGGTGGAGAAGTGCCCTAATTCCCAGAGGGACACTTTCTAGAAGATGTTTTCTGAGCACATGTAAGACTCACACCAAACAAGCTGCTCCACTTTTAGGGACGAGGTTTGCATGTTCCCTCTCACTCATCCAACCCACTTATAGGATGTGCCACCACACGAGAACTCCTCTCCACTGCCAAGCTATAGGTTGTTTGGGCTTGACTCCTTGGCTCAGCTAGTGAAATGGTGACTCACTTCTGCCTCCTGGTTAAGGAACTCATGTGCATCACCTTCCAGTATCAAATACAGTATATTTCTTCTACACATATACAAGGATGGAGTAGCTTTTTGTCCCAGTGACAGAGAACTGGTCACTCCTGCTTTGTTCTTCCAGTTCAACCACCACTGATTTATTCTTTGGGACATTGTCTGTTTGTAACCCATTTCTGAGGCTCCCACATATTTTCTAGAGAGTCCCATACCTGCCCCTGAGCTCCATGGCCCATTCTGAATTAAGTACCTCCTCTCCTTGCTACACCTGGTCCTCTGAAACCTTCATCCAACACAGGGATTTTGTAGCAGAGGATGGAGATGTAGGACCAGCCACCCTGTATCAGAAGTACCTGTTCACAAACCAGCCTTCCTTTATAGCAGCCTGTGTGAGGGTGCACACAGAGGGATCAGAAAGGCTTCCAGCTTGGGAGTCTGAATGCTGGGTCACAGAGAGGAGGGCTCTCCAGTCTCTATGTCATTCTAACTGAGTTTTGAATGAAGGGCTACGACAACCATTTGCTGGAAGCTCTTGCTGAGGATAGTAGCTTGCTTGGAGATTGCTTGCACTTTTCCTCTGTCTTTCTGTCCCTGTCTTTCTCATGCTATTGAGAACTTGTGGTCTACCTAGCTCTTTGGACGGGGGTATTTCTCCCTGAGAAGGAGATTTCTTTTCCAGTCACTCCTGTGAGGAGGGGCTGAGAGAGTTGGGGTTCCTTAGCCTGGAGAGGAGGAGGCTCAGAGGGGACCATATTGCTCTCTATAGCTACCTGAAGGGAGGTTGTAGACAGGTGGAGGTTGGTCTCTTCTTCCAGGCAACCAGCACCAGAACAAGAGGACACACTCTCAAGCTGTGCCAGGGGAGGTTTAAGATGGATGTTAGGAAGAAGCTTTCCACAGAAAGAGAGTTTGGCCATTGGAATGTGCTGCCCAGGGAGGTGGTGGAGTCACCATCACTGGAGGTGTTTAGGAAGAGACTGGATGGGGTGCTTGGTGCCATGGTTTAGTTGATTAGATGGTGCTGGATGATAGGTTGGACTCGATGATCTCGAAGGTCTTTTCCAAGCTGGTTAATTTCTATTCTATTCTATTCTATTCTATTCTATTCTATTCTATTCTATTCTATTCTATTCTATTCTATTCTATTCTAGTCTAGTCTAGTCTAGTCTATTCTAGTCTAGTCTAGTCTAGTCTAGTCTATTCTAGTCTATTCTAGTCTATTCTCAATAAAATTCTATTCTATTCTATTCTATTCTATTCTATTCTATTCTATTCTACCTCAAGCGTTGCTTAGGTTGCATTGCCCTCATTGTGTGGTAGTTACACATTGTCAAAGATGACCTCTTGAAAATTGTCTCCATAGGCCCAGGAGGTTTGGGTCTCCACAACGACCTCTTCAAATTTATCCCCATAAGCCCCTGGAGGTTTGGTTCTCCCCAGGCTGGGAGCAGGGCACGGCTGCTCTCTCTTCTTTCTCTTTTGCCTTGATCATTTGTTGCTCCCAGTCATCTGCCTCCACCTCGGTCTGCTCTCCGGAGGAGGTGCTCTTGTCTCCCCGCCGTCCTTTCATAGACACACGCGTAGCGATTTCCCAATGCTCTATGTGGCAACAATGAATCCCCAGCGCACGGAAATGCACATGAAATTGTGTTAGTCACACACAATTAGGCAACACACAGTCACCCTGCAATCAGGGGAAGCCTAGATGTACATTATTGAGGTGCAGAGGTTTTTGATGAGCTGTGTTGTCATACAGCCCCCCCTCCCAAATGCTAATCTATGAGAAATTAAGCATTTTTCCCTGAAAGGAGTTGCACTAGGCAGACATATTTCTATAGTTTTTCTAACTGTATTGTATTATAAAGGTTGGAAATTGGCCTTTTATCATTTCTGAAATGAAAAAGTCATTTAATGCAAAATTACTTTTGATTTCACAATTCGAGCTAATGAGTTTGAGCCTGGGTTTTGTTGGGGGTTTTTGTTGGGTTGGTGGCTGAATAAGAGAACACTTCAGAGTTATCAAAATGAAGCAGGACTGATTGGCCCTGGTGAGCTTTTGTTTGTACAAAATGCTCATCATCACCTGTGTTTGCATCTAAGGAAAGATGTTTAACCATTGAAAACACTCGCAGGGCAGAGCAATCATGAGTTACTCAGCTCTAACGCAACGGCAGTTTCACCATCCCCTTGGTACATGATTGTGATATGTGGTCTTGCTGTCTTGACATCTTCCAGGGAAGTGTTTCTTACCTGGCTCTGCACCTATTTACATACTGCAAATCCACACAAGACCTTCTGGAGCACTTGCTAGACTGTGCAGCTCTGCCTAGGTGGAGGAGATGAATGTGTTTTGATTTGTCCAGGTTGGATGGTGTCTCAAGTGGGGCTCAAGTGGTATTGACATTACAAAGAGAGACCCTTAAATGTCTTGCAGCCTCCAAGTGAGATTTTGAGCTTTGATTTGGGGCTGCAATCAGTGTACTACCCATCATTATAATTCCATGATAATAACTGGAGACATGTTCAGTAACTCAGTATGCTTCCCATAGGTGGAATGTTTGCATAAGCCGTAGGTGCTGCTGGCCAGGATGCCCCCAAATGCACAGGACGTCTCCCATGAGGTGCTGGGAATGCAGACACATATGCTTGGGGGAGTACCCTGAAACTTCCTTCTTGGTGACTTGCTGATCTCCACCAAGCCCTCTCTTTGGAAAAATGAGGGCCAAGATGCACTGAGATAAATGGTTATGGCACTGACCAGTGTCACCTCTGTGTTTCCTTCAACTAGCCCCTTCATCTGCATCTCTTGCCCTTTGGACTATGCCTACAATAAGCTCTGGGGGCACAGAATCTTTCTGCCCTGCCTTCCAGCTTCATACATAATAAAAATCCTGGCCTCACAAGTGACATCCTCAGTGCTAAAGTAATACATACACTTCAGTACAGGACACTTCTCTGAAAATACCTACAGCACAGTAAGTTCTGTCTAGCAAGAAACACCTGAAATTCTGACCAGTGCCTTGTGAACTTGACACATCTACAGCATGCAGCAGCCAGGGAAGTTTCTGCTGCCTGCATGAATGGGCAAGAGAATGTGCAACCCAGGGAGGTGGTGGAGTCACTGCCCCTGGAGGTGCTCAAGAGGGGATTGGATGTGGCACTTTGTGTCATGGTCTAGTAGTCATGAGGTCTTGGGTGACAGGTTGGACTTGATGATCTTTGAGGTCTTTTCCAACCTTGTTGTTGTGGTTGTTGATGATGTAGTCTGCAAGACTGAACAAGTTGTGTGTTACCCAAAGTGTCTGGTCATTGTAGCAAGACCACTCTGCATCAGAGCCTGGGCATTGAGGTCCCTGAGCATTGCCAAGGTGTCTGGCATCAAAAGCAGCATGGCCAGCAGACTGAAAAAGGTGATTCTGTCACTCTGCTCTGCTCTGGTCAGACCTCACCTGGACTACTGTGTCCAACTTTGGGGCCATCAACACAAGAAGGATATGAGCATGATTCAGTGTGTCCAGAGAAGGGCCACAAAAATGATCAGAGGGCTAGAAACCCTCTCCTGTGAAGACAGACTGAGAGAGAATTGGGGTTGTTCAGCCTGCAGAAGAGAAGGCTCTAAGGAGACCTTACAGAGGACTTCCAGTATCTGAAGGGGCCCTACAAGAAAGCTGGGGAGAGACTGTTTACAAAGGCATGTAGCACTAGGGCAAGGGACAATGGCTTTAAGTTAGAGAAGGGTAAATTTTGATTGGACATTAGTAAGAAGCTTTTTATTTTGAGGATGGTGGAACACTGGAACATGTTGCCCAGAGAGGTGGTTGAAGCTCTATCCCTGGAGGCATTCAAGGCTAGGCATGATGAGTCTCTGAGCAAGCTGATCTAGTTGGGGATGTCCCTGTTGACTGCAAGGGTGTTGGATTATGTGACCTTTAGAAGTCCCTTCCAGCCTAATACATTCTATGATCATGAGACAGGAAATGCAGGGTAAAAGGCCACTGACCACAAGCTTTTCTCAGCAAGAATAAATACATTTTTAAAGAACCACAAAACAAAACAAACATCCCAGCACCTACCCCCAGACTACTTGATACCTGTTCTCTTTGCAAATACTCCCATTCCAAACTCGGGAGGCAGCGCTGTTCACATGCCCAGCTGGCAGCCGCTCTCCTTCACTGAAGCAAGAGTTGTATCAGTCACCCAATTTCCATCTTACATAATGCACAGCTCTGCCTGGCCACACCACAGCTGAACAGGGGAAAAATAACCTGAGCTCTGCTGAACCACGCTTGTCACAGCAGTGCCTTAATGTCAGTTCCAAAGATAGAGTTGGTAAAGATCTAGAAAGTGCTCAACCATAGGAGGGGTTCTCTCCGGCTGTAAAATTTAACAGGAGTTATCTCTCTCTGAAGTGATTTGTTCTTGGATTCTTGCCTCCTCGTGGGCCATACTGTTCAGAAAGCCTAAGCTCATGTGCCCTAGGTGACCTAGGAGGTAAAGTGCAAACATGTATGTCTGTGAACACACACAAACACACACAGATGTGTGTGGTCATAAACACAGACACCTGTGCACTGGGACATATTTTGGAGAGGCTAGTCTGCCTGTCTTTTGCCTCATGGAGCACAGATATCCAAACAGGACCCAGCAGCCACTTGAATGAAGGGTTTCTGCTCAAAGTGGTCTGCCAACTCTCATGCCCAATATCCTGGTCCTCAGAGGCTCATCTTTGGTACAGCTGAAAAAAACAAAGACTGTTTGTGGTTTTGGCTGTTTCCCCAGAGACCTGCACCCTTGCTCAGACGGTCCCCCACACCACTGTCAAGCCCACACGTTGTACTTAGAGTTTCTCCAAGCATGTTGGTTAACAAAATGGTCCTGACCAAGAGGAAGTGAAGCAGCCTTTATTTTTTTCTTTTTTCCTTTTATGCAATCAAGCATCTGTCATTCTTGTCCTGTCACCACAGAGATGTGGTTACCGGATCCTGTGGTTGCCTCCTTCCACCCTCTGAATTAGCCCTAAAGGGCAGTGCTTAGCTGGCATGGAGGAACAGCAGGAATTCAGGCCCAGCCACAGTGTGGTCTCCCAGGCTTCAGATGCTGGTTTCTCAGAGGTACTTAAGAGCCCTTAAAGGAGGTGTAGGTTTGTGAACTTGTCCTCTTCCCATGTTTGTAAGAGTCCTCTGTCTGTCTTTCAGGGATTTTCAGTGTGTAGCATGAGTGCTAAAGGGAAACACTAGAAGCACTTTCTAGAGATTTGAATTTTGCTCGTTAGAAAAACAAACATCTTGTTCTTGTGTAGGCTCTGCACAGGAGCATCCCACTTTGTTCTGCAGTTTGTTTTTCTTTAAATAGGAAAGCATTCCTCAAGAGTAAAGAGAAACACTTTTCCCTCACTCCCAGTAGCATCAAAAGCTCAAACAAATTCATGCTCTCAATAAATGAGTAAGACTTGAGTTTTTGTGCTAATGCTGCCTGTGATGTGCCATCTCTTTTTGTCTCACACATACACATACAAAGCACTGTCTGTACCTATTGGTGTACCCTCATCTAAATAAGGTTCAAGCCAGCATATCTCCTTTTCTACCTTTTACCCTACCTCTCAGGTAGCTGGCTCTACCACGAACTGAGAACTTCCCAGGCCTGTCAGCCTTGCACAGGAACTTGTGGAGCTCTCCTCTCCTTTTTCAAGTGAAGCAGACTTTATTTAGGAAGGGTTTGCAGGGGAAGGAATCACGCCCCCCCTTTGCAAGGTTTGCCCCGATCAGAGGCCGTGGCCTTGTTGCCCTCTGCCCTTGGCTGAGGCTCACGTGCCTTCGCCGCGGTGTTTAAAGAAGAGCATGCGTGCTGGTGATCAGCCATGGAGGGAGAGAGACAACAAATCACAGCTACTGCTAGAAGGGTCTTAAAATCTGACTGATTCCTCAGAGGCTGCCAGAGAGGCTGTGGAGCCTCCTCTGGAGAGATTCCAAACACACCCCGGCCATTGTGCTCCTGGGCAAGCTGCTGTGGAGGCTCTGCTTTAGCAGGGGGTTGGACTGGATGATCCCCAGAGGTCCCTTCCAACCCCTACCATACTAAGATTCTGGGATGTCTCAAGGGTTTTCTCTTCCTGTGAGCTTTCCCTTCCCTGTAACCGTGACAGGTAATTGTTTTAAACTCAGAGGACATATTTAGACTAGATTTAAGGAAGAGATCTTTTACAGTCAGGGTGGGAAAACCCTGGCCCAGGCTGCCCAGAGAAATGGTAGATACCCTATCCCTGAAACACTCGAGATCAGGTTGGACAGGGCTCTGAGCAACCTGATCTAGTTAAAGAAGTCCTTGCTCACTGAAGGGGCTGGACTAGATGACCTGTAAAAGTCTCTTTCAACTGAAAACATCCTATGATTTTATGATGCGGAAGCTCTGTGAGCTGTTGTGCTCTGGATAAACCCAGTCTCCTTAAAAACTCATTTCTCCATTGACCTCTTCAATCCATTGAGCTTTTGCATGACTTGGGTGCTTTGTTTAGCTAAATATTTATATAGTAAACATTCACTGTATGGATTGCAGAAGAGAGGCTGGTTCCCTGTGGCACGCCTTGCACAGCCATAGACAACACAATGCACAGCTATAGCAACAACACTGCTATGGTTTTTGAAGGCACAGGCTGGGATTTTCTCAGGCACAATGGAGCTGCTATCCTCAGATGCTTTGAGAAAGAAGTTTCCAAATTCATCTTTTCTGCAAAGTCTGAGGAGAATGGAGGGGGTGTTGAGTTCTATCATGGCAATATTAAAAAGAAGATGAGTCAAAAGTGCCACAGGGGTGTCCATCAAAGAGTGGAGATAAAAGTACTGAATTCCAGCAGCAAATTGTGCCTGGCAGATATGATGAAATAACGCTGCTTGAAGGGAGTAAGGGGAAGTGTCACTGTGCCCTCAGTGCTGGAAGTGCCTCTGTGAGCACCAGAAGAGTGAAGTTGTCTTTGCTGCTGTGCTGCAGACTTTCTTGTCTGACGCTGGGTGAGTCACTGACGTGTGGCTCATTGCAGGAGTGCGAGTGTCTGACTGGTGTGGAAATCAGTGCAGGTCAGGTGCAGGAACAAAAATTAAGGATCTAAGTGTCTTCTCTCCTGTGACATACAGATAATGTTTCCTCTATTCCTTTATATGGCAAAGACCTTGATGCATTCAGTAGTTTGTGCTCAAGGCTGCAGTCTCTAATCCTGAGCTCCGGGGAGACTCTTCATTGTTAATTTGGAACAGCAATAAATGGGGAAGGCCAAAATTTCGTCTGCTGTTATAGGTAGGGGACAGCTTGTGGACATTGCAGCCCCAGGACAAACTCCTCTTCTTTGTGCAGAGCAGCAGCTAAGAACCCACATGGATCTGGATGGTGCACAGCAGAGCACGACCTGTCACGTTTATGTGGCCCTACCTCTGCATTAGGACTGAGGAAAGGGAGCTCTGCTGCACTGTGCTCAATTCCAATGGGATTCCCAAACTCTGGCTAGGGTGGCATTTGAGTTCTCTCATTGCAGAATGACAGGCAGAGCCGTGCACCATCTGAGACATCCTACCACCAGCAGATCCTTGATGTCTGCAGAGTGTGCTATGTGGCCAAGGACTCCCCAGCCCACCCTGGAGGAAGCTGCCTATGCTGTGAAATTAATTTTTTAACCAATAAATAAATACATTTTGCTTTCCTGTAACCCCAGAGTTATGAGTCAGTGCTTCACGTGTCAGTCATGACAAAAAGCAAGAAGAGCAGTTTTAAGATTTTGGAGGATGGGAGGAGTGTAAAAGGGAGACACTGCTCACAACGCTCCTGAGTTAAATGCATTCCCTTTCTGTACTTTCCAGGTCATCAAAACACTTCATTAATTTTGGCACAGTTCTTTTCTGTGCAGCAACTCCAAGCCTAGAAATTTATGTTTAGCCTCAAGGTCAATGTGAAGGAAACATATTTAACAGCTAGAGAAAGTAGGCACAAATAGCTGGAACCACTTGGTTGTGTCTTTAATTCTTCATATTTGCTGTATCATAGTCCTACCTAAAAGCAGTGAGTGTGCATTCCCTCCTAGGAGACATAGGAATTCAAGTAATGGTACAAATCCCATTTGTGCAATAAGCCTAAAGGCTTTCATTTACACACCTTTTGTTAATGCATGTTCAGCTCTAGACTGCAAATGAAAATTGCTTTGAGTCACAAGGAAAATCCATGCAACCCACAAGCTGAATATCTAATGGTGCTAGTGAACACTGGATGAAATCGTGGAGTTTAGCGTGGCCTTGTCCAAGTGACAAAGCCATCGCTAACTGCCTAATGTCTTTTCCAGCCTCCATGGCCTGTTTGGTCACCATGATGGTGTTGTGAGGAGGTGACAAGGGATACAGGAAGTTCTTATGAGGAGGATGCTGTGATGAGGAAGCAAACAAGATGAGCTGTTAACGAAAGACCAAAAGCACTGAAATCCCTCAGAATATGTGGGGAGTTTTCTGGTGAGTAATACTAACATTTTAGGAACAGAAGAATGACTCATTCCTGCTCCCCATAAACTCCTCTCATCCTGCCATGATTTACAAGTTAGTATGGTCCCACGGAGTCCCTCCCCAAATGATGGAGTAAATGACACTTCTGCTGTAAGGAAGACAAGGTTTCAGTATTTGGCCCAGAAACTTTGAGACCTCTCAAAGAAAGCTGTGCAAGGGGGGGGGGGGGGGGGAGGGATTATCTGGGTCCTAAGAGATAATGTGAAACACCTTCAGGACATGCCCAGTGAGAAGAGCAGCTGTCCTGTCCTCTTACCACCCAGCTGGCACCAATCTGCATGCAAAAGCACTCCAAGACAAAAACTATATAAAGGGTTAGGTTGAAAGCACTTTTCCCTTTTCTGTTCCTGAGCACTTTTCCCTTTTCTGTTCCTGAAGTCACCAGTTGCATGGGCAGTGTTGGATGCTGCAGGATAGGTGGGAAACCTGCCTGCCCCATCTTGCTTGGAGTGATGCAGCTATTTGAAGCAAGGGTGGGTGAAAGTCTTTGTTATGATGAGCTGGCCAATGGGTCTTGAGCAGGTCACCTCACTGGAGGGGCTGTGAGGGATTCTGTAAACACGTTTCATGCAAACATCGTTATCCTTGGCAGCTGCGGTAGAAAAGCTGCAGCTCAAATGAGCGTCTGGTTCCTCAGTCTTTCCTGTGCTATGATCTCATGTTACAATATGAGCAAACTTCCTATCTGTGAGGAAGGGAAGCAGAGAAGCCCCTGGGGAGCTGAGGTGGATTTTCCCTCCTTCCCATCAGGTGCTACTTTTAGCACAGGGTTGTGGTATATCCAGGAGCCTGGGTCAGGGTTAACTGGGGGCTCCCTGCTGCCCCACTGGTGAGATGTTCACTCTCCAAAGCTCTTGTTGCATTGCTATTGTGCCAGCAATGTATGCTGTGGTCTCTGTGGTCCTGCGGCCTTCTTTGGGACCCTGCCCTCCTTCAGCATGGCTAAGGCTCCTTGGAAAGCAAGGTATGGGAAGAGGGCAGTATATCCAAACCCAGCCTCCAAGAGGCAGGGGGTCATGAGTGGCAGGGAGCTGGTGCTGTCATGGAGGGGTTGTCAGGCAAACTGTTCTGGCAAGCTGCTTTGTCTTGGTTTGTTTTCTTTTCTTCTGCCTCTAAGATCGGGGCCTTCACTGTGCTCAAGCACTCCTGCAGGAGTCCAGTCCTTCAGAGAGGAAGGGAGGGTCTTGTGCACTGTGATACAGCAGGGATTCCATGGCTTGCCCAGCTGTGCAAAACAAATGGGAGAGTTTCATACTGTCCTGGGTTCAGTGCCAGCCATCTACAAGGTCAGCAGGAACTTGTGTTCATTTGGGATCCAGGTGCTTATTTTGATAGTGTGACTGTGTTTGGGTTTGTGCTGCTTGTGATTTCTTGGGTTTGTTAGAGGTAGAGTGGATTAGTCGTGGCTTGTGCAATTGTTGTACCATGTTCTGGCTTTGTGTTGCACAGGGCTCGGCAGTAGTGTCAGGAGACATGCTCCTTAAGTACTCTTATAATTTATCCTCATTTTACAAGCTGCACCAAATAAATACCAGGCATTTCCACAAATTGCTATTGATTGGGCAGCCATGTTTACAAAGCTAATCAATAAGTTCCCCCCCACCCCATATATTTATTTGTGGTACAACTGCTCTCTTTGTGTGTCTCATGTACTTTCCAGAGCTTGTAATTTGTCCAGTGTAAATAGCTGATTTCATCCTTTTTCCTGGGGAAAAAATAGCCCTGCTGTTCTAAAGCCATGCCTCTTCTGGTGAGGGAGGTGTATGTGCCTTCCTGCCTTTAGGGTGGGTAATCTCACCCTTCACAGGAAGAAGATGAAGGGATGGGAAAGAGCCTTGTTGTTTCCTGAACACCAGAGTTACTAAAGTCTCCTGTGGATTTTTGTCCTTTGGCCTTTTCATCCTACTTCTGTTCCTACCACAATAACCCAAGCTCTTTCACGCTGCTCTTCCTGTGACTTTACAACACAGGAGGCAACATAAGGCTGGGGCTGTGATAGAGCTATGCAAGTGCTAGCTGGCCAGCCAGGACACACGTGCTGTTTGGCCAGGCAGCTCTTCCCTAAGAGCTGTGTACCCTGTCTTCCCACAGTGGGGAGCTCATCTGGGTCTCTATCTCCAGTCCTCCATAGGTTCTCCCAAACCCTGATGGCACTTCCTGCTGCCAAAATTTCTACCACTCCATCAGATGTGACCAAACTGAGTCAAAAGGTTCAAAACCTGTTTGGTGTTTGGCTGGAGGATCATTTGAGTACCAATCCCAAAGTAAAGATTTCTGCAGATGGCTGAATCGCCAACACCTTTAGACTTCTACTTAGGTTTCAAATTAAGAAGAGTTTGGATAGCTTCCTCTCTTGGCCTCAAATGATTTTATGCTATACCTGCAGTCCTGTTTTGCCTATGGTGAAAATGAGACAGCACACACAGCTCTTCTAAAGGATTTAGCACACACAGCTCTTCTAAAGGGTGAGGTGACCTCATTGTGGCTTTCCAGTATCTGAAGGGGGCCTACAGGAAGGCTGGGGAGGGACTTCTCAGGATCTCAGGTAGTGATAGGACTAGGGGGAATGGAATGAAGCTGGAAATGGGGAGATTCAGGCTGGATGTGAGGAAGAAGTTCTTTACCATGAGAGTGGTGAAGCCCTGGAATGGGTTGTCCAGGGAGGTGGTTGAGGCCCAGTCCCTGGAGGTGTTTAAGACCAGGCTGGACGAGGCTCTGGCCAGCGTGATCTAGTGTAGGGTGTCCCTGCCTATGGCAGGGGGGTTGGAACTAGATGATCCTTGTGGTCCCTTCCAACCCTGACTGATTCTATGATTCTATGATTCTATGATTTCCTCATAACGTGCAAGCACCAGAATTTTGCAAGAGCTTCTTTGGTAGTGTGGGACTGTGACCAAAGAGGCATTGGCTGCTCTTGCTCCACTATAGCTGACCATGCCCTCTGTGGATATGTGGATGCCCACTTGGATATGTGAACGCCTCCACCTCTGTTCTCCTTTAAGGAGAAATAGACACATATCTGACTTTCAATGCCCAATGGATCTTGCATTTCTCTCTGGAATTTCCCACTTTGATGTCTACAGTCACCACAACTGGCCCCATTTTGGATATGTTTAACTTTACTCTCACATACACACTGCCTACTGGTTCCAGGGTGAGATTTAAATCAACAGGTTTACAGCTTGGCAATACTTTTTCCAAGAATTTGAGAGACTTTCCTAGGAACTACTGCTCTGACCATAATCCTAAGCAAGGCCAAATGCAAGGTGGTGCAGAGGGTGGTGTGTAAGAATGTCAGTTATTGCCCAAATAGTCACACTGGTATCTTTATTGTATTTCTTCAGCAATTTCAGAACCTGCTGAACATCTTCAGCCAGTCTAAACAGGGAAACAGAAACCCAAATAAGCTTGTTACTGAAAGCTTCTTGAAAGCAATAGTGTGCCCTGTGTACAAGACTCTGGGAATTTTCAGAAGTTATGGGTACTGCTTGGCCAGCTGGATGGCTGCCCAGATGGAGCACAAATAACTTGAAACAAGCCACAGCAAATGCTGCTTCTTTCCCTGTTGATAGTTACAGGACATGGGAAGGAGATGTGTGTATTGGGAAGGGGGAGAGTTTTGAGGATGCCACTGGTACTGGGCTAAGGAAGGGACAATTCATTGCTGCTGTAAAGGTGGCTCTCAGAGCCCTGCAGGAAGGGAATTGCGGGGGCTCTGGGGTAGACGTGCCAACGGAATGAAACGACACAAGGCACAAATCCTTAGATATGAAAAGTGGAATGATGAATCCTGGAGCAGCTTGGATGATAAAATACAGGCCTATGATTAAGTACCTCATTTCTTATTCTGAAGGAACTCCTATTGCCCATTTTCATCAGGTTTTTAAACAATGCAAAGTGGCTTTCTTTGGCACTAGGCACAGTACAGTGGTATGCCCTGAAAAAAGTCAAAATGACCTGTCTAGAATTAATGCTTCTGCTTAATATACATGAAGGCCTACTGCCAGTGGAGCTAAGCTCCTAAACCTGAGCCTTTGTCTTCTGACTTTGCCTGAGATTAACTCAAGGCCTTAGACACAGTTACAACCAGCTCCTATCCCTTCCTTCTGCTTCTCTGTATACTCAGTTGCTTGTCCACACCCTCAGCTTCTTGGATCATTGACTCAGACGTTTAAATGGAAAATACTCAGCACAAGTTTATTGCAATGAGCAGAAGCAAAGAGGGTCTCTGTAAATATCTTGGTTCTTTGTATGCAGCTGGGTTCCCCTTCGTTTGCTTGACTTCCCCAGTTATTTTCAAGCCACTAAGGTCACTGCTAGTTAATAGTTGGCTAGAAATCAATAGACAGAGAGATGGTTAAAGATAAGTTTTAATAATGGGCGCAATCAAATTCTAGCAACTTTTATCTCTCTGCTGCTGCCAGTGGCGGGTGGGTTTTGTGCAGTGACTCCATTCATCTTCCAGCTGTACAAACTCCAGGCAGTTTTTATCTTTGTACAGTAAAAAGTAAAACCTATCATAGGCTACCCAGGTGCCTAGTGCTTAGTGCTCTGGTACTGGAGAGTTGAGCTCAAGTACGCTCAGTGCCTTCTAATGGTTTCCACAGGATTTTCACCCCATGTTAGAATAGAATAGAATAGAATAGAATAGAATAGAATAGAATAGAATAGAATAGAATAGAATAGAATAGAATAGAATAGAATAGAATAGAATAGAATTACCAAGGTTGGAAGAGACCTTGAAGATCATCGAGTCCAACCTGTAACCACAACCTCACAACCAGACCATGGCACCAAGTGCCACATCCAGTCCCCTCCTGAACGCCTCCAGGGACGGAGACTCAACCACCTCCCGGGCAGCCCATTCCAATGACGAATCACTCTCTCGGTGAAGAACTTTCTCCTCACCTCGAGCCTAAACTTCCCCTGTTGCAGCTTGAGACTGCGTCCCCTTGTTCTGGTGCTGGTTGCTAGGGAGAAGAGGCCAACCCCCTCCTGGCTACAACCACCCTTCAGGTAGTTGTAGAGAGCAATGAGGTCGCCCCTGAGCCTCCTCCTCTCCAGGCTAAACAGCCCCAGCTCCCTCAGCCTCTCCTCATAGGGCTTGTGCTCAAGGCCTCTCCCCAGCCTTGTTGCCCTTCTCTGGACACGTTCAAGTGTCTCAATGTCCTTCTTACAATACAATACAATACAATACACCAGGTTGGAAGAGACCTTCAAGATCATCGCATCCAACCCATCAAACAATCCAACCCACCCAACAACTAGACCATACAGCCAAGCACCCCATCAAGTCTTCTCCTGAACACCTCCAGTGAAGGTGACTCCACCACCTCCACGGGTAGCCGATTCCAATGGGCAATCACTCTCTCCGTGTAGAACTTCTTCCTAACATCCAGCCTAAACCTGCCCTGGCGCAGCCTGAGACTGTGTCCTCTTGTTCTGGTGCTGGCTGCCTGGGAGAAGAGGCCAACCTCTGCCTGGCTACAACCTCCCTTCAGGTAGTTGTAGAGAGCAATAAGGTCACCCCTCAGTCTCCTCTTCTCCAGGCTAAGCAACCCCAGCTCCCTCAGCCTTTCCTCATAGGGCTTGTGTTCCAAACCCCTCACCAGCTTTGTTGCCCTTCTCTGGACACGTTCCAGCAAGTCAACATCCTTCCTAAACTGAGGGGCCCAGAACTGGACACAGTACTCAAGGTGCGGCCTAACCAGTGCAGTGTACAGGGGCACAATGACCTCCCTGCTCCTGCTGGCCACACTGTTCCTGATGCAAGCCAGGATGCCATTAGCCTTCTTGGCTGCCTGGGCACACTGCAGGCTCATGTTCAGCCTACAATCAACCAGTACCCCCAGGTCCCTCTCTGCCTGGCCACTCTCCAGCCACTCTGACCCCAGCCTGTAGCACTGCCTGGGGTTGTTGTGGCCAATGTGCAGAATCCGGCACTTGGATGTGTTAAATCTCATGCCATTGGCCTCTGCCCATCTGTCCAGCCTGTCCAGGTCCCTCTGCAAAGCCTCTCTGCCCTCCAGCAAATCAACTGCTGCCCCCAGCTTGGTGTCATCTGCAAATTTACTGATGATGGACTCAATGCCCTCATCCAGATCATCAATAAAGGTGTTGAAGAGCATGGGGCCCAGTACTGATCCCTGGGGCACACCACTAGTGACAGGCCGCCAGCTGGATGTGGTGCCATTCACCATTACTCTCTGGGCTCGGCCCTCCAGCCAGTTCCTAACCCAACGCAGTGTGCTCCTGTCCAAGCCACGGGCTGCCAGCTTGGCCAGGAGTTTGCTGTGGGGAACGGTGTCAAAGGCCTTGCTGAGGTCCAGGTAGACCACATCCACAGGCCTCCCCACATCCACCAGGCGGGTCACCTGATCATAGAAGGAGATCAGGTTGGTCAGGCAGGACCTGCCCCTCCTAAATCCATGCTGGCTAGGCCTGAGCCCCTGGTCATCCTGTAAGTGCTGTGTGATCGCACTCGAGATGACCCGTTCCATAATCTTGCCTGGCACTGAGGTCAGGCTGACAGGCCTATAATTCCCCGGCTCATCCAACCGGCCCTTCTTGTGGATGGGCACCACGTTAGCCAGCTTCCAGTCTTCTGGGACCTCTCCAGTGAGCCAGGACTGCTGAAAAATGATGGAAAGTGGCTTGGACAGCTCATCTGTCAGCAATCTCAGCACCCTAGGATGGATCCCATCCGGTCCCATGGCCTTGTGGGGGTCCAAGCGGCTCAGTAGATCTCTAACTTCCTCTTGGAGCAGTGGTAAACTATGCAGCTCTCTGGCTCCTTCTGCCAGCTCTGCAGGCCAGCTGTCTGGAAGACGTTCTGCCCTGCTAGTGAAGACTGAGGCAAAGAAGGTGTTAAGTACCTCTGCCTTTTCCTCATTCTTTGTTACAACGTTCCCCTCCATGTCAACCAAGGAGTGGAGGTTGTCCTTGCCCTTCTTCTTGCTATTGATGTATTTATAGAAGGACTTTTTGTTATCCTTCACAGCAGAGGCCAGTCTAAGTTCTAAATGGGCTTTTGCCTCCCTAATTTTCTTCCTGCACAACCTAGCAACATCCCTAAACATTCTGTAGGTTGCCTCCCCTTTCTTCCAAAGATGATACACCCTCTTTTTTTCCCTAAGTTCTATTAAAAGTTCATTGCCCATCCAGGCTGGCCGTCTGCCCCGGCGGCTCATCTTCCGGCACACCGGCACAGCCTGTTCTTGCACCTTCAATAGTTCTTCCTTGAAGTAGGTCCAGCTCTCCTGGACCCCTTTGTTTTTAAGGGCTGATTCCCAAGGAACCTTCTGAATTAGTTCCTTGAGCAGCCTGAAGTCTGCCCTCCGGAAGTCCAGAGTGGAGGTCTTCTTGCTGCCCCTCTTGGCTTGGCTGCATACTGAAAACTCTATTATGTCGTGGTCACTGGTGCCTAAACACCCTCCGACCACCACATCACCCACCAGCCCTTCCCTGTTGGTGAAGAGGAGGTCAAGCATAGCCTTACCCCTGGTAGGCTCACGCAGCACCTGGGATAAGAAGCTGTCCTCCATGCACTCTAAGAACCTCCTAGACTGCCTCCTCTCTGCTGTGTTGAGATCCCAACAGATATCAGGCAGGTTGAAGTCACCCATGAGAACGAGGTCAGGTGATCTTGAGACAGCCTTAAGCTGCCTATAGAATGCCTCATCGACATCCTCCTCCTGGTTGGGTGGTCTATAACAGACGCCAACCAGGATGTCTGCCCTGTTGGTCTTCCCTCTAATTCTCACCCACAAGCACTCAACCCTATCATCCCTGATCTCCATCTCAACAGCATCCAGTGCCTCCCTGACGTACAGGGCCACCCCTCCACCCCTTCTTCCTTGCCTGTCTCTCCTGAAGAGCCTGTAGCCATCAATTGCAGCGCTCCAGTCATGCGAGTCGTCCCACCACGTCTCTGTGATGGCAACTACATCATAACTTTCTTGCTGCAACAAGGCTTCCAGCTCCTCTTGTTTGTTACCCATGCTTCGTGCATTAGTGTACATGCACTGCAGCTGGGCTGCTGGTTTCACCTCTAGCTCTAGCTTATCACCTCCAGACTCCTGCCTAAGGGCACTGGTTTCCGACCCTCCCCCTTCGAAGCTAGTTTAAAGCCCTGTCAATGAGACTTGCTAATTCCCTTCCCAGAATCTTTTTCCCTTTGGGGGACAGGCCATTCTCATGTATTATGACCTTTCCCCTCCTCTGGGACAGATGTACTCCATCTGTTACCAGCTGACCTGGTGCAGTAGAAAGTTCCCCAAGATCGAAAAACCCAAAATTCATTCGTCTGCACCAGCCCCTAAGCCACTTGTTGACTACAGCGGCTGACCTGTTCCTTATTGTGTTCCCTCCTGCAACTAACGGTATCGATGTAAAAATTATTTGTGCACCTGACCCCTCAACCAGATCTCCCAGGGCCCTGAGGTCATTTTTGATAGCCCTGGGAGGCCTGGTACCAACATCATCATTCCCTAACTGCATGACCAATAAGGGATAATAATCTGAGGGCTGTACCAGACTGGGCAGCCTTCTGGTAACATCTCCAACTTGGACTCCTGCTAGGCTAATAACTTCCCTATGAGATGGGTCCGGCCTACATATGGGACCTTCTGTTCCCCTCAGGAGGGAATCACCAATTACAATTACCCTCCTTTTCTTTTTTAGGGAGCAAGTCCTGATGCCAGGGGAAGGCTGTTTAACCTTAGGCTGCGTTGCCTTAGGCTGCGTTGCCTTAGGCTGCGTTGCCTTAGGCTGTTTAACCTTAGGCTGTTTAACCTTAGGCTGTTTAGCCTCAGGGAAGACCCCAGATGGTGTGTCCTCCGGCATCAGTATCACCTCACCCTCGATCTCCAGCGCCCCATACCTGTTTTCCAAGGGCAGTGAGGGAGGTGGGGGGAGGCAAGGAGGTTTTAATTTGTGTCCTTTGAGAGGAACGTGTATCCATTCCCCTCTGCTTTTCGAACAACCAGTCTCTGCTGGGGGAGCCTGTGGAGCCTGCTTACTCGGGTTCATCTCTTTCCTCCTGTGGCTCATCACTTTTCTACAAGCCCATACATCTCTAAGACTAGCAACCTCATCCTTTAGTCTGGCCACAAGGTCGAGCAGATAGCCAATCTGCTCACACCTAATGCAAGAGTTGCCCCCACTACCCTGCATCTCAAGAGCCAGGCCCCAGCACTCACTACAGCCAGATACCTGGACAGCTACCTGCTTGTGTTCTACCTCAGTCTGGGTCGACACTGATTTTTTAAAGGAGATTTTGCTGCGCGTTATAACCATGCTGCCCCTGGCCACGGCCGTGGCTGCCCCTGGACACACCACCCACTGGACAAAAATTTAGACAAAGTGCGGCGGCGCGCGAGAGCGCCAGAGAGTACCAGAGCAGGGGCTGCTGCCGAGCGGAGCCGCGCGAACCGCTGTCCGCTGTTCAAATTCCGCCGCCGAAGGCGCTGGCCTCACGAGCCGTAAGCACGTGAAGACAGGGCCGCCCGAGTGCCGCTGTGCGTTCAGGAAGCGTGGCGAGCTCAGCCGCCACCGCAGCCCGAGGAGGAGAAGCGCGAAAGCCCGCCCAAGTGGCCGCCGATCCGGCGCTGTTCCGAAGGGGCTGCTGCCCAGCGGAGCCCCGCGCCTCTCCTCACAAGCGCTGTCCGCTGTCCCTCTTAAACTGAGGGGCCCAGAACTGGACACAGGACTCAAGGTGCGGCCTAACCAAAGCAGAGTACAGGGGCATAATGACCTCCCTGCTCCTGCTGGCCACACTATTCCTAATGCAGGCCAGGATGCCATTGGCCCTCTTGGCTGCCTGGGCACACTGCAGGCTCATGTTCAGCTTCCCATCAACCAGCACCCGCAGGTCCCTCTCTGCCTGGCCGCTCTCCAGCCACTCTGACCCCAGCCTGTAGCACTGCCTGGGGTTGCTGTGGCCAATGTGCAGCACCCGGCACTTGGATGTGTTCAGTCTCCTGCCATTGGCCTCTGCCCATCTGTCCAGCCTGTCCAGGTCCCTCTGCAAAGCCTCTCTGCCCTCCAGCAGATCAACTGCTGCCCCCAGCTTGGTGTCGTCCGCAAATTTACTGATGATGGACTCAATGCCCTCATCCAGATCATCAATAAAGGTGTTGAAGAGCATGGGGCCCAGCACTGATCCTTGGGGCACACCACTAGTGCCTGGCCGCCAGCTGGATGTGGCACCATTCACCACCACTCTCTGGGCTCGGCCCTCCAGCCAGTTCCTAACCCAACACAGTGTGATCCTGTCCAAGCCATGGGCTGACAGCTTGGCCAGGAGTTTGCTGTGGGGGACGGTGTCAAAGGCCTTGCTGAGGTCCAGGTAGACCACATCCACAGGCCTCCCCACATCCACCAGGCGGGTCACCTGATCATAGAAGGAGATCAGGTTGGTCAGGCAGGACCTGAACCATGTTAACCATTATCCTGAGAACAAGCCCCAAGATATGGCCTTCCAGTAGCTGAAAGGGGCCTACAAGAAAGCTGGTGAGGGACTTTTTAGGGTGTCAGGTCATGATAGGACTAGGGGGAATGGAAAAACAATAGAAATGGGTAGATTCAGACTGGATGTTAGGAAGAAGTTCTTCACCATAAGGGTGGTGAGACACTGGAACAGGTTGCCCAGGGAGGTTATAGAAGCCCCATCCCTGGAGGTTTTTAAGGCCAGACTGGATGTGGCTCTGAGCAACTTGATCTAGTGTGAGGAGTCCCTGACCATGGCAGGGCGTTGGAACTAGATGATCCTTGAGGTCCCTTCCAACCCTAAAAATTCCATGATTCTATGATATAGAGTCAGAGATAGAGCATTGTCATTTCTTGCCTGCTGTCTGAACAGACAGGGTCATGTCTCATGAGAAGCTCAACATGAGCTCTCAATGTGCACTTGCAGCCCGGAAAGCCAATCAGATCCTGGGCTGCATCAGGAGAAGTGTGGCCAGCAGGTCAAGGGAGGTGATTCTCCCCCTCTACTCAGCTCTGGTGAGACACCACCTGGAGTACTGCCTCCAGTTCTGGAGCCCCTATTACAAGAGGGATCTGGAGGTGCTGGAAGGTGTCCAGAGAAGGGCCACGAGGATGATCAGAGGGCTGGAGCACCTCTCCTATGAGGACAGACTGAAGGAGTTGGGGCTGTTCAGGCTGGAGA
The DNA here is from genome assembly GCA_033816785.1 of Picus viridis. NCBI lineage: Eukaryota > Metazoa > Chordata > Aves > Piciformes > Picidae > Picus > Picus viridis. The sequence continues at coordinate 28,341,988 of CM066589.1, forward strand.
AGAGAAGGCTCCGAGGTGACCTCCTTGTGGCCTTCCAGTATCTGAAGGGGGCCTACAAGAAGGCTGGGGAGGGACTTCTCAGGCTATCAGGTAGTGATAGGACTAGGGGGAATGGAATGAAGCTGGAGATGGGGAGATTCAGGCTAGATGTGAGGAGGAAGTTCTTCCCCATGAGAGTGGTGAAGCCCTGGAATGGGTTATCCAGGGAGGTGGTTGAGGCCCCATCCCTGGAGGTGTTTAAGCCCAGGCTGGATGAGGCTCTGGCCAGCCTGATCTAGTGTGGGGTGTCCCTGCCCATGGCAGGGGAGTTGGAACTAGATGATCCTTGTGGTCCCTTCCAGCCCTGACTGATACTATGATACCATGTCAAAATCTCAAGGAGCATTGCTACTTAGTTCAATTAAGTGGCTTCTGCACTGTTAATTGAGCATTATGTTGAGGTTGGATTTTAAAAGAGCTAAGCTTCACTGTGAAAGAGAAAACTCTGCTGCAATTTATGCCTTTCAGCTCTGGGTTTGCTTGATTTGGACTGTGTACTGCAAAAGGGTACTGCAAAAGCCTAATAGTTATCTCTTGCCAGCTGGACATTATCACATGCAAAAGCATATCTCTCATAAATACTTCTGGTGCTGAGTGATCTCTTGAACAAGTGTGTTCAAAGTGTGCCCAGTTGCTGCTGGGCTTTGGTTCAGGTGCCACGTGATGCTGCTTGTGCTGGAGGCTCCTGGGCTGCCCACAGTTTGCCTGACAGTCCCATGCCTGGCATCAGGTTCTCTTTCTCTGCAGAGATTTGTTGGGCTGTGATGCAATAGCATCCCATCCTGCTGCAGCAGATTCACCCAAATAGGTATGGCTGGCACTTCATGTGTGCTCAAGCAAGTGAAAATCTTAGACACTGCACCTAAAACCCCACCAGATGTTTTCACAGATGTGACTGGCCTTGGATGGCTTGGGTTTGGAGTGCCTCCCAGGAATTTGAGGCACTCATGCTCAGTTCTCTGTTTTGCCTCAGACTTCATTTTCTACTTCAGGCAAGTTACATAAATATTGTGACTCAGTTCCCCAGCAGTAAAATGGAAATAGCAAGACTGCCCTAACTTGGGAAACTATTGACATGGTAAATCCCTTGGAAGATGGTTCCACTTTTCAATCCACACAGGCAAAACCTGGTTCGGCTACTTTTGCCAGCCAAAGGAGCACCTGTTTGGCTAACTGAAGAGCACTAGGGCATGGTTTCTAATGATTCCCTGGTGGAAGAACTGAGGACTGCTCATTACAAATCCTGCTGGCGGTGTATGTTCTGAATTATACTAGCAGTAACAGCATGAGGTATTAGGTGAATGAAAAGTGGCACAAGAAAGAATGATAGAAGAGATTGGCAGGGAGGAGGGGTGTTCAACATCCAGACAGCACATGGAGTCAATTTTCACTGTGAGACATAAATAAAAACAGTTCACATCCAGAGTATTTTACATTTGTGTGGAAGTGCAGTATCCAGTTTCCAAATTAATAGATAGAAGCTTGTTTTGTTACTATTGTGCAGTAACAGATACCTCAATGCACTCAAGGTGGTCATGTTTTTATAGGTAACCTAGGATGCAGCCTGTCTCTGCACTGACATTATCTAGCACATGGGCTCATCATCCTAAAAACTATTTCCTTCTTGGTTCTTCACTCATAAATAATTTCCAATCCACTTTAGGAGGTAAAAATCTCTGCATTAATGCTATTGACAATACATCAGAAGAAACAAACATCTTGCTCCAGTTTAATCTGCAGATTTTGGCCACAGAGGAGTGAAATCCAACTATAGCTGGGAAATTATTCCAGCATTCAGTGGTCAAATCATATAATATCTCTCAATCAACCTGTTAAATATAATTTAATTCCTCTTGATCCACCTTCTGGGGTTAGAGGCTGTTTGCTTGTCTGTGAGGATCAGCAGGTGAGAACATGGTTTCCTGGTGTTTGTGATAAAAGAAAAGTCTGTAAACTATATATGCTTTGTACCCCTGCCTCTGTGCTCTGTGAATGGTGAGTGGCCTGTCACACCTGGCACAGAGCCACACCTGAAACCTAAACCTTTTCTGGGCTGATAAGACAAGGCATGTAATGAGAAAGGAGCACTCTGCCTTGCTTTTGAACGCACTCAAGGACACACACAATGTCAGCTTGTCCAAAGGCAAGAAGGATTTGTTTGAAGTGGGAGGGGAGGGGGAGGGGAGAGAGAGAAAGAAAAACTTACTTTTTTTTTAATACTGAGCAAACAAAGTGAGGTTTTGGATGTTTGGGGATTGGGACTTGGAATCTGTAAGCACTAGGCTCTCATTTGTTTTGAATAAGGCCAAGGTCACAACTGACCTGAAGTCACAGTTGTGTTGCTTTTTTTTTGATGAACTGGTTAGAGCTTGTGAATGAACAGTAAATTTGCCCCCCAAGTGCCTATTGGCTCCTTAATGTCAAATATGGTTTGAGTTTTGATCAAGGAAAGAATAGGGATTTTGACCTCAAACATTTTCCCCATAGCTTGCAGACAGCATTTTGACTTCTGTTTTCAAAAGGATATTTTTTCTGCGTAGAACTTCTGTTTGGATGTGTGGAAAGGGGGAGGGCAAAGTTAAATCACTCTGGCCCCAGGATTTTCCTTGTCATGGTAAATGTTTTGGACAGACCCTGAAATACATCTCCCACTGATTTTTGTTTTGCTCAAATTGCATGGCTTCCACTTGGCTCTCAAGGCAGGGAGGAAAATCTTTTTTGTAGTCATAGTATCATAGTATCAGTCGGGGTTGGAAGGGACCACAAGGATCATCTAGTTCCACCCCCCTGCCATGGGCAGGGACACCCCACACTAGATCAGGCTGGCCAGAGCCTCATCCAGCCTGGGCTTAAACACCTCCAGGGACGGGGCCTCAACCACCTCCCTGGATAACTCATTCCATGGCTTCACCACTCTCATGGGGAAGAACTTCTTCCTCACATCTAGCCTGAATCTCCCCACCTCCAGCTTCATTCCAGTCCCAGTTTAAATCAGAGTATGTATCAGGTAGAAGATCACATAAAGGTTCTGGGCTCATTACTTTGGGTGCAGCACAGGCAAGTAGCAAAAACAACCTTCCCCTCCCTGAAAAATGCCTGAACAGGAATTAGACAGGATGCAACAAGTGGACAAAACGTAACTGGGAGTGTTGGAGGAGGATGAAATGAGGAGGAAGCTGTGCCTTGCTGTGGGCCAGCCTGCTGCCAGATGGGTGTGAGGGGTACACTTGTGCTGCAGGGGTGTTTTAAGGAGCTACTCTAAAAGATGCTACTCTCTCTGCTGATGTGAATTTTGAAGCCCATATGGTAAAAAAAACCCAACACCAAATTCTGCTGGTTTTGGCATTAATGAGTAGCAGTTTCATCAACAAGACCTGAATGGGAATGCTGTCATGGGAGTTTCCACCTTCTTCACTGTCTCAAATAGTGCTGTAAGCCATGCTCAAAGCTTGTTGATGTTGACTGGGCCCACTGCCAAGGTCTGTGCAGGGACTGACTGGGGGTCAGGGGGCTTCCTCTCCTAGACAGTCATCCCAAAGGCTTTTCGTCTTCAGAAAATGTCAGTTAACAGATCGAAGATGCTCAAAAATGCCGACTGTTCCTGGTTCCTGCTGTCTGCAAATTGGAGCCATGGGTGCTCAGGTCATGACTTGAATAAACATCAGAGTGGGATTCTCAGTAGCTGCCAAATGCTTAAGCGCTTTGCAACTCTGTGGCTCTCAGACGGTCACAAAGATGTTCTTGCTGATCCTTTGGCAGGTGCTGAACTGGAGACGTAGATCTGCCTTCAATTCTCAAAGCACCTCCAGGAAGCTACAGGCAAACTCATGACTCAGTTCAGCTCCATTGGAAATGTGCAGGGCTGCTACCCAGGTAGGCCAACCAAGTTTGTGGTTGCTTGAGTAGTTAGCTCATGAGATGTGTGAAATGCACTCTGCCTTGACACCATCCTTTCCCTGAATAGTAGTAGGATCCATGCAACAACTGGTACCCACCCCACAATCTAGCATACACAGGTTTTCCAGATCACTGGGGCAAACTACAGCTGGAGATCATAGAATCGTAAGGTTGGAAAAGACCTCCGTGTTCTTGAAGTCCAACCTCTCACGACAGACCTCATGACTACTAAACCATGGTGCCAAGTGCCACATCCAATCCCCTCTTGAACACCTCCAGGGATGGTGACTCCACCACCTCCCTGGACAGCCCATTCCAATCCCTAACAACTCTCTCTGTGAAGAACTTTCTTCTCACCTCAAGCCTAAACTTCCCCTGGTGCTGCTTGAAACTGTGTCCTCTTGTTCTGATGCTGGTTGCCTGGGAGAAGAGACCAACCCCCAGAGACCAACCCCTTCAGGTAGTTGTAGACAGCAATAAGGTCTCCCTGAGCCTCCTCCAGGCTGAACACCCCCAGCTTGATGCAACCCTCGTTGCATCAAGTAATGGCTCAGCGCTTTTTAAAGATTAACCAAGAGCTGAGTGATAGGCACCAACTAAACCCATGTGGTCATGATCCAGCAGTTGTTTGACAGCAATCCTCTGAAGGCTGAGACAAATATAACTCGCTCCTTGTTGCCACTTTGGTCTGGATACTCTTGGCAGATTACTCCTAAAGAGATGTGGAGAAGGGCTACTGAAGTTAAAGGAGAATGTTATTCACTAACCACAGGGTCTTGGGCTAGTAATTAGGAGAAAGTTTCTAACCTTCAAATTGTGAAACTGCTTCCCAGTAGGAGCAATGAACACAAGAAATTCTTGCCTAAGGATGCAGCTTGACAAGCTTCAAAGAATTGTCATTGTTACAAGAGAAGGTTTGCAACGGCAAGAGATTAAATGTAGTAATAGGTGAATCTTTCTAACTCCTGTTCCAGTTCTGATCTTCCTATGATATTAGGTCTTGTTTCAAAGCAAACTGGACCAAAATGTGAACTCCTCGGTATCATCTTTAGTCTATTCCCATCCCTAACCAAGCTATTAACTTGTAGAATCATTTATTAAAGGCACCTGTGACCCCCAACCATCCTCCAGAGCCAACTGACTTCCAGCTTCTCCTTTCTGATCTGATTTGAGGTCAAGATGTGAATAGGCTTCAGCATTCCAGCCCAATTAAAAAATTCAATTTGTCTTTAAAATTTGTTTGGGGGTCTTTAATTCCCTGGCAGTAGATTCCTCCCCTACTTGTAGGGAAAACACGTTCAGTGTTATTAAATGACTTGTCAAACTAGCCTAGTGGCTTAGCAGGCTTATGTGGAGCTTACCGTACTCAATGGAGCGTAGTGGGACACCCAGCACTGTCTGCCAGGTCAGGAGTTGAATCGGTGTTATCTGAGTGATATTAGCCAGGATGCCTGGGGACAGAGGAAATTAAAAGTCACTAATGCTTACTGCCCTGAGCCAGGACTCAATTGCAGAAGCACCTGCAGGGCTGGCCTGCACACCTACTGCTTGCTTTATCTTTAATTTGCTTTTTTTCTTTCTTTTTCCCTTCGTTGACTCTTCAATGTGTTTTTATTTCCAGGCCAGTGCATTGAATAATGCAGGCTTTGGATGGCCAAAATAGGCAGGGATGAGGCAGAACAGGATTCTGCTGATGTGCAAAAGGTCTTGGGGGACACTGTTGAGAGTGAGGGAGAGGAGCGACGGGAGATGAGCAGCCTTCTCCCTTTGGACATGTGATGGCAGAGCTTACAAAAAATAGATGTGGGTGACAGCCTTTGCAGCATGACAGGAGAGGGAGTGGGAAAGAGGCAAGCTAAGGCTGTTCCAAATTTTTCATAAAAGGCCTTTGTCCAAGGAAACTCTGAGGTTTCAACTGACCGGAATTTCCTCTTTACTGGGAGAAATAGCTGCTACTGAATCCTCCCTTTTGTAGCTGGGAGTTAAACTAATGGAAGTAGTTTTGAATCAAATGAAACATTTCCCCTGCCCCCCCCCCCCCCCCACCCCCTTTTTTTTTTGCAGTGTTGTTTTTTGGGTTTTTTTTTAAGAGACTAAAAAGGTCCTTTTTTAAAGAGGCTGGGGCAGGAATGTGACAAATCAAGGTGAGTTGAAAGTTCTGGAAAAAAATAAGAAAAAAAAAAAACATCTTCAGTTTGACTCAAAATAAAACTTTCAGATTATTCTGAACTGCCAGTGAACCGAAAAATCAGTCATTTGCACTAATGATAAGTAACTGGCAGGTTGTTTTGCCTGTCAAATTCTGTGTCTTGTGGAGTGAGCACATTGTTGTCTGCTGACATGATCTACTGAGCTGTTAGGGGGGAAAAAAATTCAAATCTAAATGAAATACAGCTCCTCTCGGCTGGCAATAAGGCTTGCTGGCAGGTGCAAGGGGCTGGGCGTCTCTTCCTGTCTGGACCCACGGGGGTGAGGGACCCCAGACTCGGTTTGTGCTCTCAGCAACTGCCACAGCCTGGTAAATACCTCGAGTTTTCCTCTGAGTAGCGATATTCAGAGATTGTCATAGCGGTAATCACTGATTATCTGCATGGCAGTGGCATCTGTAGGCAGCTGCCCATGCCAGGGCAGGGCATAATATCCTAGTGCGTCCCAACAGGGTATGTAGAGGATAAGATGCTGAGGATGTGGGGAGGTCATGACTGTGCTTTCCTCAACCCTCTGCTAACAATTGGTCTTGGCCATCACCACAAAGATGGGCAAATAACAGAAATCAGCTAGCCCCTTCACTAGGGTCACACACACACACAAATGTGGCAGAAAGAAAAGGAAAGCTGGGTGTCTCCCAGCTCTTCTTCCTACTAGGCGATGGATGTGTGTGCTTGGGAAGTAAGAGACCTTCTCCCATAAGGGATATATTACATACCCCATATACCTTGATACTTGTATCTTGATTCTTGCACTTATTTAGCCTTGGGTGCTTTTCAGATAACACTGCCAACACTGAGTGGAGTAGGCTGCCTAGCAGCTGGGGACTGCTCTTCACTGGGAGGTGAACTGAGACTGGTAACAGAAAGCAGTAAAATCCTATCACTTTTCTTGGGGCAGAAGACTGTCACAAATCCCCTGTGGGCCAGTGACTTATCCTGGGCTCGTAAGAGCACAGCAGGCTTAGAGGGAAGGGGGTGATGGCCTTTGGTCAGAATGGAGAGGGGGATGGGACACAGTCACTGCTGGGGGTTGCACTACTGGGGGCTTGCTGGGCAGGAGAGAGGTTTTCTTACTGCAGGTTTAGTGGTGGGGTAAAAAAAAGGCTGCAAGGAAAGTATACAGCCACAAGCTCATGGAGGAAGAGGGTGCAGCATCAAGATGCATTAAAACTATTAAATTGCAGCAGCCCAGACTAGATAGCCAGGAAAAAAAACAGGGGAAATATAATAACTGTAATTTCATGGCACCTTTACCAGGTGACCAGAGACTTGCTGAGTGAGGCAGTGTCTGAGATGGAAGGAAGTTCTGCTGGGAAACTGTATGAGGGTCTGGGTTTCATCTGAGGTGCATCTGGTGGTTGTGGTTAGGGCAGAAACCTGGTAGTTAAAGCAAATCAGTATTTAGGGGGAAGGAGTGAGGGTAATTATCTGACAATGTAGACTTGACCTCTCATCTTCATATCTTTCCTCCTATCTGCTGTGTTGATCCCTAGGAGGTTTTTGCCCTTGCATGCAGAAGGTGAGGCAGCTGGGCAGCAGCCTGTCCAGTACAGCCCAAGGCCTGTCTGTTTGTGGCAGTCCTGCTCATTGTGTGTGAGTGAGCCTGATCCTGACACCCATGGCCATGGAATGGGAGCTGTGATCTGTGTGACTGAACTGTTTTAGTACTAAATTATAATAGTAACCCTCATATTTGCTCTAAATGATTTAGGGTGTAGTTTACAGCTGATGATTCATGATTTAGTTCTGGTAGACCCTGTAGGCTTGCTACCCTAAGAAAAGGGAATCAATCTAGTAAGCATGACATGAGCAGGAGCCAGGTCTGGCTCTGCCTCCAGCTTGCAATGATCTCTGGCACATGAATAAAGAGTAAAACTCAGAAAATACATGCAGCCTTCTCCAGGGAACTGGAAGTCTCACCCAGATAAGGCTTATTTCTCAGAAAACATCATGCTATGGTACAAGTAAGCACCACTCTAGAAGCTAAACTGGCTGCTATACACCAGAAAAGACTTTACATGTGGTGCTGTGCCTCTTTCTTTACTCAAGAATAAAAAGGAAAAAAAGAAAACTCCTTTCCCTTTCCTTCCTTTTCTTACCTTTGTTCTTTAAAGCATGAGGTGCCAGAGACGATCAAGTGACTGTGCAGGAGCACTGTCACAGCCAGAGTGGTAGGAGATTGGAGGGCAGGGCTGGAGGAAGTGCTTGTGAGTCCTTTGCTCAGAAGCTGTGTTTCACACATCAGAGTTTTGGTTGTGTTTTGGGTTTGGTTGGGTTTTTTTTGGCTAGTTGTTGCCTGTTTGTCCAGGCCAGCTAAGTACAAAACCAGTAAAAGGCAGCTTTCCTCGTTCACCCTCCCAGGTACCCCAATATTTTGTTCTGAGGAACGTGGCACAGAGGCTGCAGGAGTTGCTAGGAAGGTTGAGGAGCTAGATTCAACAGGCAGCATTGGCTGCCTGCTCATGCCTTCATTTACTGGTTTCAAAGGGCATTTCCTTATCAGGTGATGGCTGGCTCCTCATGCCAAATCCTGGCTGCCCTAACACACTCTAGCAGCTTCTGCTCTTCTGCAGCCTTCAGCCGCTTCTGCCATGAGCCTGACCCGTGTCGTGTTTCTGCTCAGTCATGATACGCCTTGTGGGGAGAAAGGGCAGCAAGAGTTAGCTCTTCATCTTCAGATGCTCGGTAGTTCTGTTGCCCTCTTCACTCCTATCTCAGCAGAAACCAGTTGTTCTTCCTTTTGCCATTCTCCTGTCTCACTTGTACCCACTGAATTTTCTGAAAGAATCATTTGTGGTTTCCAGGTCTCACAGGTCAACACAACAAAAAAATGCACCCTTTTTTTACCTCCTTTCTGTTAGTCACCTCATCTCCAAGTAACATTCTGCCTGTCTCTTCTGCTCCCTAGCCTTGACAAGCACAGGCTCCCCACTGTCCCTTCTTACCCCAGCTCTCCTGGGGCTAAACTGGTATCTGCCTTTCTTGTCACCTCCTGCCCAAGTTGGAACCAATGCTGCTCTGCTTCCTAGATGGGAGATTTTAATGTTAACCAAAGAGTTACAGCAGAAATTTTCTGCTGTGCTTTGTTAGTTTCTTGGAAAATGAAGCTGAGACATTTTTTTCCCCCTTTTTTTTAAATTTGTGGAAGGGCCATTTCTCTGCCATACTTCTATCTAAAATCAGTGCAAAGATTCAGTATTTAGTGGAGGGCTTGCAGAACTCATTATCTCAAGCTGAGGCCAAAAGCTGTCAAAGGTTTGGGTGAGTTTCCTTAGTTACTTTGGACAGGGTGGAAATATATAAGGAATGGGTGCTCAGTGTCAGCTAGGGATAATGTGTATATCTAGTGCTTAATCAGCCTTTCACAGAGTCTGCACCATCTTAAGAAGCAGCAGCTACTGGCCATGCAGGGTGTGGGCAGCAATTTCCAGAGGGAAAGGAATACACTGGTCTGTATCAGTCAGTTTCTGACATGCAGGCCAAAGTATGTGCCGGGTCAAAAAACCCCAAGAACAGCAACTTGTAGCATTTGTTCTGTGTCCCATCTCTTTAAATAATAGTCTTTGCCCTGGAGGAGAGATTATCCTTTGCCTGGTGATGCCAAATTACATCCTACAAAGCAGAATTATTGGATCTTTTTCACTTCTTGTAACCTGTGCTCTGTTTCTCCAGAAAGAAGGCAAGTAGGTCAGTTTGGATGGGATGATAGCTCCTGCCTTAGTGAACTTATAAGAAATTGCTTACACAGTAACAAGAAGGGGTTAAACCTTAGCACTGGGAAGCACAAAAATCTCCACTAGACAAAAGAAAACAACAACAAACTCTGGTCATACTATTTCATTTTTAGCTTTCCTTTATGGAAGTCGCAGGACTTTGTTTACACTGAACAATGCAAAGCCAAACCAAGATCAACATGCCCTTTATTTTGCTTTGCATGTTAAGTACTGACTATTTACCCCTTGCCACCTAATTTGTGCATTTGCCAGGAATCAAAACATCCATTTAAACTAGCCAAGATCACAGCAAAATATAAGCCCAGCTAGATCATTATCTGAGGCATGGGTATGATGAACTGAGGGTGGCATTGCTAAGTCTGATGAGGTATAAAAATGCAGCTAGATGGAGCAGATTGGAAAAACAACAAAAACATTTCTACACAAGCTGATTGTTGGTCTATAGTAAACTGCAATGTTTCAGATTAAAAACATTTTTCTTGTGGAAAAGCAGGGGAGGCCTGTGGGAAATCCAAGGTTGGGTGTTGCAGCCTCCTTTGAGGCAGGCTCGTGGGAAATCCCAGCCTTTTCTGAGACCCTCTGGCCTCTTCCCCAGGGAGGAATGGTGCTGCGACACAACCCTGGGCTGACTGCGTTGTATGGTGGGAAATACAGTCCAGTTGGAGGCTGGATGAAGAGACTCCCAATCTTCAATGCCCATGCAAGCCAAAGTAGATTAAGGGATAGAAGAAGAATGAGGGGTCAGTAAGGGGTGGTAGTGTTGCATGAACTGTTGCATGCAGGCTTCAAGATTTGGGGGGGTTGGTTGTTTGGTTTTTGTGGGTGCAATGGAATCATAGAATCAACAAGGTTGGAAAAGACCTCAAGGATCATCAAGTCCAACCTGTCACCCAAGACCTCATGACTACTAAACAATGGCACCAAGTGCCACATCCAATCCCCTGTTGAACACCTCCAGGGATGGTGACTCCACCACCTCCCTGGGCAGCACATTCCAACAGCTAACAACTCTCTCAGTGAAGAACTTTCTCCTCACCTCAAGGCTGAACTTCCCCTTTGAGACTGTGTTCTCTTGCTCTGGTGCTGGTTGCCTGGAAGAAGAGACCAATCCCCTCCTGGCTACAACCTCCCTTCAGGTAGTTGTAGACAGCAATAAGGTCTCCACTGAGCCTCCTCTTTTTCAGGTTAAACAACCCCAGCTCCCTCAGCCTCTCTTCATAGGGTTTGTGCTCGAGGCCTCTCACCAGCCTCATTGCCCTTCTCTGGACATGTTCAAGTGTCTCAATGTCCTCCTTAAATGGAGGGGCCCAGAATTGGACAAGGTCTGGTTTGCCTCAGAGGTAGCAGAGCTGTGTTTAAATTGTTGTTCACATTTGGTTGGTTTGCTCTGTGGAACAATTTAGTAACTAACAGTAGGCTTTGAAGTTAAAATCCAAGTCCTTGCAAGAAATGCTGCCAAAAGTGTTGTGTTGTGTTTTGCCTAATACAACTTTCAGTTTCATTGGTCTAGGAGGCTTGTAATGGTTTGATTCAGAACAAAGTGGGTCAAACCAAACCAGTGGGTTCACCTGTCTATTTCCCAACACATTAGCGAGGGAAAAGTAACACACACAAAAAATTGAGATAAAATTAGAGTTTACTCATCAAAATCAGATAAATATAGTACAAATAGCACAATTACCTCAGCCTGTTTGCAGAAAAAGCACTGTGCAAAGCAGCAGCAAGCAGAAGCGAGCGAGCCAAAAGCCCAAGCCAGAAAACTACTCCCCCATCTCTCCTTGTCCCATCAGAAAAGACCAACACCCAAGAACCCAGAACCAGCAACTGGAACAGGAAGCCTCACATGTTGCAATCTGGACTTCAAGTTCCATAATGCTTTGCTCCAGTTAGCACTTTCATTTTTGGAAGCTGGTGTGATGGCAGCATGGTGTGAATAACAGCAGCAGATTTAATTCAATCCATGGCAGAGGTGCTCAGAGTTTCTCTCCATGCTTGCACTTTAATCACAGAATCACCAAAGTTGGAAGAGACCTCAAAGATCATCAAGTCCAACCTGTCACCCAAGACCTTATGACTAAACCATGGCACCAAGTGCCATGTCCAATCCCCTCTTGAACACCTCTGGGGATGGTGACTCCACCACCTCCCTGGGCAGCCCATTCCAATCCCTAACAACTCTCTCAGTGAAGAACTTTTGCCTCACCTCGAGCCTAAACTTCTCCTGGTGCAGTTTGAGACTGTGTCCTCTTGTTCTGGTGCTGGTTGCCTGGGAGAACAGACCAACCCCTTCCTGGCTACAACCACCAGCATTGTGTTCAGCAGAAGGCTGGGGGGCAGGGGGGGAGAGGTAATCTCATCACAGATCTCAGACTGTCATCATTTTATTCCATTCTTCCCAAGCATCAGAAAATGCAGCTATTGGTACATCAGAACACTGAACTGGGGGGAGTAAATTAAGTTGTCCCTACTAATCCGTGTGAGTGTTGGAATGTCTCCTGACCATTTGATGCCTTAGTTTCCCCATTTGTAGAACAGCAGTTTTTACAGTTTTCTTCTGTCTTCCAAACATCTCTCAGAGCTGGGAAGTGATGTCCATATGATGTTTGAAAAACAAATCAATGGAAATCATAGAATGGTAGGCATTGAAAGGGACCTCTGGAGATCATCAACTCCAACACCCTTGCCAAAGCAGGACCATGTAGGGCAGGTCACACAGGAACACATCCAGATGGGTCTTGGAAGTCTCTAGAAAAAGACTCCACAACCTCTCTGTGCAGCCTGCTCCAGTGCTCCAACACCCTCACAATAAAGAAAACATGTATAAATGAAGTAAGGTAACGCAAAAATGCAGTGAACTGCACTTTTAATTTCTCTCTGGTACTGCAACCTCTCTTCCTAAGGAAGAGGAAATCCTAATGCAGCTAAGGTTGCAAAAATGAGCTCAGCTGCATTAATAGACATCAGAAAATCCAGCTTGCTGGCAGGAGCAAGAGGAAGCCAAGCTTCCTACGCATCACTGTCAGGGAGCTATTGCATTCACTCAATTGTACTGTTAATGAATTAACTCTGGATCTGTTGGAGTTTTTATTTCTATAGGTAGGCCCTTCAGAAATGGGAAGTGCAGAGGATGATCAGGCTTGTAAAGAAAGCAGCAAGCGATGTCAATCTCAATCTTGTATTGTTGTCTACTTGATACATGTTGGAAGATAATGAGCTTAATTGGAAATATTAATTGCCCCACACTGCTTGATGTCTATGCTTGCTCTGGCTCTTCATGCATAGCAGCAGCTGAAAAGTCAGCAAAAAAGTGCCTTAGCATGGGAAGCAGGCAACATTTGGCCCTGTAATATCATAATGCAGGTGGCTGAGAAATCACTCACTAAATTATATGCATGAGGGGGACTCCATTTAAGAGCAACATTTGGAACTTTATGGGCAACATAAAAGGAGAGAGAATGAGGTTTTTATATCGCTGTGCTCAGTTGTAGAAGAAGCAGAAGGTTGTTTCCCACCCCTTTGCATATGCTTGGACTGTGCAGGGAAAATGAAAATGTCTGTTCAGAGATTTGGCATGACACTGGGGAGGATGGGCTGGACCTGTTCCAGAGATCCCTCCCCACACACACCCTGCTACATCCCCTATCATAGAGGTGATTTTGTGTGTTCAGGACTGGGCAATGTCAAAACAAGAGCCATACTCTAAAAATAAAAAACCTTGGCTCCTTTGCTACCAGGGAGCTCTCAAAGCAAAAAAGTTTTCAGAAAATACGATCACAATTAATTGCTGCTTCTCCTCTCCCTTGGCAGTTGCTAGAGCAAACGAAGTAAGATTATCTCCCAGCACACACAGCTCCAGCCATTTTAGCATCCCTCTGCTGTCTCCTGTAAAGACCCTGCCCCTGCAATAGAGGGCGGGGTGGGAAATCTCTTTGTCAAAGCTTCCTTTCTAATGCTTGTGGGCAGCTGAGGAAGGGCAGGCAGGTTAAGGTTACAACATGTGCCAGGACAAAATATTTGTATTTTTCCTTCAATTCTTTGAGTGCCTTAGCTCACAATTCTTGTGAGTGCTGTATCTCTGGTGGTGCAGTATCTGTGCCCATCCTTCTTTCCAGACATGCCACCACCTGTGATATTCCCATTCCCTCTTCCTACTGTTGATTAGAAGGACCAAAACGTTGCTTTTCTGCTGGTAGGGACTTTGAATCTACTTTTTTTTAATCTGGTAAGAAATTATCACAGTATCACAAAGGTTGGAAGAGACCTCAAAGATCATCGAGTCCAACCTGTCACCACAGACCCCATGATTAGACCATGGCACCAAGTGCCACGTCCAGTCCCCTCTTGAACACCTCCAGGGATGGTGACTCCACCACCTCCCCGGGCAGCCCATTCCAATGGCGAATCACTCTCTCGGTGAAGAACTTTCTCCTCACCTCGAGCCTAAACTTCCTCTGTTGCAGCTTGAGACTGTGTCCCCTTGTTCTGATGCTTGTTGCTAGAGAGAAGAGGCCAACCCCTTCCTGGCTACAACCACGCTTCAGGTAGTTGTAGGGAGCAATGAGGTCTCCCCTGAGCCTCCTCTTCTCCAGGCTAAACAACCCCAGCTCCCTCAGCCTCTCCTCACAGGGCTGTGCTCAAGGCCTCTCCCCAGCCTTGTTGCCCTTCTCTGGACACGTTCAAGTGTCTCGATGTCCTTCTTAAACTGAGGGGCCCAGAACTGGACACAGGACTCAAGGTGCGGCCTAACCAAAGCAGAGTACAGGGGCACAATGACCTCCCTGCTCCTGCTGGCCACACCATTCCTAATGCAGGCCAGGATGCCGTTGGCCTTCTTGGCCACCTGGGCACACTGCAGGCTCATGTTCAGGCTCATGTTCATGTTCTCTATGGATCAACAGATCCATACAGAAGATCAATGCTCTCTTCATTTCTAACAGAAATGTCTATTTTATTTTTTATATTAAACAAAATACAGAACTACCACAAATACCTTAATTCTTTTTTTCTTGCTGTAAAGCTTGACATCTGGGCCTGTAACAGCTCATCAGTGGATCTGTGAGATGAAGCGAATGACATTTCTATATAGAGCACTGGCTGCTGTAGAAATCAGATGGTGAAATGGGACTGCAAAGAATTTGGTATTGAGTGATGATCTTCATCCAAGAATCTCAAAGTACAGCAATCCCCACTTTGCTGACACGGGTGATCGGTGACTTACTCTGGCCTGCACAGCAGAACTGGCCTTACAGCAGACCATCTCTGGAGACCTGTACTTAGGACACAAACGTTCTGGAGCTGGCATTGCATCTCTGTTTCATGAAGCTCTTTCTTATAATAAGTCTTTGATCTTGGCGTGGACCAAAGTGCATCTGTAACTAGCTGCACGTGAAACATCCCATCCTTGCCATGCATGCAACCCACTCAGATGCTTCCTTACCCCATTACCTTAGCAGAAGGTTTGCCACTGATTTGTACCTACCTTCACACACATGGAGTTTGAGCTGCAGCGTGGATAAACATTGTTTCTCTGTGTTAAAACACAGCATGGGATCAAGGCAGTACTCCTGCTCTGTCCTGACCTCCTCAGCGCTGCTCCAGAAAAAAGGGCTGGAGAGCTGCTCTCAGCAGAACTACTGGGACAAACCAAACCCCAACAACCTGAAGTAGTCTTAAGATGAACCTGATAAACTCCTAGGCTATGGTTACTTTCAGCAGCAAGTGGCTGGACCCAGTGGCCTGAGTTTCTCTTTTGTCCCCTTCGTACCCCTGAGAGATTATAGCTGCGTGTCAAAGGCATCCCCGCGCCGCTCACAGTCTCTGCTTTCCCCTGCCTGCTGGTGCTGAATACCTGGCCCTCAGCACCGCCTGCCTCTGCTTTCCCAGGATAGCTCCTTGGCCGGGTCGGAGGGAATCGGCCCTTGTTTTGAAAGCGAGTTTTATCCCCGACAGACATGCCTTTCACTGCAGAGGGACAGGAAGAAGCTAGGGACCACGGTTCGCCTCCTTGTACTTGTAAGCAAACTAAAGTCTCAAAGAGCAGAAGCAGGAAGCTCTGACTGCTTTCAGTGATTATCTCTTTGAATCATTTAGTTGCTCCCCAAAGCGCCCAGCAGTGCTGTTATGCTTTTGCAAGTGCCTCTCCCAAGGATTCAAATTGGCCAATGCCAAGCTCTTCATACTGTGCCCACAGGAACCTGCAGAGCTCAGGGATGATCCTTAGAGAAGCTGTTTACTGTGGGGATGTCAGGAAGGGTTAGATGGGATGAGACACCTAATAAAGCACACCTCTTCCCAGCACCAGTGATCATCATGTTGAGACACATGAAGATATTCTGACTGTCACCTACTCCAGCATCTCTGTGGTCATGGCATTCCTAAATGTTTCCTAAATCTAACCCTCTTCCTTTTAATCTTTGGAGTTGAGCACTGTCAGGCAGATTTTGTCCATGCTGCTGTGGTGCTCAAACCTTGTGCAAAAGAAGTTAATGCGCTTTGGGGGAGGCAGAAAATCTAGTTCTGTTCTCCAGCGAGCACATTCAAAGCAAAGACATCCAGACTCAGCTGCACCATCTCGAGCCACATCTGATCAAATTTCTTGAGTCAGCAGCAAGAATTTGCTGGTTCCTAGAATTCCAATGTCTTGTAATGAAAGATGGCCATGGTGGTTATCTGGTGTCAGCCAGTCAGCAGTGTGCTTCAGCCCCTGGCAGGACATGAGGGTGCCAAACTCATGAGGGGCCTAAGGAGGGTTCCAGAGATCCATGGCCATCAGGAGCTCTGTGGCACTGTTTGCTAAAGATGGAGCTTTATCTGTCTCCTGCTGCCTTCTGTTTTGAGTTCTACTGGCTTTTTGGACTTCCAGCTGAGTCTTTTTTTGGGAAAGGACTGAAAAGCTATAAAAGTCATATTGTGTCTCAGTGAGATCTCAGTTTTGCTATTATACAAGAAAAGGTTCTCACAGGATTCAGCTATCCTTTTTTTCATGAAATCTCTCAACTTCTGATTGCAGTGGCCTTACATGTAAACATGTATGTAGATGCTTGCTGTTGGACCCTACTCTGTTCTGAACAGAAAGGACTTACCTTTATCTTACACAGAATACTTGCTGAAAATGCTGTGTGGAGACTGCATCACCTCAAGCACAGGCACCTTGAAGCAGGAAAACTCACCCCTCTTCCTGCTCTTGTTGCTTGCTTTCAAGTGACCAACACTTGCCTTGTTGTTTTGTAGGACAATTCTCGGGTGAAGACAGGTCCTGAGTTTGGTGCTACAGGTGCTTTAATAGTCTGAAAGCAAACCCATAGTGATCCAGGACAAACTGCCTTTCCTTTAGGGGAATATCCACAGGGAGCAGTACAATGACCTATGTAAGGCCTTGAGAAGCATAGGAAAAGGCCTGTCAGCTTCAGTCTATCTTGAGTGCTGCAGAAGGATCTGTCAGTGGAAATCTCTCTTTATAGAGCTTTCTGTTGAGAGCTGCTGTGAGGTCGTCCCTGTAATCCAACATCCAGGTAGTCCATGCCTCATACTGCCTCATCACTTCCCCAAGAACAAGGGAGATAAGGGAATAAAAGAATGCTAGAAATGGCTTTATCAATTGGCACCTCTACACCAGGTTTTCATTAAGACAGTGGATAATGGGGCCAGCAGTCTGTAGCTTTGCTTGAGAGAGCGATTTCTACACATATCCAAAACAACTAGCAAGCCCATTACCTTCTATCTCTGTTGTACAATAGCACCAAGTGGAGGATGTTAGTCACTTCTGGAAGAGGGAAAGGAATTTTACAACAAAGAATCACATCTTGCCTCTCTCTTTTTCCAAGATTTTGTCCATCTGTTCTTGTTATAAAAAAACAAACAAACCATTAATACAGTGCTTGGATGGAGCCTTCTGTTCAAGGCTCTTAAAGTGCTGTACAGATAATCACGGCTTTATTTGCCAAGAAAGAGTCTTTTAGAGATAAATATTAAATTATTTGCTTCCCACAGGGCAGATGCCAGAGATGCTGCATGTGTCTCCGTGTGGTGTCTCCGTGTGTGCATGTATGTTGGGCTGACATCACAACTGGGGCACACAGACTTTGGAGAACTTGCTCAATCCTCAGTTCCACCCCAGCATTCCCATGCCTATTTTGTCTGCCTCTGTTCCCTTGTTTGTAAAATATAGGCATTTCTTTTCTTCTGCTGTGCCTTTCACATCTCTGTGCTGTGACCTACCTTCAGCTGATGCACAGGCACATCCTGATCCAGTCCCTGTGGTACAGCATTTGGCCAGGGATCTGTGCTGGGTGCTTGTTTCTGCAGCATGGCATCACCAGAACTTTTAACAGCAAAATGCTGGGTGCTGGGCTGGCTGGGTTGAGTACCAATATCAGTGTAGCTCTGGCAACAGGACTCAATTTCAACTACCCTAACACTTTCTTTGATTTCTATGCAGGTTTTCTGCCTCACCGAGGCCTTTGCTACTGCTGCTACTGCAGTATTTTTGGTCCTAAAGGTAGCTCATAGGGCCTACTAGAGCTGCTGTCACTCCTCCCTCTGCATCACCAGTGAACTCACATAGCTCTAAATCCATTTGGTTGTGATGTGATGCAAGAACATGGAGCAGTGCATTGTTATAGCTTGTGGAATTAAGGCCCCTGATCTCAAATCTTCCTGGTTTTAATGTCATGAAGGTGCTAGTGGCACCTGTAAAGCACTGGAGGAAACTTACATGTGGTGAGGGCTATGAATTGAGGATCTCCCCTAGAAATGGCTTCCTGAAAATCTCCTTGTTGCCTGAAATATCAGAGCTAAGGACTGCCAGCCTGGGCTAGCAGCCCAGTCATGATGTTCTCTTAGTCACTTTTTTTGTCCTTTTTGTTGGTGGAATAGACAAAAGAATAAATTGGATAAATTGCCCCAGATGGAAAGCTTTTGTTATCAGGGAAGAAGCAAAGGCATCCAAGAAAGGAAGGAACCAAGTGTATCCAGCACTGAAATGTATTCAGGAACATCCCAGTTGCTACTTATCAGAAGTCAGAACCTCAGAGCCACAAAAAACCTCCATCTTAAATTACCTTAATAAGAGAGCAAACAATGCAAAGTTTGGGGTTTTGTTGTTATGGTTGTTGGGTTTTTTTTTCCCATGAAAAGTACTCTCTCTTCTTGTTTTGAAACAGATCTCATGATAGTTTTCAAAATATACCCTGCAAGTCTGAGCCGTTTATCCTAAATACAGACTCTCAGAGTTGACCTGACCTGAATAAAAAATGGCTTTCAACAACATCAGCCAGTCCCTGGGTCCTCCTCGTTGCAAAATTTTGTTACAGCTGGGCATGGGTGGCAGTTTCTGCTCAGGAGCTAAGAATGAGATGCATAAATGGGTAGGGTTTAGGAATATGGTGGGATTGTAGGATGTGCTAAGTGTAGCAAACAGGGCTTGAGTCATAGAGAAGAAATGGGCAGGTATTGTGCATAGACATAGTGAGAGACTGAGAAGCAATGGAGAAAAGCCAGGTCATCTATAAGAGGGTTGATATCAAGCTGTCCACACCCAGGAATAGTACAAACGGTGGTGTAAGTGCTTACTGTGTGTCTAAATCAGGAAATGCTCACTAGCAAAACCCCATGGACAAGAAGGACTTGTCTGAAAGGATCAACTGATCCTCTCTGCTACAGCAAGGAGTCTATTGGTCAGTTTTGGGTTGAAGTGCCTTTTCGTGTGATAACTGGGGGCTGACAAGGCTTCCTTGCCTCAGCAGAAACCTCAGCCTGCAGGACTGGGGTGCCAGCATCCACATTAAGAAGGCTGGTGTCTACTATGGGCTTTGGGTTTTGGCTCATAAATATGCCACATACAAGCAGAGAGGAACTGAGCTGCCTGCAAAGGGATTATGGCTCTTTTTAAGAGTCTAATATAATTTCAGAGGCACTTTTGGAGAATAATATGACAGGAATCCTGGGCAGCATGTCCAACTCTCTGACAGGGTTGGAGGAAAGCAAGACCCAAGACCTCAGATGTGTTCCTACTGATCTGTTTGCTCACCATCTCCCACCTTAGAGCTGTGAAACCGCTGAGCCTTTGGGTAGAGAAAGTCTCTCTGTTATGAGAGCACAGGGCTACTTGGTGGCAAGTGACATGGCAAAATGAGGTAGTTGAGGAGGGCAGGTGGGGAACAGTGGGAGTTCAGCACAGTGCGTGCTGGAGAGATTAGACTGTGTATTGTTGTGTAATTTCAATACAATGCAACACAATACAATACACCAGGTTGAAAGAGACCTTCAATATCATCGCGTCTAACCCATCAACCAATCCAACCCACCTGAACAACTAATCCATGGCACCAAGCACCCCATCAAGTCTCCTCCTGAACACCTCCAATGATGGTGACTCCACCACCTCCATGGGTAGCTGATTCCAATGGGCAATCACTCTCTCTGTATGGAACTTCTTCCTAACATCCAGCCTAAACCTGCCCTGGCACAGCCTGAGACTGTGTCCTCTTGTTCTGGTGCTGGCTGCCTGGGAGAAGAGACCAACCTCTGCCTGGCTACAACCTCTCTTCAGGTAGTTGTAGAGAGCAATAAGGTCACCCCTGAGTCTCCTGTTCTCCAGGCTAAGCAACCCCAGCTCCCTCAGCCTCTCTTCATAGGGCTTGTGTTCCAAACCCCTCACCAACTTCGTTGCCCTTCTCTGGACACGTTCCAGCAAGTCAACATCCTTCCTAAACTGAGGGGCCCAGAACTGGACACAGGACTCAAGGTGTGGCCTAACCAGTGCAGTGTACAGGGGCAGAATGACCTCCCTGCTCCTGCTGGCCACACTCTTCCTGATGCAGGCCAGGATGCCATTGGCCTTCTTGGCTGCCTGGGCACACTGCAGGCTCATGTTCAGCCTACCATCAGCCAGTACCCCCAGGTCCCTCTCTGCCTGGCCGCTCTCCAGCCACTCTGACCCCAGCCTGTAGCACTGCCTGGGGTTGCTGTGGCCAATGTGCAGAACCCGGCACTTGGATGTGTTCAGTCTCATGCCATTGGACTCTGCCCATCTATCCAGACTGTCCAGGTCCCTCTGCAAAGCCTCTCTGCCCTCCAGCAGATCACCTCCTTGTTGTGACTTGGCGTGACCTCCACTATACCCATGAGAATACCTCCAGTGAGTATCAATAGCCTCTTCTCCTGTGCCCTAATGTTTTTTTAATACCATGTAACTGCCAGAAAATAAGATTGTTTCTGGAAGCTTTCACTGCAACACTTAGTTATGCATTTCTCCAACTGTCTATGAATTCGGGATCCTTAGTTACCTACAGCCCAACACCTGCAAAAAGAAAAAGGTTAGGAATATATATTCACAATAGTTTTAAAACAACATTGAGAGTCCTTGTTACCTGGTCTGGTGGAGTACAAAGCCTGGCACAAATTGTTGAAGTCCTGGACTGGGATATTTTGAATTATTCTAGCTCACCAATGAAGTAGTCAGTTACAAAGCCGTAAACTATGCATACAAACTTCCACATAGCTTTAGTTCCACCTTTTACTTTGTCAAGGTTCACAACTTCTCACAGCACTCAGATATTCAGCAGCATGTGAGTTATGTGCTCTCCATCAGAGAGTTCTTGTAGTTAGCTTTGATGGATCTTAGATTAGCTGCAAGCTTAAGACATAACATTGTGCATGTTGAATCCAAGTTGGGAAGGATTTATGAGGCTACATAAGGGCCTAGAGTGTTCCAAGCAGTACCCATGGATTGGTGAGAGGAGAACACATGAAATGAGTGAATATAAGGACTGTACTGTAAACTGATAGTTCAGGGAGTCATAGTTGCTCTTGTTGACAGGATCTCAGATCATTCTGTAAGGAATTCATGGAATCATAGAATGGTCTGGGTGGGAAGGGACCTCCCAAGGTCATCTAGTCCAACACCCTCTACAGTAAGCAGGGGCATCCTCAACTAGATCAGGTTTCCCAGAGCCCTGTCAAGCTGCTTCTTGTTTATACTATACCAGCACTGAAAATTAATATCTGGGAGACACAGTGAGCATCTGAGACTTGAATAAGCCATTAGTCATATGAAAGGAAGGAGTGCAAGATACATTTCCCTACATATCCAGTGTGATGTTTTACTCACTGGACTATGCTAACTGCTCATGTACGTGCCTGGGTGTGGTTATGTACAAACACCTGTAAGCACATCCAGCTTCAAAGAAGCACAGAAACAGATCAGACATCACAACCAGTGCTAGAACTGCCTATCAGTATGGCATGTGACAAGACTAAAGAAGAGTAAAGAGGCTCCTTTGGATGGCTTTTCTGAGAAGGGAGTGATCTGGCACGTAAACTTGTTGATTCTCTCTGAGCTGATATCTCATGACCTTTGGCATTCTGATCCTATCTTCCGTGCTGGGACACAGGAACGTGGTATTAGCAGCAGAGTTATGACCCAGGATCCATCTCTGCTTAAGCCTCCTGTGTCCTCCTTTGGTCTCCTATGTCCTGGCTCTCTGGGAAACTAATACTTCCTGATCCCTCCATGTAAGTGCTGTGTAACCTGCACCTTGTAACTAGCTCAGCTCAGTGGTGAGTGGATGCTGAAGGGATGAAAAATCCCCTGAGCCAAGCCCTGAAGTGGTTGGCAAGAACAGGTCGATTGTCTGATTTGGTGGTGACAGCACTCCACCCTCCTTCTGTAAATGCCTCCTATCTCCTACTGCCAGTCATAACAGAAATACAGACATAGCTTTTCTCAGGAGGATCTAAATGTTCTGGTTGCTATTTGGTAAGGGGGATGTTTCTCCAATTAATAATTAAGTGGAGCTCTGGCTGGAGGAAGGGGCTGCAGAGATGTCAAAGTGAAATGGGGAGAGCATTTTAACCTTTCTGAAGCTTTCCTGCAAATCAGCAGCAGGTTTGCCTTGTGGGTCCTGGCCAGTTCTTGTTCTACAGCGTACAGCCAAGGCTGGCCAGCAGAGAATGGCCTCACGGGGACTCTGCCAACTTCCATGGCTCACGGGCCCATCTTTTCTCTCTCCTTGGCAGTACAAATATGCTGCAAGGAAACTGCTACCTACCACTCATGGCTTCATTCTGTCCTTATTCTCTTGAGCAGAGATGGAGGGTCCTGGTAGGCACTGGGGGCAGCAGATTTGGAACAGCAGTTGCAGGACTGATCAGCTGAGAAGGAGCAATGGAAAGACTAGCATGGTCTGTTGGACGTGGTGTCAGACTGGAAGTTCAGAGACCTGAGCTTTCATCATCCTAGATTACTTAGGCAGAAGAGACTGCAGTGATCATCTCTCCCCATGCACTGGTCTTCATTCCATGGTGGCACCATGAGAAATCTGCAGGGCCCCAGGCAAATCACTGCATCACCTCATGTCTTAGTTTCCACAGCCGTAAAGTAATACTTGGTTAGCTTGGTATCCTACAAACAAAAGGCTCTTTTCAGGGGCAGAAATGGGAAAGATTGATTGTTTTGACATATCCAGGTAGAACTTCTTGAGGCAGACCCTTCACCAGTATGAATCAACACAGCCTGAAATATTTTGCACTGTGAAACATTCACTATTGGACCCCACACAGGGTCTTCAGGTGGCTTACTTGTCCTTACAAAAAATGCAGAAGGAAATATGAGACAAGACTCAGATCCATTAATTGCTACATGTCTTCTCAAGCTTGAGCTGAGCTGACACTGAAGATCACCACAGCACTCACACAGCCTTGTCCACCACTGGGGAACCTGCTGTGATACAGGCATTAAAGTCAAAAGTATAAGTCTCTAATTCACCTCACAAGCTGTCTAATATTGTATGAGGTTCTGTTCTTCTACTCAATAGATGCTGCCATCAGTAGATATCCTAAAGCTTTTCTGGTTTACTTATGTCTTAGCAGCTGCAGAACAAGACCTGCAGTGGTTTGGTTCTAATATTCTTCTCAGCAGCACCACAATGAAGACGGTGTGAGAGATTTCTCACCAGCACAGAGCCAAACTCAACAAACAAAGCTCTTAAGTAAGGAACAAGTAAGCCAGGAATGACCTCCAGAATTCATTGTGCTCCAGAAGAGAGCCTTTCCCAAGGTCCTCTCCAGTTTGTCTTCCTGTTACTATTGCCAAGTGGTGCCTTTGCCCTGGAAGATGCAGCACCTCTCCTTGCTGCAGTCAGTCATCTCACCTCTGAAGTGCGTAGCTCAGGGGTCAACTTCAAGTTAGGCTTTGGAGGAGCACAGGAGAAAAGGACGGCCCCTTGCCTACAAAACTTACTTAGACTACAAGCCCACATTGGCCTCTGCTTCTTTTGCTCCTGTTTGATTCCATCTGCAATTCTTTCCTGAGAAATGCATTTTGGGTCCCAGGTACTTTCTGCAGTCTGATCTCCAGGACATTGCTCACAAGTGCAGCCACCACACTGACCTGGCTTGCCCTGCCTAGAGACATCATTTGTAACATGTCGCTGCATGAATCAAGCCATGTCACTGAAGCACATTCATCCACCTTCCTCTTGTCCTTAGCCAGTGATCTGCAGACAGCTCAGAAGCCAGGGTCTTAGGGGCAAGACTCCTGACAGCATACTGCAGTGTTTGAGTGAGAATCAGGAGGCTTGCTCCTGAATCTGTCCCTGTCTCACTGCTCATCTTGTCTAACACGTGACTGATTTTTTCTTCGCTTTAGCCCATCTCTCTGCTCTTTCCCATGTCATTACCATTAAAAGCCTCAGGGCTACTTCTGATCCCACACACCCTGGATTTGGTACTGCGTCTGCCTTTGACAGGGAAGGCTGCCCCAGGACTAACAGGTTGCAGAGTAACTCTATGTCCTATTTTGGGGCTGTGTCACAGATTTTGGAGATGAGTCCTTTGCATTTGTGCCCCCTTATCGCACCTCTCTGTGCAGCGTGGTTGGTAACAGCTCCCCCTCCAGCAGCATCAGCAAAGAGACAGTTTGCTGGGGGCTTCGGAGGGTGAAAATCAGCTTGGGATAGGAAAATGTCCAAGCTGACTTGTACCATTAAGCTGTCAGCAGGATGTGCTGAGGTGTTTAAATATTGATGCAAACACAGAAGAAATAGTTGCCTTCTTCCGGAACAGGAGAGGGATTTACAGCATAAGACATCTCAGAGCTCTTTGCCAGCACTGCATAGGTCACAGCTGTCCCTCCCTGCTACCAAGCACACGGTAACCGTGGCGGTGAAAAACCCTCATCTCCTGTCTTCCCAGATCCAGGAAAGTGGAAACCAAGTAAGGCAATACTCTAAGAAGCACAGAGAGATAGATTCACTGAGGAAAAGGTTTTCCTGCACCTAAGGGGGAATCCTCAGCCTGAGGGATAAAGAATCTGATGGAAATGTTGAGAGCTCGAAATCGAACCTCTCCTTTGGATGTGGTTTTGATGGGGGCTCATGACAGAGAGTACAGAGAGCTGCTGAGCTCACACTTTGCTGTCCAGGAGATGGAGTTTTGTTATTCAAGCCTCCCCAGCAAAATCAAATATTTGCAAGTGGAGGGAAACTTTATTCCTGGGGATGTTTTCAGTGGGCTTCCTGCTGAGCTTTCTGCCAGCAGCTTGTAACTCTGAGCCAGATTCACAGGCATGAATATTTTGGTACTTTTGTACTTCAAAATATTCAGTCTCCCTCGCCTGTGCCCAGGAAAGGTGAAGAAGCTTTTGCCTTCCCTCTCAACATGTTTCCAAACTTAAATCCAGGCATGGCTGAGCTTCTTACTCTTGGTGTTTTTCTTAAAGCAGTTGGGAAAGTGGAACATGGAGTCACTGAGGGGGTCTGGATGGGGGATGACGGATGGGTGTGAGCTGAGCCAGAAGGATCACAACCTTGAACCGCATTTTGAACAAAATATCATCTTTGATGAGGTGGAAATGAGAGTCAGGGGTTTCCCCCTATCTGCTGCGAGTGCAAGCTCACAGTTAGACCTCCTACTTAGAGTCATTGCCTAGTTTTGTTGCACATGAGAACGACTGCTAACAGCCCTGGCCTCATTCGGGGACAGCATCACGTCCCCCCAACCAGGAAGCCTCCTCCATGGCCGCACCCCACTCAGCTCAAGGGCTTTTCCCAAATCTAGCTCCCAGCTGGGCTGGCTGTCGAAGCAGCACAGCAGGGCTTTCTGGCTGCAGCTGCTGTAACACAGCTACGCAGGTAGGGCTCACCACTGGCTAGTCTTTATTTTCCTGATGCCAGTTTCTCTAATTATAGACCTGTGGCTATAAACCAATCGACTCCGTTTTTGAGGCTCGTTATTGGACTTCGGATGTCAGGCTGAATTTTTCCTAACTGTCCATAATAACAGTAATAGCCTGACTTCCACCATGAGACAATTAACCTTCTTAAAGTTTAGTGCCTCAGGCTGTGCCTCAGAAAGATTCCCTCTACAAAACAGACAATTACCTTTACTTAATAATCTTTCCCTTTTTAATCTGATATTAGTGTCAAAGTAAATGTAAAGGGCAGCCCTCTATGTCCCCTCTTAAGTACTTTAAATGCCTGTCCATGAAGGCTAATGAGCTGCCATTTTGCTTCATCTAGATTTTCTGTGGATCTAATGACATTCTGCAGCATCTTCCTTTAAAAAATAACCAAAAAATCCATACCCCAAGGTATAGCTCTGTTTTAACTTGCATGGAAACTTTGTACATGGGGGGAGCATAACTCATGATGCAGAAAGAAAAATAATGATGTCTAAACTACACAACAAGGCAAAACTTACTCAGCATTGGCCTGAGACAGGTTTAAGGCTGGTATCGCTGGAAAGCAGTGATTTCAGTGTCTGTAAAGCAGGGATTTCTCACTGGAGCTTTGTAGGGTTAGTACCAGCCCTTTCTGTTGACTGGTGCAGATGTGGGATAGGAAGAGAGGGCTGGGCAGTTTTACAGTTTCCTAGGCATCTGTCTGTCCAGCACACACAACAGTCTGTCAGTCCCTGCCAGTCAGTAATGGCTGCAAGCAGTTCTGGGCCCCTCAATTTAAGAAGGACCCTGAGACTCTTGAATGTGTCCAGAGAAGTGCAGCAAGGCTGGGGAGAGGCCTTGAGCACAAGCCCTACGAGGAGAGGCTGAGGGAGCTGGGGTTGTTTAGCCTGGAGAAGAGGAGGCTCAGGGCAGACCTTATTGCTGTCTACAACTACCTGAAGGGAGGTTGTAGCCAGGTGGGGGTTGGTCTCTTCTCCCAGGCACCCAGCACCAGAACAAGAGGACACAGTCTCAAGCTGTGCCAGGGGAAGTTTAGACTCGAGGTAAGGAGAAAGTCGTTAGTCATTGGAATGTGCTGCCCAGGGAGGTGGTGGAGTCACCATCCCTGGAGGTGTTCAAGAGGGGATTGGACGTGGCACTTGGTGCCATGGCCTAGTAGTCATGAGGTAGGTGGTGACAAGTTGGACTTGGTGATCTTTGAGGTCTTTTCAACCTTATTGATTCTATGATTCTACACAGCACAAGCACAACTACTATGTGGATGTAATTTCTTTATGGGTTGCTGCTCATGGTAATTAATATGTACAATGTTCGTAACTGCAGAGACGTGAAGTGCCCTCTCAGGGAAGAAGTTGTTGCTCTGCTGACCCTGTAGTGTGCAGTTTCAGTGAGAGTTCTCTAATAATCTTGCATTCAAACAGCACAAAAAAAAATTCTGAGAGAACTCTAAAGCTGCAGGCACTTCCCTATCATGTGAGCAAGCACTGTTTTTCTTAGAAGGCCGGTTAAAAACAGCAAACAAAGCAGGCTCAAAACCCCGGAAAAGAAGGACTATGGCTGCTCTTGGCAAAGATGCTCAGTTCAGGTGTAGGAAGAGGGGGACAGCCTCTTCTGCTTGATGGCAAGCAACAGGAATGGAGGAAATGGTTACAAGCTGTGCCAGGGGAGGTTGAGGCTGGATATTAGGAAATATTTCTTCACTGAAAGGGCTCTCAAACGTTGGAATGGTCTGCCCAGGACTATTGGTCTGCCCGGACTGCATAGGCACCGTCTCTGGGGTTGTTCAAGCTGTGTGCAGACCTATGGACATGATTTAATGTTGACCCTTCAGTGCTGGGTTGAGGGTTGGACTGGGTGATCTTTAAGGTCTCTTCCAAGCGGATGTATTCTGTGATTCTCAAATCTGGTTTCGGATGCAGAGTACTCCCACACAAAACAGAACATTGCTTTCATTTGCTTTATTACAGTGCCCCTGCTAAGTCCATTGCCTTCTGCTCAGCCAACATTTACTCTCCTCTTGTAAGAGTGCTCAGGTTTCATCATCTCAACATAATGAGGTTTATATTATTTTTTTATTATAATAGAAGCAGCCTCGGGTTCCTAATCAAGATATGGGGCTAATTGCTATGGAAACCTAATTAGGCAGCCTGTGTCTCAAACTCTGTAAATATTTATATATGCACTTAACCATCTGCATGCAAACCAACCCACCCCAGCCATGGGAATGAAGCTTACCACATGCTTCAGTGTTGATAGGAATGGGAGTCTCCTTTAAGGCAAAGTTTAGCTGTGCTGCAACAAGTAGAGAGGAGCATGCAGTGGTAATCAGGTTGGGATCATGTGTGTTCAGATGAGGATCAGATCAGATAGGAGCTGGGTTACAGGTTTGAGTTAAGAGCCGAAAAGAACTTTGGAGCTGCTGCAACTTTTTGTTATCTTGTAGAATAATAATTAAAAAGATGTGAGTCATTGTACCAGACACAAACACACACATAAAAATACAGGGATGTATGAAGTCTCCCCGGCCAGAATAAACTAACAGGTGTCCTATGCCCATTTTTAGCATAGCATTTTAAACATTATTTGAAGAAAAAAGAAGCCAATCTTGGAACTCACTTTGCATGCATGAGTGGGTTCAAATTTACATGTTTATTACAGCTGAGAGAAAATTCCATGTTAGCTTTAAGTACAAACACTTTAGACCACTAAGGTATTAACTTTAGAAGCCGAATATATGGAACTAATCAAAGCTCTTTCATAAATAGATTAATGAGGAGACGAAAAAAGAAATGCACAAGCTGCTGGGTTTTGAACAGTCAGATCATCTGTGGAGGCTTTCTTTATTTACTTGCTTACTTTAACCAGCGTTTTAATTCATTGTTTTTTACCTGTCAGTTGTGGGAAGGCGAGGTAGAGCCAATTTGCCAAACACACAGAGTTGCTGGCAGATACAAATACAATAATGCAGCTGGAGCTCTCTGCGTGAAACCCCAGGTCCTGCTGCTGATCTTTCATTTCTGCTTTTGAATCTGTCGTCCATCTTTTCTGCAGCCACTTATCCAAACCTTGCTCCCTCTTATGCAGACCTCTGATCTGTATGGGATGTTCCACGGTGGGAACAGAGGTAGGGAACAAGGGCATTTAATTTAGCAAAACCAGCATTGCAGCATCAAACCAAGAGCAGTAGATTTGCTGCCACAAAAGCTGAAGATGCCCTTCCTGAGACTTTCTCCTCAAGCATGTTGTCCGTTTAATGCTGTTTTCTTCCTAGTAAGTAACCCTGTATGCAGAAAGCAGTGGAACACACCAATACAAAGAATAAAAACAACTCCAAAAGAAAGAATTAAATTAAACTCCCACGACCTGTTCTTAAACCTCGTGCTAGAAGCCGAGGGGGACAGACTGGGGATGGGGCTGCTCAGAACAAACGTTTCCTGTGCTGCCTGAGTCACCGCACAGTTCAGCAGCGCAATCCTGTCTGGGACGCTTTGCAGACCTCAGTGCCATTCAGGACTGTAAATTTCCTTCCTGAGTTTGTTAGCAGCGAACAATGCGTGTGCAAAAAAACCACCCGAGCCCACTATAGCTACTGGTGTTATGCAAAAGAGCCAATGCATAAGGAATCTCCTTTAGAGGAGCCATGCAATGCGACACCAACCACCACAGAAAGCAGAGTAGCACCGAGATAAAGAAGGGATCTGCATGAAGCTAAAAATTTTCCATTAAACACTCTTCTTTTAACCTGGCTCTTGAGTAACCTTTCCATTTATTTTTTTTTCTCCAAAGTTACATCACTTCTGTACAAAATATTAACTTCTTACCAAACCAACCAAACAAGAAACTCCTCTCTCTTTGCTAATCTGAGTAATTTTGACCCTGGGAAAATGTCACTGGATGTACCTCAGCAAAATTTTAGTTCAGAGACCTCAAGTCCTCACTAGCCTCCAAGATGCAGGTTTCCCAGATGTTATCCTGACCCCAGGAAGGGCTCCCAGAAAAGAGGGACTAATGAGCAGAAGTACCAGTATCACAGTGTCACAGTATCGCTAAGGTTGGAAGAGACCTCGAAGATCATTGAGTCCAACTTGTCACCGTAGACCCCATGACTAGACCATGGCACCAAGTGCCACATCCAGTCCCCTCCTGAACACCTCCAGGGACGGTGACTCCACCACCTCCCCGGGCAGCCCATTCCAATGGCAAATGACTCTCTCAGTGAAGAACTTTCTCCTCACCTCCAGCCTAAACTTCCCCTGTTGCAGCTTGAGACTGTGTCCTCTTGTTCTGGTGCTGGTTGCTAGAGAGAAGAGGCCAACCCCTTCCTGGCTATAACCACCCTTCGGGTAGTTGCAGAGAACAATGAGGTCGCCCCTGAGCCTCCTCTTCTCCAGGCTAAACAACCCCAGCTCCCTCAGCCTCTCCTCACAGGGCTGTGCTCCAGACCCCTCTCCAGCTTTGTTGCCCTTCTCTGGACATGTTCAAGTGTCTCGATGTCCTTCTTAAACTGAGGGGCCCAGAACTGGACACAGGACTCAAGGTGTGGCCTAACCAAAGCAGAGTACAGGGGCACAATGACCTCCCTGCTCCTGCTGGCCACATTATTCCTAATGCAGGCCAGGATGCCATTGGCCTTCTTGGCCACCTGGGCACACTGCTGGCTCATGTTCAGGCATCTGTCGATCAGCACCCCCAGGTCCCTCTCTGTTTGGGAGCTCTCCCACCACTCCGACCCCAGCCTGTAGCTCTGCATGGGGTTGTTGTGGCCAAAGTGCAGCACCCAGTGCTCCATGGAAAACCGAGTGTGAGCAGGGCTCTGTGGGAGAATGGTGCCAAGCTCCCTGGTGCACAGACAGCAAGCCTTAATTTCCATTTCCCTATCTTTCAGTTTTTCACTCAGATGCCTTTTTTTTTTTTTTTTGTCTTATAGGAAGATTACATTCCAATTGCTGCTGAAGTTAAGCCTTAAGCAAAGAAAATTCCAACTTTTCTTTCTAGCTGAAATGTGTCTCTTCTAAAGTTTGCCCAAAGCTTCAAGATGAAAGAAAAAAGCCATGGGATTCAGAGGAACTTGATAGTTGTCATGTTTAAAAGGTGAGTTTGCCTTTATAAATCGAGCTTGTCTTTATATGGCAGAAAGGAGAGTAGCAGAAGTGACAACAAAACACGCAGCTGTTTTTTGGTTTGCAGTTCACTGTGAAGAGTTGTTTTCACCCTCTCCTCCTTCTCCCTTTAGGAAGAAGTGTTAAATTAGCAATGAAAACAGCACATTAGCTGACAGGTACCGCAAATAATCTAATCATGAGACAGCATTTAAAAAGCCAACAATTCAGCATGTTGGGGATGTTAGGGTTATTTTCTCCAGCAATTACATCTCATAAAAGCTCTCTTTGGATATTTAATGGGTTGCAGCTAAAGAATTTTCAAAGTACATTTCAGAGTTGCTGGTAATTGAAAAGGATCAAGTGTTCCATACTCACTGCTAAGTTTTACAATTGATTGTGGCACATCCCAAGTTCAGCTCCTTCAGGAGGAAGCTGGCAGTGCCTGACACTGAATGCTGCAAAGGAGAGCTTGTCTACGCATAAAGGAGCAGAGACAGAACGCAATGCTGGGCATCTTGAGTAAAAAGCCTTACTCAGCCAGGGCCCAAAAGTGACTTTTCTTAATGCTTATTTTTAACTAACTGTGAACTTCTGCAATAAGTACAAAGTGCTGCTTGGCTCCTTAAATAGCTGCAATGACGAGCTGGCGCTCGCTCCTGTTACTATGTGAATTTATGGAGCTGTTGTCACACGCTTTGTTAGAGGAAATATACGGCGGTTCTGTCATAGGGACTGGACACCTATAATTCTCGTTTTCTTTGCCTGCTCATAAATCCCTGCTGCTCAGCTGCTCTGTTATTATACTCAGGCTGCTGTCATAATCTCATTGCTGGAGCAAGGCTATCACAGCACCTTGCCGGGGAAGCGCTGAGTCACCAGTATCGCTCCAGTGGAGATGAAATGCTGCACAGGGCTGGTGTCTGCCTGCCTTGGAAATGAGATTCATGTGCCTACATCTGCTTCAGGGGCATGCCGACAAATAGCTCACCAGTGGATGCTGAAAGGCACTGGTGACTTGGAAATGCCACTTCTTTGTGTAGGTTTTGCCATCTTGGATAATGTTAAGGGGTTTTGGTGCCTCACTGGCACCAAAGCAAAGGGACAAACTTTGCCTTCTGATTTTCCTCTGAGACCTTGCCTTTTCTTCCCATCTTCCTGTTTTTCGCTCAGGTCAATGCACCGGCTACACAGCACTTGGTAGCACTTCGTTCGTGCACACAAAGCTTTGCCTTGCCTTGCCCTGCAGGCCTCCGTCGGCTGGCACTCAAGAAGTGCAAAGTCTTTTGTTGCCCTTACATCTTCAGTCTAGCTCAGGATCGGTTTGATCGTGCCAGCTGCCCTCTCGCACCCTGTGCTTTTGCTGCAGTGCGGCTTCTTGTCTGATGCCGGAGCTGCTCTGTGCACAGGCTTTGCTCTCACAGCTGCTCTGTTCTCTCTGCTTCTCTGGCCTCTGAACCCCTTTCATCTTGCCCTGCCGTTCACTGCAGCCAGCCTTCTTCATCTTCTCCTCTCTGCCTATGGAGATGCCCTTTCGAAACCTGTGGTAGGCCTCATCCAAATTGCTCTTTGAAGACCTCCTTTGCAATGGGGCAGCAACCTCAAGGAGCCCTGTGCCAACCCATACCATGTTGTCAGTGACCGCTGCTCTGCTGCCTAACCTCTGGGAAATTACTGCTCTCCCCTGTGCCTCTGCTTCTCTTTCTGGCTTTCATGTGGCTTTTCTACTCAGGACAGAGGCTGATGTGTGTGACAAGCCTGACAGCACCGTGACAGCCTGGTCTCAGCTGGGAACGCTGGCATAATGCAGGTACTAACCACAGTGCTGTCAGCCATGCCTCTGCTGTGAGCCATGGTTCTGCTCTATCCCTCACCTGCACAAACACCAGTCAAGCCTGTCTTTAATCTCCACTCTTTGGAGGCAAATGAGGCCTCCCAGGAAAAAAAGTTTGGTTTGCGTAGCTTCTCCCGCACCTCTGCAGGAACAGTAGAGACTAAAACATGGCTGTGTTTATTCCAGCATTGGGCTGACAGCATTGCAGGTCTTGGTTCCCTGTTGGAGATGAGGAGGAACGCCCTGGCTACATCTACCTGTGACCCTGCTGCCAGCCCAGATGCCACCAGAAGCATCAGCTAGGGATTGGGACATCACTGAGATGCTCCTGGGTGTATTTTCTGTGGCTTTAGTCTCCCTCCAGGTTCCTGCTACTGAGCATCTGTGACTCATCCCAACAGCTCACAAAGGGGCCAGTGTCAAGGAAAGGCATATTCCATAGGAAGGGAAATCCCCAAGGACAGAAGGCTGCCGTAATCATTGTCTCAGGAAGTACACAGCTCTCAGGAATGATGCTATATTCTTTACCCATGGCCTGTGCAGTACCATGAGGTCTAGAGGCAGCAGCCGTGCAATGAGACGCCACACAACCTTGTCAGGCATTGACTGTCCCCTGACTCCACTGAGGGAGGGCTCAAGGATGTCCCCATCTGTGCTGAAAGGGAGGGGAGGCAGACATAGAGTCTCCCCTCAGCACTGTGTGCGAGCCTGCCTCTCTGTAAAGAGGTCTATTGATCAGAACCCATTGCCAATTACTTCCCGGAGAAGCAAGCAGAGACTGAAGCAAGGTTTGTATCTCTGATACATACTTTCCTCCCTGGGGCAGCGCACTTACCCCTGCTTCACCATCGGAAAAAGAGGGAAGGGCATAAGGCAGCCCAAGGATACTCTCTAAAAGGCAGAGTGACAGAGCTGGCACTGCCTGGAAAAGCTGCTGGGTACCAACTGAAGAAGCTTAATCCCTGCTCCTCCCATTTTGACCATAAAATTACACATTTTGGTGACAAAAGCTTCCACCTGGAGAGCTTGATGAAAACCATGGGAAGGTGTTGGTTCTAGGCAGGAATTTGCTCTACTACTGTGCTCCTCTGGAGCTTTCATAAGTAGGTTTCTTTGCTACCACAACAGAAAGAACACCTCTTTCATAATGAATTGCCTTCAACTACCATGAACCACACTTAGGAGTTTGGGTTTGTTTTTTATTTAATATGGAAGCATAAAAAATTAAATCTCTGTTGGATTTTTTAAAGCAATTATTTTAAGCACAGTGAATAAACAAGGAGTGCCTGACAAACACCTGTTATTTTTCCCATCGTGATCTTGGCTGCTGCTGAACAGTCAGAAATGCTGCTCTTTATAGGATCAAGTGTGTTTATCTGGCAGAGAAGAATAGGGTTTGTTTTCACCATAGAATAATGCACTGGCTGCCGTATAAAGTGCAGCACCAACTTCTACTGAATAGAAGGCATGTGTTCCTTGGCTTCCTCCTGCTTGCTGACATATTGGTGAGACTCAGTTGCTTCCATCCCAGAACAGGCACCTCAGACACAGGCAGAAAGAACTGGGGTCATTTCACTACCCGCTTCTCAAAACTTCTGGGTTTGCCTTGAACGTGGAGTTGAGCTGCAGTACAAAAGCTGTCCCTTAGTCTTCTGAAGAAAGCAGGGGATGCCAGGTATGGGCTTCTGAACTTCAGTAGGAGTAAGGTCTATCTCAAAGTCAGTATTTCCAACAAGAACTGGAAAAGGGAAAGCTGGAAACAGTTCTGGGAGGTTCTCATGGTGAAATGCTTCTTCCTTACCCCTTTTCCCCAGCTCCCTACCTGGATGCTCCAGGCTGGTAGTGTCACAGGGACAGGATAAAGGGGGATCTGCTCATACAATAGCATCCAGCACACGGGCAGAACAGTGTGTGAACCTGGGGCGGAGGGATTACAGTAGCAGTTGGCTGGCTCAGCTGACCTGACTGAGCTGATGCTTCCTTCTTTTCCAGCCTTAACCTTTGCTGAAGGTTGTTGCCTCCTCTCAGCCATCTTCCCTCTGGGTCAGAGGATGCTACAAAACAGCTGAGCCAGAGCACCATGAGCAGAGAGCACAGCCTCAAGGAAAGGAAAGAAGAGGTCAGAGGTGTCTGGGACTGCAGGGCAGATGAGACAAGGCATAGCAGTTGACAGCAATGGGTTTGCAGCATGCACTTGGTATTGCAGGTCAGGCTGAGATGACCCGACCAGTAACTTCTCCACAGAGACAGCACAGATCCTTTGTCTTCCCTCCCTCAGGTAGCAACCAACCGCCAGTGTTATTTTTCAAGTGCATGTCACAGGACAACAAGGCTCTCTAACGAGCTAAGACAAGCATCACACTAGCCCGTAGCAGGCATGATTTTAGCAGGGACATTTTCAAAGCTCGATCACAGCCAGCCAGCAACAGTTCTGCTTCCTGGCTTTTGCTGGCCGTTGCTACGGGAGGAGGTGTGTTTCTAACTTTTCTTACTGCTCAAGACTTTCCCATAAACCAAGGCACATTTTGAAGCTCAGTTAAAGTCCAGAAATATTGTGCTGGAGAGAGGTGAAGGGGCGTTGTGATTGACTCCTTTTGGTGCTTGTGTTTTCAAGCAGTTCAGATACCCCGGTGGCTAGGTTTCCCCCTTCTCCTACTGGTCTGTTACTGGTTCTGCACTAGATCTGTGCTCTGACCGGCAAGGTGCCCTAAGCAGGATGTGGTGTGGGGACAGGAGAGAAGGTTGCCATGTGCAGGAGAGAACAGAGGTTTGCACTCCGGATTTGTTGGTTTAGCAAAGCGCTGCAAGCCAAGCAAAATTGCCTGGGGTCTGAAGACCTTTGAGAGAAGCAAAGAACTTGCAACAGTTCCATTGCAGAAGTTTTATTCCTGCTGCTTCAGAAGTCTCTAGTTTCGTGAGCACAAAGGTAGCCAGTCTACACTGCTCATTCTGAGCTCCTGCATGGTGAATGGGGACAGCAGGAACTTTCGCCAGCTCTTGGCTAATGGCAGAAAAGATGTTTTTAATGGTTAAGGCGTAAGACAGGTAGCAGAGAGCAGGCTTCCATCCTGGGCGTTGTTACCAGTAAACTGTGTGTGAACAAATCCCTCAGGCCAAAATTTTCATTGCCCTGCCCTTCTGAAAATCAGGCCACGAGTTGCGTAAATATGGGTGTAGGTATCTAGCAGTAGGCAGCCAGGTTGGAACATCTTGGCTTTAATCCCTGTGCCTGAGTTACTTCATTTATAAAACAGAGATAATTCTCTGCTACCTCGAGGGATGCTCTGAAGCACAACTCTATTGATGCTGGTAAAGCATGTCCCAGCTCGCTGGGTAGCTATTATTCTACACTTGACAGAAATTGGATATGGCAGAGCTGAACAAGTGCTCTCGGTGTAGTTTTCTCTGCTGCCACCAGACAGCCTTTGAGTCACAATTCCTCCTCCTGCAGTGAGACTGAGTGGACTAGGTACACTTCTGGCATTGCCACAGCTCCATACTGCAGCCTCAAAAGCTACAAATGTCCCAGTAGCTCTGCCTCTGCCTGTCACTGCTCCAGGGTACTCGTACTGGCAATAGGACATGCATCTTTCCCTCTAGGGAGGAGTATAAGAATTGCCAGGACACTTTGTATGGTGATTTTGGAAACAGCTCCTGTTAGGAAGAAAAAATGGTTTGTATCTTCCCAAGTTTATGCAGTTTGCTTTCTCATAGCATGAATGCAGCATCTCTGCTGTGAGGCCAGCTGCATGTAGAAGCAAATTAAAAGAGCAAATTGATTCAGAATATCTCTGGAATTGGACACTCTTCTTCTGGGATAAAAGGTCTCTTCCTCTACTTAGCATAAGCTGGTGATAACAGGAAGCATTCCCATCAATTTCCCACAAAGACAAACCCTTAATTAATCCCATGATTTCCACATTATTTTCATAGTCAGCAGCAAGACACTCCTTCCAATGGAACAGGGCTCCATCTTCCTTTTCACCAGGAAAACATCTAGGAAAAACAGAGATGATGCATCATTTTGTGCTAAGAAACATATATTTATATAGCAACAACTCTAATGAAGCAAGATTCTTATTTGCAGAATGCTGGCAGAACAAATACCTCTAAATCCTGCACTTGAAGTCGCTTTCCAATTTAAATGATAAGATGCCGGCAGTAAGGCTGTTCTGTTGAACAGGAACTAGCTGCTTGGGTTTCATCCTCTGTCCCGTTGGAAATTAAAGCATAGAGGAAATCTTGAGAGAAGCATGTTATTCCAGGATCACAAGGTGAGGTGATTTAAAGTTGGGTGCCTGTCTTCCATTACAACTGTGCTATCTTCTGAGTTTCAGCCCTCACCATAATGACAAATGAACCTCCGTGCCCACTTTTGCACCCAACTGGTTTCATATCAGGCAGTTTCACTGCCCACACATGGGTTAGATAAAAGAGGAGTCTTGGGCTCTTTTGCAATCCTCTTACCTCCCCAGAAACTTTCTGCAATCTCCATTATCTTGAACAAAGGGTGAGCTAAAAGATGAGTGGGATACTTCATTATAACCTCTGGCTGTGCAATGAGTCACACCTCTGATTTTGAAATGCAACATAATAAATTAAGAGGGCAGTAGTGAGACTGAGCTGACAACCTGATAATAAAAATACTGGGCAACTTGTCAACTTCAGCTGAGTAACCAAAGAACGACACTTTCTGCCAAGCACAGGCAAATGAAAGGCTCTCTTTGCTGCACTGTTGTCGTGTTGTGGCCAACAGCAATGTCTAGTGGTTCAATAAAATGTAAACACTGACTATATTCTCTTGAGCCAACTTCTCTTTTCTTTTTCATCACGAAGAAGGAAGGTTGGCATCTAGGAGTCTGAAATAAGGCATGAGAGCTGGGACGCCTGCTTTCGGTTTATATTATGCCAACAGAAACATCTCCATGACTCAGTTTACCTCCATGCAAGATGGCTTTATAGATGGGGATTTAGAAAAGTGTAACTACTGCTAGCCTGGTCCTCAGAAGCAAGCTACTGATTAATTTTATACAATACAATACAATAAACCAGGTTGGAAGAGACCTTCAAGATCATCGCGTCCAACCTATCAACCATTCCAACCCACCCAAACAACTAGATCATGGCACCAAGCACCCCATCAAGTCTCCTGAACACCTCCAATGATGGTGACTCCACCACCTCCCCGGGCAGCCCATTCCAATGGGCAATCACTCTCTCTGTATAGAACTTCTTCCTAACATCCAGTCTAAACCTGCCCTGGCGCAGCTTGAGACTGTGTCCTCTTGTTCTGGTGCTGGCTGCCTGGGAGAAGAGACCAACCTCCGCCTGTCCACAACCTCCCTTCAGGTAGTTGTAGAGAGCAATAAGGTCACCCCTGAGTCTCCTCTTCCCCAGGCTAAGCAACCCCAGCTCCCTCAGCCTCTCTTCATTTATCACCATATACAGTCACTTCACTACAGCTGTCAAACTAACCATCAAATGTACTTTACTTGCTCAGTGGTACAAGGCCTTGTGGTGCAGGGCAGGCTCGCTGTGTTGGGCCAACTCAGTCTACACAACACCACAAAGCCATAATGTGATCTATTGCCAACAGCTTAGAGTGCAACTCTGTGAACCAACTCTGCAGAAAAAGGAACAGCAAAACGCCATCCTCCCAGCATCATCTGGGTTCAACAGCCGTTTAACACCCTATACACACAAAAAATTAAACCCAAAACCACGAACCCAACAAAATCAAACTTCAGGTAGGAAAGAATGTCCTTCCTTATGAAAAGGGGAAAAAAATTAAAAGGAAAAGACTTGTCTTCTCCTTTGGGTGAACATATATTTGCTACCAGGAAATCCAGGCTGCTCTGTTGTTCTGGGCAAAGAGCTCAGTCTCTTTGTCTGTGAGGGGAAGGAATGCTCTCAGCGTTTCTTCGGAGCAAGGTGGGGCTGCAGCTGTGTAACCGAGATGTTCACGTGAAGGTTTGGCATGACCTAAAACTGTCATCAGGACAAAAACATCTCCAAACAAAACAGAAAGCTTCTCAATGGAGTCAGTTCCCAAGTAAAAGCGTATATGAAAGGCTACTCTTGAGTAGCAAGGTGGGAAAGCTCTTACCACAATCTCAAGATTCCTGGTCTTAAGAGGAAAAGATAAAAGTTAAAAAATTCAAACCAAACCACCACCAAAACCAAACGAACACAAACCCCCAAACAGACAAATCTGCACACTTTTTTTTATCTTTTCTATCATTCCAATAGATATGGTGATGGGGAATGGACATTCTGGGATGAGGCAGAGGCACTGTGTTGCTTGTAATTGGGCAAAGTAAAGAGTATTTTACTCTTTGAATGCTCTGAGCAGGAACTCTTGGCTTGTGGGCACTGGTGATACACAACAAAGCACTGGAGTTTTCACCCCTCACTACAGCTGCCTGTTTAGTTTCATGATGTGATATCTTGGCTGAGCCTCTGTATTCTATAATGTCTGAAACAAGCACATTTCCAAGTGATGGGATGGCAGTGATTGACCCATTTGGGCCAGCGCTGTGAGCTGGAAGATGGTTCATGGGGGTGCATGGGGTATTTCCTTGCATGCACAAGCACTTCTGACCCAATCAGCACTATTCCTTTGGTCCTTTTCTGTCCTCTGTTTCAGAGTTTCTTAGTATTTGGCTCACTAGGAATTGGATACTGCAATGACAGAGAGATCTAGATGGCATCTAGCTGGCAAGTGCAGCATGCCATTTTTAGCAGGAAGTATCTCTTTTTACATTGCAGCAAGATAATCTTTGTATTACAGTATATCAGCATTGTCTTGAGGCATTTGGGGCCATGGCTGTACCCCAGTGTTATTTACAACCTCACAATCATATTGTGTCCTACATGCCAGTGTCAGGATGCCAAATTGTTCTTGCAGCAAGTGAATCTGGCATTCAGCAAGGAAAGAGCTCAGGCCATCTTCTTGGCCATACATTGGTGATGGAAAGGTGAACAGGACAGATGTCAGTTGTTATACCTGATGCCTGGCACTTCTAATCCTTGCCTCTGCTGTGCTGATTTACCCAGTGAAATCCTTAACAGTTGTTCTGAACCCTGCCTGGATGATCATCTTCACTTCCCCAAGCATGCACGTGTATTTAATCCAGCAGGACCTAGAAAAACTTATCAGATACATGTCCATGATGAACATCCTCTCAGAAGATGTCATGGCTACTACTGCAACCTGTCATCTTTAACTCCTTGACTTGAATGACCTCATGCTCATTTAAAACCAGGAGCATTCATCAGCATGACCAGACCTTCTTGAATTCACACTCGTACCTATGCAGTGAGATATTTCTCTTTCTCCAATGCTGCTGTCTGCCAGGGAATGCATGGAAAAAGCAAGATGCTACCTTCTGTCACCATGGACAATGTGCTCTTATTAGTCAACAGCTGTTGGCAAGCCCTGAAGGCTGGACATGCTTCTCATTGCAGAAAACTAGAGTGAACATGGAAAGCACCTGGGTGCTGTGGCAACAAGGGCTGTACACAAATAGAGACTTGACTGGGAGTTGCCGCAGCAATCCGGTACATAGCACAAGAGTTTAAATGAGATTCAAAGTAAAGCACCTCCTATTACTAGGGAAAACTCAAGCCACTGTTTGTCCCTGCGAGTCCTGTTTCCAGGGTCAACACACCCAGTCAAGAGAGAGTTTGGGACAGAGGATTCACTCACCCTAGGATCAGATTAGTCCTACCCCAGGATTTTATGCAAATCTGAGGCTGATGGAAGGTGGAGAATGAAAGAAGAGAAAATCCCCATGATCAAGGCTGCTGATAAAAGTAACTGCTTCCAGCCGGTGAGCAGCACCACCCACAGCCTGGCTTGTGGCGTGCCAGGCTGGGCAGGGGCTCAGGTGACTAATGACAGTCCAGCACGGTGAGTGTGGGTAAGAGCATAACAGGATGTTGTCCCATCCCACGCACTGAACAGCTCCATGTGAACAAGCAGGAGGCCATGCCAAAAATCCAGACAGACACAAACACGTATCGCACACCAAACATGGAGAGTCCTGGGCCAGCCATACTGATCTCTCAGCTGTGATGGCTGTGCGGAGTGGCTGAGTGCCGGCAGAATACAACCCTCCATTTTCCTTGGCTTGCCAGGTATCCTCTGTTCAGTGTGTGATACAGCTGCTTTCTAGCATGGATAAGATTTGGGAGTGAAGAGAGGCTCAAGGGTGTCGCTGTCTCCCGTCAGCCTACAGAGAGTGCTCACGAAGCGCCTGTTGTGGCATTCCCTTAGCGAGATGGGATCTAGTTAGCCCAGTTACTAGGAGTGGAACTAGGTCCCACAATTTGTTTAACACAAGCTGATAAAAGCCATTCAAGTGGCAGCATCTTCTCTCCCTTGCACTCAACACACAGGCTACACACTGTAGAGGGTGCATAGAGAAGTAGAAAGCATGGCAATTGCAGACACAACTTCTGCTAGCCATTATAATCCCTCATAATTACTCCTCATAACCTTTCCCAGTGTCTTAGAGATGCCTGATGGCTGCTCAACAAAGCCACCACGTGTCCTGCCTGAGCAAGACTCTTCTTGGTATCTTGTATCAATGTGACCAAAAATGGCTTGCAGGTTTTGTCACTTGCTGTTCCCAAGAAACTTTCTCCTGAAAGGAGCTGAGATAGAGGGTTGCAGTGGCAGGTATTTTGCCTAGTTAAGCAAGTGAACAGTGCCATGTTGCTGGTTGACATTTACAGCAGAACAGAGCAAGGCTGATCGAAGGAAGATGTTGCAACCTTGTTTATGTTGGCAGTGGATGGGGTTGTGAAAAAGCCCTAAGAGAAAGTAACAAACAA
Organism: Picus viridis; assembly: GCA_033816785.1. Classification (NCBI taxonomy): domain Eukaryota; kingdom Metazoa; phylum Chordata; class Aves; order Piciformes; family Picidae; genus Picus; species Picus viridis. The sequence continues at coordinate 28,383,819 of CM066589.1, forward strand.
AGGGTGTGCCTTGAAAGCAGGCTGAGTTCAGAAACCTTTGCACAATGTGTGGGTAACACGTGCAAGAGCAGGGTGAGTCAGAACTGCCTTTCCTGCACTCTTGTGACCTAAATCCCCTAACAAAAGGGACGAGTATGTGCAAATATGACAAGAGCCTCCTGCCCTCTGGAAGTGGTTTTCCAAGAAGAGCTCTTCCTCCTTGTCCTGTTGTACAGAATTACACACTTAGGTGCCGTGTGATATGTAGTTAGGGTTGTGTTTCAAGCTTTGGGGACTGTTCAAGATCAGACTTGGGAGTACCTGGCCCAGTACTTTAATCTTTGTGTGGCTGTGTTTCTTCTAACATAAACCTGCTCTTTATATTGCCTCTTGTAAGTTGACCCTTGTATGAATATTTTAGATTCTTTCAATTTGCTATTGCCAACGGCTTTTGTTTGCCTGGGGAGCAGAGGGTTAGTACTTGATGCTAAGCGTGATCTTTTAAGAACATCTCTCAGCTCCAGGCCTCTAGAAGAGTGCAGCAGGCAGAATCAAGCAGTACCTGTTGCTTATAGGGAGAATGTACTTAGCAACTTCTTTTGGAGCTCCAGAAACTAAGTGCAGATGTTCCTCAGCCCTTCATTTCAATCCACAGTATTAATCACTCTTCTGTTTGCTGTGGGAGCTCCTCCACAGCACATTGCTGTGTCACGTTACATAAATATCTTTTGAGCCTGTTTTATTTACTGGGAGGAGTGTTCTTGAGATGACCATGAGAGTTTTAATCCCTTTAGGGACCCCTTGAGGGGTCAGTCACAACTTTCTCCCATTACAAACAGACTTTCTCCCCATCTTATATGGCCAAGAGGAGATCGCAAAATGATGCTGACTCAGTGCTAGAGAGAAGGGTTGTGTCATGAAGCACTGATGAGGTGAGATGATGCAGTGATGTCATGAGGGTGGAATTTGCATATCCTGCTGGAATAAACACACAAAGGCCACGCTGAGCTTCTCCATCATCTCCTGCATTCTCAGATCTTTTCACCATCTTGTTTGTGATTCAGCTTTTTTGAGGTACCTGGTATCTGTCTGGTTTTTTCCATCACTGAATCACGTTCTCATTTGCACATTATTCCTTGCCTGAATTTCCCCAATCATTATCTAGACAAATACTGCTACTTTGCAAGGAAGACAGGTGGAAAAGCACATTTTTACTCCTGAGAATCTCAGAAGCTTCTCTGAAAGGCAAAAAGTACATTCTCTTCTTTGAACAAGATACAGACTATCTAAAATCAGACCATGATATGGGCACAGATAGCAACATAATGTAGCAAAAACAATTTTCAGGTAGGGCAGCCAACGCAGTACTCAACTTGTCTCAGTCTCCATAAATCATCCGGATGTCTTGCAGGCAGAACAGCACAAATAAGGTCTCCAGAAAGCACTCAAATACACTGAAAGAAGAAACTTTATGAATCAGCTCGATGTGTATTGAGGTCAGCAAGGAGGAAGGCAGAAGGGCATTAACATGAGAAGAGTCATTTATTAAAACACTGCAGCCCTGAGAATGAAGAGCAGATGATGTGCAGCAGCTGCTGGACAGGGGACATCCCTTCTTCTCTCCTGGAGTATGACCTCCACTCATACTTTAGCTGTTCTGTTTTATATCTCTATGTTGTAGCTCCCAAAACCTCAGAGCTGAGTTCCTTTGCAATATTTTTATGTAACACATTTAACAGCTTCCCTACATGGACTGTGTGCAGTTCTTTGGGGACGAGGCCATTTTTCAAAGTTAGTGCTGCAGAGACAATAAAAAAGAGTTAAAACAGATTAGAGTTTTGACTCTTACTATATATCAGGGAAATCTTACTGGAAACCTCAGACAGATGCACAGTAAAAAGGCTAAGCATGCTGCTTCTGTGATATATTTGCCTGAAATTGCTAGAAGGCTCATATAACTTTTCCCTGTTTGCACTTCAGAAACAGATTGCTTCACTTCTTGATTCAAAGTTTGAGCAGTTCATGCCTGAAAAACTGCAAACCAAGGGGCATTGGCTGATAATCATGTAATTGTGCTGGAGGTTTTTTGCCTTTTTTTTTTCCTTAGTGTATTTTGACAGCACATAAATCATTGTAGCTTTCCAGATAGCTGTAATGGTAGAGCACTGCTCCCAAGATTTCAAGACAAAGCCTGGCAATATGAGAACAAAAAAAATCAGCTGAGCCATGGTAACTATCACTGGCAGCTTAGCTGACAATAAAAGGAGGTTAAGCTAAATTGCATAGACTCTGCACCAGAGTCACACTAGTTTTGTTTATTATGCACTAAGAGGGAGCACATGGAGAGTTACCACAGCTCAGCTGGTTCATGGTAAGTTGTTAAACTTGTAAGTCTTGAGTCCCTGTTTTCTGATTCAGATCTGACAAAGGAGATGGAAGACAATAATTAATGAGTGGAAGAGGTGATCCAGCTTTACAATAGAGAGAGATTGTGAGATAATCTTATTACATATTTCACAGGATCTTTTACCAAACAGATGATAGACTCATTATAAAGGCTGCACAGAACAAAGGGAACATTGACATTTAAGGAGATTCGGCTCCGGAAAGCAGCCACAGAATTGGCATGATGGGTTTCCGTGACTTTTGTGTTTGGTTTTGGGTGAAGGAACAGCTTTGTGTCTATGAGAGCTGCAAACCGTTGCAATGTGGGAGTTACGCTGATTTTTGAGCCTGACGAGATTTGGTTCCTGAAGGACATTTTCATTTCTTTCCTCCTTCTCTTTTTTTTTTTTTTTTTAACCTTTTTTTCCCATGAAGGGCAGGTAGCAGCAGCTTTTCCTCCATTGCTTTGTTTTGTTTTTCTCATTTGTTAACAGGGCAGGGCTGCTTTTCCTGCTATATTGTTGCTGCTTCAGAGCTGCTTACTCACAAGCTTAGCTCAGCTTAGGTCAAACAGCGTGAGCTTTTGCATTTACCAGCTGTAGAATGTCCTATACTTGGCCATTAAAACAAAACACATTTCTAATCAGCCAAAGCTGAAAAACCAGCAATGCTGATACTTAAATAAGAAGGTCTCGACAGCCTTGGCCCTGATTTAGTTAAACCCTCTTAAAGTTGTGCTCTTCTCAATCATCACCATTTGGTATGTACTTGATGAGTTGGAAATATCATACTGGGCTTGTACAAGATATTGTCTTTAAGTTATTCAGGAAGTAACAGCCTTTGCTTTCAGTGAGGCTGCAATATAAGAATTTAAATCCTTGTAGACTTGAAGTTTTACAGAAGTTGGAAAACACCTCAGAGATCATCAAGTCCAACCGATTACCCAGCACCACCTGACAACTAAGCCATGGCTCCAAGTGTCACATCCAATCTTTTTTTTTTTTTTTTTTTTTTTGAGAAGTATGTAAATCCACTGGTGGGCAGTGACAATACTAGAAAAAGTACGTGGGGGGAGAGAACACTGTATCTGGCTCAGTATCACATCGTAGTATCATAGTATCAGTCAGGATTGGAAGGGACCACAAGGATCATCTAGTTCCAACCCCCTGCCATGGGCAGGGACACCCTCCACTAGATCAGGCTGGCCAGAGCCTCATCCAGCCTGGGCTTAAACACCTCCAGGGATGGGGCCTCAACCACCTCCCTGGATAACCCATTCCAGGGCTTCACCACTCTCATGGGGAAGAACTTCTTCCTCACATCTAGCCTGAATCTCCCCATCTCCAGCTTCATTCCATTCCCCCTAGTCCTATCACTACCTGAGATCCTGAGAAGTCCCTCCCCAGCCTTCCTGTAGGCCCCCTTTAGATACTGGAAGGCCACAAGGAGGTCACCTCAGAGCCTTCTCTTCTCCAGACTGAACAGCCCCAACTCCTTCAGTCTGTCCTCATAGGAGAGGTGCTCCAGCCCTCTGATCATCCTCGTGGCCCTTCTCTGGACACCTTCCAGCACCTCCATATCCTTCTTGTAATAGGGACTCCAGAACTGGAGGCAGTACCCCAGGTGGGGTCTCACCAGAGCTGAGTAGAGCTGACATTTCTTCCACCTGACAGAGCACCCTCAGCAGACTCCGTGGGTCCCTAGGGGTCTTCAGGAAGAGTGGGTCCTGCCTGGGTGCGTTCGGGTTCACTCGGAACGTGATGCATTTTAAGCTATCTGAAGTCTCATATAAAAACCTGTAGGCAAGACCCAAACAAAAGGCTGCAGTGAGGCTATTTTGCTCTTTCCGAAATGACGTTGCTCAGAATTTGGGTTCAAAGGAAATGGCACCTTTCCGGTCTGATTAAAACAAACGTAAATGTCAGGTTTTTCTGTGGAAAAAAAAGATTTCAGCATTCATTCAGCTCGGCCAGCAGGTGAGGAGAAGCTTAACGGTAGCACACGAGGGTAGCGGCCACCACGGTAATCCCTTGAGCAAAGAGCACATGAGGCTGGAAAGCTCTGAAAGGGAAGTCAGAATGACCCCAACAGAAAACCTTTCCTAAAGGAAACCACATCTGTTCAAGCTGGCATGCAGGACCGTTCTCAGGAGGAGCGAGATGCAAAGTTCAAGGGAACTGCCTGTGAAGACGCACCGTGACCACGCTGGGGTTATATAATGAGCCTCGCCGTGAGGAAGCTCTTTGTTCTATTTACAAATCCCTGTATTAGTGACAAGGAAACTTCGGTGGCTGCCTTCCAAAGACAACAATGAAGAAAGAAAGAAAGAGAGGTGGGTTTCTCTTTGTCTTGCAGCTCCCACAAATCCCCTCCTTTTCTGAAACGTGATTTTTCACATTTTTTGTCCCCCGCTCCATGTGCAACCTCATCGCACGTTTCACGAGAGTAATGACAAAGCAGCCAAACATGGGAGCAGTATCAAAGAGTGCATCAATAACACAATACAATACAATAAACCAGGTTAGAAGAGACCTTCAAGATCATCATGTCCAACCTATCAACCAATCCAACCCACCTAAACAGCTAAACCATGGCACCAAGCACCCCATCAAGGCTCCTCCTGAACACCTCCAATGAAGGTGACTCCACCACCTCCCCAGGCAGTCCATTCCAATGGGCAATCACTCTAGGAACGCTCAGCCTGTTTGTTTGAAAACTCCACAGGTGCTGGTTACAACTTTGAAACACCAATGTTATTGTGTCTGAAGAATATTGTTTCAGCCATGAAGAGGTCAAATACCAGAGAACATTCCTGGACATTGTGTGAGATTTAAGTCAGACTTGTTCCTCAAAGGCAACCTCATAAACCAGCTTCTCTCATATATGCTCCCAAACCCTAAGAGAGCTCAGGGTGAGACTGGAACACCAAAGGAGAGGATAGAGTAGAGGTCAGGAAATCGTGAATCGCAGAATCACAGAATCACCAAGGTTGGAAGAGACCTCGAAGATCATCAAGTCCAACCTGTCACCACCTACCTCATGACTACTAGGCCATGGCACCAAGTGCCACATCCAATCCCCTCTTGAACACCTCCAGGGATGGTGACTCCACCACCTCCCTGGGCAGCCCATTCCAATGGCTAACAACTCTCTCAGTGAAGAACTTTCTCCTCACCTCCAGCCTAAACTTCCCCTGGCACAGCTTGAGACTGTGTCCTCTTGTTCTGGTGCTGCTTGCCTGGGAGAAAAGACCAACCCCCTCCTGGCTACAACCTCCCTTCAGGTAGTTGTGAAGACACTTTACCGTAAAGACCCTTATTAAAGGCACTTTGCTAAGCCAGTCTCTGGAACTCTGCCTCTGCCACTCAAATCCATCTGCATATTTTCTGGTGATCGGTTTGACTGTAGACTAAACCCAAGCTGCTGTTCTTGCTATTCAATGAAAAATTTATTCTGTGAGATCCACATCTTCACCTTTAGGTATCAATGAGTTTCCAATTTAATTTATTAGGTATTTTTGGGGGGGGAAAGGCATTCATTTGGTAAAAGCACATTAAAAAAAAAAAACAACACAAGGTAGGGATAATCTTTCTGAGTCTTGTTCAAACTCCATTTCAGACACCATGAGTCCTTTATCTTGACTATCTAGGAAAATATTTACTCATTATAAAGATCTAATCACAGGAAAGGGCTAGGGCCCTATTTTTCTCATTTGCCTGCCTGTCTCATCATGGGGTGAGGCTTGATGCAGGGTGTGTACCAGTCCCAGATCTTTGTGCAGAGCTTGCAGTTGATGTTCAACACCAACAGTGACAACCGGTGCAATGCTCTGTGTGGCTGTGACAGGGTTCCTGTGCTTTCAAATGCCTTCCTTGTGACATTCAGCTTCTTTGTCAGTGAATTGCTACCACATGTGCAGAGTGGCCACCTCATCTTGGCATCTCCAGAGCAGCAGTGATGCAGCTAAAGCAAGGCTGAGTAGCTTGTTCCTATCTGAAGGTAAGGAATGAGGGAAAGGTCTTCACTGGAAAGTGCTGGAACCAGTCTATTTGGCACAAAGACAGAAGAAAAGAGAGCCCAGATGAAGTCTTGGACTTTCAAAGAGTTGAGCTGGCTGTTTCTGCAGTTCCCACAAGCAAAGATGCAAACTGATCTTTCTGATTTTAATAATGTTGAGTGAAAATGGCTATATTTTTAGGTTGCTTGTGGCCTTAAACTCTCCTTCTCTGGAATGCTAAATCAAACAAATACTGAAAGGATATAGCCCATATTCCTGGTCAGCTGCCTGAAGGGAGGGAAAAGAGGATGGTAAACAGCTGATGGTAAACAAACGGTTGTAGCCAGCTATTGATTTAATAGTGGAGAAAAGTGACTTTTTTCATCCTGTGCTTGAGAAGGGTGAGATGCTGGATGCATGAGATGGTCTCCAGAAGTTCTGCACACGCTGGAACAGTGTGGCCAAAAACACAGGCAGGTCAATACAAATACCAATTGAGGACTTTTTTACCCTGCAGCAGGCATGGATCTGAAAAATACAAGTAATGCCAAACTGTCAGTGTTCCTGAAGCTTCTAAGCCATTTGACCATTTCTAAAAGCTCTGTGCAGAACAGATATTTCTAACTATTGCTTGATGCTCACAAGCTCAGACCGGAGTGACTGCCCTTGCTTGGACCATTACTGCGTTCCTGCAGCTGTGGTGACTGTGATGAATCTATAGCATCAAATAAGTAATTTCAGTAGATGTGTCCTGTAGGAGGGAGAGGATACAGTTTGGTGGCACTTGCCAAGGCACCAGAGAGATCCTAAGGTTTCTCCAGGACAGCCATCTCATAATATCTGCGCCCAAACTCAGTGTTCTGGGGTTATTATGAGGGAGGGGAAGATGGTGCTCCCAGTGCATGTTTACTCTCAAATTGTTTGCTAGATTAGAGGCAAGCAATTTGGAAGAGATCTATGAGCACTCTGGTTTAGCTCTTTGTAGACATTCCTCTCCAGCCGCAAGCAGCTCATGAGCAGCTTGAGTCCAGCTCCAGTGCCAGGGATCTGTCACTTCACTGGCAGTGGGGCTGGGATGGCTCCTTGGCAATCCAAATTCTCAATGGTGTGAGGAAATATGCATGCAGAGATGACTGATCCCAAGGCTGCTGGTGTGCCCTGTGTTGCCTGTATGTCCCATGAGGAATGGTGCAGATGGAGCAGCCTGCGGGCTGAGACGCTGTTGGTCTGGGTCAAACATAAGGGTTATAATGGGCCTATAAACATTCTTCAGTCTGTACTTACATACTACAAGGTACACAGAGCTCTTAGGGTAAGTAATGGAGGTAGCAAGTCCATCACTTTATTTATTACCCAAGTGTGTTCTCTCAGAGGCTGGGAAGAGCTGTTGTCTCCGTTGGTAGACGGTGCACTGAGACACAAAGCTCCAGAGTCACTGGGGAGGAACATGTTGGATAAATGTTTCTCATTAGAAAATGTTTTTGTCAGACATGATTCCTTTCATGTTGGGTGTGTGGGAATGTATCCACTTCAGCAAGACACTAGGAAATGTTTTCTTGGAATCAGCATGGAATTTCTCACCAAAATTGCCCTCCATCATGGCATGATCAGTCCTGGGGTGGCTGGGACACTACAGATCAGGTTTTGGAGCTGAGGTTGGCAAGACAGAATTAAAGCAGACAGAAAGGTGCCCTGAACTTCAGTCTGTTCTGGTACCGTGACTTGGTTTTCATTGTGTGCTTTTTGTCCTTTATTACAGGGAGAAAAATCCTCCAAAAACATTGAGAAGTCCTGTTTTTGTCACAGTAGACAAGGGAAAGCTTCCAGACTCTCCAAGATACTGGCAAATGGTGGAAGATCTTTCCAGCTTAGCTCAATCCACAGCTTTCCCAAGGTCTCATACCTGCTCTGTTGCAGAGCAGGAGGCTTAACCCTATTTTCCTACAAGTAAAATGATACTGCACAGACTCCTTAATCATACAGCTTAGAATGGGCAAAGTTGGCAGGCAAGAACTGGAAGTCCAGGAGCCACCCCCTCTAGTTTTCACTTCATTGTCCACTGTTTACAAGCTGGTCTGTCAGATTGGTCACACCCCTCAATTCCCTTCCCTTAGATCACAGAATCATAGAATCAGTCAGGGTTGGAAGGGACCACAAGGATCATCTAGTTCCAACCCCCCATACCATGGGCAGGGACACCCCACACTAGATCAGGCTGGCCAGAGCCTCATCCAGCCTGGGCTTAAACACTTCCAGGGACGGGGCCTCAACCACCTCCCCGGATAACCCATTCCAGGGCTTCACCACTCTCATGGGGAAGAACTTCCTTCTCACATCTATCCTGAATCTCCCCACCTCCAGCTTCATTCCATTCCCCCTAGTCCTATCACTACCTGATAGCCTGAGAAGTCCCTCCCCAGCCTTCCTGTAGGCCCCCTTCAGATACTGGAAGGCCACAAGGAGGTCACCTTGGAGCCTTCACTCTTGCTTCTTCAAGGCTTTTAAATATCAAGGCGCTCTGTAGGAAACGGCTGGGGACTGTGAAGCTCTTCATTGGAGACACCTCCTGAGACAGTAAATCCAGACCTTTGTTATTGCCAGGGCACTGCCTTATGGTATGAGATTTGGGCCTACCTAGTCCTTCTGGCATGTCCACCTCAAGTTACTCATCTTTGGCATAGCCAAACTGCACCACTTCTGATTTCTTAGACTTCTCCCATCAGTCTTGTAGCTCTTCCCTCAAGTCTACCCAGGGAAATGGAAATGTCCAGGGGCCAAGCAGAAAGTTCAAGTTTTGTCCAGATGAAAATTATCCAGAGAATCTGAACAGGGAGGGCAGAGGGGCACTGGCTTATTTTGCAGACACTGCAGTACAGACAGTTCTTCATCCAAAATAACTCTTCTTACATTTTTTTTTAAATGTGTGTGAATTATTTCTCATATATTTTACCAGGGGGAATCTAATTTTCTCTCTCCTCCTCCCCTCCTAATATTTCAGATCTCTCTAGGTATCTCTACTTACACACTTCTTCCCTGATTGAAGGAGTTGCATGCAAAATTCCCAGCTGGCACTTCTAGCTTGCAGAGTTTATATTTATGTGGCTGTACACATTTTTACATGCTGTAACTTTATTTACATTAGGAGAGGGCTGGAGCACCTCTCCTATGAGGACAGACTGAAGGAGTTGGGGCTATTCAGTCTGGAGAAGAGAAGGCTCCCAAGTGACCTCATTGTGGCCTTCCAGTATCTGAAGGGGGCCTACAGGAAGGCTGGGGAGGGACTTCTCAGGCTATCAGGTAGTGATAGGACTAGGGGGAATGGAATGAAGCTGGAGGTGGGGAGATTCAGGCTAGCTGTGAGGAAGAAGTTCTTCCCCATGAGAGTGGTGAAGCCCTGGAATGGGTTGTCCAGGGAGGTGGTTGAGGCCCCATCCCTGGAGGTGTTTAAGCCCAGGCTGGACGAGGCTCTGGCCAGCCTGATCTAGTGGAGGGTGTCCCTGCCCATGGTAGGGGGGTTGGAACTAGATGATCCTTGTGGTCCCTTCCTACCCTGAGTGATACTATGATACTAAGAAGAGTCCATGAGATCGATGAGTGAGGCAGCATGTTTAAAATATACATCTTGTAAATGTGTTAATGACTACATAGGCTATAGGTCCCTGTGGAAATAAGAAGAGGCATTCTTTTAATAAACAATGGAGCGCATCCAGTTTTTCTTCCTACTTAAGTTATTTCCAGCACATTCACTAAAATGCTACCAGATTCAATAATATTTGTCTCTTTCTTGGCTTCTTACATACATAGCTTTTTTTCTTGACAACAAGTCCAAGATTTTTTGGAGCCAAAGCAGGAATGATGATGTGTTTTTGTTGTTGTTGTTCTTCTAACCAGCTGTCTCTGCTTGTCTTGCTGTCACTAGGAGAAGACATCTGCTTAGTACATTCAATATTTTTGCTTTGATTCTCAACAGGGAGGTCAGAGTCTATGCATAAAAAGTCCCCCAAAATATTTGTTACCACAAACACTTCTGAGACTGGGGTATTTTGTTTATTCAGTGTAGATTCCATAAAGCATTTTGCCAATTCTCTTCCTCAAAATCCAAGTGCTCGTGGTTCCAGGGCTGAAATCTGGACATGAGACATTCACCATTAGCAAGATACCAGACTGTGTGAAACACAAAGTCTAGTGACTTCTGCTTTAGTTGTATCACATCACTCTGATCAGATACTATATACCTTATTTTCTTTTTTTTTTTTTTCTCCCACTAAGCTGAGACCCAAAGAGTGAGGATTCCTAATGCGATTGTCAGCTTCTTCTGTGTGCTGATTTCATCAAAATTGATTAGAAAAATGGCGTAGGCTTGCCCATGGCCACAGAGCTCCAGGCAGTTCTTTCTTCTAGGCACTAGTAACTCTCCTTCCTCATTAACCCAAGATCCAGTCTAGCAAAACACTTCAATCCCTAAATCCACCTTTCTTCAAAAGAATGCTTAAACCTAAGCTAAAATCTCTCCGGGTTCAAATTGGTTTTAAGTATGCCCTTAAAATTAAGTATGCTACACTGGCACATTGCAAAACTGCACTTCTCAGCACTGGGATTTAGCAGTTTTACAAAGCTTTACCCTTCCTTCTGTGTGTGGGACAGGTGGCTATGGCCTGAACAGTGGATGGAGCAGAGCAGGGAGCAGAGTCTGAAATAAGTGGAGGGAGGTTTGCAATTTCCTCACCATAACCAACAGTGAAATGACATAGAATTAGATAGGACTGATCACCAGGTAAAACTGAGCAGCTGGTGCACCATGTGCGTTTCAAAGATATGTACAGAGACACAGGGCTGGCTGATTGTCACTCTCTTTGATGTACTGATGGAAAGATGGGGAGGTTGCTAGAAATTGTATTTCTCAGTGAAGATCAGTGATGATTACCTTAGAGTTTTGGCCCAGACTATCACTGTAAGCAATCTGTGATTTAGTAATGCCTGTCCAGCACATGCTTTGCGTTCCTGTCTGGATGCAAACATGCCTGTAAAATGGGCAGTGGCAAAGCTTGGCCTATGACTGTTCCTAGATTCCTTCCACCAGGCAGCAAACACGTGCATATCTCTAAATCAGGAACATGCACCCTGATTGGAAATGAATTCAAACTTGCAGGTTGAGTCTTTTCTCTCCTGTCTGCCTACTATCTATGCTGGTGTTTCCTCATTCCTTCCCCAGTGCCACAGGAATGCTATTGCTGTGAGCTCAGATTTTGCATGTGCTTCCAAGAATGCCTTTCGGAGGCTGTAGGGTCAAGTGTGCCACTGCAGCCTGTGTCTTAATGCAAATGGGTGCTCTCATGGTGAGGTGAGTGAAAACTGTTGTGGTTTAGGGCAGAAGAGTCTCCAGTTGATCTAAGGCTAATTGCAGCTGATCTTTGTCTGAAAACTAGGTGGCAATTCTCCCAACAACACGTGCTTAGTGTGTTTTCCAGCCTCTCTGGCTTTTACCCACGCAAGGATTAGTTCACCAGGTGGGCGACTTTCCTGTTGTTCTGGAATTGTTGCTAGTGAAGGAATACGTCAGATCCCCACAACTTCATCTGATTAAGAGCTGAATTGCAGCAAAAATGACTTGGGCTAGAGATAAGGAAAACTTTTCTAACTGCTCTGGAATGGATCCTCTAGACCAAAGTAGGTGAACCAAAGTAGGTATGGTTTAGGCAATGCTGCTCCTGCTTTATGGCCTGAAGGAGGAGTTCCCATGGCTGGGCTGGGCTATTCCCATCCTGGTGGTTTTTGTTTGTTTGTTTGTTTGTTTTGGGTTTTATTTATGCATTTATTTATTTATTTATTTATTTTTGCATCTGAAATCTCACCAAAATGCAGAGGCCCAAACTCTAAAACGCAAGGTTTCACCAGGTGACTTCTGGAAACTTCACAGAGAACTGAGTTGCCTGCAGTATGAGGGGAGGTCATGATGTGTCATTCCTTGCATAAAACCTGGCACTGCAGGTTTCTAAGGGATATTGCAGTCACAGGGAGGCGAACTCGCTGGTCTAAAGGCATAGAACACAGGGAAGGTAGGAGCAGAGGCCAGGTTTCCAGGCTTCTCGTCATGCACCTTAAGCACAAAAAAACCTCATTTACTTGAATTAATATTGTTCCAGGCTGACTCCTGTATTTGTGCCTAGTGAGTGGCCTATGCAATGTCAGGCATTTCAGGTTTTGCTGTTTAATTCATTTCTCTGCTGTGGTGCAGGGTGTGGTAGATATTACTGAAGGAATGACTGCACGTTGCCAGTATTTTTGATTCTTTCCAGGCAAAGAATAGATTTTCACAGCCAGGCTCAACACCTTGAATCTTCTACTTTCCTTTCCAAAGTGTATAATATTGGTCATGACAGGAAACTGAAAAAAAAAACCCAGAAAATTCCTGCTGTGCTTGACAAGACAGTGACCATTCTGGGCAGTGCATTACAAGGGTAATGGGCTGCGAATCAAACTTCTGCTGCTGTGCTGCAGAGGATTAGTCACAGATCATCTACCTGCAAAACGGACGTAGCAGTAGCTACTATCTCACACTCCGGAGGCTCAAAGCTTAAAACTTTTGGGATCATTCAAAGGAGGCTGCTATGGATGGGCAAAGTATTCTATCTTCTGCTAACAGAACTGGAAAATTGCATAAGCTTGATGGATAAAGAAGCAATAACTGTTGGATACGGGACAAGGAAAATATCTGACCACTGTCTTTCTCTGAAATACTAAAGGGAGAACCCTTGTCTCTCATCTTAGGCAAGATAGTTTAAATTTTCAGATACCAGCTGACACAATACAAGAGCTCTTGCACATTTGCAAGAAAGATTAAGCAAAGAATAAAACCAGGCAACAATCCCTCTGTAAATCTGCTTCTCCGGAGCGTTACAAATTTGGGCTCAGTTGAGAGTCCCACCACCCTGAGGTTGACAGATGAGAGTTCCATGAAGTCCCTTGTGATAACCACCTGCCCTCTGTGGCAGAAAGTATCCATGAGAGGTTGAAGGATGATGAAGAAAGAGCACAACCTTACAGCCCAGTGGTCACAGCTGGAAGGAGAAACAGGAACTACAGATTCTCCACTGAGAATTGCACCCAGATTTACAGTGCCTCAGGCAAAGGCTTTGGCTGCTCAGCTTGCGCTAGTGCTACAGTCTCTCACCCACCGATGCTTTAGAAAGCAGCCATGCCCACATCTTTCACAACAGGCCACGCTCACAGAGCACTATCAGCACTCTAGGTACACCTACGACATGGGGCCCTGGTGACTCACACACTACTGTACTTTGGTTTGGGATCTCAGCAGCGTTTAAACACAGGGTAGGCGGTTAAGACAAGGCTCAGGTATTTCTAGTCATATAGTCATGATGCTTAGAAAACGTTTGTGGCTGTGACTGACAGGCTCAGGCAGATTTAGCTGCAGTGCTTCTAAGAGAGCATCTGGCCCTGGCAACCTTCTCCACCCCTCAGGAGGAATTTAGCACCCCTGGTACAGAGGGCCAGTGCAGGACACCAAATCAACCACAGCTGGGGGACTTGCACTGAGGACTAAATTTGGGATATGCTCTATTTCCCCTCCTTAGAGCCTGCAGGGAAGGGGTGCCCGTTGGGATGGTACCTTCTGGGGTCTCCAGAGCACTCTGGTCAATCTGAGAGCATGCATGCTTTAGACACTTTGGAAGCCAGAGAAGGGGGAGGATGGCTGGATCAGAACTCTGCACTCCAGCTTCTGAAATATTTTAGGCACTTAATGTCCTGGTTTAGGTCCTTACGTGCAAACTGTCCCTCCCAGGGTTGTCAAGCAGTGACTAGGGACATTAAAGCTCTAATGGGATAAGATTGTAAACATCTTCTGAAAGTGCACAGCAAAGCCCTTTATTGTCAAAATGAAATACATTAAAGTACTTAAAAACTCATCCAGAAATCTCTTTCCAAATGAGTAAGGCTTGGCAACTCTCCCTTCCACAGCCTGAATGCAGTGGAACCCTTTTGTCTTCCCTTTCTCTTCAGGGCAAATGCAGGTACCCAAAAGCTACTTCAGGGGTAACATCCCATTACAAAACCAATCACGCTCAAAATCAGCATTATTTTAATTGAAGTCCTTATAAATAACCACAAAACAATCAAACAGAAAGCACTCAGGAAAGTTTCCCTTCCCTGTCTCCATAGCTCGACAGTTTTGTCTTCAGTCTCTGAGCACGCACCTCCCTTCGAAGCTCCGAGCACCTTTTAGCCCTGCTGACGTTTTTATGCGTCTCAGCAGAGGCAGAATTCAGAAAAAGTTGTTTGGAACAGCACCCAGAACATCATAAGGGATCCTGAACAAAACTCCTCTGAGGAGCTGAATACTGCAAACCACAGAGCACATCCCTGGGCCTAGCTCCGCGGGTTAGAGGGCAGGAGTGGGCTGCTCGCAGGGTCGGGGCTGCCTTCAGCCGTGCTGCTGCTCAGCTGCCCCAACTCGAGGTACCGGGGCTGCCGCATCCCGCCGCAGCCCCCTCCCGCCGCGTGGCCGCCCCAACCCTGGCCCCAACCGGCCCTTACATGGACAAATCTGCCTGCAGGGAAAGGCAGGAATTTGGGTCCCTGACGTCAGCCCCGGGCAGAGCGCAGCAGCCCGGCGGGGAGGGAGGCAGCGGCTGCCGCTTTTTGTTTCTAGGGGGCCCACTGAGCTCGGGGCTGACACCCACCCCCAATTCGTCCGCCCGAGGGGAGGTAAGGGTCAAAGGTGGGGAGGCGGGAGCGCCGCGGCCCCGAGGGGATGCCGAGGGGCGAGGGAGGGGCTGGAAGAACCAGAGGGGGAGGGATGCGGGCGGAGCCGGCCGTGGGGTGCGGCGGGGTGGGGGGTACCCGAAGACGCGGCGGGACAGCGGCGCGGAGCGCAGAAAAGGCTGGCGAGCGGAAGGGGCCGGCGGCGGGGCCGAGGGGCGGGCACGGTAGGGCGGTCCCGGGTACCGCCGTGGCCCCGTCCCCGCCTCCGGCCCCACCTCCCCCGCTGCCTCCTCCCGTCGCCGCCGCCGCCGCTCTCGCCTTCGCTGCCTCCTCCCCCGAGGTATTGTTGCAGATAATAACTTGCCCCCTTCCTCTTTCTTCCCCCACCGCTCCAAGGCAGCTGTGCAGCAGCTGGAGCCCCCGGCCGGGGCGGGGAGCGCCTCCGGCCGCCCGGGGGCCCGCGCCTGGCTCCTCCCTCCGCCCGGGGCACCGCGGCCGTCGGAGGGAGGGACGGCCTGGCCCGGCCCGGTGCAGTGTGAGCTGGGCGGCGGGGAGGGGGCAGCCCTTGGGTTGTTGGGCAGGGAGAAACTTTCCCGGTACTTCGCCGGCTCCGCTGCACGCCCCCTCCCCGCGCCGGACTGGGGCTGCCCGTGGGCCGGGGTCTGGCCCTCACCCCTCACCCGCGGTAATCGGTGGCGCGGGGCTGTTGGCCGCAGGTGCACCTGGGCTGGGGCGGAGGCCACCTCCAAGTGCAGCTGCAGCGCTGCCTTCCCCTGCCCCCGCAGCACCGGGTGCTCGCCGGCCCCGCTACCGGGTCTCGGGAGTAAATAGCAAGTTGAGTAAAGCCCTGGCCGCTTTTTATACGCCAGGGGAGCCCCCCCCCCCCCTTTCCCCAGCAGGTAAGGACGTAAATGTTTCCCACAACCTTACGTCACCCAGGGCTTGCCTTTTTTTATCATCTCTGTATAATTTTTTCCCTCCCCCTTCTCTTGCTCTCCCCTTTCGAACAAGCAAATCTTATTTCTGCGATTGTTCAGGAGCACTCTCCACGCCCTGGGGCTCTGCTGAGGAGAAGGCAGTGCTCTCGAGTAGGAGGTGTTGATGGAGAAACTCGTGCTATAATTGCTCTGGCTACTGTACCTCGAGGTGCAGTTTGGCCCAGCTGGTGAAACAAATGAGTGTTGTGAACTCTCCAGCTCTGTTTTGAATTTTGTTATTTGGTTGGGGGTTTTATTTTGTTGTTTGTCTTTTTTTCTGCACCTGTATGAGTTGGGCCCTTTGGATTGTGTTCTTGTTTGGTATATTTTAGTCTTGCTGTGTGACTGATAAAAGTTTGTAGGAACCATCAAGCTGGCCAATGGGTCTTCCTACATACAATATGTCAGTCCCTGTGCATGAAGTGATTTTTTGACCTGTGTGAAATGCAGGATCTCACATGGAAGCCTTAAGTTTTTGGAAACACTCTAGATTTGAGAATTTCTTTATTTCTTTGGGTTCATTTACCTGTGGAGTTTGTGCTTACGCTTTTCAGGAAGGATTTTGGGGCAAGACCTGAGAAAGAGCAAGAAATCCCTGATTGTCTGGCACATGGGTGATACAGCTCATGCTGGCTCACCAAGTAATTGCATACATGGGATATTAGGAAGGCAGGGGAACAGGACACAACATTTCACCTCTGCGTTCACAATGCAACAGTGTTCATGCTGGAAAATGTTGGCTGCTGTCTTGTGTATAGCCCAGCCTGCTGTGCAGCAGCATGGTTTGGGGATGTGGGGGACTTTCTGGTTATCCCCACCCTTGCTGCAGCAGGATTTGCCCAAACAAGGGCTAAATAATAATACTCTAGAACATGGGACTTCCCTCCGGAAATATTTCCATCTGAGGATAAAGATTTACTGTTGAACGCTTTGCCATGCCTGTTGGTCTGCTCTGTCTCTCCCATCCCACCTCATGACCTTCCATCTTATCACTCCTACGTTTATCATCTGTGTTATTCTCCTCTTTCTGTTGTATAGCATTTGCTGGAGGCTTTTTTTCCCTGTGGGTTGGGCTCTCAGCAGGTTATGATGTTGTGGCAGTTTCAGGACTGTGGCCATAGGATACCTGGCAGCAAGCTTTTATCCTCAGTGTCTAATCCTGCCTGAAGCTCCAGTGAGATGCTGATGCTACTAATGGGGCCTTCTGCCCTGCTGTCCTCTAACTGTCACGTTTCATAGATAATTTTTCTTTGTTTTCTTCAGTTGTGTTTTTATTGTTTTGTTTGGTTGGTGTCCCCTGCCCCGAGTTAGCTTGTGTTGGCTTATATGTGTTTCTAGTTACAACTCATGAATCACGGTCTGGAGGTCCTTGGTCAGAGTGGAGACGCCACTCAGTTTTAAAGCCTGACTGTTGACTTGTCTGTGTAATGCCTGACTATAAAACTTCAGTGACTCCTATTTATCTAAGTCTAGAAAGAAGATGGGATGGTTGTGTGAATGTCCGGTACATTCAAAGTTACACGAGCTAATGATGATGGCTTTTGTGTTATAGACACACAGATGGAAAGAAAAGACTGGTGCAGGTTTCTCTGAAACTTCTCTCCAGGCTGTAGCTGGAGAAAAGCTCTACCTTGGGTGGATGACAAATTGTTTACAAGAATAGACTTTCCGTGCCTTTGTGGAAACATACACCCTCAGGCTGTTCAGAGTGGTTTCTCTATTCCTTTTCCCCATCCTGATTGTGTGAACAATGCATCCTCAGTGGTATTTTGTTCCTCATCAGGCATCTGAAAGCCTGACCCGCAAGGATCCGCCTTTCTCCTAATAAAATCTTCTGGCCCTCATATGGGCCTGGGCAGCACTCACACCCTCTGCTCCCGCTGGCCCAGCACCATGCTGGGTTTCATCTCCACTTAATCATCCATGCTCTTCCCTATACAGCCTGTGGTAGCTCTGTTAATTCCTTCAGGTGGAGGGAAGTCCCTGTGGACTTGAGCAAAGCCTTCGACACTGTCCCGCACCACCTCCTGGTCTCCAAGCTGGCGACACATGGGTTTGATGGATGGACCACTAGATGGATAAAGAACTGGCTTGATGGCCGCACCCAAAGAGTGGCTGTCAACGGGTCCATGTCCCAGTGGAGGCCAGCGACAAGCGGAGTCCCTCAGGGATCAGTCCTGGGACCTGTCTTGTTCAACATCTTTGTGGGTGCCATGGACAGTGGCATCGAGTGCACCCTCAGCAAGGTTGCTGATGACACCAAGCTGTGTGGTGCAGTGGACACGCTGGAGGGAAGGGATGCCATCCAGAGGGACCTGGACAGGCTGGAGAGGTGGGCACAAGCCAACCTCATGAGCTTCAACAAGACCAAGGGCAGGGTCCTGCATCTGGGTCGAGGCAATCCCAGGCACAAGTACAGGCTGGGCAGTGACTGGCTGGAGAGCAGCCCTGAGGAGAGAGACTTGGGGGTGCTGGGGGAGGAGAAGCTCAACAGGAGCTCTCAATGTGCACTTGCAGCCCGGAAAGCCAATCAGATCCTGGGCTGCATCAGGAGAAGTGTGGCCAGCAGGTCAAGGGAGGTGCTTCTCCCCCTCTACTCAGCCCTGGTGAGACCCCACCTGGAGTACTGCGTCCAGTTCTGGAGCCCCTATTACAGGAGGGATGTGGACGTGCTGGAGCGTGTCCAGAGAAGGGCCACGAGGATGATCAGAGGGCTGGAGCACCTCTCCTATGAGGACAGACTGAAGGAGTTGGGGCTGTTCAGTCTGGAGAAGAGAAGGCTCCAAGGTGACCTCCTTGTGGCCTTCCAGTGTCTGAAGGGGGCGTACAGGAGGGCTGGGGAGGGACTTCTCAGGATCTCAGGTAGTGATAGGACTAGGGGGAACGGAATGAAGCTGGAGATGGGGAGATTCAGGCTAGATGTGAGGAAGAAGTTCTTCCCCATGAGAGTGGTGAAGCCCTGGAATGGGTTATCCAGGGAGGTGGTTGAGGCCCCGTCCCTGGAGGTGTTTTAGACCAGGCTGGACGAGGCTCTGGCCAGCGTGATCTAGTGTAGGGTGTCCCTGCCCATGGCAGGGGTGTTGGAACTAGATGATCCTCGTGGTCCCTTCCAACCCTGACTGATTCTATGATTCTGTGATGCATGGAGAGGTTTTAAAGCTGGTATTGGGATGAAGAAGAAATACACATTTCCTGTAAGTATATCTGTGCTTTTTAGGTATGATACTTTTTGATAGAGGCTTTCAGGAAAGCAAGGTGAATAGCACCAAGCCTGTGTCACCTGTCTGACGTCTGGCATTCAACATCTGTGTTTGGGCGTGTGTGAGCAAGGCCGCAATGCTCCTGCCTGCTTTCAGTCATCTGCAGACTGCTTTCTTACCCTGGCAGCTTCATCATCTCCCTTTGCGCTTGGAGCAGGGTAATTCTGCTAAAAGCTAGAGAGCTTACTGGAACTGCAGCCATGCTTCAAAAGCAGGTAGGAGTGGAGGAGGTGGAAACCATATCTCGCCTAAGGATGTGGGTTATCAGAGGAACAGATTTGCATGGGACAGCAGCTTTAAAGAGTGTGGGTTACATGTAGGAAAATACAGGACTCGAAGCAGCCTTGTGAGGAATGTTTCCAGAGGAGAGATTGTCAGGAAGGTGTTGTGACTGTGGTGTTCGCATTGCATTGAGATGCTGCAGGAGAGCATTAGTAAAGTCTGAAGAGCTCTGTGTTTTCATCTTTATTGTTTAGGGAGCTTTTTGTTTTGTAAAATGGAAACAAACAGAGAAAAGAAAATAAAAAATCAAACTGAAAACCACAGACCAGAGCAAAACCACAAGGTTTAAGATCTTTTTGAAAGTTTGTGCTTGCCCAGGAGGAGGGCCTTAGAAGGGTGCAAGGCTCAGCTCTTTCTGTTCCTCCTGCTTCTGGGCACAGCAGGCAGGTAGGACTTGCAATGTACCCAGTCCAGCATGAAAAATTCCCCCTGCTACCCACACTTAATTGTTGTGATTAAGGTTAGCAGTAGAGACACCATGGTAGAGATTCTACTTTCATCTCAAGGAGCTGGTTTCAGTCACATTCTGAGCAAACACAAGAGCTGGCATGAAAGTGATGATTTTTAAGTCACTGTCAGCAAGTCTCTGTCACTTTAGACTGTCAGTATCTGTTGTTAGGATCTGTGGGTGACAGTGACACACGTGTGAGTCACTCAAAAGCACTCCTATTGCAATATGCTTAGGAAGGGAAAACAAACATTGGTGGAGTCATGGGCTGCTGATAACCTTTTCTTAGAAAAAGATACAAGCTTTTGAGCATTGTAGGTTATTGGGCAGGATATTTTCTGTGGGCCTTGATGCCACGAGGGAATGTCATAATACAGCAATTCCTTGATAACCCTGTAAATTGCTTTATTTGATTTGGAGGGCTTGGGATGCTTGAGAGTCTCTGATTTATGCCAGTTTTGTTTCCATGTGAGAGCCTCTGTCAGCCCTCTTCAGTGTTTCCAGATATGGTTGGGAGGGATCCTGTTTTGTGCCTTTAGAATGTAAGAGAATAGAATAAACCAGGTTGGAAAAGACAGTATCACAGTATCTCCAAGGTTGGAAGAGACCTCAAAGATCATCAAGTCCAACCTGTCACCACAGACCTCATGACTAGACCATGGCACCAAGTGCCACCTCCAATCCCCTCTTGAACACCTCCAGGGATGGTGACTCCACCACCTCCCGGGCAGCCCATTCCAATGGCGAATCACTCTTGGTGAAGAACTTTCTCCTCACCTCGAGCCTAAACTTCCCCTGGTGCAGCTTGAGACTGTGTCCTCTTGTTCTGGTGCTGGTTGCTAGAGAGAAGAGACCAACTGGAGAAGGGGAGGCTCAGGGGCGACCTCATTGCTCTCTACAACTACCTGAAGGGTGGTTGTAGCCAGGAAGGGGTTGGCCTCTTCTCTCTAGCAACCAGCACCTGAACAAAGGGACACAGTCTCAAGCTGTGCCAGGGGAAGTTTAGGCTCAAGGTGAGGAGAAAGTTCTTCACTGAGAGAGTGATTCACCATTGGAATGTGCTGCCCGGGGGAGGTGGTGGAGTCACCGTCCCTGGAGGTGTTCAAGAGGGGATTTGATGTGGCACTTGGTGCCATGGTCTAGTCATGAGGTCTGTGGTGACAGGTTGGACTCGATGATCTTCGAGGTCTCTTCCAACCTTGGTGATACTGTGATACTGTGTAACCCCATCCTGACTACAACCACCTTCAAGATCAAGTTCAACCTATCACCCAACCCCATCTTATCAACTCAACCATGACACCAAGTGCCTCATCCAGTCTCCTCTTAAACACCTCCAGTGAGGGTGACTCCACCACCTCCCTGGGCAGCCCATTCCATGTACTGGGTTTATGCACTTGAGCATCCTCTAAGCAGGTGTCATTCAGCACTTGGCCACCTTCCTCCCCCTGCTACTGTTGCCCAGTGATACTTCAAGGCAGGCTAACTTCTGCCAGGTCTTGGATGATTTTGCCAGCAGGGTAATAGTTAGTTGAGATTTACTATGGCTGTTATCTTTAGGTAATAAAATACCAACTAACTTGCCATAACTATCTTATTTAATGTCTATTAAAAGCCTCACATACTTCATTCGCTGGCTGAAATTTAATAGAAGTTCATCTAAGCATTTATTGCTTACTTAATTTAAAAATGAGTTGATCTCTGCAGTTGGTAACAGACACTGAGGATTTAATTAACATTCAGCAAACTATCTTGTTAGCTCTGAATTACACAGTCAGGTCTTTTTTATGTATCAATTTGTAACTCCCCTTCCCCCCCCTTTTTAAGGCCAGTGGATCTCACTGTGTGCTACTGCAGTTTCCACTTCTCCCTTGTTTTGTGCTCCTGTCTACAACTACCTGAAGGAAGGTTGTAGCCAGGTGGGGGTTAGTCTCTTCTCCCAGGCAACCAGCATGAGAATAAGAGGACACACTCTCAAGCTGTGCCAGGGGAGGTTTAGGCTGGAGGTTAGGAAGAAGTTCTTCATAGAAAGTGTAATTGCCCATTGGAGTGGGCTGCCCAGGGAGGTGGTGAGGTCACCATCATTGGAGGTGTTTAGGAAGAGACTGGATGGGGTGCTTGGTGCCATGGTTTAGTTGATTAGATGGTGTTGGGTGATAGGTTGGACTCGATGATCTCAAAAGTATTTTCTGGTCTGGTCTATGCTATTCTATTCTTTTGGTCTCTCCTCCATCTGGAGAGCCTCTGCCCAGGCTGTGCAGCTGGGGGTCCTAATGCTGCTGAGGAGGAATCAGTACCCAGCTACTCTGTTGTGGATGGAGGAGGTTGATGGATTGTGTTGCTGACCTTGAAGAAGGGGCTGTGGAGCCCAGTGGGGTGGGTAGAGATGCCCTATGTGATGAGATAGAAGTGATCCAGCTCCTCTAAGGCTTTTTCAGCAGCATGGCTGGCTGCTTGGAACTTAGGTTGGTGAGGTTTTCTTTTTTTTCTTTTGGAAGAGACATTTGGGGTGATTCAGAGGTGGCTTGCAGGCTGCAGTTGCTGTGTGCCCCAGCTGTGGTGGTTTATATCTCAGTAATGTGCGTGTGCATCTTTGGTGTGCTCTGTGCACATACCCTAAGGAGCTCTCTCTGTTTCAGCAGTTTATTACCTCACCTTAACAGACTTGAATTACTTCACTTAATGAGGCAAGCTTGAATGAAAGCAAGGAATTTCCCAGACTCTGTAGCACGAAGTGGCTGGGTTGGGAGAGTGATTGGATTAGCAGCTGATAAGTGGCTGTAACTCCAGCTGCTGCATCTCCCCTGCCTCACTCGCCTGGGTATCCACCGCATTCCTGTTGCAGCTCAGCCTCGAAGGAGGTCAGCTGGCTTGAATTTTAACACACATCATCACTTGAGGTAGAGACTTGATTTCATGGGTTTGGGCAAATCTGGAGAGATACCTCAAGCTATTGTTGTGGCCAGGATTTCCCAAGAGAAAGAGATAATGACTGGGGCAGCCACATGGCAGTCGTGTAGTTAATGACAGGCAGTGAACTTGCTTAAAAGCAGGGTGTCAAAGTTGCAAAGTCCGAGTGATGCAAAGTACAAAATGCCAGAATTAAGTTCATTGTTGAAACCTTAATTTGGCCTCCTCTGCAAGTGGGTAGTATGATATAGCTACTTAATTGCCAGAGCACCTACTCTTTGCGCCTGCAGTGGAAGGTGACACTTAATGAGCAGCTATTCAGTTTCTTTTCTGCAGGGTGTGTGGCCCCAGCCTTGTTCACTACATAATATTCAAACTCAGGACTGAATGTGGAATTACTGGTTTCCTTTTGTGCTTTCCTGGAGCACTCTTTGCTCTTTCACTGGAGTGCTTTGCAAGTAGAGGGGGACTATTTTTGTGGTGCCTTCCTCAAGTGAAGGAAAAATTATTCTTGACATTTTACTCATGGGGGCACAGGTTTGGAGAGAAGTGAGCTTTGGGAGTCTTGCATCATCCCTGACAATGAAATCTGGGAGGAAAAAAGCCAGCTAGACCATTGGTGTTCTCTTCAGTTTGTAGTCATAACTGATAATCAAACAGGAAAAAAAGGGTTGAAAAGAATTGCTTGTAATTATGGAATGAAGTTAGCATGCTTTCCACCCAGCTCTGGAGATTACTTCAAACTGCTTATTGCCTATCTGTACTGTCCATCTCCCCCATTTTTTCTGCTTTTACATGGCTCTTATACATAATCATCATTATCCTTGACTAGGGGGAAGGCCTGTACTTATCTCGCAGGGGTATTGAAGTGCCTAGCTTAGTATGGAAGCTGGTCTGTGCTTCTGTCATTTATAACACCAGGACAGCTTAATGCTGTTGAGTCTAAAACGTGCTGGAGAGGTCCAGGAATGAGCCACAAAACATATTTCAAGGAGCAGAATAAGGGTAACGGGGACTTTACGTCACCTACCAGACACTTCCTCAGTGCCTTGTTTGCCCATGTATAGTAAGACTGCCATTTTTTTAGGATTGTTCAAGCTTCCTTTAAAGCTGTGGTGGTCCTCCATCACTCCTGATCCTGCAGGCTGTTTCTGGGGAAAATGGGAATGATGCCTTCCCTAGCCAGTTCCAATTTGCTTTTTCAGAGAATTCATTTCTTTCTTGACTTCCTTGGGATGCAGAGCCCGGCTTGGAAAACACAACATCGCTTTTTTGCCATTTAAGGATGACTTCATGAACTGTCTGCATAGTAAGTCTGAAGTTCAAGTGTATGAGTAATCCAGCTGAACTTTCTGCAGCTGCTTGTATGCCTAAAGATAAGCAAGTGTTTAATCACTGTCCTGTACCTGAATCCTAATTTGCTTCCAAGGCAGACACATGGTTAAGAACAATGGGCAGAAAGATTAAAATTATCTGGGGAGATGTCTGGCTTCTCTTCTCCTGAAACAATGCTGCAGCATGTGGACTGGCCCTAGCCTTGCTCAATGAAGAGTCAGCCTCATACAGTGCAGGAGATCATGCTGAGTGAAGCAGACAGGTTGCATGCCTCTGACAGTGGCAGGAAGTGACAAACTGTGGGGCAAAAGTGTATTTTGGAAGTTAGGAATAACGTCTTGGACCTCCACATTGCTGCAGGGATGAATGTGGCATTCTTGGCAGGTGCTGCCTCTTTGAGAGTCTCCCTCTGCATATGAGAGTTGGGAATGAGGCCAGAGCAGCAGGTGAACTTAAAACAATATAAATGAGCATGTCTTTCCAAGGCACTCCACCTACTTTGGTACTCATAGTGTCTGGGTGAAAGGGTGGCAGCTTGTGGAGTGCCTGCATGCCTCTTTCCATGGCTTGGCATGGCATGCTTTGCTCTGCTGTGTGGGAGAGCTGTGAACTCTGAACGTGTGGAGGCTGAGGAAGTTGGTGAAGGTTTTGAGGACTGCATTGTAGAGTGGGAGGAGCAGGAGCTACGAGAGCAGAGCTTGTTGCCTTACTCCACACAAGGATCCCTGTAGGGTGGGTTCGTTTCTAAGTTATCCTTTGTGAAGCTAGCTCCCACCTCTACGCTGCACACACAACTTATGGATGGTGTTTTGTGGTCACTGTTTTTACAGGTGGGTATCAGATCTCTCTGAGGATGCAGGACAGAGGGGTTGGTATAAGCTCACCTTTGCACTGGCTGGTGTATTGTCTTACGGGGATGTAACCTGTGATGAAAAAGAGAGGACTCCGGCTGCAGCGCGTTACAATGCTCTTCTGTGCTGGTAGTGCCCTACCTTGTCTGAAGTCAGGCCAGTCACCAGAGTGTCACACCTGTACCTGCACCTGTGAGAGAAGAGCAAAGCAATTGACTTGGGGACATAGAGACTGATTGTGAGGGAAGATGAAAAGGATGTAAAAAGTGTGTGTTATCAGAATGCATCTAAGATGGAGATCTGATAAGTATTGAAATCTGCCTGTGGAGGGAAGGGGAGCTTCTGGCCAAGCAAAGCTTTGTGTCCAGGACTTGCAACTTGGTGCAAAGCAATTCTGAGTCACAGGAACTCCTGTGGCCCTGCAATCGCAAACCATCACCATCTGCAATCCCTTTAACAAACCTACTGGGCCTCTTCCCCATCCTTCTTCAGGAGTTCATCTCCCTCTCAGATTCTTCATCACTGTGGTTCCTGAGCTGTTCATGCTTGTTGCCTCCTTTCTCAGCCCTTAGGGGAGACCTGTGTGGGATGGAGGGACGCCCAAGGGAAATGTGAAATTTTTGCAAAGTCCCTTGCCACATGGAATTTGAGTGGCTGATCTGCTGCAGTTTGGCCTCTCGGAGCCTGCTGTCAATCCATGGTCTTGAGAGTCTGTGATTAGCAGCCCTAGTGAGATGGAGGCTTGAGGCTCAGTGAGTTTCTCCTGTGAAGGGCAAGCCATATGGCATTTGGGGGCTTCTGGCAGAGCCATGCTAACCCAGTTTGTTAACAAAATTCAGTTGTGCAGCCAGATGGGGTAAAATGGAGGCAGGGACCAAAAGTGGACTGTAAGCTATAGGTGACAGTGTGCCACCATCCTAACTTCACACAGTAAAATGTAGTGTAGGGGAAAACAGCTATGGATGCAAATACAGTATGTTGGTTTGGGTCTTGGTCCAGCATTCACATCCATGAATTTGTCACAGACTCATAGAATCATCATGGTTGGAAAAGACCTTTAAGATTATCGAGCCCAACCATGACCACTAAAATATATCCTGAAGCACCACATCTACAGCTTCCTGAACACCTCCTGGGATGGTGACTCCACCTCCCTAGGCAGCCTGTTCCAATGCCTGACCACGCAGTAAAGAAGTTTTCCTAATGTCCAATAGAAACCTCCCTGGCATGACTTAAACCTAGTTCCTCTTGTCCTATCACTAGCTGTTTGGGAGAAGATGCCATCAGCAGCCTCACTACAAGCTCCTTTCAGGTAGTTGTAGAGAGCAATAATATCTCCCCTTAAGCCTTCTCTTCTCCACTAAACAGCCCTAGCTCCCTCAGCTGCTCCTTGTACAAAATGCCCTACAAACCCCGCCCCAGCCTCTTTGCTCTTCTCTGGGCATGCTTGAGGATGTTAATGTCTTTCCTTTACTGTGGCACCCAGAGCTGAGCACAGTCTCCCATGAGAAGAAGAGCTGGTGATTTGGAGACTTCTGCCAGTCACCTGTAGAATGCCTCCTCATCCTCATCCTGGTTAGGTAGTCTCTAACAGACTCCCAACAGGATGATATCTGCCTTATTGGCCTTTCCCTAATCCTTACCCATGAGCACTCAACCTTACCATCACAGCTGTTGAATTCTACATAATCAAAACACTCCCTAACATACAGAGCCACTCCACCACCTCTCCTTCCCTGCTTATCCCTCTGAAGAGCTTCTAGCCATTCATTGCACTGCTTTAGTCATGGCAGTCATCCCACCATGATGGCAACTATGTCACAGCTGTCCTGCTGCACAGTTGTTCCTAGTTCCTCCTGTCTGTTGCCCATGCTGCGTGCAATGGTATAGATACACTTGAGCAGGGCTACTGATTTCACCCCTGACACGGGCATGCCACCCCTAGGCTCATCTCCAGTGAGCTTGGGTTTATCCCCTTCTTCCTCTCAACCTAGTTTAAAGCCCTGTCAGTGACCCTCACCAACTCAGGAGAATCATTCTCCTCTTTTGAGGCAGCTGAGCTCTGTCTGTCCCCAGCAGGCCCAGTGCTGCATGGATGTTTTCATGATCAGAGAAATCAAAATTCCACTCGTAGCACCAGCCCCTGAGCCACATGTGCATCAGTTGTGTTTTCCTGTGCCTTTCAGTGTTTGCTGTAGTCTTCCCTGCTACTGAAGGTACTGAAGAAAATGCCACCTGTGCTCCTGATCCTTCAAGCAATTGCTCCAGTACCTTGAAGCCCTTTCTAATTGCTTTTGCACTTCTGTACTTGACCTCATCAATTTCAACCTGTATGACCAGTAATGGATAATAATCAGAGTGCTGTGCCAGAGAGAGTTTCCTAGTAACATCTTTGACCCCTTTCATGTTGTGTCAGCCCCTTCCTTATGAGAGCATTTGTGTGCACTTCACAAACATGAACTAACTAATCCCAGCAGATGTTTGGCAGCCTGAGCCCACAAGGAAGTTAAATATCCTTGCACATTGCTAGAGAGATGCCCAGGATTCAAGTAACACCTGCTGGAATTGCCCGTCTGAACTCGGGTGTGATCAGGGCTGTGTGGGTGCAGCTTTGCAAAACACCTGCTGCTGCACTGGGCTGGTTTGACCACAGTGGCCTGTGCTGCCTTCAGCTATTCAAGAGCTAGGCTGTGTTTCCAATGAAATCAAAGGCATGACTTCCAGTAGCTTCTGAGAGGAAATGCTTCTGTTTGCACACTGGCACTTTATTGAAATCCAATTGAAAGGTGGGAGCTGTGGATTTTGTTTGCTGCTTGGCCTTGCATGCTGATGTGCCCACCTCTTTGGGGGTGGTGGGTGAAGGCATAATACTCTGGGCTGGTCTGAATCCTTTGCCGCCTTCTCTTTCTCAGATGTGAACATTTTGTTGCAAGATCCATGATACCTCTGAGTTCAATCAAGTTATGTGCATGTGTGTTGCTGAAGCAGCAGTTTGTTGTCTGAGGTTGCAAACTCTGCAGTTTGAAATTCATGTCCTGCTTGCTCCTGCTCCATCCCACCATGAAATGCAGCCCCAGTCAGTTGCTGGAGGTAACACACTGAGGATCGGGGAACTCTCCACTGCAATAACTTTGCCTGTACAGACTCAGCAGAGGTCTCCAATAATGAATGTCTTGCAGGTTTTTTTCATCATAAGAAGTTTGCTCAGAGTTGTGTGGGCCAGAAACTCTGATGCTTTGCTTTCTCCTAAGAAAAAGGTTGTTTAGATAACTTCTCAAGGAGAAAGTGAAACTATAGCACATCACAGAGGAGTAAGGAAGGTCTCCGTATGTCACTGTATCTTCAGAGGTTTCTGTTCATCCTCTTAATGAAATTCAGCTGCACAAGGGGGAGAAAAACCCAGGAATCAATCCTCTTCATATGGATCATTAGTGCCCAAAGAGCCAGTCTGTAAAGAGCAGCTGGGAACAAAACTGAGCTCTTGCTGCATCTATTTTTTGTCCCCTCCAGGTTCTTCGGAAGATGATTGGGGTGCTCTAGATGTTTGGCTTCCTTGTTCAAGAAGGGTCAAAAATTGTATTCATTTCTTGTGGCCTCTATTTTGTATTCTGTTTTGATGGCTGTCCTGATTTTTCAGACAGAGTTACAATTAAAAGGCTGCTGAGTGGAGGGGGAGGCAGTGAGAGGATAGTTCTGGATTACTAATAAATCAAGGACTTTTTTAAGGTGTTTCCCACTTGGGTCTTTATCAGCCTCCGACACATATGGATGACAGTTCCAGATATCAGGGTATGCTTCTAGCTTCTCTGTTAAATGTTCCTGAAGTCTCCTCCAGGCACAGACTCCACCAGTTTTTGTCATTCACCACCTCAAGGATGGCGCCTTGGACATTTTCTTCGATGATGCTGTGACCTGCTCCTCCTCTTCCTGATCACTCCAAACCTGCTGTGGTTGTTCTGCATGTGCCAGATGCGTGCATCTGACTTGCCCTGTACTGCTGGCTGCTCCTGCCTGGCCTTATTTGTCTGCATTAGTTTAACTGAGTGAGGAACTTGCAGGAGAAGCTATTCATTCCCCTGGTAACCGTGCCTGACAATCAGAAGTTGTTCCAGGGGTGAAGGACTGGTACAGATTTGTTTACCTTGGCTGTAGAACCATAGCCCCTAATAGTTTCTCACTCATATGAACCAAGGTTGACTTAGTTAGCCACTAACTGAAAGCCAAAAGGATGTGCTGCCCTCTCCAAAATAATTACCATCTTTGGTGAGTGGAGGCCAGTTCTGCTTCCCATTTGTTTCCAAACCTCTCCATTTTGCCTCGTTGCCGTTGCATTGGCCAAGATTCATGGGAGGGTCCCAGCAGGGCTCACACCTTCGTCCTAGTGCACGGGCAGTTTCTGCTTACATTCTTTCTCTGCTTTTGGACCAAAGGGTGAGTGTAGGAGAACCATGAAGTGATGAAAATAATTATGAATCAGAATAGGTGCATTTCAAGAGGGAGGATGTGTAAAGCGTGCCCCCCATGTGCAGGAGCACGTTTTTATCTTGACTTTTTTATGGGCTAAAACCCACCACCATCAAAAGGGTTTGATTCTCTCTGTGCTTTCAACCAGGACCCTTGAACACAGCAGCTGGAGTTCCTAGATAGATTGGTTTCTATCACTAATTGCTTTCAGATACACATTAACTTTGATTCATGCCTTGTTCAGGGCCTGGTGGCACAGTGGAAGGTTCTTCTCATCTCTTCCCGTTTGCTTGACCTTTACATTTGTCATGTTTGTTGCCAGTGGGGTGGGCCTGCAGCAGGAGGAGGGTAGAGGGTCTCCTCCCTTCAGCTGGTTCTAAGTGTCCACACAATTGTTTGCGCTCCTTCAGTGCAAATTGGACAGGCTGTCTAATGTCATTGCTGGGTTGAGGGCTGGAAGATGTCCAGTGGTCAGCCTCCCTGGCAGCAAGGGCTGGAACCCCATGCATGCTGGTTTTGCTCTGTTTGTGTGAAGGCATCTCCAGTTGTGCTGCTCCACCATGACCTCATGGTGAGATTTTGGCCTTTGAGCACTGGCTGGTGTATGAGGAATAGCAGTCTCAGCAGTGGTCACCAACGGAACATAGCTCTTCTCAAAGCAGTGGGAGTGAGCAGAAGTCTCCCAGAACCAGATACAGAGGCTGGGGCAGGATCGGCTCCATCTGTAATGCTCCTTACAGGGATGTGCCCACTCAGCTGTTGGGGGTTGGCAATGGCAGCTGTCTCTGCTCGCCTGCAGTCCCCTCCTCTGCTTTACTGCCCTGAGTGTGAAAATGGATTGTGTTCTTTTTACCCAGGCTGTGTTCCCCAAGTTGCTGTGCTCTGCTGTGGGACTTGAAAGGAGCAGCAAAGGGGCAGTGTCTCAAGGCAGTATCTGCCTGCGCCCTTAGTAACAGGCTTTTTTTCAATACAGATCAAGTCCCTTGTTCTAATTGACCAAGAAAAAAATAGAACTTGAAGAGGGTATGAACCCATGACCTTGAGAAAAATACTTTCTTATTGAGTCCCCAACCCCCAAGCCACCCCCTTGTCTGAGAGTAGCATGGTTTAATCAAAGGTCAGAGGTTTAGTTGTCTTTCAGAGCCTCAGAAAAAGAGGTTGACACAAGCAAGCTCTCCTTGGTCCTCTGTGACTACAGTCATTCTTGGCCTGTCAAGTTCCCATTGAGCTTGCTGTGCTTGTCCTCTGTTCTTGGATGATGGCTCTCTTGACCTTCTATGTGAATGCTGATAAAGGCCTGGTGACTGTCAACTGTGTCTCTGGGGGTCGTAACTAGATATATGGTGGCCAGAGGCAAATGGCTTACATGAGGTTGCTGTGAGCCTCTGTGTGTAACATGCATATTTGCAGCCTTGATTGGACATAGTCTTCGCCTACCAGATCTTCCCACACAGCCTCCCACGTGTGTCTCCTGTTTCTAGACTGAAAGCCAAGTGTGGTAACTCACGCACTGCAGTGTGGTCAGTCATGGTGAGTGCTGACTTGTGCCTGGCTAATGCTGAGATGTTGCAGCTGCTCACAGAGATCTCCCTTCTTTATTATGTATTCCCTTGGTGGTGACTGGTCATGTGGCTGTATCTCTTGTGACAGATACTATGTTAATCTGTCTTGCTCTGCTCTGCTCCTTTCTTCTTCCTGATTGAAGTCACTGATGCTCCCTGAGCTTGGCTAGTGGCTGGCATGGAGCTGGTCTTGCTTGCTTGGATGTTGGATGTCAACTTCCTTGATGCTGTGCCTAGTCAGTCTTCAAAAATATCAGCTGGCATGTCCTGGAGAGATCTTTGTCTCCCAACAGCTTCTGCAGTTCTCTTCTGTTGTTTTTTTTTTTTTTTTTTTTCCTTTTTTTCCATCAACAAGTGAAAAAATAAAAACATTTGACTTGAAAACATAAATGCTGGCTTCAGGGCTGTGACAAGATTCCTCCTGACAAGCATAGTATGGTAGGGTAGGAGTAGGCGAGGACAGGTGCAATGATGGTGTTATGCTGTTAGGTGCTCCTGTGAATCACACCAGCAAGATAGAAGAAGGTTGAAGAGACCTTTCTTGGTCTCAAGTGTTTTGTATCTTTGGTGTGATGCTGCACCCACGCACTGCAGCTAATGTTTCAAACAAGTATACCATTCCAGAACAGAGTGCTCAGGTGTAGCAGGTTGGAGGATATTGTGTGGCCAGCTCTTGGAAGAACACAGAGAATTAGTAGCCAAGAAAACTTGGTGCTGGGAAACTATGAGGTACATGGGAAGAAGAATGGTTTCTCCATGTGAGTACTGATGGGTGCTGAGAGATGTGTAATTGCCAACTTTGCCATTTTGCAAGCCAAAATCCTCTTTCCATGGAAACATGGGAGTACAGTCGGAGTAAACCAGATCATACAGATCCAGGGGTGCAATTTTATGGTCATTGCTGGTGCTATAGGCCTTAATAAAGGAAATGCTGTGCAAGTCCAGCATCTATACTTCCCCAGGTCAAGGTAAAATGGAATGGGAGGGGTTAAAGCCTTTTTATCCTTAATAATTAAGGAGAGGAGAGACGTGATAATACTTGCTCTTACTGTGCTGAAAAGTTCCGTGATAAATCACCATCCCCTTTTACGGGCAATTAATTAAGCTCCTTTGGGAAAGGACAATCTGCAGAATTCCTGTGGAAGTCTGCATCCTGGCTCTCCTGCACAAAATGATGGAGGTATGTGCTGAGCTGTGCTGCCTTCTCTTTGCTTGACCCCAAGCCCCAGCCGGCAGGACAGGAGAGTGTGCAGGGCTTGGTGCCAGACAAATGGCAGGACCACCGCATGCCTGTGTCTTCACTTTCTCCACCGCTGTCACCTTTGGACAAACACACAAAAAATGCCCAAAGATGGGCTGAAGAGGACCCATGCTCTTGGTCACTGTTGGTCTGTTTCTCTTGACTGAGCATCTAAAGATGCGGGAGGCAGGCGTGTTAGAGCGGCATTCTGCCAGCACCTGTTGTGGATGGCTCTTCCTGCAGGGGGAAAAGTAGGACTCTTCTTGGGTTCGGATTGCAAAACATTATCCTTTGTTTGAAACCCAGGTGCTCATGCTCTGATACTGCATGAGAACTTGAAGGGAAAATCAATTTTCCTTTGATGAGGAAGCTGGAGTGCATTTGAGTGAAACTGTCCCACTCCTGCTCAAGGTCTCTCCAACCAGCCTTAGTGACACGCAGACAGGGGTGAGGGGAAAAAGAAAAATAATAAAAATCAGAGAGGTTATTTTGAAAATCTTCCACTTCCAGTGGGCTAAGGGAGTGCAAACAGCATGAGGCTGACAGTCTGTGCCTGAAAATACAGGATCCAGTCTTGGTGTCATTTACAGACACATAAAAGACAGGCAGCACTGCTGGCAGACATGAGGAGCTGTAGAGAGCTTGCTCCGGCATGGGACCTACAGACTTTCTGGCACGGACGTACTGATTCCTCTTGTTCCTTAGCTGCTCTTCTTTTCTAGCTGTCCTTGAGCATTTAAAATAACAGGGGGTGACATTGATGGCCCTTCTGATGGGTTGGTCCCCTATCATTGCCCAGTGGCTCCAGCTGAGAACCTGCGGGATGGTTCCCAGCTGCTGAGGTGCTGTAGGTAGGGCTTCCTCGGCCTCTGCTTCAATCTGTCCTGCTCCAAATAATTTGTATTGTTGTAATACAGCAGTCTCATCTGGGAAAGCTGGATCCCATCTCTTTGGTGTTGCTCTCCTGCCCCTTTTTTCCTCCCCTTCTTGTTTTAGTTTCATTTTATGAACATCAAGGACAAACTTGAAAATCAGGTGTGACAAGCAAAATTGAAATCCATTCTCTTGGCCCCAGAGTCAGGTGTGCCACTGCTCTGGGACCGTGGGGCTCCCATGGTGCAATGCTTTAATGCCAGGCCCTGCACTGTGCAGCATGAAGGGGCTGCTGGAGAGTTTGCTTGTATATGGGAGCTAATTTGCCCCATCAGCCTCCCTCCAGTGCGAGGGCTGGACCAGGAGTTCGGAAGCGATAAGTCCTGTTAGGGCTAATTTTGGCACATGGGGCTGCGGTGGATTTGAAAGCAGCTCCGTGCCGAGTGCAGTATAGGAGGGGTGTGTGCTTCCTTGCAGATCGAAGCTTGCTGTTTGTGTAGTTGCTACTTTACACCAAGACAGGATCTGGCCTCCCAAAAGGCAGCAGCTGGACGTGTTGGCTGTTGCTGTTTGCATTGGTGGCTGCCTGAGCAGGTGCCGCTGCTGGCGGTGGAGTGGAGGGAGAGCTTCTCTAGGTTTTGTTGTCTTGGGTGATCTTTCTATGGGATAACTTCAGCAGTGTCCTTTTGAAAGGAGCAGTTTAATAAATTAAAGCCAAGAAGGCAGAGAAGCAAACGGAGCAAGCTGTTAGGGCCAGATCCTATGGGCATTACCATCCTGGGGTAGCAAGATCAGTCCATGTCTCCAGGCAGCTGTGTTCAAGTGTAAGGCTACCCATGTATCCAAGTCGAGTTTTAAGGCAGGATTGGACTCTGGATTGAGGTTTGCTTATAAGGGGCCTGATTTTCCAGTGCATGAGAATGTGGAGACCTCAGACAGCTCCCTTGGTGCTGGCAGTGGCCAGAAAGGCTGAGGATCAGGGCTACAGCAGCAGGGGAGATAATCTGAGATTTCAGAGTTTGGGGACTTTGACCAGCAAATAACAAATACATTAGTGCAGCACAGGAAAGGCATAAAGTACACATGTCAGAAGAGAGCAGGCTTTTAAGTGTTTTTCATTTAAAATGAAAAGGTCATACTGAATGGAGTTCTCCTCTGGGGACCTGTACATGCACCTGCCAATCATACAGGAGGAACACCCATACCAGTTTGTGTTGAACTGACTCACTGGGAGCTTGCCTGCACTTAAAAATCGGTGACTGGAACAGTTAGAACAACCATTTTTCTTGTGGTGGTCAGGCTGAGCCATCTGCTCCACAGAGCAACGGGTATGCAGGCTGCTTTATTCCAGTTTCAGTGGTGTTCACTCTTGGGCTTCTACAAGTATAGTCATGCTGATTTAAAAAAAAAAATAAAAATTAAGCAAACAGAAAAATAATTAATCTCTTAATATTGGTAACACTGTCAAGTGTAAAGGAGATTGGAAAATGAATGCAATTTTTGAGTAGTCAGAAAAACAGATGCCACTTAGCCAGGCTGTTATGTGAGAAGTGTAATTAGCACTTGCTGAAAAGATTTTCATGGATCAGATTTTCTTTTAAAGAGGTTGGGAAGTCTGGTTACTTCAGTTTCTAAGTGACCACTGTAAAGTTATGCTAGAGATGCCTCTTTTTCTAGCAGTGCTGACTGCACTTCTTTGAAACTTTGAACTCCTGCAGAGGTTTTTAATTGCCCCTTGCCGAAAAATCTGCTGTGTAAAGAATCATAGAATAGTCAGGCTTGGAAAGGACCTCAGAGATCATCTAGTTCCAACCCCCTGCCATGGGCAGGGACACCTCACACTGGATCAGGTTGCCCAGAACCTCATCCAGCCTGGCCTTAAAAACTTCCAGGGATGGGCCTTCTACCGCCTCCCTGGGCAACCTGTTCCCAGTACATAACAGAGGACAGTTAGGACCACTAGCTGGATAAGGAACTGGCTTGATGGCCGCACCCAAAGAGTGGCTGTCAATGGGTCCATGTCCCAATGGAGGCCAGCGACAAGCGGAGTCCCTCAGGGATCAGTCCTGGGACCTGTCTTGTTCAACATCTTTGTGGGTGCCATGGACAGTGGCATCGAGTGCACCCTCAGCAAGTTTGCTGATGACACCAAGCTGTGTGGTGCAGTGGACAAGCTGGAGGGGAGGGATGCCATCCAGAGGGACCTGGACAGGCACAAGTACAGGCTGGGCAGTGACTGGCTGGAGAGCAGCCCTGAGGAGAGAGACTTGGGGGTGCTGGGGGAGGAGAAGCTCAACAGGAGCTCTCAATGTGCACTTGCAGCCCGGAAAGCCAATCAGATCCTGGGCTGCATCAGGAGAAGTGTGGCCAGCAGGTCAAGGGAGGTGCTTCTCCCCCTCTACTCAGCCCTGGTGAGACCCCACCTGGAGTACTGTGTCCAGTTCTGGAGCCCCTAATACAAGAGGGATGTGGATGTGCTGGAAGGTGTCCAGAGAAGGGCCACGAGGATGATCAGAGGGCTGGAGCACCTCTCCTATGAGGACAGACTGAAGGAGTTGGGGCTGTTCAGGCTGGAGAAGAGAAGGCTCCAAGGTGACCTCCTTGTGGCCTTCCAGTATCTGAAGGGGGCGTACAGGAAGGCTGGGGAGGGACTTCTCAGGGTATCAGGTAGTGATAGGACTAGGGGGAATGGAATGAAGCTGGAGGTGGGGAGATTCAGGCTAGATGTGAGGAAGAAGTTCTTCCCCATGAGAGTGGTGAAGGCCTGGAATGGGTTATCCAGGAGGGTGGTTGAGGCCCCATCCCTGGAGGTGTTTAAGCCCAGGCTGGATGAGGCTCTGGCCAGCCTGATCTAGTGTGGGGTGTCCCTGCCCATGGCAGGGGGTCGGAACTAGCTGATCCTCGTGGTCCCTTCCAACCCTGACTGATACTATGATACTATGATTTAGGCATTGTAAACCATTGCTCTTAAATTTCAATCTGCAAACAAGAAGTCTTGCTTTCCATACTTGTGTGCTTAATTTATGTATTTTTTTTTTCAGCTTGGGAAATTTTGACTCTTACTGTCAACGCTGCAGCATTAGTGTTACCAGCTGCTGAGTGAGTGGACTGTTTCTGATCATTGCAGCTTTAAGACTTCAGAGCTTGTGGATCTCAGCCTCTTGCCTTTTCAGCTTGGGGTGGCTTTCAAAATTTCTAATAACTTTCTCAGCTTTTTATGAGCTATACCTTAAATTTAATTAGTTGGGAGAAACAAATGAAGAAAACAATCTTTTGTGAAAGACACGCTCTTCCATCTGCTAGTTCAGAGACTCTGCTTAGTGCTTTGACTGTGATTGCAAGTTCCTGCTGTTTGGATGTTTGCTTTACATTGCTTTTAAATGATAAATAGCCTGTTGAAATAGTGCATTAAAGGAAGTGGTCTGTATTGTGCTAGGCATGAAAATGAAGATGCAGATGCTCACACATTGGTGTATACAGACTCTGAAGTCTAAGACACACTGATGCTGGTGATCTGGAGTCACAAGAATCACAAGGAGTTAGGCCAGACAGGAGTTCGATAGCATAGAGCTATATTACCAAAGAGACCTTTCTGCTGTTACCTCTTGTAGGACTGTGATAGGAAGCTGGGAATTTTTGTTGCAAGATGAAGAACAGAATTAGCTGTGTGCAGATGGCTGAGCATCTGTTGTGGCAACTCTGAACTAGAAGACCTCACTTTCACAGAGCTTAAAGCCTGCTTTCTGTTGTAAAACCATGAGGATGTTCCCCATGAGGATGTTGCTAGGGGATATATGAAACCCAGAGGTGGCTCCTTAGGTACAGTCTTTTTATGTTTCTTCTGGGGACTTAAGTAGGGGAAAGACTTCTGCTGGAACCTTTGGCAGTGATTTGGGTATGTCTGTAGTCTGTGCTCATTTGTCTTTCTCTGCCCAAGTGAAAGCAGGAATAAGCATGAGTGTGAGAGGCAGACACTTTCTGGGGACTATTTATTGTTTCTCAGGATCTGTATTCCTTGCCTGCTTCTCCAGAGCTAGTGTGGTTAAGACATCCCTTTGCTTAAGGCATCTCTTTGCTAAGTGTCTGTGTAGTCCTCTTTCATGAGGCTCTTGGGGGTGCTTCCTGCTGAGGGATATGTACAGGTGCTCTGGAGTGAGGAGCTTTGTTGCTCTTCAGGTTTGAGGACCTTGAGTCTTGAGAAACGTTCTCCAGCAGGAAATACTTGTTGACATCATGTCTTGTAAAGGTCTGATTTGGTGGTGGCTTGATGGCTTGTGATGCAGCTGATGTGCAGTTCTGATATCTTGGGTCTGTCCTCTACGTGTGTCTCCTGTATGTTTCTGCGCTCAAACACTCAGACTGGCTTTTGCAGCCTTCTGCTAAAGAAATGAGGTCACAAATGAAGTTTGACTGACCAGCTCAGGTGAATATTGTTGTGACCAGTCAGGCTGCCCCTGTCCTGCCCAGCTATAGATGAGTGGCTGGCCGGGAGCGCATGCTTGGGCATCGTTGAGTTGCTGCCACTCTGCGACCACGGAGGGTCCCACATGCTGCTGGGAAGGGTGATCTCACACCTTGTTTCAGCTGGGTGCCTCAAGGAGGGTATGTGAGGTCCTGTTTAGCTTGCTGCAGGGGAGCCTCTGTCACAAGGTGATGGGGACAGCCAGTGTAGGAAGTAAAGCTGGGAAGATGTGGTTCAACTAGCCAAATGTGAGTCCTGCAACTGATCTTGTAAACACTTCCTGAGCCAAGATCTTTTAAACACAGTTTGAGTCCCAAGAAATATTATCTTACCTGGGGCTCCTGGGGGTGCTGTTGTGAGTTGAATTGAAATGGTGTTGGAACCAAAGGGGAATGTTGT
Source organism: Picus viridis (assembly GCA_033816785.1). NCBI lineage: Eukaryota > Metazoa > Chordata > Aves > Piciformes > Picidae > Picus > Picus viridis. The sequence goes on from CM066589.1 coordinate 28,421,964, forward strand.
TGTCTTCTGCCTTTGCAGATAAGACCGAAGGGCATTTTGCCAAGACCCTGTGGGAAAGACCTAAATTGTATATAACTCTACATCATTTTAAAATGAAAAGTAAACATGCACAGCCATAATATTTGCTTGTACTTGTCTCCTCCTTAATGGATGGAGAGAAATTGCTCTCTTGGCTGTGTTCACTGGCAATAAAACCCTGCAGTTACTCATCCTCATCCCAAGCCTGCAGTGAGTGGGAGGAGCCATTATGATCTTGATTTGAATTTGTCCTCATCACACCTGAGGGGGGAGTGTTGAGGGTCCTGGAGACTTTCCTACCTGTTCATCCCTGCAAGAAATTGGGGCTGAGTGCCACCACAGGCCCTAAGGGATAGAACTGGGAAGATGCTGCCTGGGTCAGAGTGGACCTTAGTGTGCTCTTATGGTGTTGGGCCAATGGAGATCTACCATCACCTGGGAAAGGTGAGAGCCCTATCATGCTGCTGGGTGCTGCAGCATCAAGCGTGACACTGGGACAAGAGGTGGTGGCAGGGGTAGGAAGCCATCTCTCCATGTGACAGGGAGGAGGGACCTGAAAAGCAAACTGCCATCACCACTCAGGCTTGTAGGCTCACAGGCACCTTCATGAGCAGCACAGGTTCAACAAATGCAAGCCTGGACTGGGCATTGCCATCGTTGCAGCAGCAAATAGTAACTTTGTGTGCTGAGCAGCAATGACAAGGCAAGCCTGTGCTTGCCATGAGCAGAAATAGGGTCATCAGAACAACCAGGATGTGGCTGGGATGGGATGTTGGCCGTGGGCTGGTGTGAGCAGGAAGGAGTGTGGAATTCAGATGCTGCCTATCTCTATGGATGCACCCTGGCATGTGTCCTGACATGTCACATGCAAGATGAGGGTTGTGTGGCCTCTCTCCTCTACTCTACCTTCCTTTCCTGCAGAGGGAATAAATAGCACTGAGTTGGTCACTTCAAGAAAGGGTTGTTTGTGTTGCAGCTGCAGGAAAGAGTGAGGCAGTCTCCAGTGGGAATTGGGCAGAGCTCCTCAGAGAAAAGGCTGTACTGGAGTGGAGGGCAGGTGTACTGGCTGGTGATGTAGCTTTGCTTGTGGTACTGGGAAATCCCATGAGTTTCAAAGTAAATTTAATCATATCTCCTAGCTTCCTTGCTGTGCCTGTCATGGAGATGAGTGATGGATTCACTCTGATCTCTTGCTTTATACCTCATTTTACATCTTCTTTCACCTCTCTGCTCTCAGGGACATTAAGAGTAGTAAAGGAGCTGTGGTTTGAGGAGGTGCAAGTTGTTGGACAAGCTGTGTCAGCTGGCAGTGGGTGCTGATCATTGTCCCAGTTCAAGGAGGTGTTTGGTGCTTTTGGGAATTGCCAGGCAGAGTCCAGGAGTATGGAATCTTCTGCCTAAGAAAGCTATGGAAGAAAATGCTGCATTTCCCAGGAGCTGTGGGTTAAAATGCAAGTTTTGGAGAGGAGCCATCACAGGCCTGTCTGGCATATGTCACACTGATATATCTCTCTCTTCACAGGGCTGGGAAAGAACCCCAGATCTGTGACTCTGGGCAGAACCCTGTGTGTATCCAAAAGCCCTGCTCCAAGTTTGTCCTGCCAGCAAGGCTGTGCAGCGTGAGAACTGGTACGTAAACACGTTTCACAGGAGCAAGGAGCAGCTTCTCTGAAGGACCTATGGCTTTTCTGACAGTGGCACCTTGTTTGTGGTTCTCTGCAAAGAAAACTGAAACCCTAACCAAAACAGTCTTCTAACAATGGAGTGTGGAGGGGAGAGTGGGATCACTGGAAAATAAAAGACAAACTGGTGGTGCTTGCACTGAGAGGCTTTGGTGGGGAAGGGCCCAGCAGAGAGAGGCTGTGACTGTCGAGAAGTTACAGTGTCACAGCATCACAGTATATTACAGGTTGGAAGGGACCACAAGAGATCCTCGGGTCCAACCCCCTCTGCCAAAGCAGGATCACTTAGTGTAGTCCACACAGGAGTGCATCCAGGTGGGTTTTGAAAGCCTTCAGAGAAGGAGACTCCACAACCTCCCGGGCAGCCCTGTGCTCCGTTACCCTCACTGTAAAGAAGTTTCTCATGTTGAGGTGAAATCTGCCATGTAAAAGTTTGAACCTGTTGTTCCTTGTCTTATTACTGTGCGCCACCGAAAAGAGCTTGGCCCCCTCCACTCGTCATCCCAGACTACGGTGCTGAGGCTTTTGCCATGCTCTGTTGAGTAGTGTGTTGTGACAGATAGGCAACATGGGGAGCAATGACAAGTTGTAGGCATGAGAAATGCGCATACCTAGGCACAGGCTGCACAGATCCAGGCCCAGGGAAACAAAGATGCGCAGTGCGTATATAGTATGTACTACGCGGCGTGTGAGAGCTTGGGGGTGTATGTACCAACTGTCTGTCCATGCTATATATGGCAATGAAAGAATGCATATGCATTCATGTTCTCTCTCTCTTTTTTTCCTTTCTTTTTTTCCCTTTTCTTTTTCTGTCTCTTCTGTCACTCTGTGGAGCTGTTGCAAAACTACCAGATTCAACCTCCTGTGGAGCCTTTCTGGCCAAGGTTTTACGAGCCAGCACCTGCTTTGCCTGCCTGACTTCTTTCTATATTTATTCCTCTGCACCCATTTTTTGCCTTTGCCCTGCAAAGTGGAACTGCCACAAACATTTGTGCTAAACTTTTGGCTGCACAGGACTTCAGCTTGCAAATCCTAAGTCCGCTTTTGTGCGTGTTGGGGGAGGAGACATGTGTGTGTAGTAGTGCATGTGTGCATATGAGTACCCCTTGCTCCTTGCTGTCTGCATGATGAGGTCAGTGTTCCGGTGGTGCTGCAGCAGTCCCTGTGTTATATGCCACACAAGTTGTGCTCTCTGCCCCTTCCAGACATTTTTATGACTCAAATATTCCCAGTCATTCCACTTATGTACTGCCATTTAAATTGAATTAGTTGTACCTGACTGATGGCCGATTGATAGTGACCTGCACTGCTGTGCAGGAGGCTTGAGTTGGATTTTATTCCCATGCCCTCAAGCTTTTGCTTTTCAAGATTAGGACCGTGGCAAGGAGAAGGACTTGTAGTACTATATAGCAGAGAGTTCCTGGTTAGGCTGTGGCTCTTCATAGATGTGCCCACTCTTGGTTTCTTTGTGTTGTTTGAGGTGGAAGATGCTGTAAAGCACAGATGCACAATCCCAGCTCATGCTTAGATACCTCTCTTTTAAAGTGAGCACAGTAGCAAGGGAGAGGGTATAATACCACTTCAGCTGGGAAACTGAGGGGAGATCCTAATCCCCAGGAGGGTGCAGCTGTGGGGATAGCCACGTTGTAAGTCTCCCATCAGCAAATGCTTCTCAGAGGAGGCATGCACTCATTCGTGGTCTGATGGGTACAACTTGTGCTGATTGCAGTGGTGAGCAGCCTGCCAGGAGCCAGGAACCTGCTTGGCCTTGTGTGCTCATGCCCCTGAGCTCCCAGCCCCTCTAACATCTATATTTGTTTCTGGCACGAGCGTCCTTCTAAGGTCACGAAGCCGTTAGTCCCAGGTTTCAACCCCAGGAGCTATAAAATGTGCCCTGCCTGACCCCAGTACAAAGGCAGAGGCAGCACTAGTGGCCTGCATTCCCCTGGGTTTAGTTTCCCTGTCCCCACTGCGTGTGTCACTGCATCCTGCATTCCTCTCTGGTTTGGTAAGCCCTTTGCCTCTCAAGCTGACACAGCTAATATTTCCCTGCTGGCAGGGCAGGCGAGGTAGCGACATTCAACTGTTAAAGAGAACCTTATTCTGTTCATGCTGTGGGAGCCCAGAGCATGCTTGGGCTAGGGATTCTGCTATTGCAGTGCTCCTCCACTGTGGTTTTGTTCCTTGCCTTGACTTACCTTGTTTCAGACTTCATCCCACTGTTGGTCCTTGCAAAAAACAACACCTTGGGAACTGTTTTCTTCATGATGCTGGAAAACTGAGTCTGTTTGTAAAGCCTGACTTTTCTTACCTTGGTTTTGGAGTGTCTTCTACCACTTTGGAGCACTGTGTACTCAGAACATAAAATCATAGAATTGCCTAGGGTGGAAAAGATCTTTACGATCATAGAGTCCAACTATTAACCCAGCTCTGCAAGGCCATGACTAAACTATGTCACTAAGCACCGCATCTATGCATCTTTTAAATACATCCAGGGATGGTGACTCAGCCACTTCCCTGAGCAGCCTGTTCCAGGGCTTGACAACCCTTTCTGTGAAATGTTCCCTAATATCCAATCTAAGCTTCCCCTAGTGCAATTTGAGGCCATTTCCTTTTGTCCTGTAACTTGACACTAGGAAAAAGAGACCAACCCCTTCCTCGCTACAACCTCCTTTCAGGTAGTTGTAGAGAGGAAGGAGGTCTCCCCTCAGCTTCCTTTCAGGTAGTTGTAGAGAGCAAGGAGGTCTCCCCTCAGCCTCCTTTCAGGTAGTTGTAGAGAGCAAGGAGGTCTCCCCTCAGCCTCCTTTTTCTCCAGGCTGAACAGCCCCAGTTCCTTCTGCAGTCCCATGTAAGACTAGTTCAGGTAACACACCTCCATTTCTGACCATGGAGAATGCTCCTGGTGGCACAGCTGCTTCCTGAGGCTTGTGGTTCTGGGGGGGGGGAGTTAGTGGGTTTTTAGAAAAAAATAATGGATCAGCTGCCCATGGAGAGCTAGTCCCAGCCTGCAGTGCATTGGCATTTCCCTGGTGTGTCATTTAGCACCATTTGGGCTATAGGCTCTTAGAAACTGCCTTTAACTAGCAGTGCAATGGACATGTACTGGTGCTGCCTGGCAAGGTGTAGGGTTTTGCACTGGTACTGAGAGGTCACTAAGTTAAATGTGCTGTTTGTTTTAAAAGGCAGAAAGCTTTGTTTTTCTCTGAAGAAAAGGTTTCTGTGTGTTGTCACCTGTGATACTGGGGCTAAACTCATGCTGCCATGGGCCCCTGACCTCTGCCTGGTTCCTGGAGGTATTTGTGCAGCCTTTGTCACTGCAGGGTTTCAGGTCCTCTGAAGCCTGCTCTTCAGTGAAAGCCAGCTGTGCTGTAATGTTGCTTTTTCACAGTTTGTTTTGGCCATACATGGGCAGAGTCAGCTCTGGAATTCCTTCCCTATAAATTCAATAGCATCTTGTGGGTGGTGCTGGGGAATCACTGGTCTGGTTGGATTGCCTCGGCAGCCCGTTCCCCTTGAAAACCTCCTGATCCTGCAAGTTGGTGGTTGTGGCGAGGAGCAATGCCCGTGGGAGCAGTGGCATGGGTGTATTGCTCCCATGTGCAGGCAGGCTCTGAAGGAACAGTTATGCCTTTCAAGCCTAACTTTTCTGTCTCCTAAATGTGCTGTATGGGCTTGAGCACTGACTATCAAGTGCCTCTACCAGGTGGGGGGTAGCTTGGGTGCTCTCCTGCTCCCACTTGTGCTGCATTGTCCCATTGGGGATTGAGGGGCACTGGGGCTCCTTCTCCCTGCAGAATGATCTGCACAGCTGTGCTGGGTTTGGTTTTTTTTCGTTTGTTTTGTAAAGCAAAGTCAATTAGACACTTCTTGCAAAGTGCCAGTTAGATGATTCAGGTCAGGAGAGATTTCCCTGCCCCAGGTGAGCAGCTGATAATGGGTAGCAGAACCCTCTCATGTGACTCAGGGCTGAGCCTTGCCTTCTCTGGTGCTGAGTTGGTGTCACTATAAACGCAGTCTGAACTTGCCTATTTGCCTTCAAAGAGCACTCAAAAGAAGCAGTTCTAAGAGGTTTTCTGCTGATGAGTTGAGGGACAAGAGGGAAGTTTGCTGTAGGAGGTGAGAGACCATGGCTGCTGTAGCTGCCCCCACTTCATCTCCCTGTGCATCTCTGGCAGAGGACAGAAATGCAGTGTCACCTATTGAGCCAGAAACCTCTAAAGCATAAGTCAAGATGGTGATGCGTGGCCCATGTTCAGGCTGTGTGTAGGTCAGCAACAGTGATGTACTCAGCTCAGGCTCCAAAGGGGCAAGTCATCCCTGTGCCAAAGCCAGGGAGAGAAGGGTGATTTTTTTTGACATCCTTTGGAGTTTTGATCTCCATATTTGGAAATGTTTACCCATTGCTCTGATCTATTGCAAGGGAGGGGAGGTGACTCAGGGTCTGGTGGAAGCAGGATTTGAATTCCTGTAGTAAGGTTCCCCCCTCCTTTCTTGTTTTGGAAGCTTGTTGTGGTCAGTTTTCAGTTCTCTCTTGCTCCTGGACCTTGTTCCAAATTTGATCCGCTTGAGAGGGAAGCGTGTTAGTGAAGGAGCTTGTCTGGATCCTGGTAAGTGCATCAATGCTGCTTTAGCAAGCAAATTGGGATTTTGTTTTGTTTAGTCAGATGGATTGCATCAAATTGTGTGTGTGTGTGTGGCTGGTGAAGGCAGGCATGTGGATCTCCACTCAGCAGCAAGGGACCCAATGAAGACTTCTGTAGCAGGGAAAGTTGGCTTAGTGGATTGCCCTCAAAGGTGAAATGTTTCTTCAGGCCTAGGTATAAAGATAATTTAAGCCAGTCCTCATTCAGTTATGCTCTTCCTTTCAGTTCCACTGGTTAATGCAGCAAGGCAGCAGAGCACTGTGGAGTTAAATGAGTATATGTGCATGTGGTCAGCAAGTAAAATATAGCTGAAGTATGATTTCTCTCTCCTAAGCAAGTGTGTGGTAAAAAGGCTGCATAATGTGCAGATGTATTTCTCTTAGCTGTTAATATTTAACTCTGTTTTGTCAGGGACCTGAAGATGTTTAGCTGTTGTAACTGGATGAAGGTTCAGTGACTGTTTTTTCCTGTTATTCTTTATTTTTCCTTAGTATGAAGTTTTTTATCTGATATTCAACTGGCTACTTCTCTCTCTTTTTAATTTTTTCCTTCTCCCCCTCCCCCTCCTTTCCTTTTCCTTTCCTGAAAGGAAACTGCAGTTCATCCAGACAGTCAGGGGCGTGGGGGGGGGGGGGGTGGGGGTGGGTTTTGAACCTGGAAGATGCTCTGCTTCCTGTTTTATTCATGGCAGCTGAAACTATGCTGAGGAATCTGGAGCGAGGATCCACAGTCCTGCATTCCTCTTGTCATTTGGAGCATGTAACACGTATAGAGTGCTTTTAGCACTGCTCTGGGGGTTGTGTAGCAGCCAGCCCTGTGTCTCGGACAGAAAGCTCTGCACTTTGCCCTTTCACTTGGGAGGGGGTGTTGGTGAAAAACCCTTCATAATTCCTGGTGATGTCTAACTGCTAACTGCTAATTTTGGGCTGATTCAAACCTGGTATTTTCATACTCTCCATGTTGTGTATATATAAGACCTTTGTTAGAAAGACTTTTCTCTTGTTGATTTCCTTCTGCCCTTTTCAATAGGAATTAATACTCAGTGTGAGGGTTGGTTTTCCAGGCATGTGGTCCTTGAGGCTTAAAACTGGCTTGATTGTTCTGGGCAGGGAAAGATACCCTGCTTAGTTTGCACTGCCATGGCATGTGAGCTCGAAAGCACTCGGTCCCAAAAGGAGATGAAGGAACTGCTGGAGAAGACTATTCCTGCAGGTGGAATGTGTTGGGAGTTTGAAGGCTTTAGCTGCATTTTAATCCTTGTTGTTTCAACAAGCTACTTGGATTACTGCAGCTCTGGAGGTCAGGGCCCAGCTGAGCCTGCTAGCAGCACACAAGAAAGAACTTCTGACCTGAAGAGTGTACATTTTGAATGGGCAATGTAGGTGGTGGGTTGGATAACAGGGTTCTGGGGAGACATATGGAGCTGCTGCAGCACCTGAAGCCTTAGCCCAGTGACTTGCCAAGAAGCCACTCGTCCTCTGTTGTGTGTGGTGGTGCCATGCTGTGGAAGGCAGCAAGCTGGTAGTCTGTGTTGCTGCTCATGCACTGTGCTTTGCCTTTGCATTTGCATGTGTGGCCCTGTGCAGCAGGCGAGCTCTGCTCCCTGCGCAGTGCTTGTCCTGCTCAGTCATGCTCTGGATCAGGCCCTGCTTCTGGTGGCACTTGGAAATGGCACATCCAGTATGTGGCCCAGCTTGGTGTTTTGGGGACAGCGTGGTGGGACTGTAAATTACGATGTTCTGTTCCTCTCTGTTTCCTCTCTTTCCCACATGCCAGGACAGGCTGCTTGTTGGAACATAAGAATGAGCCGTACCTCGTGGCCATAACCCAGGGCTCTGGGCAGTGCTGCTCTGGCATGCCTGGTGAAGCATATTTGGGACATGCATCTTCATGTGCCAATCCTTCTCTGTGCGACATCTCATCGCCACGAGGATGTGACTTGAGAGCTGGATGGACTGTGAAGGGTGAGCTCCCCGTGTGCCACCTGTGCTCCCCTGGATGGGTGCTGGGCAGGCTGGGGGAGCTCCTGAGGATGGAGAGTGCCTACAGCCAGGACTGCAGGCTGCCAGGGCTTTCCATCTGGTGTTTCTCCAGGACCTGGGCAGATCCTGTGGTCACTGATGCCAGCCAGGATGCACTGCAGATTTTCTTCAGCTCCAGGACAGAGCCATTAAGTGCTGACCTGTAAATTAATACAACTGTCTAAAGACTATTTCTCCTGCAGCCTGGCACCCTGTAAACGCTCGAGTCTGAGACGCTTTCCATGGCACTTGCCTTTGAGCATGCTCAGTGAGCTCCCTGCCTGCCTTTCTTGAGCTTCTCTCAGTCACTTCTAATGATGTGTTAAACACAGGATTTGCTTGAGCTCCCACGTAAGGAGGATTGGTTTTGCAGCCCATCCTTCATCCTGGCTGTTGCACTGATCGATCCAGGGCTGGCACTGCAGAGGACATGAAGTGGTGACCCTGTCACTTGTGACTTGGGTGCTGTGAGGAGATTTAATGTGCTCTAAGGCCTGTGTGTATTTGCCCCACAATAGGTAAGAAAAGCTGCCCCAGAGAGCGAGGGGCTAGCACGCGTGAGTGCAGGAGTGAAGGCAAGACATGGTTACGGGCCTAGGATCGCTCAACACATCTGATACTTTACATTTTTGTCAGCAAAGCTTTCAGAGCCCTTAAACACTTAAGTTGTGCCTGCAAGCTGAGGAAAGTTGTATTATCCTGGTGTGGGGGAGTAGAAACTGAGACACCATATGGTAGATATGGGAAAAAGTGCAAATCTCTGGATTCCAGGTGATGGTTTGTATTCAGCTCCTGCAGACAGACGGCGTTTTGCAGTACTGCGAAACCCATCTCCTTCCTCTAATAAAGTCATACTTCTGTGAGCACAAAATATTTCTACATTGGTTACTTAAAAGGCAAACCACGTTGTATTGAGTATTTCATAAAGTTGCAATGTGGTGCTGACGTGTGACGTGATCCCAACACGTATGGTTACTTCAGGAATGTCCTGATGGCATCTTACCTAAATGTACTGCTGCTCTTTCCCAGAACCTGAGCAGAGTGCAGGCTTTTGAGCAATGTCTGTCGTTATTAGCTTTATAATGCACATTCCTGTGTAACAGCTGTTGGAAACAGCAGGAGGTCTCACTCGAGCCTAATTCTTCAGTCAGCTTTGAGAGGGGAGTTTGCTCCTGTGAATGAAGTATTTGCATTTGGGATGAGATCTCCTAAATAAGAATAACTCCTTTGCCTCTGGTGAGTACCTTGGTGTAACGTGGTGGCTTGAAAATTTTCCCCCAGCATTAAATTTGCCAGCCCAGCCCAGTTGGAAGCAAGTGAAAGCTGCATTTACAAGCAAAACTACAGTCTACAATGAAATGCAATGAATATATACAAAATATACAGTATTTACAATATTTACAGGTATTTACAATTGATAAACAGCACAACCCCCCCGGCCAAAAAACAGGAAAGCTAGTAGCTTCTCCCTCCCTGCCCCCCTCCCTTACTCCCTTGAACACAAAGGGACAAGTGGAAGAGCAGAGAGACCTTAGAACTTAGCCAAAACAATGCAGCCACAGTCAAGCAGAAGCGAGTTAGCATCTCCCCGAGCGAAGAAGCCAAAGAAGAGAAGGGTTGTTTACCAAACTAATTCTTATGGTAGATAACTGTCCAATGGATTGCTTAGAACTTAGCATTATTTTCCTTTTTACACCCAATAGTGATTTATTTACATTTTATCACTTTCTGTTCAAGATCTGTGGAAAATTTTAAAAGTGCAGCCTAAAACTACCACAGCTGGTTCATGGACTAGCATGCCCGGAAGGTGAAAGCGAGATGCTCTTGTTCCTTTACCACCATCTTCTAATGGTTGACTTTGTGCTTATTGCTTGATGTGTCAGGGAAGGGATGACTACATTTTAAAGAAACATCAGGTTTTGAAAGCTTGGTTGCCTGTGGTGAGGAGAGGAGACCTTGTGCTGTGCTGTCTCACACCCCTGCTGTGAAAATATCAAAGGGAGGAGTTCCAGTGAAGCTGCCCATTTTTGGCAGCCACTTCCCTCCTACATCCTTGTTCTTCAGGTAAACCCTTCTTCAACTTTGTTAGCTGTTCCCCTTTCCTCCCTGAGAAGTCATTATCATCCCTTGAAATTAAGGAAAAGACAGGAGGAGGGAATAAATGGATGTTAAGGAGTAGAAAACAATCAATTAAATAGTACATAGCATGTAATTTTCCTTGGAAACTTACCATGAAATTGAGGAGCACTTTAACAACTAGCAATTTAAATTGCATTTGAGCACTGCTAATGGGTTGTTTGCATGGGAATTTTGGTCATTTCACAGCAGGTCCTTAACTTTAGTACCCCCTTCATTCAGTTTAAAAAAAATGATAAAGCAAGTCTCATGAAGAAGATGCTGTAGACAACTGATCCAACTGTTGCTAGTAAAAGGTGGTACCATGGAAGTTTTGCAAGACCTTATTGCAATTCAGAGCCATTTACATCCTTAACATCAGTCCTTCCAGTTTTAATTCATGGGAGTTTGGCACTTTTTATTTGAAAAGGCTTGTCATGGCAATAGTGTTCTTTTCCTACCTTTTAGCAATCACACTTGCAAAGCTGATGGAGATAAGGTTGCTGAAGAGGCAGCTCCAGGCCTATGGCGTTTGAGTTTGTAGCTGTATGACTGACCTGGAAATAGGGCCTGTGGCTCTGTCATCATCACCTCAGACAAATCCTAACAACGTTTGGGATATGATCCTGGCTCACTCCATCCCAAGAGGAGCGACAGAGAGGTGCTGATCAGTTGTAGCTGTTGGGTGTTTTTGCTTATTAATCTTGTTTTAACATGTTTAATGCTGCCCTCCGCCACTGTTTGCCTTAGGGAATGCCAATGATTTCCAGCCAAAGGCACCACCAGCCTAATCGTGTGCTTTTTTGCTGCTGGTTGTGCTGGGAACAGACGCTATAGGAAGGCAAATGCAGGCTCCTTGTCGCCTGTTGCTGAATGAACATCCCATTTTCAGAGCAGGGTTTTTGCAAATCCGTGGGCACGCTGAGCATATGGAAAGGGGTTCCAGTATCAAAACAAATCTGGCCTCCTGTTTCTGGATGTGTAGGTTGTTTCTTAGAAGATGGAGCCTTTAAAATCTGTCCCTGCAAGCATGGCTGTTAAATCCTGCTATTTCTAGAGAGGCGAGGCAGCTGTCTGCACTCAGATAAGCTATAAAAAGGCAGTATTTTCCAAAAATGGCTTTTTTAGTTGTACCTGCCAGACAGCTTGGCCAGTAGGATTTCACCAGGAGCATCACCACTGCTGCCCTTTTATGTACAGGGTGCTGAGCGATGCGAAAACTTCTGGGCAAGTCTCCAGGGGCAGTGTTAAGCACCAGCTCGTCAATCTCTCCAGCTTGTGTGATGCTGCTGGAGAGAGAAGTGCATTCAGCATGAAGGGGTGCTTGTTGGTTGTAGCAGTTTGGGCTGGGTGCCCTCTGCTGTGTTTGCTTCCTGTGTCCAGAAGTCCAGCCCAGAGGGGTGGACACAGGAAATTAGGTATTTTGTACCATAATTCTCTGCACCACTATAAGGTCCAGTGTGGGGTCTGGCACTTCCTCTTTCTTCCTCGCCCTCACCTGGTAACTGGGGAGATATCTCCTGGTCATGGGCCTGGCTATGCCCAAGGCCACGGGGGGATGGGCAGTCTCAGATCTGGCCAGCTGAGACTAGCCTAGCAGTGGGGGGGGGGGGGAAGAAGGAGCCCTGGGGGTCTTGGATGTACCCCCAGGTGGGGATGGGATGTTCCTGGGTTTGCTTTGGGATCTCTTTTGTCACTGCGCTTCTGGCTCTCCGTAAACATTCACCGCTTTGCATTTAAACTTTCCATCACTTTAGTTTTGTTCTCATGTGATCTCTTGTTTTCTAGGTGATTGCTTTTTCCTCGGCTTTTGTTCATAATTTTCATTGTCTCTTTCTTCTCGCGGACTCAGTGACCATATTTAACCGCAGGGTGGTTTGAATGCCCCCTCTTGATTGTTTACTTGAAGGGGTTCGTCTTTGCTGTGTAATCTCAGGGTAGCTGGTGAGTTCAGATAAAACAAGTAAGAAAAAACTGTAATTTTTCCTGAAGGTCTGGATGAGGTTTCTCCTAGCATAATGGTGTTATCGCTTATGCTTCCTGACGCACACGCTACCCCCAGTGCTTTGTTAGTTATCAGCTAATGCTCTGCCGAGACGTAGGAGCGTAAGAAAGCTGCATCAGATAATCTTTTAAAGCCTGTTAAGACTGTAGGGAGAGAGAAGGGCATGGCTTTTGAGTATGCTCCCTGTGAAGGATTTCTGAAAGCTTGGAAGGCATTGGAAATGAGTCTTTTGAAGGGACTAAGGCAATTCCCCAGTGTGAGGGAGGACTTGTTGCATGTGAGGAGGCAGGGGATGAAGTCTGTGTGGTGGAGGAATGCAGAAGGGCAGAAAGCAAAAACTTGGGTCATTAGGAAACCCCAGACAACTTAGATTCTCATAAGATAAAGAACCAGCTCATGCCATCAGGTTTGTGACCTGTCCAGCCAGGTGCTTGTACTGTCTTCTTTTTTTGTGTGTTTTGTTTTGTTTTGGTGGTGGTGTTTGTTTTTTGTGTGTGTGTTGAATGATCATTTTATCACATTGATTCCTGAGAAGTGCTACTCCTGTGATGCAAATCACCCGTCATGCATAGCTGTTGGTGCCAAACAGCCAGACAGTTCCATGCATTGTCTCAGCCCTGTCCTGGGTGGGTTTTTTTTCCTTCACTGTTTTTTATCTTGCAGCAGGCATCTTAGTCACCTCTTGATGCCCTCTGTGTTGTGGATAATCGTTTCTTCATAACTATTTCCTTACACCAGCTTTCCGTTTCAATAGCCCACTTGTCTCTTTTCCAACCCTCTTCCAAAGGCAGATTCACACTCAGCTGGTGGAAGTTGGTGTAGATAGGATAGATGTGTCCCCAACAAACAGCCCTGTGTGTCTCCTCATGCAGAAACCCACTGAAAACTGCATAGAAATGAGGTGTGTGGGGTTTGAAATGATCCTGGAGAGCTATTTCTGGTCATGCTTTCCTTCTGCAGTGTTCCCACAAGTTCCTCTACATCTCAGTGCTTGAGCAGGCAGAGCTGGTAAAGTCCCTTTGTTTCCACACCTCCCTTTCTCAACTACTTTTTGAAGAATGCTGATAAATCTAGGTGATAACCTTGTAACTGAGAGATAAGGAAGAAAAAGTCTTAAGGGTAGGTTAGTTTGCATGGAGGACAAACAAACATCAGGGGACTTTGGTGGGAGGGGACCACGCCAAGATACTCTGAAATACTCTAGACTGCTTATTTATCATAAGTCTACTGCACTTTACAAGTGGAGAAGATGGCAATCCTTGTTGTAAAGAGTCTTCAGTCCAGGGCAGACAAATATGCATTTGAAGGCTGGGGAAGGAATGGCTTGGGTGGTTGCTGGAGGTTAAAATCCAGACAAAGTGGATTCCTAGAGGCAAAGGACTTCTGAGATTAGAGCTGTGGGTGATGAGAAGGATTTTTAAGGTGCTGGAGGAGTGGGTAGACAGAGGAAGGTAAATAGTTATGGAAGAAGGTAAGAATTGAAAGAGAAGAAAGGTTGAAGGGGAGTGTATAAAGTGAGAAAAGAAGTAGGAGGGGAAAAAAGCAGCAACCCAGTTGTGGGATGCTGTAGATGAGAGTCAAGATGACCTTCATGTCTCTTCATTCTGTGTTAAAAGGTATGCTGTAACTCAGCTACTGCGATTAGTCATCTCCCAGCATATGAGGTATTAGTTTCTTCTCTGAATGGAGAGCACTGAGCTCTGGAAAATTTCGTGGCCTGGCTCAAATGCCCTGTCTGGCTAGTGGGGTGCTGGGTGGTTACACACGTTTAGGCCTTTCCTAATTATCCATTACTTAGATACCACTTCTTTGTAGCCAGTAAAAGGCGTGGGAGCATGCAGAGCATCTCTGGAGCTCAGTCCATCTACTGCTGTGGCATGCTGTTGCAGCAGGAGAAAAACTTGAGTTTAATACATCTGAAATTGCCCATTATCTCGGCTCATTTCTTGCAGTCCATAATTGGGGGGTGGGGAAGCAAGGGGAAGAGGAGGCGAGTCACTCTAAAAATGACTCATTCCACAACAGATCAATACAAAATGTTCCATTACATTTACATTGCCAAAAATGACTCCTCTTTCCCACCCCTCGCTTCTGCGAGATGCTGTGGAGGCTGCTTTGCTAGACCTAGTGGTGGTGTCCTTTGGTGCATGTAGGTCAGTGGCAGCCCAACCTGTCTGTGTTTCAGTTCAGGCTGTACTTTCTGTTTGGGCTGAGGTTGAACATGGTGGACGTGACCTGGTGTCAGAAGGGAAAGAGATTCCTGGATGCTCTCTGGGGATTTCATGTCACTCAAGGCATGGAGCAGACCTGTTTGATGAGAAGAGTCTCTTCCAGCCTCCCTCTTAGGGAAGGAGGCCAACGAATGTGCAAGGCATAAGGCAACATAAAGGAACATAATAGAAAGTATTGTGGGATATCTGCCAGCAGCCCCTTTGGGCTGGTGCCACTGATCACTCCCTTGGGCTGATGAGACATTTCAGTGGTGTGTCCTTGCTGAAGTTTCTTCCTGTTTGCAGTGTTGGGTTGGAGATGCTGGCCTTCCTCTTACCTGCAGATGTTTACACAGTCTTGGCTTTCTGTGTACGTCAGGGGCAGTGATATTACGCTTCATTTACTGACCATTAAGGGAGGGAGGATGGGGGACTTGCCCAAAGCTCCATAGATAGATAGATAGATATAAGCATTTATATGTATGCATGTGTATGTGCATGTATGGCAAGACCAAGAATTGATCCAAATTTTGCTCTTTGTCTTGTCCTTCTTCCTGGGACCTTCATGGGTACCTTTATAGGCCCCCTACTGTAGCAGCTAGCTATAACTGCATGAGTGCACAGGAGGGTGCTCTCCTTTGTGGCCCTTTCCATCAGGTGGTTCCCATCTGCTGCTTGTATTTGGCATGGCAAATGCTTGCACACCTGTGAATAGGATGGGGAATATCACTGGACTGACCTCAATGGCCTCTTCAAAGGGCTGCAAGGTATTTGTGGTTATAGTATATCTTGCATCCACAGCAATCAAGGCCTTGATCTGCTGGTGAGCTTGCAACTCTACTTTAATAAGCAAAGCCACGGCTAACAGGTAGGAGATACAGGTAGGATTTTGCTGGGAGAAATTCAACCTGCAAGGGAGGTGGCTGAGTTCTTGAGGATGCAGTCCTGACACCGTTAGCAGTTAGTACAGATATCACCAATGACATTTTCTGCTTCATCCTGCTCTGGGAGAAGGTCTTGCCAAGAATTGGGCGATGCATGATTCTGTGTTGTGATGTCCTGGGATTGCCGGAGCCAGGATGCTGGGCACCAGCTGGTGAGCCTTCTAGGTAGCTGCTGCTCTTCTTCGAAGCTGCTGTTGCAGAAACTGAGTGTTACGGGATCTAGGACACACACAAATGTGTTTACAGAGCAAATAAAGGTGGGAGAGAAAAAAGGAAAAGCCTCAAAGTGGCTCTGGGTGTTTTTCAAGTGGTAAAACTGAGACATTCCTGAGTGTATGCAATTAATGTTTGTTTAAACAGAAACTTCTTTAATAGATGATGTATCATCTCCTACGGAAGAGCTTTCCCGGTGGGTCTTTTTCATCTCTAACTGCCTGCCGTGCTGGGGGGTGTGTGTGTATATGTCTCTCAAAGTGCTGGGCTTAGTGTTTTCGGTTGGACTCGTTAGGTGTTTGCAGAGGGCAATGCCTGCCTTTGTTCCTGGTTTGCTTCCACCTGCCTGATTGTGTAGGGGCAAAAGAGGTGACTTTTCCTATGAATTTACCACTCTGAGTTATGAGGGTCTGATACCTGACGTTGCTTGGTTTTGGTGGAGTGGCATTTGGCATCGTCGTGCATGTATATGGGCATATATGTTTAAGGACATACTTTAAAGTGCATACACCAGTTGGCATTTCTCAGGGCTTCAGACAAGATAGCAAAGTGTTACTGTTTACCCTGATCCCGGAGGAGTAAGGTGCAGAACGGGCTAAAAGGCTTTTTCTTCCCTCTGAGCTGTATGTGCTGCGTCTGTGAGCAGGCTGCTGTCTCTGGGCAGCTCTCCTGCTGCAAGCTCATAAAGTTGGGGGTAAAACTGCTGGGCAATGGGGTGAGTAGTGCAAGCTGAAGAGGCTTGCAAAACCTTTGTGAGCATGACCTGGGCAAACTTCACAGTTTGTGGATGTCATATCAGCAGCTTGCTGTGGACACGATGATGTTTGTGTAGGGTTAATTTGTTTTAAAAAAATAAAATAAGGAATAGGGGGCCTGAGGATGTTTCCAAGCACTGTGCTGAGCATTCACAGTGGGACACTCAGAATAGCCTTGCTGAGCTGAAAAGAGCACAGTGAGCACTGCTGTCACCCTCCTGGTTAGCTACTGCAGTAACCTGTGGCTTTCTGCTTGTGCTGGAACATGCAAAGGTACACTTTGCCCCCTTTTTTAGTATTTTCCTTTTTAAAACTATTTAAGTGGTGCTTTGCCAGCAGTTGCATCCCACAATACAGGTGTCCACATGCTTGTTGGAGGCTCCTTTGTTAGTCTGACACTACTTTTACAAGTACACTAGCTATGGTCTACAGGACCTGTTTCAGTGGGGGCTACACCATACCTGAGCTCAGTGAGGCACAGGGCTGGATCCATAGCAGGTATGAATGGCAAGCACAGTACCTCCCAGGCTGCTCTCTCCAGGCTCCTCTTCTCTGAATAGAAAGGTATCATGTTGAACTCCTCACAGTCTGAGGCTTTGAAAACTTGACACGGATGCAATGTTCCTCCCCGAGCTGTAGCTGCTGGATCTCTCGGCACCGTTCTTTTTGTTGCTTCTGAGTGCTGGCGTAAACTCTGAGACGTTTGAACAAGTGACACTCTTTTTCCCTACACAAACCGGCCTCTCTGCCCACTTTTCTTTCTGCCTGTTCCCCTGAGCCTGTCCTACTGTTGTGGATTGCTTGTCATGCACAATCGTGGTGCTTTAGTCCCTTGAGAGCGCACCAGTTGCTGCTGATTTGTCTCCGAATCATTGTCCTTGCAGTCCTGAATAATACCCATGTGAAGCAGGTGGAGCTGATACAATCACTTCCAACGCAGCTGACAACAACTGGGTCATATTCTTTCTCACTGTTTCCTGCCAGGGGAGAAAATAAAGCACCCATGAAGGCAAAATGCTCGGCTTTCCCCCTTCGTCTCCCCTCCCCTGCTCCAAATCATGGTTTCCTCAACAACAAAAAAGAAGTCTCAGACAATCTGTTTCACAGAAAAGGCTGAGTTTCTTAGAGTCAGCATTTCCATGGCTGACAAAGTTTAAAAAAGTTAAAAAGAAAGGGGGGGGAGGCAGAGAAGTCTGCATGTGGTCTGGCAGGCAGCCAGGCAAGGAGTGTTCTTTGGGGTTATTATTAGGCAGATAACTGTGTTAAAAGCGTAAACATCAACCTGGTTCTGCAGGCTGCGGCACTCTGTTTGAAATGCTGATGCACGTTTGGTGCTTGTGAGAAGATGTGTGACACTATCTCAAGCCACTTGTTTTCATTTTTTTTCTTCTTTAAATGTATTTTCTCCCCTGTGATAACTTAGGTGCCGATAGAATTGCTGGGAAGTGATTACAGGTGCTTCTTGTGGAGCTATTGCTAACCTTGAGTTTGCAAATCCTTTTCTGTTATGAGCAGCTCTTTGTTGCTGCCTTCAATAGCAACTGTAATGAGAGTTTGTGTGTGTCAGATGGAGGCATCTCTGAGTGAACTGGACTGCACTGAACGTCTTCTCACCCCTTCTCAGAACTTAGCAAGGAGGGAGGAAGTGTTGGGGCCCATGGATTCTGGTTTGGAAGGTGTGTGTACAGGGAAATGCTTGGGGGTATGGGGAAACCCTGTCACCAGCACTGCTGTGCCCTGTGGTAGAGGGGACACATGGGGAGGTGAAGGGACAGGCTTTTGATGACTCTTGACAATTGACAAGCAGCACTTAACACACCTGAGAAGCAGGAACCAGTGGAGAGATGCAGAGGGCGGGGTGACATGGGCTGGGAAGTTTCTTCTCGAGTGCATGAAGACCAGCAGAAGAATGTTTGTGATGCTGCTAGATACCATGTATCTGTCTGTGTTCCCATCTATAGACAGTATGTGCAAGGCTATATATAAATACCATGGTGGTTGGTATTTTGGCTGATACACTCACAGTTTTGTGCCACATTGAGAGATTTAAAAATATCTTCCTGTTCCAGGAACATCTATACCATGGCAGATGTCATCCAGTGTGGGGAGTGGCTTCTGAAAAGGGAGCACAACACTATTACTATGAGCCTTAGTAGTCTATTAGTTTATTTATTGCTTCACTGCCTCCATAAGACATGCGAGGTGTGTTATTTCTGCCTGTCACAGTTTTTTCACACATGCAGGCATGCAGCATCTGTCACTCCTCCCTGCGAGTCACCAGCTTTCATTCTCAATGAACTTTCTTTCCAGCTTGAAGGCAAGCTAAAATAAAGGCTTCAGGACTACACAGCTGATGAGCAAGGAATTAATTAACAATTGTTTAATTGGAGTTGTGCCTTTGAGGGCTGTCTTGAATGTGGGTCTTTGTTGGCCAAGACACAGTCACCTCACACTTGCTGTTGTTTCTTTTCAAGGCGAGAATGTCAACCTGTTGTGTCAGGCCTTGCGGAAACACGGTATGAGTCAGACCTGTCTTGGTTGTGTGAGACAAAGAGTAGGATAGGAAAAAAAATGAGAAATTACTTGCTCAGGACTTTCTTTTGGGAGTATCTCTCAGATTCCTCAGGCCTCAGTTCACTGACTAAGGACCTGATGGTGCTGCCTTGTCCCATTGTGAACAAGTCCCATTTTTGTGTGTCCTTGCAGAGCTGTGGGGTGTTTGTGGGGGTTGCCAAGCACTGGCTGTGCCAGCCATGCTATGATGGAAGGGCTCAGTGGGTGAATGCTGGTGTTGTCAGCAAGCTCTGCTTGTACACACAAGGGTAATGCTTCATTGCTCATGCTTTGGACTAGATTTGGGTGGAATCTTTCAGACTAGAAGAGGCATGACATTGGTGCTTGGAGAGGTGTTGAATGGCCAGAGCGTTTCTGCTTCATGTTTCAGGGCAGCCCAAGAGTGGAAGTGTTGTGGGTTAATGCTCACTGAATGCAGGGACTGTTGGGCTTGGACCAAGGCAGAGCTTCGATGTATTCTGTTGCTTTTAGTCCATTAATGTTAGAAGCAGAGGGATGTTTGTAGGGGTTTTGTATTGGTGTCCTGTTTCTTGCACTCATCCTACAGTTCTGGCCTGGATGCACCCACTCTTGTGAAGCCGGTGAGCACAAGTGCTAATTCAAACGAGAATAAGCCTGATACCTCCATGGAGATGGACCTTTAAATGTTTTTCTGACAGAAGAAGAGAGGGAGGGACACATCTTGGGTCTGTCTCCTCCCTCCTGTAGCTGTCAACGGCGTTTAGAGCAGTGATGCTGGGTCAATTCAGACCATATCCATCCAGCCCAGAGTCCGCCTCTGCCTGTGGCCAGCAGCAGATGCTGAGGGAAGGCTATCAGCTTCCTCACATCACAAGCAGAGAGGCACAGCTGCAGTATGCCCTGACCTTGCACAATGCCTTTCCCACTCTGACCTTCCAAAAGCTCTGAGCACCCACAGTGCGGCCCTGCCGGCGGATCAACACCAGAATACATAGAAAGCTTTGGTAGAGTGGGCGTGCGTTGGCAGAGAGGAGGGGGTGGGAAAATAGCTCTGGTGTCATCTCACTGGGTGCCAGGAAGTGGCCCAACATTGGAATGAAAGATGAGCAGGGTCTGTTCCCAGTGGAGTCCGAGGAGCTGGCAGCCCCGGCGTGGTGGCACATTCTGTACATTTTGCAGCCCTGCAGCACACAGAGCCGCCCAGCAGCCCTGGGTCGTGCTGCCAGGCCTGCAGCTCAGCTGGCATTTCGCTACTCTCAGGCTCACCAAGTCTCCTTCTGCCTTTTTTTTTTTTTTTTTTTTTTTTTTAAATCCCCCTACTCTACTTTTAACTGAGGTGCACTTGTTTATCCATTGGGGCTCTACAGCCTATAAACAGGATGTCTCTCTTGTTTCCTTTCAGCCCAGTAACACGAAACCACTTCAAGTGCAGATAACACTTTAGTAACCCTCCTCCTGGCTGAATGAGGCTTGTGTGGGTCACAGCTAGTGCCAGATGAGACACTGTGTGACTGTATATATGTGCCCATGTACGTATACGTATATGCATGTTTATCTAGTAAGTGGACGTGGTGTGGATTTGCCACAGTGAACAAACTGACATTGCTGAGAAGGAAGTAAGTGCGTGTTTTAGGCAGGGTGGCTGTAACGAGACACCGATTTTAAGCTGGATCCCAAATGTACATTTTGTAAAAACAAGCTATTGTGTAAACCCCAAAGCCTGTGAGACCTTTTTAGGGAAAAATTTCTGTGGTTTATTTTGTTTAAATGCTGCTTCCTGAAGGTATTCCCACTATGCCAGAGATCTGGGTACTGAGAGCCTGACAGTGAAAGAGAGCATATGGAAAGGGATTGTGTTAACTGGTGCTTGTAATACAGAGTGAAAATATGAAGAGGGGAAGAAAAAATAAAGGAAAATGCTATCACTGTATTTCATAAAATTGTCTCCTGGACAGGTGTGTTCAGCCTGAGGATAAAGGTCATTCCTCTGAAGTACTTTTTGATCTGGGATCTTGCAGTTGCAAATAACAGTAACGAGTAAAACAGAGTTTTAATTTGAGTTGTTCGATATCTTAGCTTTAATGTTCGTGATGTTCAACGATTTCTATTGATTGTGATCTTGTAAACGCAGCCCTGTATCAAGTAACTGCTCCCTTAAACCTGTAATTTCCTTTAATACCGGTCTTCAATTGAAAATTAACTTAAAGTTCTGGGCCTCCTGGTTGTGTGGGAGGTCTTTGGGAAAAGGGCTGTCTGTACAGAGTGCCAATGGGGAGAAAGTTTTTATGGTGTTAGTTTTCAAGCTGGTTGTACCAACTTTGAGGCCAGACTGGTGCTTTGTAAGCACTCGAGGCTGGAAAGCAGGTCACTAGAAGAGAAGTGAATGATGCCTGATTTATTTTTTTTGGAGGTCAGTGTCCCCTTAGTTCCCCTAAGTGTCCCTTAGTCCCCAGTTGTCAGTGAGAGTTTATGCTTTTGTAAAAATGTTGAGCTTCTACCCAGCACTTTAACTGGGTTGTCAGATCAGCAGAACGTCTCATTTAGGGAGACGCACTCTGGATCTGTTACTGAGCCATGGTTCAGAATAGCTATTGAGGAACAAGTTGTTCTGCCACAGCTCCTCTGTGAGGGCTTCATATGCATGCTGCTTCATTCCAAAAGGAACATGCCGCCTTTGACTTATTTCATGCTGTTTTACGAGGTGGAGTAAGCTAAAACATGGGGGGAAAAAGCTCTGTTCTTCCCCAAATGAGGTGATCTGTGTTGGGCATCTTTCCTGTGAGCTCTGAAATTTTGAAGCCTCTACCTGTCTGGGTGGGCAGATCCCAAGCCACATAGCGGGCCCTGAAAGTTTTGGAATTAATTTTATTGGTGCCAGGGAGTCCTTAGAAGATCAGCTGTTTCCTATAAAAAGTGGGGTGATGCTGATTTTAAGAGAGGGGTCTGTGTGCTTGCCTTCTGTGCCCTGGCTTGGCACATCATCCTTTTGTGTGCACAGGCTGGGTGAGTGACAGGCCATACTTGCTCCCGGTTGCATAAGGGGCTGACAAAAATTAATAGGGTGATGAAGATGAGGTTCCACCTGCCGTACAGATGCCATTTAAATAAAGATGTCCTCCTGATCCCAAAAGCATTTACCCATCACAAGGGCTGGCAGCACTGGGTAATATTTAAGCTGTTTTGCTTAGCTCATGGAAAACAGGAGTGGATTTCAGCATTGCCTTCCTGGGCGGGTGGTGTGACATTGGGAGCGGTCATTGGGCCTTTTGGCCCGGGAAAGGCCTCGTGGAGCTGGTGGCCAGGGGAGCAGATGGTGCTGGAGGCGTGGTTGGTGCTCTGCAGTGGAGGCTAGGCTTGTGGAGTGGCCTGTCCCTGTAGACTGCTGGGGCAGCAGGGGATGTTGCAATTGAGTTTTGCTTTCCCACGGTGCTGTGTAACCCCCTCCTGCCTCCTGTTTCCTGTGGTGTTACCCAACTGCCATTGCTTCTCTGGTATCGCGTCTGTGTCCCTCACGTGTTCCAATAGAAAGTGGGGCTGAATAGTGTGAGATCTGTAACTGGGCTAATTGCCCACTCGTATGATGACATCCAGGTCAGAGGAATTTGTTGGATCAGTGGCAAAGCTTCCTCTTCCCTCTGCCACACCTGGGTGCTGTGGCAGGCTGTGTTGCTCGTCTTGCACAAATTGTGGGGCACCTCCACTGTGCTTTCCTGCCCCCACCCTCTTGTTTTATTTTAATGTACTTTTGGGGAAGGGTTAGCCTGAATTTCCATGGTTCCCAGTGTCAGACTGCTTGCCCCCACGTCCTGCCCCTGTAAGTCCTGTGACCGCAGCAGGGTGCACTAACAGAGAGCCGGTCGCTTTCCATACTAGCAATAGGGGGTCATAGAATCCACTCTACCTTGTTTCTTTCCTTGATTGAAAAGTATTTGCTGAAACAGAAGTGATAGCAAATCCTTGCTTTTAGGTACTGGACCTTGGTCTAGAAGGCAGTGTGCTGGTTAAACAGTAACAGAAATGTACAGGCTGGGTTTCTGCTTAGATTGACTGTCAAGGATGGTGCCTGCTCCACACCTTCCTGCTGGAAAAGAGGGCAGTGCTGAGGAGCTGGTATGCTCTTGTCAACTGACAAATAATGGCACTGGGTGAGAGCAAATTGCTGCAAGGGTGTAGAAAATGGAGGAGGTTTTACTTCTCACCTGCAACTTTTGAGTTCTCTTTATTGAATTGGTGACCAGAAGTCAGTAGTTTGTAGACTTCAGACAGATAATACAAGCTGTAGGTTTTCTTTTTTGTTGTTGTTGCTCGTTTGTTTTTCTGTGGGTTTTGGGTTGTTTTTTTTTGAGTGGGGAAGGGAATGGAAGGTATCTTGAGGAAGGATTTAGAGGAAAAGAAAGTTAGAGTGGAAATCACAGTATCACAGTATCACTAAGGTTGGAAGAGACCTCGAAGATCATCAAGTCCAACCTGTCACCACAGACCCCATGACTAGACCATGGCACCAAGTGCCACGTCCAGTCCCCTCTTGAACACCTCCAGGGACGGTGACTCCACCACCTCCCCGGGCAGCCCATTCCAATGGCGAATGACTCTCTTGGTGAAGAACTTTCTCCTCACCTCGAGCCTAAACGTCCCCTGGCGCAGCTTGAGACTGTGTCCCCTTGTTCTGGTACTGGTTGCTAGAGAGAAGAGGCCAACCCCTTCCTGGCTACAGCCACCCTTCAGGTAATTGTAGAGAGCAAAGAGGTCTCCCCTGATCCTCCTCTTCTCCAGGCTAAACAACCCCAGCTCCCTCAGCCTCTCCTCACAGGGCTTGTGCTCAAGGCCTCTCCCCAGCCTTGTTGCCCTTCTCTGGATACCTTCAAGTGTCTCAATGTCCTTCTTAAACTGAGGGGCCCAGAACTGGACGCAGGACTCAAGGTGTGGCCTGACCAATGCAGAGTACAGGGGCACAATGTCCTCCCTGCTCCTGCTGGCCACACCATTCCTAATGCAGGCCAGAATGCCATTGGCCTTCTTGGCCACCTGGGCACACTGCTGGCTCATGTTTAGGCGGCTGTCGATCAGCACCCCCAGGTCCCTCTCTGTTTGGCAGCTCTCCAGCCACTCTAACCCCAGCCTGTAGCTCTGCATGGGGTTGTTGTGCCCAAAGTGCAGCACCCGGCACTTGGACTTGCTGAATGCCATCCCATTGGACTCTGCCCATCTGTCCAGCCGATCGAGGTCCCTCTGCAGAGCCCTTCTGTCCTCTAACTGACCAACATCTGCTCCCAACTTGGTGTCGTCTGCAAACTTGCTGATGACTGTCTCAATCCCCTCATCCAGATCGTCAATGAAGACATTGAAGAGGATGAGGCCCAGCACTGATCCCTGGGGGACGCCACTGGTGACTGGCCTCCAGCTGGAGGTGGCACCATTGACCACCACTCTCTGGGCTCAGCCCTCCAGCCAGTTCCTAACCCAGTGCAGAGTGTTGCTGCCCGAGCCACGAGCTGACAGCTTAGCCAGCAGTTTGCTGTGGGGGACGGTGTCAAAGGCCTTGCTGAAGTCCAGGTAGACCACATCCACA
Source organism: Picus viridis (assembly GCA_033816785.1). NCBI lineage: Eukaryota > Metazoa > Chordata > Aves > Piciformes > Picidae > Picus > Picus viridis. The sequence goes on from CM066589.1 coordinate 28,446,674, forward strand.
GGCCTCCCCACATCCACCAGGTGGGTCACCTGATCCTAGGAGACCAGGTTGGAGAGGCAGGACCTGCCCTTCCTGAATCCATGTTGGCTGGACCTGAGCCCTTGGCCATCCTGCAGGTGCACAGTTATTGCCGCCAGGATAATCTGCTCCATCATTTTCCCTGGCACTGAGGTCAGGCTGACTGGCATGTAGTTTCCGGGTTCCTCCATCCGACCCTTCTTGTGGATGGGGACCACATTGGCCAGTTTCCAGTCATCTGGGACCTCACCAGTGAGCCAGGACTGGAGGAAAATGATGGAGAGCGGCTTGGCCAGCTCACCTGCCAGCTCTCTCAGCACCCTAGGATGGATCCCATCCGGTCCCATGGATTTGTGAGTGTCCAATTGATGAGGCTCTTGGAATGTCTGATTCTGTGGTCTAATCCTCCCATGTTATTTTCCTATTCCAAATAACTCTTGCATTTTACAGACTTGAGGTAAATGTAATCACAGGGAATGGCTTTTAGGCTGGAAATGTGAGAGAACCTGCCTTTGTTTTCCTCAGGCTATACTCATCTGCTTTTGGAGTGGTGTATGGAATGTACTGGGAGGATTGTATTCAGGGCCAGACTCACTGTCCACTTGATCAGGAGGAGACTGGGATTCTGCTGAGCACTCAAAATATTGATGAATGCTGTAGGAGAGGAAACAGTGTTTCTGTAGAAACTTGTAGAACTGGTAGGAGAACATCAGAAGAGGGGAAAAAACCAAGAAGTGATACCTCCATGTGTAAGAGATGGATGTTGATCAACCTCTTCACTTTTCTCTGTACCAGAAGTCATTCTGGATATAAGGTAGTTATAGCCCTATTCTCCTCCCTGTTCTCTCTGTGTCTGAGCAGTTGCTTGCTGTCCTGGTCATCTCTTGAAGTGTTCTCCGTGGTTAAAGCTCTGTGCTCCATGCATCCAGGTCAAGAACTGTGAATATCCCTGTTTTGTATTGTTAGAGAAGCTCTGCTTCCCCATTGCTCACCTTGGCAAACATGAGGTGCTCTTATCTGACAGGACCAACTAGTCCATGGTTCCTGCTCAAGCAGAGAAGATGAACTGGGCTAAAAAATATAACTACTGTCAATGGACTTACCTGGCAGCAGACAAACATTGCCTTTGTCTTGGATTGAACATCTACTGATGCTCCAGTGGGTTGAGGAGATGATGTGGCATGATAATCTCCAAGGTCTGTTACATTCCTATGTATTGACCTAAAATGGCTCTGGAGGATTTGTCTGTCTTGTGTTCCTGATGCCTGAACCACTTTTCTGGCATTTAAAAGTGGGATGGATGTTGTATATAGGGTGAAGAAACTTGGTAAAAGGAGAACAGCAGTGCTGGTTGAAAATTTGTAGAAAAGAGAGAGCATATAGACTAGTCAGTCATCTCAGTGGATAGAATAGAATAGAATTAACCAGGTTGGAAATATAATCTCCTTTGCAATATTTAAGCATTTGGAAATAAATGGAAAGTGCTGCTACTGCATAGGAGAGTAAGGGCAGTGTTGCATCAAACTAGAGGAGAAAGATGAACTGATTAGTTTCCTCACCATTTTCCCCCCACCCCTGCACTCTGTTGTTAACATTTAAAGTGGAAAAAGTAATCTGCTTTGAGAAATGTCACTTGGTTAAAGGAAAAAAAAAACACAACAACCAGACAAAAGTCTAAGCAAGCACATCCTACATTGTGTGGTGGGTGGAACTATGGGACCTACACAAAAACAATGCTTAGGAGCTGATGTGACACAGGAAGGAGTGGAGGGGAGTGATATGCCGGGGCTAAATGTGGCACAGTCAGTTGTTCTGGTGTGAAAACAAAAGTAGTGTAAATGGTTTCTCCTACCAAAACTGAGATGTGTTGATTCAGTCCACTGGTTAGTAATATATAAAAGGAGGACCAATTGAGGAAAAAAAAAATGAAAAAGAGAAGAAAAAGGAATGTTAATGTGAGCAGGGGGTTAATCTGGACATTGGAAGGAGGGCATTGCAAGTGCTGGAGTAGTACAACTCTGACGCGTGCTCCCTGCCACCATTGGTGGAGCAGAGATTGCTCCTCTGCAGGGTTCAACACTAGTGCTTGGGCAGAAAATGGGAAATGTGAGGGGAAAATTTAGAAATAAACAGAAAAACACATCCTGTTTTTGACAAAAGAGCTCCTAAATGCATTTCCCCATGCTCCCAGTAAAACTCCTACCTCTCCAGAATCTGAACTTTAAAGCTTTCTAGTTCCCCTTTGGTTTAAGACGAGCAGTACAGCATGAAGCTCCCTCCCCTCCAAAACCCCCAAAATTGAGCAGAAATCATCCACAAGCATTGTTACTTGATAGTGGTAGATAAGCAGAGTTGATGGAAGATCTCCAGGTGCTGCCTAGAGTTCAGATGCTCTTTGCTGCTCCATGGCTCTGTGGGTTTTCTGGGAAGAGGTAGATTAAGGTTCTGGAGTAATGTGTTTTGTTTGTTTGTTTTTAATGCTAGTGGATCCTGTGTAATCTGTATTTTAGTGTAATGCCTTTGGCTAAGCTGTTCCTGTTGTCTGTGCTTTGTGCATGGTGATGTGGGGAAAAAGGGTCTGAAGTGATTGGAACCTCTGCAGCAGGTAGTGGATGGAGCCACCAAGGGATGACACTGTTGATACAATATTCACATGAAAATGAATGAAACGTGTTCTGTTTGGCAGTGTCTGGGTAGGTGATATCTGATGATTTGGGTTTTGCGTGCACCAGTATGATGGTTTCTCATGGGTTTGTGACTCCATAGAGACAAGCAAGGGATTTTCACATCCTCAGAAAAATGTGTCATGGGGGATGGAGGGTAAGGGAAATGGCTGGGGAAGAGTCAGTTTGCACCATCCCATTGTGCCTGTGATACCATCTTTAAAAGGTGTGTGGTGGTAGCTCTCCAGGAGAGGGGAGAGACTCAGTGATTTCCCCTAAGCCTTCATGTCAGGACAGGGGACAGCAGTCCTAGCTGCATTGATTAGAGGCCCCGTACTTGAAAACTGCAGCCAGTGTGAAGTGCAACCACTCTGTGTATTGGTTTTTTCATTGGGAAGATCCCTCAAGTTGCACTATGAATAAAACCAATACTTATGACAACAAAAATGTTCAGGGCAAGTGGATTGTTGAGGCTGTTAGAAATGCTACAGACTCCCCATCACCCAGAGCAGTAGGTATGGATTAGACTGAACATAGAGGCTTGCCCTCCTGGAAACTTTGGGATTGTCCATTTTTTTTTGGCTACTTGTCCTAAAGCCCTTCATGAAACAGCAAGAAGTTGCAACTCCTTTGGGCATTTCATCTGTACACCAGATTCCAGCCACATGTGATCATACCAGGCTCCCTTTCTCCCTAGGGACCTGGGACACTGCCAGCTGGTTTGGATGTCACTTTAAAGTGCCTCTGTTCTGGATTGATTTAAAACCAAACGTATATTGTGGGCTGGAGCAACATCTCTGCCTGTGCTCTGGTTTTAGGCATACTGTCAGGCTGTGTGGTGATGTGCACAGGTTGGAATCTGTGCTGGAGCTCTGGGGAAGTGAGGAAATGTGGTGGTGCTGCAGCATTGCTGGGAAGCTGTGTGGCCTCAGAATGGGAGGTGGACATGGGGTGTGGTTCATGCAGGGTTTGGTTCATCCTCCTACCCAGAGGTCTGCTGTCTCACTACAAAGGTGGGCATCTTACTTGCTGTCTTTCCTGACCTCTTTCAAGGCAGGTGGGAGGAGAAGAGATGGCAATTTGTATGTTTTCATAGGGCCAAGTCTTGTGCCCTGTGTTGTCCCTTCTGGGCCACCAAACCATTGGTACTCGTCTTTGTGAGAGTCCACTTGGCTCTGGCCAAGGGCAGTTTTTGTTTTGATTGTCCTGGCTGCCACTTTGTGCATAAAATCTTAAGAGTCCTATAAAACAGATACCTTTGAGAGGTGGAGAAATGCTTTATAGGATAGGTCAGGTTTTGAACCTGCAAAATCCCATGTTGATGTTTTCAGCTCTGACAGATTCCTTGTATAATTTGGGTTCCCTAAGTGCTTCCCAGCAGGCCAGTGTGACTGTTGTTATGTTGTAGTGGGGTTCATATGGAAATTTGTAAGTTAAAAAGGCCAAGCTCATGTTTAGTAGCAGGATCAAGACTCAAGTGAATTGACTCTTGAAGCTTGGAAAAGCATGTCCCCTGTTTTGTTGTCCCTCAGCTTCCCCTTCCAGGAAGTGGTGCTGTGAAAACCTCCTCCTGGGTGTTCTACAACAGGAGCTTAGCCTCAGTCAGAGATGCAGTGTGGCAATGATGGCTATGGAAAAACCTGCTGCTGTTGAGACTAAGAAAATGAGAAATACCCAATGTGTCTGCAAAGGAAAGGAACCCAAAGGGTCCTTTGATCTCAAGCTTTTGTGGGTTTCTCTCTGTTTTGCTTGCTCACGCTCCTTGGAGGATTTCTGAAGGAGCTCCAGAATTCAACCTTGCTGAAAACCACCTTTCAGAGCCCCAGAGCTCTGGCCATGGGACAGGCACTGCTGTTTATCTGGCTGGCTGGACCAGTTCCTAAACTGAAGTACTCGAAGCACGTCCAGGCAGATTGTTTCTCCTACCCAGTGGTATTTGTTGTGATGTAAAGCTGGAGGGGTTCCTAGAAAGTATTAAAACACAAATAATATTAACCAGAACCGAGAGACAACAGCCAGTGACTCGGAAATGAGAAATATGTTACGGTGAGAATGGGTCAGTAGGAATGAGGCTGCCTGGTTTCTACTACTAAATCCCTCGAGAGCCTTGGTGAAGCCTGGGCCAGTAGGACAGGACATGAGCAATGCACTTATCCATGCTGCGGTGGAACTGGGAGGCTTTGATTATGGCTGGTGCTACTGAGCTGGAGCATACTGGGGAAGGCTGGTCCTGCTTGAGTACCCTGAGATCCTGTGTTGGAGAATTGGTCACTTTGATTCAACATGCTTGCCTGCCATCTGGGACTGATCCAGCCTACCCATTCCAGGGGTCTTCAAAAGAGCATTTCTTTGTAGGGCTTTTTGGGATCCCGGGAGGTGTTATGCTGATCACTTGCAAAGTGCCGTTGATTGCATGCACCAACTGCTTACTTGTTAAGATACTTATCTGGATGATAACATTTCCTCCCCTTTCCTCCAATACAAAATGTGCCTGATAACTTATGTGAGTGCTTGTAAGGGCAAAGGGGCAGTCAGCCCTTTGCCTGTGTTGTCATGGAATAAGTAACCACTGGGCTAATTCCCTAGAGTTTGTCCTAATCTCACCTCATCCTCATCTGTGTTCACACACACAAACGCACACTGTCAGTGGTTATCACAGTATCACCAAGGTTGGAAGAGACCTCAAAGATCATCAAGTCCAACCTGTCACCACAGACCTCATGACTACTAAGCCATGGCACCGAGTGCCACCTCCAATCCCCTCTTGAACACCTCCAGGGATGGTGACTCCACCACCTCCCTGGGCAGCACATTCCAATGACAAATGACTCTCTCAGTGAAGAACTTTCTCCTCACTTCGAGCCTAAACTTCTCCTGGAGCAGTTTGAGACTGTCCTCTTGTTCTGGTTGCCTGAGAGAAGAGACCAACTCACTCCTGGCTACAACCCCCCTTCAGGTAGTTGTAGACAGCAATGAGGTCTCCCTGATCCTCCTTTTCTCCAGGCTAAACAACCCCAGCTCCCTCAGCCTCTCCTCATAGGGCTGTGCTCAAGGCCTCTCCCCAGCCTTGTTGCCCTTCTCTGGATACCTTCAAGTGTCTCAATGTCCTTCTTAAACTGAGGGGCCCAGAACTGGACACAGGACTCAAGGTGTGGCCTAACCAGTGCAGAGTATAGGGGTACAATGACTTCCCTGCTCCTGCTGGCCACACTACTCTTGATACAGGCCAGGATGCAGTTGGCCTTCTTGGCCACCTGGGCACACTGCTGGCTCATGTTCAGGCGGCTGTCGATCAGCACCCCCAGGTCCCTCTCTGTTTGGCAGCTCTCCAGCCACTCCGACCCCAGCCTGTAGCTCTGCATGGGGGTGTTGTATGTGACATGCTTCCCCCTCTCACAGATTACACAAGTAAATCCCACAAGACCAAAGCTTTGGGGATGGAAATTGCATCACAGTGGTGGTCTCGGGCATGCGATTCAGGCGACTGAAGCCCGACTTGAAAAGATAGCTCTGGCTTCAAAGAAAATATGTTCCCTTTCATCGAAATTTCACACCGTAATTTGGGGAAAGCCATGTGTTTCAGTTTTGCTTTGTGTTAGAGAGATGTGTGCAGTCATGTTTGTGTTTCAAAGTAGTCAGATTCTACCATGGTTTGTGCAAGACTTTCCCCAGCAGTCCAGAGGGAAAGAACCTACTCACAACCACTGAATTGTTAAGTTTATCATTGTTTTCTATTTTTTTATAACATACTGAAGAGGAAGTTGACCGAAGTGTACATCCTGAAACTCCCTGCATTTTTCTCAGCTCTTACCCTTTACTGATGCTCAATTGAACTTGATCGTCGAAAGAGTTTGATCCTTTGAAATGGGAAGTTGCAGCACCCTGCAAGTCTCTTCCTCCTGCCTCTTTGTCACTCCTGATCTTAGAATCATAGAATCAGTATGGTTGGAAAAGACCTCAAAGATCATCAAGTCCAACCTGTCACCCAAGACCTCATGACTACTAAACCATGGCACCAAGTGCCGCGTCCAGTCCCCTCTTGAACACCTCCAGAGATGGTGACTCCACCACCTCCCCGGGCAGCACATTCCAACGGCTAACTACTCTCTCTGTGAAGAACTTTCCCCTCACCTCCAGCCTAAACTTCCCCTGGTGCAGCTTGAGACTCTGTCCTGTTGTTCTGGTACTGGGAGAAGAGCCCAACCCCTTCCTGGCTACAACCTCCCTTCAGGTAGTTGTAGACAGCAGTAAGGTCTCTCCTGCTCTTTTGTCACCTTTAGAGGAGAAGGATGTGTTTCCAAGCAGAGGCTGAGGGGGGAAACAGGCTTATGTAGAAGTTCATGTTTAAATGACACAGGCAGTAGACTTCTTTATTTTCTCTTCAGTTTTGGATGGTGCTTGGTTTTATTCTTCTGGGAAGTACACTTAAACAGGACGGGTTGCAGGGATGGCTTTCTCCTCCATGAAGTCACTGTGTGTTCTCTACTTGGTTCTGTAATTTGCCTGATCAGCAGATATCTTGGTATCTGAATGTTTTGAGAGGGGAAGGCAGACACTGAGCAAGGCTCAGCATCACTGTACATCTCGTGTTCAATGCAAGACTTGCACAGAGACCCTCCAGTTCAAACTCCCTCACCCCTCTGTGTGAGGGTGCAGTCTGAGACATCTTGCCAGCTGTGTGAGCTCCTGGGCTGCTGGAGATGCAGGATCACATTGTACAGGATGTAGGAGATCCCATAGTGGGGGGAAATCCCTGAAGTTGTGTTGCAGAAGGGAATGATGTTGGCTGATATCTCCCTGTGCAGCAGCCCTGGTAAGCAGCACCTTTGGTCTTGACCAGGCACTAAACTGGTGGGTCAGGCAGCTCCGTCAGTTCTTGAACCTGTTTTTCCATGTTGGGGAGCGCTAGTTTAAAAAGGTTAGTGCAGGTTTGAATTGGACAGGAATGCCAGACACAGAGGAGCTGTAGGTACACTGAGAGATGTGGTTTGTTCTCCTGATCTTGAATCCACAGAGATTTCTCATAATGATATTTTCACTAGGTCAAGTCCAATGGAAAGAGTGATTTCAAGAGGCAAAACGGTGAGCCTGCACTGCTGAAGACAGCATTGAAGAAGAGCTGTGTTTTCTTCAGATGGGGGTTCCCCAAATGGAGGATTCTGTGGAGCCACTGAGTTGGTGGGATCCACTTGGATGTAGCATTTCATGTTTTACTGTGAATTGTGTCTTCTCCCATGCCAACTTGAGTGCTGAAAAGCTTGTTGATCCCCTATCCAAGTGCTTTGGGAGGGATGCTTAGTGCAGGGGAAAGGTGTGCATACTCTTGTGAGTAACCCAAGGGGTGGAGGGATGTGGGTGCAGCTATACTATAATGCAGGTCTTTGAAGAACAAGGAAGTGCAAGGTCCTCTTACCCTGAGGGATTTTGAGTCAGCCCTGGGGTAGTAAAATAACTGTCAATGTCAACATCTGGCCCATCAATTTTTTTTTTTCATTAAAAACTCAGTTCTCTTTGAGATTTTAGTATTTTGGCTATTTTGGATCACACTGAGAAACAGCATGTCCCCATGCAGGCACTCAGCATGGATGCTTTTTCTTGTTTGCAAACTCAACATATATAATAATAATTTATTTCATTGCCTTGAGAATGGGAAACCCCCAAAATGGGAAAACCAAGCCCCTATGTAGTAGGAGGTATTTTCTATCAGACAAGCTGAAGGAAAAATATGCTGGAAATTTGCTGTAATAGTAAGAAAGTAGCTTGTGAGGTGAGAGGTTGGGCAAAAGGGCTTTGTTTAGCTGAGGCTCTGTTTTGAAGCACATGAACTCCTTGATGACAGGGCTAGAATAAAGAATGGTTTCTGCCACTTTCTGCATCCTTCCTTGCTCTTGCCTCTGCAGAGACAATGCTGCACTAGCTGCCATGGCCAGGGGACGTGCTGGGTTGTGTGGTGGTGGCTGTGAGCACAATGGGGCCAGTAACTGTAGCCCTTTGTGAGCAATTGGCTGCAGCATTGCTCTCTAATCCTTCTCTTCTGTGGCACAGTGAACTGGCAAAATCTGGTCTGAAAACCCAAGACCTCACTGGGTTTGGCATGGAGCATCCTGGGAGGAAAGGGTTGCTAGTGGAGTCCCTAATATAACTTTTTTTCTGGTGTCTACATTGTATTGCTCTCCTAGGACCCAGAAGACCACAGGCATCTGACAGACCAGAAATGTCATGGAAGCTCAGCAGTTGCAGATGCCCAGTAAAGAGGTGTGGTGGAAGACTGGGAGGAAATTGCTGTCTTCCTCATGGATAGCTTGGAGAGGTGTTGAAACGTGGTGTCCCGTTTGAAGCTGAGAGGCTTCTTGGTTGTGGGTCTCTGCGTCTTTGTGCATGTGAACAAAACTCTGAGGCATTTTGAGCTATAACCCTGTTAGGCAAGGTGGTGGCACAGAAGGGAATGGTGAAAGGCGTTCCTGGTACCTGCTGTGTGTGCACAGCCCGGGGATGGTCTACAGTGTGGTCCAGAGCAGATGCAACTGGCCCAGGGAGATCTTTGCTGCTTTCACCAGTCTATAACTCTGTTGTGTTATAGTATCTGTCAGCCCTTGCATCACTTACCAAGTCTAAAACCTAGAGCTGACCCTCCATAAAGTCCCTGTCACAGATAAACCACTTTGAAACCTGGAAGTGGTAATTTAAAGCTCTGGATGAAAGATTTTGATCTAGAGGCAGACACAGAATTAAGCTTAGTCTGCAACTAGGCTGAAGAAACAGAGGTTTCCTGAGGAGATGAGCTACATGTGCGTGTGTGTGTGTATACAGCATCTCTACAAAACAGGATCTGGTGTGGCAGGGTATTTCTGTCTGGGAAAGCATGTAAGTATATGCTTAAGTCCTAAGGAAGTCAAAGCATATTAAAGTTAATCAGGTACTTAAGTGATTTTTCTGAGTTGGCCTCGTTCTGGAATGGCACATAAAGCTCCCTTGAGTTGGGATCCACAGCTCTGTTCTATAGCTCCTCCCAAGGCAGGTGCTAATTTATTTATTTTCTGTTCTTCCCTTAAAGATTGCCTGGTTTGGCTTTACTGCTTTGCAGGGTATTGGAAAAGATAGTGTGAAAAGTTAGGACCGTGTGAGCAGCACGCTCCTTTGGAAATGACAAAGAATTTATACCACTCGTTTCCAAAGGGCTCCATGTGGCATGAATGAGGCTATAACCAGGGTGGTTCATTGAAGGATACTGTTGGAGTCCAAATGCTGTCTGGAAAGATCTGAGTGACAGTCTGCTTAATCCTGTGTGGAGCAGTCTGTTTCTATAGATGCCTTTAATGTAATTTTTCTCCCCTTCCTTCCTGAAGTCTTTCTGTGATGAGTAGGGTGCTTGCAGCATGGATTTGTGTAATAATAAGCAGGTGCATTGTGTGGTATTGAAGTGGAAGGCTACTGCCTAGAAGGGAGAAGTGTTGTGGTTACTGCTGCATCTTTTCCCCGTATGATGATTGTTCCCTAAGCACTTAGGGGTTTCCCTGTGTGTGAGGTTATTTAAGGTAAATTCCATGTCAGGTGGATGAGACCCTCTGCTTTTTTTTTTTTTTTTTGGTAGAACATTTTGTGTTTATAACAACAGACGGTGCTAATATGTAGGTTCTTCATAGGAAGACTAACATTTTGCCTGGAAATAACAGGATCATTTGATGAATGCTTGAGTGTTGCTAATGAAAAGGGGTGGGAGAGGAAATTACCTTTAATAAGGAGTTTAAGTGACATTTTTCTTATAGAATGCCTCTGTGTTTGATTTTCACAGAAACAAGAACCCAGCAGTGTTCATAAGGCAGGTGTGGTGCAGCTGGGTGCATGAAGAGTTGCCTTGGCTACTTTTCTGTTTGCCTTGGTACTTACCCATCTTTACTCTGCTGCAGCTTGGTCCTTCCTGGAGCTCAGCAGCCCTGGCCAGCAGCATCCCTTGCTGTCTGAGGACAGCCCAGCACATGTAGTCCTCCTGATGTTTCAGCCCATGTTTGCAAAGCGCTGCCTGTTCTTGTGTTTCGTGTCCCTGCTTGGCCTGGTCAGGGGTGAACCCTCATCTTGACCTGCCACATCCTCTGGTAGGAAGGCTGCCAAGCAACTTCTAGCTGAAAACCCAGTTTGTTAGGACAGGGAATGAGTTACTTTCTGGCTTGCCTTTTGGACCTTTGGGCTCCAGTCTAGGCAGATCCTCTTTCTAACCCTTGTTGTAGTAAATCCAACCTTGCCAAGATTAGCAGTGATGTTGGATGCTTTTCCAACTGAGTCCTCTCTCCAGGAATAGGAGTCCTCTCTCCTCTCTACTGCTCCCCAACATGGCAAAACAGGTTCAAGAAATGATGGAGCTGCCTGTCCCATCAGTTTTGTGCCTGGCCCAAGGAAAATCTTCCAACTTCAGGTCACCCTAAGGAGAAGGCTTGCTCCTTTGAAAGTATCTGGGGTGGCCCACTTTACTCAGCTAAAATCCACTAACACAAATAGCAAGAGAGTTGGACCTTGGGGCTTAGTCTCCACGTATGATGCAGCGCTGAAGGCTTGTTTGCACTGTGCTGACATCTCCTAGCTCTACCAATGTCTATTTCTTTGCTTCAGATGTCCATTTGTTTTTGTACGAGCATTAGTACAAAAGCAGATTTGTCAGTCTAGAAAGAGGACCAGAGACTACCTTCTGGAAACCACAGAAGTTGGCAAAAACTAGAAGATATCATCTTTGAACCACTGAGAGGTGCTGCTCAGGAGTACCCAGGCACTCTGAGAAGCATCAGCTCACAGGTCCCATAAGCTCCTCATTGTTTGCACAGCATAAAATAGGAACAAAACCCAAAGCTTGAGGTGTCCCCCAGAAAGGATGGTTGGTTCCTCTTTTAATGAGGAAAGTCTTGGTTGTTGGGAGCACGTGTCTATGATAGGCTGGAAAACAGGGCAAACCTGAGCTCTTTCCTTGACTGTAGTACTTTGTCTCTCTGACAACCCACTGCTGCTCTGGGTGCCTAAATTTCCCTCTCAGGAAATGCAGTAATAGTTTGTTGTAGGTGTGTTATGACATTTGCAGTGAGTGTGTTCCTGCTTTGTATGGGTACAAAGCTCGAAGCCCTTGGTGGGTTTGTTACATTAATGTATTTAACCTGATAAATTCCAGTAGTGCTCCGAAGCAAACTCCAGAGCTATTTTAGTACGTGAGAGCTACTGGTTCCAGGGTTGATTTCCACCCTGAGCTGCAGCTGACTATTTCACTGCTACGTTGAAGCTCTGGAGGGGATCAGCTCTGAAAGGGAAATCCCCATCCTGCTCAGGGTGTCAACAGCACCTCAACTGTTAAGGGAGAAATATGGGCTTATGTCAGAGGAGTATATTTTTTGAAGGAATGTATGCAGATGACCCATCATGATTTTGCTCAGATGTTTGTGGGTAAAGTTTCTGTAGGTTTTGGCCATATGTGGTGTCTGGGCACATGGGGATTCTTCTACTGGAGCTGGAAGCATGGCTTTTTAAGATAAGGGGTAGCCTGGCTTGACACCAGCCATAGTATTGATGCTCATCTGCTTGTGCAGAGGCAGACATTACTTGTATCCAAAGAGCTGTGATGTAGAAAATGACAAATTCTGAGGTGAGAGGGGGAACATTTCTCAGTGAAAGTAGGAGAAAGACTGTAGCACCTGCTTCAAAGGAGAGGATTTGAATTATCCCAAGTGCAAATGTCCACGCAGCATGTCTAAACTGTTTCTAGAAGAGAGATTCCATAGACTCCACCTCCTGTTAGCTGGATGACATCCTGTTGTTTCTGCCTCTGCTAAAGGTTAAGAGTAGTCTGGTTAAAATCATGATTGACTGCAGCGGGCTGAAACTTTACTGGGATTAGCTGAGGACCCTGGTGTCCAGTTACTGCTCTCTACATACTCATTCCTCTTTCCAGCTCCACCGTGTGCTCTCCTTCAGAAGAGCTCTGTTTTGTGATGTGTCTTTTGGCTAAACCATTTTCCTTACTGGCTGGCATTTGCTCAGCTCCTCTTGGTCCCATGTGCTTTCCCTAAGCCCCAGCCCATTTACGTCCTGCCACATTCCATACCCTTGAAGCACCTCTTTACCTCTCCATCCAGGATTGAGCGTGATGGGGCAGTGTAGCTCCAAACTTCACTTTTTGGGTTGGTTTTGTTTTTTACTTTCCATTTTTATTCATTTGTTGGGAGTTTTGTGTTTGTTTTTGGTCGTTGTGTTTGTTTCTGTGGTTTGTTTGGGTTTTTTTTCCTTTGGTTGTTACTGGGTGGTTTGTGGGTGGGTTTTTTGTTTTGTTTCGTGGCTTGTTGTTCTTGAACTTCCATTTCTCCTGTCTGCAAAGTGGGGATAGTGCTCCCCTTCCTAGGGTTGTGAGGCTGCAGGAAGGTGGTTCATTATCACAGCTGAACATTGGCTGAGTAGAGGTGGCTGTTTGTGCTCCCAGCCTGCTGCAGACACGAGGCAAAGCCCTTTAGCTGAAACCACTGAGATGTCACTTCACCCAAATTAAGTCACGGTGACTTTTGGTTGCAGCCACCTTGATATCTAGAAAGTGCTCTGGTGTCTGGGAAGGAAAGTGCATTGTGGGCTGTATTAGTTTTAATTTTCATATTTTCAAAATGCTGGAGACTTCTGCTGGGGGAAAAAAAAAATGGAGAGTTTGGGTTTTGGTGCTATCAAACCAGCCCTGGACATGGTGCAGACAGCTGCGTCGTTGCTGGGGACTTGCCACCTTAGCTGTGATATTTTAGCAGACACGGCTTCAAGTACAATTCTATTGAAGCCCTTTGTAGCCCTACAGGGAAGGGAATTATGAAGTGTTTGCACAGCCAGGCTTGGAGTTTCTGAGCTTATGAAAACGAAGAGTGTAAAATGTTTTTGGCAGGCTTTTAAGAGCAGCTGTCTAGACACATGCATTGTCATATACCGATGGATCTTCTTCGTTTGGGCTGGGCATCATCATCCTTCACTACAGCAGCAAGAATTTATCTGAATCCACCATTCTGTCTCTGGAAATGGTGAAGACCTTTTTGTCAAGTAATAGACATTTCCTTTTGTCCTTTATGAAAACTGATTCTGCATCTGTCCCAGAGCAAGAACAGGACTCAAATCTCTTGGGTGCTCCCAGCGTGACTCTTACTGCTGGCATGTTGCAACCATGGGGAACAAACTTGTCCTCTTGTTTCCAATGAGAAATGCTGAAGGAATCTGGGTCTGTTGTTTTGGGTGACCATCATTGTGTTGGGAGGTTGGTTCTGGAGCTTTGCAGTTCTGGTAGCTGCAGGAATTGGTGCTCCTAGCATATCTCTGTGGTTGTCTACTGGTCCTTGGATTTATGTCTTCATAGTGCAATGCAGACTGCTTTGGTTGGTGGGTTAAGTTTGGTTTGACTTTGAAGGCCAAACCTTTTGCAGTGGTGGAAGAGCTGTAGGTATGACTGTTTGGCTCACAGAAGACTTTTGCCTTGCTTGCTTTCTTTTGTTGTTCAATATCAACAACAGTGAAATAAAACAAAAGGAGTCCCAAACTGCAAAACTCCTGGGCAGCTGGGCTGCAAACCTATGAGGGCCAAGAGGAGAAACGCTGTGAGAAAAGGAAAGCATGAACCTTATTTTTGGTCCTTAAGGCTCCTGTCTTCTTCAGTAGCTCTGTAGTGAGCAGAAATGATTTCCCTTGAAACTCTTCCCTTGGGAAGGTCTGGGGCTTGCAGCCTAACTGATTGCCGGACCTGTGCCTAGTCAAGTGGCTCAGCTGCAGAGACATGGCCCTCTTACTGAGGTACCAGTGCTTGAAAAGACAGAGGGGTGTGTTCTCTGTCAGGAAGTGGTGGGGGGAGAGAGAGAAGGTAGGTAGTTTTCCTTTTTCTCATAGATTTAATAATTTAAGTCCTATAAAGGAGAGAAAGTAGGTTCAAATCTCAGCATTGCTGACCAGGCCCTCAAAGGCAATGATTGCTATATTGAGTCACAACAAACTACGGCTTCCTGCTGGCTCCTTATCCCATTTTCATCCTGGCCGGTGGCAGGGCTGCTGTGGGCAGGTGTCATGGCCTGCAGGGTGATTGCCTTTTCAGGAACCACTGGGCAACCAGCACACCTCCTGAGAAACATGGGCATGCTTCTGCTCACTCTTGTGAGTGGCTGCATGAGTCTGCTAATCCTCCCTACCTTCAGCCCTCCACCTTCTCTGTTCAGCAAGAACTGGCGCCTCCTGAGAAGTTCCAGGCATGTTAGTCATTTATTGCAAGACTTTTTCTTCTTGTTTTCTTTCTTCTTTCTTTTTTTTTTTTTTTTTTTTTTTTTTTTTTTCATTAATGCTGTAGCATTTAGGCTGTGGGAGTGAGGAAAGTTTCCAAACCAACTGCTTGGAGCCAGGATGGTTGGAGAGCACCTACTGTGGGGCAGGAGGTGATGCCCTGTGGGGGACTGACAGCGGTTGGTGCTGAGCCACAGGGCAATGGGTGGCTTGTTGCAGTGGAGGGATGAATACACTTGGTGAGATGAATGTGTGGACTTGTTGGCAGTGGGGAAGGAAGCATTCATTCTTGCATTTTGCAGCCCACAGCTTTGCTCAATATTCCAGCTCAAAGGAATGTTTTATTTTCCTGATTTTTGTTGCTGTTGAGTCTTTCATTCAGGTTGGGTGGTTCTTTTGGGTTTTTTTCTTTTTTTTTTAAACCTCCTTTAATTGTTGGAGCTGTTTTTAATCCTTGACCATAATAAAGCCACACTGTTAACACAAGCAGCGGGGAAGCTGGAATTGCAGCTGTACTGCAAGCTCTGCTTTTAATTTCAGGCTGTTATTAATAAGGCCACAAATGTTCCCATCCCTTAGTCGAGTTTTAGTTATGTGTGTCATCAGGTTGCTTCACTGTGAGCTTTTGAGCATCCCTGACTCCATCCTAATGCAACAGGTGAAGGTTGAAGACTAAATTTGGATGTTATGAAGAGGTTTTTGCCCACTGTTCTTGTCCCTGGGTGCAGGCAGCTCTGCAGGTGGAGGAGGTGTGACTGGATTTCGAGGAGAGGGTGACAATGGGGAGCCACAGGTACTGGTGCTGGGGAGAGAATTGGACTTGACGTGCCTGGCAGAGGCAGGAGGACAGAACAGGGCAGTTGGGTGGCTTTGGGTTGTTCATAAGGTGCTGCTCACTGCTGTGGCTCTGCAGGCATTTGGCTTTGATGGTCAGTGCTATCATCCAACAGGGCAGCACTCATCAATCTCCATAGAGCGAACCTAGAGTGATGCCTGCTTTTGCTCAGGTAGTGTCCTGCTCTCTAAATGTGTTTGCAGAGGGACTGAAAGTATTGGGATCATCCTCTCTGAATCACAGAGAGATGTCTGTAAGCATGGAGGCAGCTTTTGTGTGCCTGTTCTCCTTAGCCTGATGCACATACCGTAGTCAGTGGAAGCTGAAAGATGAGAATCTTGAAGCTGGTAAAAGAACTGAAACAATTGTCACCCAACCTGTAATTCAGAGCACAGGGCTTGCTGTAGGAGGCTCTTGAGGCCAATGACCTAAGATCCAAAGGCAGACTAGATGTGTGCATGAAGAATTAATTCAGTGCTAACAACTGCCGGCAAAAGAACCAAATAAAATGAGAGCAAGATTAAATCTCCTTCCTTGGGATTAAATCACTCTTTATGTTTTGGACAGTGGAATGAGATGGTATCTGCGTCCGAAGGCTGTGTACCTGCTTGTTATGGAAAACTTGCATCATCCTTCAAGGCATCAGGAACCAGCCTGGGTTGAAGGCAGTGCCCTTGAGCCAAGTTGCTAATTTCTTTAAGGTTCCCTGGTTTTCTGGCTAGCTGTTTTGTGGCCTTGCTTGTAACTCTGCTGTCTGACTGAGGAAAGCAGACAGAAGCATGCTGCTCTGAAGTAGCTGAGAGTAAGAAACAGCGTAGATGGTTGTACAGATCATTTCATGCCTTCTGTGTGGAAGGAAAAGCCAGGACTGAACTGGAGAGAACTGAATCTGGTTGTTGGCAGTGTGTCTGTGGCCTTTCTTCTTTCCTGGGGCTGTTTGTCATAGTCTAATGGTGATCAATCCCACTTTTGTCTCCTCATCTCTGTGGTTATTGTCACCACTGTCCAGCGGGGTGAAATGAGAGCCGCTCTTCTGATGCCAACAGGGCTGAGAAAGGGCAGTTGATGCAGATTCTTCCTGGGTATTTGTGATCCAGTATTTCCTGCCTTTGGCAGAGGAATGTGGCTTTCTCTTCTCTTTTCACTCCTACAAAAAAAGCTGGGTGCCTGCAGGAGTAGTTTGTTGTTGCTTAACAGTAGAAGCAGCAATGGCAAAGGTTTTACTTTTTTGAATCTAATACGGCAATTTTGTCCTGGGTATGGAAATCCCAGTCAGCTGCTGAAGTTGCTGCAATGGACTTGAACTTAGAGATTGTCAGGAGTTCAGGAGAAGTACTCACTGATTTGAATCTCTAAAGCATGGTCCCACCCTCCTCTTTATAACCTGTGTGCATTAGAGAGGGTGTATTTCTCTATGGCCAAGGGCACATAGAATCATAGAATCAATAAGGTTGGAAAAGACCTCAGAGATCATCAAGTCCGACCTGTCACCCAACACCTCCTGACCAGCCAAACCATGGCTCCAAGTGCCACATCCAATCCCCTCTTCAACACCTATGGGGACAGTGACTCCACCACCCTGGTCCCAGGGGCACGTACTGAAGCCAAGATGAAGATTGCCTTTTCTCTCCTGTGCAGGTGTGACTTGAAGCAACCCCTTAAGACTGCAGCTGAAATACTTTCAATTTTTTTTTTAATTTAGCAGCCCCCTTCCTTCTGGTGTGATTAAGGAAATTTTTGCCTGTGCCTGTGAACATGTGTGTACATCTCTGCAGGAGCACTTACTGGGCTGGTCTGGTTCAGCTTGCTTCTCTCTGTAGCTTTCATCTCAGGAGTGTGATGTCTGAGCCGTGGTGTATGCACTAGCCTTTTTTTTTTTTTTCTAGATGGATTGATTGGTTTTCCAGTAAAGACAGGGACTGAAGTCTGATGGCACTGAGCACGCAGCACTGAGCTGTCCAGCCAAGCTTGCTGTGCTCAGCTCCTTATATGACCAAAAAAAAAAGGAAGAGGAAAAGAGGGCTCAGCGTGAATACCAGACATACGATGCATTCTTCCCAGCTGCACACTCACAAGTTGGTTTTTCCTGGAAAGTGGACTCTGTGTACATCCGTTAGTTCAAACTCTGGAGTGTTTAGCAGGCAGAAGGAAGCCACTGTTGAGCTGGCTCTGGGCAACACTTACATGTCTTGTGTGAAGGAATTTTGTTTCTGTGAGGGCTTGTTCTTTCTTTGGTGTGGGGCAGAGGAGGGAAAGGGGCCAGGATCAGGAAGGGGATAGGAGGCCAAATTGTCCTGAAACTTGCTATGACTTGGCAAGCTGCAAGCAGGTAGACTGCAATTAGAGAATTTTTTTCTTGGCCTAAAAAATCAATCTGATTCATTGTTAGCCTCTGCCTTTAAATTATATTTTCCCTGAATAGCATCTTCCAGTTAGTGGGAGGCAGAGGGTAGACAAGGGAATCGATCTTGGTGCTTCATTCATAATCTGGCTTCAGCCTTCCCTCTGCATGCAGCATACGTTGCTTGAGTAACTATGGGCATGAATGGCTGAGTGCACTCAGGGGCTCAGTCAGTGCAAAGCACAGGCTGTGATACAGCTGCCAAAGCTCTGGTTTGTTAGCTTGGGTTTAGAATCTTCTGGAGGGTTCAAATGAGGAAGGTCAGGTCAGCCCATCACCTTTCCTGATTTGCCACTGACTCGTGGTGTGCAAAGGCGTCTCCTTCAACACAGGAGGTGAACCAGCATGGCAGGTATTGTGGTTTCCTAGACTGTTTAGAAGCCAAAGTGTGGACTGGAAGCCACAGCAGAGTGAATCACAGCACTGCCTCTGCTTGGGCAGCTCGCCTGCCTGCCAGCACCTGGGGCCATGCTAGCAGGGACACCTCCAGCCAGCCTTGTTTGCGCTTGCTGCCGAAGGGAGAGCTTTTTCAAGACCACAGGTGCAACCTGTGCTTCCTGGAGCATCTTTCTGTGGATGCTCTCTGTGTTTTGTGGGATGTGGGAGAATTGGGCAATTGTCACTCAGCCAAAAGGCATTTCTAGTAGGGAACAAAACAGCCTAACAACTTTGAGTCATGTTTTATTGCCTCAGGATCAGAGTGCCTGGAAAGCAATTCTCTATTGTCTCTTTACAGGCCTTGTGGAGGTAATGATGCTACTTAATTTCACAAGCTCCTTTCATCTAGCTCCTGCACTGTGCTTTCCCATCTTGAGGATGGGCTGTGACAGCACTTGACTAAGGCAATCTGTGTAGCTTTGTGAGGATCCCATCTGTTTCTCTGCTTGACAGCTGGGTTGTTCCACGTTACTTGCCTTCTTGCTTTCCTGTAAAACCAGCACATTATTAGGACCCAAAATAGTAGCTCCTCTGGGCCATGTTGTAATAGGAGAGTGTTTCATGATGACAAGTTCCTGCATTGCATGAAGGCAAAGCTGTTTTATACATGCAAGGAAATAGCAACAATCTGCTTGCAGGTCATGGATGGCTCAGCTCTTTGAACTTCTGCATTACCAAGCGTGTCACCTCTGTTTGAGACTGTACTTTGCAACAAGCACTGTAAATTATCCAGCAAGGTTAATGGAGGAGCTTGATGGTAGAAGAAAGATAAACAAATGCCAAATTTATGCTAATGAAAACAGCTGTTGAGCATTCTTGTTGCACTTTCTGCATCCATCCCTACACACATCCCAGGTTTGTGAAAAGGTAGGTAGAGCAGAGAATTTATTTTTACTTCTAAGTGGACCTTAGACTCTTGTGAATAGATAGCTATGGATGCTAGGGGTAGTGTTTTGGGTAGAACTGGCAAGTGTTGCTTGTTGACACCCCGTAAGTGCATTCTTCAGCACTTAGGAGTAAATAAGATTTCATGATGCTCATTGTGTGTTGGCCAGAGGTTCCTGAGAAGCTGGGCAGTGGGCTTGGAGAATGTGGGATTTAGGGTGCCTCCATGTTTTGTGTACTTGAGCTCTTCATGGAGTTGAGGTGGATGATGGCTACCAGTTGAGAATGGGAGACTGGCAGGGTGAGAAGATTGGGTACACTCATTTCATTCTGCAGATGGTGATAGCGAGTGCTAACCTGGGTGCAGGTTGGGCATTGTGGCGGCTTATCCTGGGAAACCAGTCAGCCTGTTGGGAGAAATGGGTGTCAGGACTCTACTCCTGTGTCCCCAGTGGGTATGTTTCTTGCAGAAGGCTTTTGGCTGCTGCAGATGCCTGACCTGTAGATGCTGAAAGGTCACAACCTTTCTTTCTTGCTTCCATTTCTGCTAGGTTTAAATCGGAGTGAATCTCCCCTGGTTGCTTTTCTGGTGCAACAGAACACTGGGAATTGTGGAGAAGGAGAAGGAGACAGGTGATTGGTAAAAATAGCTGGAAGTAGCATTCTGGAAATAAAATATCTTCTTGTTGGGGGGAAACAAAAAAAAGGCACTTTAAAGGCAAAGCCAGCAGCATGTTTACACCCTCTAAGTGCAGGGAAATGATGAGCTTCTGGTGCTTTTTCTTTATTTTTGTGGTACTGCTTTAAGGTGTCTTACCAGAAGTAGAGGCTATCATCACTAGAGAATCCTGTAAAACAGCTGTAATAGTTGCACAGTGTTCTCTATTGCTATCAGTTTTATAATTATTCATAGGGTTGTTTTTATTCTGAAGCCACCAGGGACTCTCTCTCCACACATCATTGATTTTGCTAATAAAATCTTGTATTTTAATAGTACATTTCATTGGAAAAACATCAACTGCTCCATAAAATTAAGACTTACAGTATCATGGGATGGGAATGTTTCCTGTTGTCTTGATGGAGAGATTGATCTAAACAGATTTATTTGGTGGCTTAACAGCTGTTGGGGAAGGTTACAAAATCAGATGCCTCATCTCCTCTCCTCCAGCCTTACTGACCAGGGTTTTGGATATTGGCATCCAGCTCTTACTCTTAATTTTCTCAGCTGGCTACTGTGATGGCCTCATGTCCTTTCCCTGGGCCTGTCTGTGATGCAGGAGGATGCTGCATAGCTGCTGCTGAGCTCGGTGTGACTATAGGAACATAACCAACCGCGTGGCTCCGGCCTGGCATTGTGCTGGAGGACATACCACAGCAGGTGCTCACACGTGGGGAGCACAATCATCCCTTGCCCAATTCCCTTATTTCTTGAGGCATCAGTTCCATTCCTCCTTCTCCAGTCTTGATTTCATTTTCTTCCTTCCACCCTATGAGAAGCCTGATGCAGCTTCTGGCCTGTGGCTCTAAGCTTTGCCAAATTGTGCCTCTGCGTTCTTAAATGTCGCTCCCAGTTACACTGGGCTCTCAGGGACTGCACTAATTAATGTGCTGGGCACAGGGGAGTGGTGAAGGCTCCCTGGGCTGCCAGCACTCCACACGCACTTGGCTCAGGAGGGTGTGAGGACTGGAGGATCTGTGGTTTGCAGATGAGCTCTCAGTGCATTGCTCTGGGATGCAGATGGAGGGTGTGTTGGAGGAGGTTGTCCCGTAAGTGTGGAGGTGATGCAGCGCCGTGCCCACACATCTTTGCTTGCTGCAGGGTGTGTGGATGATGTTTAAAACCTGTTTGAAATTGTTTCAGTGCAAGGTTTGGGGAGAGGAAAGCTGTCAGACCATGGCCACTGTGTTGTTCCCGGTGGCCCCTCCATGTGAGGTTCCTACCTGGCTACTGTGACCACAGGCCAGACGATGTTGTTTCTATTCAGGCTATTCAAGGACCATGGGCAGGTTAAACTACCTCCATCCAGCATCAACTAGAACATGTTTGAAAGCCCTAGGCTGAGCTTTCTCCAGCCCTTACTAGCTGAGCTCTAGAGGAGTGCAGATCAGCAGAACATTGGTTGAGATCCTGCTGCAAGCCCAGAGCATATAAAAGGGCCTAGAGTGAGGTGAATCTGGGCACCAAATGCCACCCTGCCATTAACCGTTTTTTGCCCTGTAAGGCAGTGTTGGCGTTGAACTGGCAGTCAGAAAGCCACTGCTGAGCCAAAGCTCCAGTCCTGTATTTTGCAGTAATTAGTGGGTTTGAACACATCCTTAGTTCAGCAGAAAAAGCTGGGGGATGACAGAAGACTGTGTTTTATTGTATTTATTTATTTAGGGAGCTTATTTGTGTTGTATTCCAGGGAATGTTTAGCATTCAGGTTTGTAGAGCTGAATCCAATTTAGTTTTACAGGAGACAGCCCAGTTGTCCGTAGCAACCTGAAATTGATTTCCCCCTGCCTACTGAAAGCTGTTCCCTCTTGAATCATCCCTTTAATTTAATACAGTGAACAGGATGTCCCTGCATGCAGAAACTTTTTCTTTTTTCTTTTAAACAACAAGTAACCTAGGCAAAAAAAAATTATTTGAGTAACAGCCTTGACTCTGTCTTTATCACTGCCCAGCACTAGTTCTTTCTATGCTGGTTCCTTGTGCTTTGTTCCAGGCGCTAGAGGCCGTTATCAGTATCAGTTAATCACTGCAGTGGTGCAGGGAGACCTCCCCCTGTGCTCCAGCCACTCTCACCACCATCTCTTCTGGGCAACAGGTCCCTCTTCAGCATGAAACCCTTCAGGCTGCTCTCTCCAGTATATGCTATGTGGGCTGGCCTGCTGCTTGCAGTCACACTAAAAAATACAGTCTTTGTGGTCTGTGTAGCATTAGTGCTGTGCTTTCCCCTTACCTACAGTGGTCTCTGAATGTGGCTCCAGTGGTGGTGTGCAGTCAGGGCTGGGGCAAGTGCTCTTTGCAATGGCAATGCATGGCTTTTCATCCCAACTTAAGGCAAAGGCACGAGGCATGCTGCTGTTCAGGGCAATGACATTGTCATTAGGTGTCGTCTTCACCTTTTGCTCATTAGGGTGCTTAGGAGTGGGAGCTGCTGGTGGCTCTGCTGCAGAGACCCAGCACAGGTCAGGTAGCTGCCTTAATGCTGCTGTGCATAGCCTGGGGCATATACAGGCCTGGAGAGAGCTGTATGTTCTGTGTTGACTTTGCTGAATATTTTAAACTCAAAAAGCATTGTAATGCTGCTGATAGTCTTTTCTGACTCCTACCAGTTTGGCTCTGGTTTCTCATACTAGGTCTTTGCTTCTGCTGGTTGGAAGGCCTTAGGGAAGAGTGGGTAGAACTGCAGTACCGTTTTGCTCTTATTGACAAAAGAAATCTGTGTCCTTGCCATTTCTGTGGACTCCAAGGAAGTGCCTTGCTTTCTTAGTGGAGTGGCAGGGATGAGGGACTTAGGGCATTTGTAGTTTTGCTACCTGGAAGAAAGGTCAAGTACATTTTTGAAGAGCAGCAGCTTGCATGTGGTCAGCAGAGACTGCAACCTTTTTCCACAGTTAGAATCATAGAATGGTTTGGGTTGGAGGGCACCTCCAAAGGTCATCTAGGCCAACCCCTTCTGCAGTAAGCAGGAGCGTTCTCAATTAGATCAGGTTGCCCGGAGCCTTGTTGAGCTTCACCTTGAATATCTCCAGGGATGGGGCCTCAACTACCTCCCTGTTTCAGTGTTTCACAGAATCAACCAGATTGGAAGAGACCTCCAAGATCATCAAGTTCAACCGATCACCCAACACTAACTAATAAACTAAACCATGGCACTGCCACAGTGCCTCGTCCAGCCTTAAACACCTCCAGGGAGGCTGACCCCACCACCTCCCTGGGCAGCCCATTCCAACAGCCAATCACTCTTTTGGTGAAGAACTTTTTCTAAGATCAAGCCACTACCCTCATGGTAAAGAACCTGTTCCTAACATCCAGTCTAAATCTAATCTTCTCTGGTTTGAAGCCATTACCCCTTGTCCTATCCCTACAGGCTTTTGTAAACAGTCTCTCACCATCCTTCTTGTTGGCCCCCTTCAGATACTGGAAGGTCATTATCAGGTCTTCCCAGGGCCTTCTCTTCTCCGGGCTGACCAACCCCAGCCCCCTCATCCTGTCTTTGTAGCAGAGGGGCTCCAACCTCTTGATCATTTCTGTGGCCCTCCTCTTGACCTGCTCCATCAGGTCCATGTCCTTCCTGTATTGAGGGCTCCAGAGCTTCTTGCTCTTTTTTTCTTTTCCTTTTTTTTGCATACCACTGCCAAACAGCACAGACTTCCTCATGTGCTTTTAGTTCTTGCCATGCTCATTAGAATGCTGTTGGAGGAGGTGCTGCTAGGCTAGGGGAAAAGTGTGCTGCGGCAGCAGTTGTCCTACAAGAACTTATCCCTGTTGACTGTTCCACACAAGGAGAAGCAAGCTGCTGCTTGCATATCTGCTCGGGCCATTAGCACAAATTGCAGCAGTCTGTGCTGTGAAATGTCTGCCTTTTCCTGGCTTGTTTTCTGAGAAGAAAAAAAACCCAAACCCCAAAGTGCAAGGGATCAATATCACAGTATCACAGTATCACTAAGGTTGGAAGAGACCTCGAAGATCATCGAGTCCAACCTGTAACCACAGACCCCATGACTAGACCATGGCACCAAGTGCCACGTCCAATCCCCTCTTGAACACCTCCAGGGACGGCGACTCCACCACCTCCCCGGGCAGCCCATTCCAATGACGAATCACTCTCTTGGTGAAGAACTTTCTCCTCACCTCGAGCCTAAACTTCCCCTGGCACAGCTTGAGACTGTGTCCCCTTGTTCTGGTGCTGGCTGCTAGAGAGAAGAGGCCAACCCCTTCCTGGCTACAGCCACCCTTCAGGTAGTTGTAGACAGCAATGAGGTCTCCCCTGAGCCTCCTCTTCTCCAGGCTAAACAACCCCAGCTCCCTCAGCCTCTCCTCACAGGGCTGTGCTCAAGGCCTCTCACCAGCCTTGTTGCCCTTCTCTGGACACCTTCAAGTGTCTCGATGTCCTTCTTAAACTGAAGGGCCCAGAACTGGACACAGGACTCAAGGTGTGGCCTAACCAGTGCAGAGTCCAGGGGCACAATGACCTCCCTGTTCCTGCTGGCCACGCCATTCCTAATGCAGGCCAGGATGCCATTGGCCTTCTTGGCCACCTGGGCACACTGCTGGCTCATGTTCAGGCGGCTGTCGATCAGCACCCCCAGGTCCCTCTCTGTTTGGGAGCTCTCCAGCCACTCTGACCCCAGCCTGTAGCTCTGCCTGGGGTTGTTGTGGCCAAAGTGCAACAACATGGCAGTGGCTTCACTTCTGCGTTCACCTGCTGTCGCTTTGAGACGAAATCATGTCGCTCAACATGCTGGGTGCACAGCATTTGTTGAGAAGATAGTTGTTGAATTTTTCTGGGTGTGGTGTTGGGGTTTCTTTTATTTTTTATTTTAAAGTTAGCATAAAGTAAAAAAATGGATTTACTTAGTGTGTGCCACCTCAACGTTGCACTGAATTAGCTATCCAAAAGGTTAATCTCCATTTCTGCACTGCTTTTACTGTTGCATCCAGCTGCTTCCAAGGCAGTAATGAATGTGTCTCTAATGATAATTTTCAGATGCAGAGGTAGCAGAGGCATCTACTCCTTTCAGATGCCAAAACTGAGACTTACAAGGCCTGTTCTTTCAGAACACTTTGTGTGTTGCTGCGCTGTACATGGTTGTGATACAAGTCTCCATGAGAGAATCTCGATCCATGACTACTAGTTCTTGTCTTTTCTGGTCTTTCTGTATCTTTAGTTAGCCAGAAAAGAAACATATCAATAAATCTATGGGAAAAAAAATGATATATATGACTTTAGTTTTATCATTCAATAGGTTTATGACAGAGGCATAAACAGAATCTGTATGCTCTACTGCTGGACCATGAAGCATCTTTTCTGATCTTGTTACCATTATCTGCTTTGCATGCTCACTGTCTTTTGGAAACTGAATGAAGGTGTGGAGACCACTCTCCCACGTGGTTGCAACCTCCTTTTCCACATGTCTTGGCTTTCATGGATGATGAGCAAGCAGAATAGACATTGCTCTAAGTCCCAGTGAGGTTCCATGTGTTCTTGTTTGCATTCCTCCGTTGAGCAGGGGCACTGCCTGCCTGAGAGTTGGATTTGGAGCTAGGTATGATCTGTCTGGGTTGTGCAGAAGTTCCTCGACTGTCATCTGTAACTTCTGACAGTGGGGTATTTGTAAATTTAAACACTTCCTCCCTGAAGTATCAAAGGAGCTAAGGCCACTTTTCAGCAGGAACATGAAAGGCTTTCACGCACTAGTGCAGCAGGGATTGCTGTGGAGAACAAAGGCTTTTGCTAATCGCTTCTAATGCCTTTCAAGTTTATGCCTCGTTTTCCCCCCCTTTTTCCGACAGCCTCCCAGAGAACTGAGACTTCAGTAACTGACTCACCAAATAATTAACAGGAGGAGGACTCCATCTCTGAAACTTCTGAACACCTCTTTTAATTTTCTTAAACCAGCCAGTACCCTGGCCAGATTCCAGTTTGTGTAATTACATTTGACCTAACTTAATCCCTTGGCAGTTTCAATTGCATGTGGTAGTTGTCTTGGCTGCCTGTCCTCGGCTGCCATTCAATGCTACTCCATGGTTTTCAACAGCTGTTGTAATTCAGCTGTAGGAATGGGTGTATTTTGTTGGTGGAAGCACTCCTTGTATCTCTATCCTTTACTAGACATCCTTATCTCACTAGTATTTTGGAAGGTAACATGTCTGATGCTACAGATGATCTTGCTGAAGCCCTTGGAGGTACTTTTACTCTTAAAGATGGACAGGCATTTAAACTCTCTTACTAGTTGGCCATCACACATTTCGACATGACTTTGAGTTCTTAATCTTTGCTCAATCCCCTCAGCTACTGCATGCTGCTCTAGGGACATGATTAGTGCAAGTATTCCTCTTTCACCTTGGAAACAGCACTTCTGTTATCAAATCTGTGCTAAATAGGAGCATGTCACCTTCTTGCACCGACAGCAGTTCGGCAGGTTGTAAGTGCTGGCATTGTGTGAGTGGAAATAATCAACGAATCGAAAGCCGTGAGAAGGGTTGAAAAGGGAAAAAACCCCAAACGTACAAACCCAAACATCCCAAATGGAAACTTGGGGATGGACAAAATACTGCAGTGAGAGAGTCAGATGGGTAGCACATGCAAGAGAGAAGACACTGAGTTGTTGCATTTCAACATGCAACAGACACCTTAGTTTCTGATCAGGTGGCAAATGGAGTATTTCTTTGTTTCAGCCCTCAGCAAAGGCACGTGTGTTGCAAAATCACGTGATCCTTTGGGGCTGGCAGCAGCAGGCCTTGCTAAAGGGACTTGTGAATTTAGATGAGATGTGGTACAAAAGATGATACACTGGTGGAATATGCTATTGTGGCACACTGTCTGCTACCATCTACCTCTGTTCTAATAAGAGCCTTCAGAAGTAGGATGGGAATTGTATTATTGCTACTCTCCTTAGCTGCTTATTCTCTCACATGAAATCTGGGTTTGTTTTTGTCATTCAGAGCTCTCTTGTGTCTCAAAATACTGCTCATGTAAATACTTTATTCTTTCCTTCTTGTCACCAAACCCTTGGGTTCAAGGAGAAAGATTTCTTTTTGCTACATAGAACATCCTGAAGGTCAGGAGGCAAGGCACATGTTGTGAATGCAAAAGTTACTCAGTCTTTCACCAGACTTGACTTTTCTCCTCTGGGTCTATCCCATAATTGCACTCAAATATCAGAGTAGATTGGAAGTTTCGCTTCTGTTGGTTTCAGTGACTCTGGAGGTAAAGACACCAGTGGCAACATTAAGATTCGTCCTCTGCAGCAGTGAATAAAGCTTTAGAGTTGGACCCATTTAATTTTGTTGTGTGCTGGGTAATGCTTATAGCTTGGAAGAACTTTCTGCAAAGTTAGTGAGCACTTTGTTTCCTAGAACACAGATTCATCAACCCCCTAAGGTGCTTGTCAGAGAAAATGTGGCCAAGTCTGAGTGGTGGTGCATGTTGAATCTACAGTTGTTGATGGTGCTGTTGAAGATCTGTTTGGATATTGAATAATGGGGTGGAAGGAATTGTGCTTCAGAGTTGCTGAGTTTTCCTTAATAGTGAACCTACCATCCTAAAGACAAAACTTTTTCTTGTTTCAGGGTACTTTATAACTGGGAGTGCCTGAATGCATCAGCCTTTGGATGTGAGCATCTTCATTTGAAACAGCCTTGTGATACCCTAACTGCCTGTCCTGCTGAGGTAAAAAAAGACATACACATGCAGAAGCACAAGATTTCAAATATGCTTTGAGTAGAAGCAGAATAGGGAAAAAAAGAGGGCAAGCCACACTGGTGCCCCAGCTTGCAATTTTTGGAAATAGTGAGCTTGTTGTGAATCTGCCCACTGTAAATAAGACAAATTATGAGCTCAAGTTACAACAAGAGAAACTTAGATGAGACATTAATAAATGATCTCCTGTATTAGCAATATCTGAATGCTAGAGTGGATTGCTCAAGGACGTTAGGAAGGTTCAGTCATCAGAAAGGTCTAAGAACAAGTTGGAAAAGTTCTAGCAGGCATGCTTTTAGGAGAACTGATCCTTCCATGTCATGGAGAAATGGACTAGGTGATTTCTGGAAAGTCCTCCTAATGCATCAATGGTTGGAAATGGGAGTATGCAGAATTCTTAACAACCTTACTCAAAACTGGTCAGAGCTCAGTGCATCTGTGCAGAAGGAACTGCTTGATCTGTCGACAAACTTTGCAACAGTCATTAACTCTGTGCTTGGTATCTGTGTTACCTGACTGGTGATGTTCTCCTGGAGGGAAGTGTAAACTACTGAAAAGCAGTTTAATCCTCTCTTGTTGGAATTTAATACAAGCTTGTGATAAAAATAGTGGATTGTATCGGTTCTGGTTGCTTTGTAGCAAGTGCCTGGGAGTTTGGGGCCTCTTCTGTGATCCATGTAAAGGCTTTACTCATACTCTCAGGTGGGTAATCTCATCTATTTTATTAACACCAGACAACACAGGGCTACAAATGCAGGTATATGAATATCAGATGGAACATACTGAGAGGAAGCAAAAGAATTACTTTTCCTCTGGGTTTCCAGGGGCTGATGAAGTGGAGGAGCAATTTGGTTTTGCTTTGTCCCCACCCACCCAACCCCTTGCCATGTTCTTCTGTTCCTGTTCTCCATTGTTTTTCTTTGTCCTGTCTTGACAGTGAACACAGCAGGAATTTTCAGTGTTTAAAAAACACTGGCCTACCAGCTGTGCCTTGAAAATATGTCCTGAAGATGGGTTCTCATTTAGTTCCTTTGCTTTTCCTTCACTCTCCTGGGAGCAACAGATGACAAATCGAGCCTGGGCTCAGGCAGCCTCTGAGCCATCTTCATGAGAGGAATGCCATTCAGGTGCTTCATCTTCCTTGGTCTGATTAAGAAGGACAAGGAGATACCTCTTCTGTCTCATAGGACATTTAAATTCATTGGGAAATTCTTTAGCCTGCAGTTGGACTTTGTTTGGGATTCATTTGGTTTCTCTAATACTTACCTTTCATCCTTAATGTCAGCAAATACTGGTCTCTCCCCTGGAGTTATACCAGTGTCTTATTGTTTGTTATCATCTGCTCAGCAGAGATAAGCTGTTGTATCCCAGGGGTGAAAGCACAGGAACTTTCCAAAAGCTCTATAAAATGCAGATAGTGTTGAGAGAAATCAGGGCTGCCTTTCTGGAGCCACTTTTGTACACATTTTGGGTTTTTTTTTTTTCTGTTTTGCTTTTGTTTTTTTTATCCTCTTGAGCTTTTCAATTCCTGCAGCTATCTGCTGAGATCTTGAAAGCAAAAGGCGTGCATGGTAAGATACAATTTACTGTGCACCCCCTGATCTTTTGATCTCAATCAATCAAATAAATCCAAGACCTTGCAGTTCACATTATTGCAAGGACAGTTAATAAGATGAGGATTGTGCCAATGGCAGTGATGATTTTTTTTTCCAGCCTTGTGATTTTCTTTTTGTTTGGTTTGGTTTTTATGTTTGCTTGTTTTGGTTTGGTTTTTAATTGTTGGCATTATTATTTTTTATGAGTCTGACCTTTTGGACTGGTCAGGGTAAGATTATTTACAAAGAATACTCCATAAATATGCCTGTCAGGACCAGAGTTAACATTCAAGCTTTGCTGCTTAGCAGAAGAAAGCTGTATGCCAAACTTCAGTTGGGATTTCCCTACAGGGTTGAAAATAATGACAAGATTCAGATAACATGGCAGAGATGAGTCCTGACACCTTTAAGGGAGCAAAGTCCCACAGCACTTCACAGCCATGTCCCTGGTTAGTTTGATGTCTGCACCTGGAAGTTTGGTGTCTGGCATCTCGTGCTGGGTCTAACTTGGAGCAGAGGAACCCTGGGTGCATCTCCCAGTCAATTAGTAGTTTTTCTTTCATTTTGCAACTGAGAAATCTTTTTTTGTTTTCTTTTTTTTTAACCATTGGTGCACTGTTTGCTTATGCCTGCAGATGAGATACTCTGGAGCTGCTCTAAGCTGCATCCTGCAGAGCAAAGTGGTCCTGTTTTTATTCTGGCGCTCTGGAGTGCAAGTCAGCGTGCACTGCAAGCATTGCTCATGAAACCTCTAGTGTGTGTTGGTGTATTGTGAGCAATACCCTGTGGGGGCTGTGGGATTGTGATCCTTGAGCACTTTGAGAATCCCAGATTTTGGTGGGCAGCTGCTTGGGTGTTACCTGCTGCCCACCAAAGCAGCAGGGAAGCAGTTCCTAGATGTCTCCTAGCTAATGTTTGCCATCAAGGAGGCTGACAGTGTCCAGAGACAAGAGTCTTGCTTGCCTCTCAACAAGTATAATGCTGATTACTGATCTTCCTGCTGTCCTGTCAGCAGGGTTGACTTCTGCAGCATGAGGAGTGAAGCTGGGAGCCACAGCTCCAGCACACCAGTCCATGTTGTAGAAATGGTCCCTGTATAGAGCCCAGATATGGATGTAAGTATAGTTTGTCAGAAGCACGTGGCTCTTACGAGGTGATTTTTTCCCCCTCCTTTCATAGATGAGAAGCTAAACGTGCTGAAGACCACTTGCTTTATCCACAACAAATTGCATGGCAGCAGAACACCAGGTTCTGATCCCTTGGCCATCCTGTAAGTGCTGTGTGATCGCACTCAAGATGACCTGTTCCATAACCTTGCCTGGCACTGAGGTCAGGGTGACAGGCCTATAATTCCCTGGCTCATCCAACCGGCCCTTCTTGTGGCAGCTTCCAGTCTTCTGGGACCTTTCTAGTGAGCCAGGACTGTTGAAAAATGATGGAGAGTGGCTTGGCCAGCTCATCTGCCAGCTCTCTCAGCACCCTAGGGTGGATCCCATCCGGTCCCCTGGATGTGTGGGGATCCAAGCCGCTGGGGAGATCTCTAACTACCTCCTGGAGCAGCTGGAAACTATGCAGCTCCCTGGGTCCTGCTGCCAGCTCTGCAGGCCAGCTGTCTGGAAGATGTTCTGCCCTGCTAGTAAAAATTGAGGCAAAGAAGGTGTTAAGTACTGGTTGACAGTTGGCTGAACATGAGCCAGCAGTGTGCCCAGGTGGGATCCTGGCCTGTATCAGGAACAGTGTAGCCATCAGGAGCAGGGAATTCATTCTGCCCCTGTACTCAACGCTGGTTAGGGCACACCTTGAGTACTGTGTCCAATTCTGGGCCCCTCAGTTTAGGAAAGATGTTGAGTTGCTGGAACATGTCCAGAGAAGGGCAACAAAACTGGTGAGGGGTTTGGAGCACAAGTCCTATGAGGAGAGGCTGAGGGAGCTGTGGTTGCTTAGCCTGGAGAAGAGGAGGCTCAGGGGAGACCTCATTGCCATCTACAACTACCTGAGGGGAGGCTGTAGCCACATGGGGGTTGGTTTCTTCTCCCAGGCAACCAGCACCAGAGCAAGAGGACACAGTCTTAAGTGGCACCAGGGGAGGTTTAGGCTGGATGTTAGGAAGAAGTTCTTCATAGAAAGAGTGATTGGCCATTGGAATGGGCTGCCCTGGGAGGTGGTGGAATCACCATCACTGGAGGTGTTTAAGAGGACACTGGCTGGTGTGCTCAGTGCCATGGTTTAGTTGATTAGATAGTGTTGGATGATAGGTTGGACTTGATGATCTCAAAGGTCTTTTCCAACCTGGTCAATTCAATTCAAGTACCTCTGCCTTTTCCTCATCCTTTGTTACAACGTTCCCCACCGTGTCAACCAAGGAGTGGAGGTTGTCCTTGCCCTTCTTCTTGCTATTAATGTATTTATAGAAGGACTTTTTGTTGTCCTTCACAGCAGAGGCCAGTCTAAGCTCTAAATGGGCTTTTGCCTCCCTAATTTTCTTCCTACATGTCCTAGCAACATCCCTAAGCATTCAATGGGTTGCCAGAAGGGTCTGGCAACCCCGTTCCAGAAGGGACTGGCAATTAGCTGCAGGTTTAATAACCACCTTGAACTAAATCGTACGGAAGCACGAGAGCTAGCAGGGTATATTTTGGAAATATCTATTGCATGTATGTATTCCTCTTAAGAAACATGGTGGAGATGCTATATCCATAAATACTAATAAGGCTGTTTGATTCCAATTTTCAGGTAAGATTAACATTTTATATCTGTATTATATCTGTCACATCCAATGCTTTAGTGTACCATCCTTTCAGGCTTATTAGCATAATTGCAGTGCTTAAGCAACAATAAAAAATTCAACAGTAAAATAGCAGTTAGCACAGGCAATTTGTTATCAAAAGCTTTTACTTAAGGACAGCTTTTGAGCATGTTTATTATCAAGTTAGGCCCTGTGCATTATTTTTATTTGGAAAAACAAATGGGAAATGGTGGAGGAGGTTGGGGTTGGGGTTTTTTTTTTTGGGTTTTTAATGGCTAAATTAGAAGTCCTCAAAACTGGTCGAAGCCTTTTTGTTTCTTAAAGTCTCTCAGCAAATTCCCTTGGGGTGGGAAGCTGAGATACCAAAACAAACTGAGGCTTGGAACAGGGTTGTGATGTTAACTCAGCAGAGTGATTTCACTAAGTTCTGGTGCTGTCTGGAGGACCCTTTTAAAATTCCTTTGTGGTGTCCCAGGCTCTGAGGACACCATTCTCCCCAGCTGATGGCGGAGCAGTGTGTGGACAAGGGTGGCCCAGCTTCATGCCCCAGCTTGTGGCTGCAGCCTGGGCAGTGATGTGGCTGTGTGCTGCAGGGTGCCCACAGACCAGGGAGGGACCAAACAGGACTTACAGGAAAACAGGACTTTGATGTCGGTGCTGGTTGTCTCTGATGTTAGAGCCAGGGGGCACGGTGTGGCTGTGTGACAGCACTGCAAGATCCCTTTGTTTCTGTTCTCCTTTTGAAGACGCTGAGGGGAACGATCCTTTCCAGCCAAGCTGTGAATGCGCTCATGTTTGTGTGCATGCACCTGCTGGTGCATGTACAGGTGTGTGTGTGTGCATACAGGAATCCCCATTGCTGGCACAGCAAGATTCCCTGCGTGTCTTTTAATTGTCAGCAAAAGGCATTGAGGGCAAATTTTCTTTATGCACTTAAAATACAAAGTTGTACCTCACACTGAGGATGTAAATGCTTTTCAAACAACACAAGAAGTCCTCAGACTAAGAGGTCCATCAGGAAAAGCACAAGCATGTTGCTGTGATTGCTTGTGATTTCTTTCAGGCTCTTCAGGAGAGATGGGCAAGGGAGAAGGGGTGGTGGTGGTGCCCTATACTTTAGGGAGGCTCTAGATGCTGTTGAACTAGAGATCAAGGATGATCAAGTTGAATGCCTGTGCATGACAATTAGAGGGAAGGCCAACAAAGCTGACATCAGGGTTGGAGTTTATCATAGACCACCCAACCAGGATGAAGAGGTTGATTATTCTATAGGCAGGTAGAGGCTGTCTCAAGATCACCAGACCTTGTTCTTGTGTGTGATTTTAACCTGCCAGATATCTGCTGGGAACTTAACACAGCAGAGAGGGGGACAGTCTAGAAGGTTCTTAGAGTGTATGGAGGATAGCTTCTTACCACAGCTGCTGTGTGAGCCTACCAGGGGCAAGGCTTTGCTTGACCTTCTTTTTACCCATAGAGAAGGGCTGGTGGGAGATGTGGTGGTTGGAGGCTGGCAGGGGTCCAGTGACCATGAGATAATTGAGTTTTCAATATGCAGTCAAGCTAAGAGGGGTAGCAACAAAACCTCCACTCGGGACATCCAGAGGGCAGACTTCAGATTATTTAAGGAACTAACTCAGAAAGTACCTAGGGAAACAGCCTGTAAAAACAAAGGGCTGGACCCACTTCAAGAAAGAAATCTAGAAGGTGCAGGAACAAGCTGTGCCCATGTGCCTGAAGATGAGCCAATGGGGTAGACTGCCTGGATGGGCAATGAGCTTCTGAATGAATTAAGGGAAAAAAAGAGGGGTTATCACCTTTGGAAAAAAGGGCAGGTAACCCATGAAATGTTTAAGGATGTTGCTAGGTCATGTAGGAAAAAAATAAGAGAGGCAAAAGCCCATTTAGAACTTAGACTGACCACTGCTGTGGAGGACAATAAAAAATGTTTTTATAAATATATTAATGGTAAAAGGAAGAGCAAGGACAACCTCCACAGGGGGGAATGTAGTAACAAAAGAGGAGGAAAAGGCAGAGGTACTTAACACCTTCTTTGCCTCAATTTTCAATAGTAGGATATGATGTCTTCACCTGCCAGCTCAGGAGGCCAGTTGTCTGGGAGTCAGAGAACAGTATAGTTCCCCTGTAATCCAGGAGGAAGAAGTTAGAGACCTGCTCAGCCACTTGGATCCCCACAAGTCCGTGGGACCAGAGGGGATTCATCCTAAGGTGCTGGGAGAGCTGGCAGATGAGCTGGCCAAGCCGCTCTCCATCACTTTTCAACAGTCCTGGCTCACTGAGAGGTCCCTGGTGACTGGAAGCTGGCCAATGTGATGCGTATCCACAAAAAGGGCTGCAAAAAAGCCAGGGAATTCCAGGCCTGTCAGCCTGACCTCAGTGCCAGCCAAGGCTATGGAACAGGTCATCTTGAGCGCGATCACACAGCACTTACAGGATGGCCAAGGGGTCAGGCCCAGCCAGCATGGATTTTGGAGGGGCAGGTCCTGCCTGACCAACCTGATCTCCTTCTATGATCAGGTGACCCGCCTGGTGGATGTGGGGCAGGCTGTGGATGTGGTCTGCCTGGACCTCTGCAAGGCCTTTGACACTGTCCCCATAGCAAACTCCTGGCCAAGCTGGCAGCCCATGGCTTTGACGGGAGCACTCTGCACTGGGTTAAGAACTGGCTGGTGGGCTGAGCCCAGAGAGTGGTGGTGAATGGTGCCACTTCCAGTGGTGCTTTTTCATAGGTTGCTTTCCCATCTTCCGTGGTGGACCTGTCATCCTTTGTCGTTGTGGTGTTGCTTGATGCCCAGGGTGAAGAGCTACCAGTGTCCTGGCAATGCCTTGACAAGCCTGGGCAAGCATAAGGGGTAACTTGTCTGGTTTTTGTGCTTCCATTTTGACTGTTAGATAACTCACCCCGTGAGGAGAAGTGGAGGCAGTACTGCCATGGGGCAGAAGCTCATGGTCATAGTGAAACAGGATGTGCAAGCAGGTTGTAGGAATTGGGAAGGGAGTGCATGGAAACAGGTGAAACTAAACTGGGCATGTATTAGAGAAGTGATGTCCTTGTGGGGTCCTCTTCACAACCTCTTCTGTGAATATGTGAAATTTGAAAGGAGGTGGTTGTTTCAGATCCTGGTTTTTTTCTAGGTTGTTTTTTGGGGTGGGTTTTTTTGGTACCAAAACTCATGCTGTTCTTCAGATAAACTGCATGTTTCAGATTCTTGGGTAGCCTCTGTCACATTGGTACACAGCTCTCTCTCACGAACCTGCCTAGAACTGCATGATGTTTAGACTTTCTGTCAACCAGAGAGCTTAGTGATGCTCCTGGGAAGATGAATGCACAGAAACTTCCCAGAAACTTTGCTCTTAGTGGAAATTTGGCTGGGATTTGAATTGCAGTTGAAATGTGCACATTCTGCCTTTGTGCTCACCTCCAGGAGTGGGGACTCACTGCTGCTCTCCCAAGAACATGCAGGTTCCTGCACCGTCCTGCAGGTCCAACACATTAGCTACCTGCTCATCTCCCACCTGCATCTAGCTTTGTAGTTAGGTAGCACTGAGTGTCTTCTGCTACAGGCCTTCTAGGTCCTGTGCACAGGCAGAAAATTCCCATGCCCACCCATAGGAAGAGCTGGGGGATTAGAGAAGCTGTTTTCTTGGGATGTTAACATGATTGAGGGCATTTCCTGCCTGAGATCTGCAGTCCTCCAGTGGTTTAGGTAGAATGGACCTTGCAGGTCTCTTGTGCAGCCCCTGACTCAAAGCAGGATTAGGTTCAGGGTTGAGTGAGGTTGCTCAGGACTTGCCATGGTGATGGTTGCCTGGTCTTGAGGCGTGGTGATGGTGTGTGTCTTGGTCAACAAGAGGAAATATTATGGAGGGCTTTGGAGGCTAGTCTGGTGTAAATGCAGTGGAGTAATAAGGTTTCTGGAAGAGGGCCCATAAGAACTGTCAGCTGTTCTGAGCACTACAGTGACACAGGTCCTACATCGAATTCCCCTTGTGAATCAGGGAACACCATGCCCAGCATGGCAGGACCAGTGCTGCTTGAGGCTGGCTGCCACCATAGCCACTGGAAAAACCACATGGCTCTCCTTCATGGCGGATGGAGAGGAATGATGGAGGGAGAGAGGTGGTGGCTGCAACCGAGGCTGTGTATGAACATATCCTCCTCGAGGTGGAAAGTGCCTGCATGCTTTTGCAGGGGAAAAAAAAAAAAATGGGCTGAAAGAATTCAGCTGTGATAAATGTCATAAAAATACTTATGCTGGAATTTGTAAAGGCTGGAACATCTGTTCTCAACAGCGCTTTGATCATGTTGTGCGGCTTTTAAAATGATACTTCCATGAAATAAGTGAGATCCTTATGGCTGCAGGATTCCTTTCAGTGCCCTTTTTTTTCTCGTGGAGCAAAAAGGCAAATTTCACAGGGAACATTACATGACTTGAAACACATATTTTAATGGTTAGTATCAACCAAACAATGTTTTATTAGGTGCTAGGAAAATGTTCCAGTTACATACCCCGGGAAGCAAAGCCCTCTCATTTACTTTTAAGCTTATGGGAGCTGTGCTTTAAAAAAAATAGATTATAAAAAGCCAACAACAACAACAAAAAAATACATTCAAGAATTCTTTGCTTGTATATTACTGTATTCAAAAACCAAAACAAACACGGTGAAAGGAGTTTAAACGTTTTGAAGTTGTTGTCAGGAAAGGGCCTTTTTGGGTTTGGTTTCCAGGCAGAGCTGCTGACGAGCTGGGATCTGCATGAGGGACGCACAGTGAACAATTGTGAGACACTGAGAATTCAGCTTCCTCGGTGTGCTGCTGTGGATTGCATAGCTTTTTAGTCATCCATTTCTCTCTGAGGACTCATCCTTTCCCATTTCTTTGTTGTTTTAGCAGGCTTCTGCCTGTTGTCCTTCAAGCGGTTGTGTGCTTGTGGCTGAAATGTTGTGATACCAAACGTCTTGGCGCCTTAAGGAGCATGGAGAGCTCTGACTGCAGAGCTGGGTTCTTGTAGTGTGATGCCTGGCAGGAGATTTCTGCTCCTCTGCCTTCCTGCTACACGTAGGAAGGAAAAAATCTCCCGGGTTGTGTTAGCTGAAACAGTCTGTAGGATATGAGGAGCGGAAGGGAAAAACTGAAAAGGAGATGTGGAACAAGGGGGTCTTCTTTTCCACCACCTTATCTCATATGTGCTCATTTGAGGCTATTCCTTTCCTGTTGCTTCAGCCATCAGGTTTGGCAGCTCCCAGTTGGATACTGGGGCAGGACCCCTCATTCCCATCTCCCCTTTGCTGGATGGATGAATGGCCAGCGTGTCCCTGCAGCTCTCCCCAGCAGAATACAGAATAGAATACAGAATTAACCAGGTGGGAAAAGACCTCTGAGATCATCAAGTCCAACCTACCACCCAACGCCACCTAATCAAGCAAGTGGAGCCTGGGGTGGTTCATGGTTTCTGCCCGGGCTGTGAAAGAGTTACAGTCACAAATAGCAGAGAAGGAATATGGCTGTGCTTTCTAGTAAGATTCTGGGTGTCAGGGGTTAATGTGTGAAAAATAAATTGTTTAATTAATTTCTACAGCACCCAACAGGTGAACAAGCAGCTTTTTACTGTGCCATATC
This sequence comes from Picus viridis, assembly GCA_033816785.1. Classification (NCBI taxonomy): domain Eukaryota; kingdom Metazoa; phylum Chordata; class Aves; order Piciformes; family Picidae; genus Picus; species Picus viridis. The sequence continues at coordinate 28,484,568 of CM066589.1, forward strand.
CATTTATAGCAGTTCTCCAACGCTAACACCTGGGGCTCAGTTCTGTTACAGGCTTATGCTGTCTGTTAATTATTTGCCAATGATTTACACGTACAGATTACAAATAAACTGCTTTGATGCTGAAGATTGCATTGCACACCTAAAATTCCTGGGATTTATGCCTCTGTGCTACCAGGTACAATCCCATTGTCATCCCTGGAGTTCTGATGGAGCAAAGTGCATGATCAAGCAGCAGCCTTCTGCCTGGCAGAGCTTGTGCACATTGGGGCTGTGTTGGTCATGAAGGACTTGCTGCACACATGGCTGGGGTGCATGAGTGGATCTATGTCCTTTGCTTCCTCCAGTTTGATTTTTTTGCCATTTTGAGGGACTTTCTCTTCCCTCCTACAAAGGCTTATTCTTCTTCGTAAGTGGTGGCAGAAGCAGACTGTTTGAAAAGAACCCACTGTGTGATGTGTTTGGGTTTTTGGTGGTGTTTTTTAAATGTATTTTTATTTAAATGGCATAAAAGTCAAGTAGCAGATCGAGTTCTGACTCAGCTGGTAACTTATGATCCTGTGCTATTTCTGTAACATTTTTAGCTTATGACCAATTTTTTCTAATATTAGGACACTGCCATAGAAAGTGTGTCAGAGTCTCAAGCTGCCAGAATCTATCACTGCACAGTAAGCAAGTGCGCAGGAGCACATTTTGTTGTGGTTTTAAATTGCTGCAATTTCTTTCTTTTGCATTTGTTGATTCTGTTAGCAAATACTTCTATGCAGTAGCTGCTCCGTATAGCTGATGGAGTCAGGCACCAGTCTATGCCTTTTGCCAACTGGACTTGCTTTACTGGTACATTTTCAGCCAGTGTGAGCTGCTGTGATTCAATTCAAGCTGTTCTAACTATGTGGATTTTATGGAAGTTGAGAATCCGGTCATACAGCTTGTGGTTTCAGTCAGGAAAGAGTTCTGGAGATGGTTGTCTTGTCCTAGGCAGGCAAGAAAGCACATGCAGAGTTTCTCTAAGCTCACTGAGAGCGTGTGTGAACAAATAAGCATCTGTGCAGCAGTACAAGGGAAGGCGATTAGTGAGGAAATCCCAAAGTTTACAAGTTGGATTTTTTTAATAGGTTGAATTCTGGTGTGGTTTCAGAATACCTAAGGACACTTAGAATAATGAAGCTCCAGACAGTCCAGCCCAAACATGCATGGCGCACAACAGCAAAGCAATCGTTGTGTTTAGCACTGCCAGTCAGCTAGCTAATGCAAGAGCTGCTCTGGGATTTTGCATTTCATTTTTATCTGGGTAATAATGAGGAACGCAGGGGTAATGATCTGTGTCTGGCTTCCCTCTGGAAGTGCTTTATTTGCACTTTGTAGCTGCTTTTCGTGGTTCTTTGCAGCAGCCCCAAAATATCAACTGACCTGGAGAAATTTGCAATAGATGCTTAAAGAATTCTGAAAGAAAAGCTCAGCAGGATGTTGCTTCCTAGCTGGTCCTGTGAACACCTTCTACTCGCTCAGGCTCCCTTTGATTATGTAACCAGCAAAACCTTTTCGCATGTACTCCAATTAAAATTTAATGAAGCAAGAGGATGTACTCATATATGCTGACTAATGCAGGAAGAATAGATTCCAGTAACTCAGCTCTGGGAGGCCTTTGCTTCATGATCAGCACTCAGTTTACTAGAAAGCTTCTCAGCAGCTGTGGACCTCCTCTGTCGCGAACAGCCCTTGCAAGTCTGGGTTCTGGCAGTCATAGCGGGAGGCGATGATGGCTTGGGCATGAAATTACGTGGTTCTTTTGTAGGGCAGAGCCTTCTCCATGAAGCTCGCTTTGGTTGATTGCAAGAGGTGAGGCAAAGATTTTGCCCTGGTGTACTCCATCAGAAGAGGTCAGGGAGTCAGTGGATGTGTGTGTTACATCTGCCCTTGTATAAAAACTCTCAGCAAGCAGCAGCTGGGTGAGTGGAGCCAGACGGGAATCCATACTGGCCCTGGTTTTTAAGAAGGAAAATTGGTGCCCCCATAGAGGCTGTATGACAGCTATGCTAGTGTCAGAAAATAGCCATACTTTTGGTGCCTCTGCCTTGCTGCAGGTTTACTGGGCAGTAGCTTTGGGCAGTAGCTTTGGTACATGGGTTCCCAATGGCCCTGCTTTGCCTGGGCATTTATCTTCTAAAATGTTGCTTCCAGCAGGGAGGCATGCACAAAGACATGCACGAACAACAAAACAACCTGCCAGTAGCAGTGCAAAGACATACTTTCACACTGTCTTTGTCTCTTGTGTATTTCTACCTCTTGGGCTGCTACAGAGCTCTTATTTTTGTCTCACACCCCAGATACGAGTTGGAGAAATGGTGTAAAAAGAGCTCATCTGCTCATTGCAGAGTGCCCCATGGCTTCAGCTCTGCATGGGGGTTGATATCCCACCTCTGGAGTGTAGCATGGGAGCAGGGTGATGCTGCAGAACTATGTTAAATGGCATTTTTGGATAAGCAATGAAAGATCCTGCTGTATCCAGCCTTGATAATAGGTTGGGCGACAGAACGGAAATGCCACGGTGGAATTTGCCTTTGCTGCTGACCCTTGCATGACACGCAAGAGCTCCTCATCACCAGACCTTTGTTTTGCCTTATCCAGAATACAAAGCGGTGCTTCATTGGCATGGCTGGCTGTTTTCCTTCTGGCTTGACTCAGTGGCAGAACTGCAGCAAACTTTCCTGAGGTTTACTGGGCTTCCAGTTGTTATCCACTTCAATCCCCGTTCCGTCCTGCAAAGGCTCTCACTTGGTCTCTTGCAATGAAGTGCTGAAGAAGCCTTCAAAAGGAGATGCGGCTCTCGAGCTGAGGTCTTGTGCTTCCTTTTTGGCCTAGAAAACTGCTCTTGGAACAGTAAGCATGAGATTTCTCTTGAAACCTTCTTTGTGTTCCTTTCAAGAAATAGCTGGAAGGAGAAGACCTGTCAGTTGAGCTCTATAAGAGAAACCTATTGGCTCCGAATACACTGGGGACATTATTTAAGGTCAGTTGATCTGTGAGAAGGCACAACTTATCTAATGCTGCCTAAGGTTAGTTATGCAACAGCTGGGCTGTTCTTTGTTGTGAAGAACAACTTGAGTGTGCCTGTGAAAATCAAAGGTCTTGCTGAAGGCGTGTTGTGTTCTGACTGGAAGCTATTGAGTGCCCTCCTCTAGTGATTTTCCTTCACTAGCAGATTATCATTGCAGAAAGGTTTCGAGGGGAAAAAGCATGCAGCAGTTGCAGGCTGCAGAAGCTGAGCTGCTCATAGATGCATACTTTAGCAGGTAGTGGTGCAGGACTGCATGCATACAGTATTGTTTCAGACCAGCCTTTACTTCCTTCTGTTCTCCACCTTGCATCTGTCTGTGTCATAGACCGGATCGCTGGATTGTCTAGACGCTGACAAAGGGTGGCATTTTTAAGTTAACCACTGAAGAGGGGTGTTTTCTGACTTTTGAAGAGAGAAATGAGAGATAAATTTGGCATTTATATTGGTTTGAAATGAGAAGTTTGCAGCATGCTGGCCGAGTGGCACTGACATCTCCTTTCTTGGAGAACCTTTCTTCCCTCTCTCATCTCATATTAAAACACGCTGCCCAGCTGAAGTGCCATTATCTCTCCAGAGAGACCCAGCAGCACTCAGCAAATTGAAGAAAAGGAGTTTTTCTTTATGCTTGATCTCCTGTGCCTTACAGGGTGGGGAGGAGTGAGCAGTTCTGGGCAGCCATTTTTGGGGTTGAGCCTTGGTGCAGAGTGAAAAATGCTTTATCCCTTGTGCGGAGCTAAGCATAATGCTCCACAAGATTGCCTGACATACTTGTGGTCTGCCTGCTTTCTATACTTTTTATTTGTGTGGTGTGTGTTGGGAGGTTTAGTATTTGCTTAATGAGGATATTTTAACTAGCTTTGCACAAATATTGGTCTTGTGTGGTTTGTTAGCTGCACACTCCTGGGCAGAGCTAGGGAGCGATGAAAATAATAAACTGGCTCGAATGGGGTTTTTTTTTGGAGGGCTTTATGTATGAGATGGAAAAATTAAACCTTAAAAAGAACTAATCAAGGCATGTAGTCATAGAAAGGTGTTTTTCCTAGAAGCTCAACTTTATCTATAGATGATTTGGTGACCTCTAAGTTGCTTGCCCTGGAAAAGTGATGAGTGTGATACAGTGTGACATTGGAGGAGCAAACATCTCTGGCTGCAGTGGTCCTTGTTCTGGGCATCTCAGAGATGATGATGCTCCGAGACTCGTGGACAGTGTTTGCACCTCCCTTGATGTATCTTGGGACTGAAAGGGTTTTTCTTAGTTGCCTCTTTCTCTGGAAGTCTTTTGGCGGCCCAACTCTGCTTTCCAGTAAGCTCCCTTTGAAGTACACTAAGGCGTTACAGTTAATGAGAGATTTCCTCTGCTTTACAAAATCGGACTCCACCTTCCTTCTTCTCAGCATCCAAAACGATTAGCAGTTTCTGTAAATCCAGGCCTATGGATTTTATCAGGACCCCTGAGGGCCAGGGGTGATTGTGTTTTCCCCAAGTGTTTCCTAAGTAGGAACAAATCAATGCATCAAGGGGGACCGTGCCTGACATCTGTTAATTACACTGTCCCCTTGTATCTAACCTACCAGAAAAGGGTCTGAAAGGCAGCTCCCTTTGCCCTGACTCATTGATACAGAAACAAATTGGCACAAGTGAATGTAAGCTGGTGCCTACGAAAAAGGCAACATTTGTTTGGTATTTGGAATTGGAAGGAGCAGTCACAAACTGAAATAGCAAGCACGGTAGCGTGAGATACTTGGCTGCAACACACCCTGTAAATGGTCCCTCCAGCTCCACAGTGCCCCATGCTAGATGCTTGGGAATAAAACATGTCCTGCTGTTAATGCTGCATCAAATGAAGGCATTGTGGTACATGCCTGGGGCAACGGGCTGGGGAGTAATTACTGTTTTCTTCCCATATACCATAGATGAGATGATTTTGAAGCATTACCATCCTGACTTCTACAGCACACATTAAGCTGAATGTGACATCAGTGTTAAGAGTTGTGGCACTTGTGGTTACAGCTTTGGGATTCCTTATGCTTACTTTCTAGGGAACTAAAATTCAAAGCAGCCTTGATGGCTGTCACGAGAATACTGTCAGTTTCAAAGAGGTGGGCAGATGTGCACTGACCTTTAACTAACACACCCATGGTTTATTTTCTGTGTGTTTCCAATTAGGAGGAGTATGTTAAGATTTTTTTTCTTTAAAAATTTTTCCCCCCACCCCCAAAAATGTTAAAATAGGAAAGTTATTTAACTGCAAGACAACTTCAGGGGTTTTTTCCCCCCAAAACAGAGATAGTGAGTTGTTGTCCAAGGGCAGAATTTTTTTTTTTTTTTTTTTTTTTGATACAATTGCTGTTATAAGCTGCAAATCAAGATTTAATAATAGCATGCACCATCTGGCACCAGTAGTGGAAGGACAAGACCAAACCCTGGACTGCTGTAAGCAGTTTTAATTTGCAACTTGCAGTGAGGCCACAGGGCTTCACATCCCTCTGTGGAGGAGCGGATGGGATTATTGGTTGCTGCTGCTGATCTGCTCCTCGAGCTTTTGGCTTTTTAGCACTGCAGATTCCATGTGTGATGTCTTGTCGTTGCTCAGTTTGGTGAGTTTTGCCTTCAGAGTTAAAAAAAAGGGGAGGGACTGTGCCCCACTTGACCCAGCGATGTGTGAAGTCATCTACAGAGTCCTGGCTGTCACTGATGAGAGCTGCACCCTCTCTTTGGGAAGACTGGCTATTTTTTTCCTTCTATTTTGTTGGTAGTGGGAGGTGATGGGTGCATCAGACTGGCATGGAGAGTCTTTCCCTCCTACTTGTTTTCCTGGGTGTGTGTTGCAAAATAATGTTGTACCTTTGTTCCTAGGAGTTGGGATCCTTTTCATGAGCCGCTGTGAATCTTTTGCTGCCTTAGGAAAAAGAACAAAAGATACTTTTCCACTTTTTCAAACGTACTTTGCTAAACAGATATTTTTGTCAAATTGCAGTTTCCTCCAAAGCTTTTTTCTTTATATAGAAAATGGGATTCCACCTCTCCTAGACCTTTGCTAACAGCTGTTCTGCTAGCTAAATGTCACTGAATTAAAATGAAACAAAAATAAGAATGTTTTCAGTTAAAGATTTTAGCTGACTATTTTTGTCCCAGGTATGGAAGAAATCCTTCTCTCTTCTGAATGCTGAGATATTCTGGGGTTTACTACCCTGCTGTTTCCCCTTGCAGAACACTGTAATACTGCAGCATTGCTGGAAAACCGTTCTCCGTGCTCATGTATATGGACATGCTCCCTGCTGGCTTTTGTCCTGCCCCCCTACCCGGAGAAGCGCAGGGACACCTCTGTAAGACCCTTGGTAACTGTGAGTGCTGTTGGTTTTGGCAGCTCAGTTTCTGGAGCTGACCTATAATGAAGGTGGTGCAATGTGGTAGCTTCAGGTTGGGGTGTGTAGGGAAAGGGGACGTGTGCCAGACTTTTGAAGGTTGCTTTGATTTGTTGCTGGGCACAGTGAGGACTCCTGAGGTATTATCTGAGGATTAAGTGCAAGATTAAACACTGGAGAGCCGGCTTGTCAAAGAAAGGGCAGTTTATCAAAATATAATTTATAGCCAGCAGTTTACTACTAGCTACAGTAATTAATACAGAACATGACGGGGCCCATCATTAATGTGCTTTGTTGTCTCAGCTTGCATTACTGCTGCTGGCAAGGCCAGCTTCTGAGGCTAATGAAGGACAGGGAAGAAAGAAATCTGTGCTGTTGTTAGCCGCTGGTAATATTTCTCCAGGTCGCACACTGTACTGTGCATTGCATCTGATCACAAATCTCAGGCAGACATATCTGCCCAGTAAAAAACTGGTTTTCCAAAGTCTTGCTTAGAGAGGCAAGAATTATTGTTCGCACCAAGGTCACTCGGAGATGATGACAAACTTTGTTAACATTGGTACGGGGTAGAGGGTGTGCAAGCTGGTCTGGAGAACGGAGAGAAAACTTTTCACCTCTTCTGCAGTGGATTATTGGTGAAGGATAGTAGCTGGCATCCGGTGGCCATGGCTAGTGGACTTGTCTGAAGGAGGAGGAAAATGGAAGAATCTTTTCCAACATTTTCTGATGGCTAAGGGCTGAGGTGAGGGCAATGGCTGCTACCATGTTGCTGATGGGAATCTCTGTTGGCGAGGAGCTTGTGGTCGGTTTGAGATGAGTCCCACTTCCTGATTGCCTGTCTTGAGCTGCCTGAGAGCCATATGACTTCAAAGGAAGTTTTATTATCACACTAGTTTCCAGAGAGGTGTTTGGAGCCGTTCCCAGCATTAGTTTCAAGCCACAGCAGCAGTGTGAGGCTCCTTTCAGATGTTTTGGTGAGGGATAGGCCATCCGATGGCTCTCTTAAGGTGTGTAAGGGTTCATATTAAAACAAACAAAACTGTTCCCATGGTCTCTTTCCTGTATCACATCTGTCTTTGCCTGTATTCTGAAGAAAGAGCCCACAATGTCATCATACTTTAAGAAATACCTGGGTCTGGAGAAGCTTGGACGTGGGGGAGTGGTCAGGTCTCCTGCATGGAGGTAGCAGTGAGAAAACCAAGTGGTGTTGAAATTCGGCACACTTGGGCTCCATGGTCACTGCAATCTATTGTTATATTTATTTAGAAGAATGTCTTTGGTTTAACACCCACCCTTAATTTAAACATGTGGTTAAACATTTGGTCAAACAGTGCTTTCTGACCTGTGGTGGCCCACAGTGGCAACACCTAACTAGGATGCTTTTATAACAGAGTGTCTTGTCTGTTTTATTGAGCATTGTCCAAACAGTTGAGAAATTCTTTCTAAAGTGCCTTGCATTAGGCCAGATTTGGCTACTGCCATTTCCTGGTAGTGTCAGGGCTACCTGTAGGGATTCTAAAGGAACAAAACTAGATTTCAGCAGTTTTGCTCCAGGTAGAATACCAGGTAAGCAATATTTCCACAGTTTTCTCTGTGCATCTCTTTCCAAAGATGACTTTTTGGCCATGTTTGATGATAAAATCTGAAAAACTCACTTCATGTTAAGATAGCAGGGCAAATGTTCCATTTGCCACTTTCATTTCCATGGCCTTGGTTTTAATGGGTTTTGCTGTGTGCTCTTAGTCATCCCCGTTGCTGGTTGTAAAGGGTGGGGGGATGTGCCTTGTGGGGCATTATATATACCCATCATGTCCCTTTTTTAGATCACAGCATTTGACCTCCTTACTTATCCCATGAAGAGGCCTCTTGGATGTCGGCTAATCCCACCAGGGTTTATGCAGACTGGCTGAAAGCCAAGTGCTCTCAGGCTAGGCACAAGATGCATCAAGGTGGTTGAACATTTGTCTTAGTTTGCAGCTGAATAGCTAGGTAATGCAATGTTATGCCAGACAGGGCATGACAATTTTATGACCATGAAGAATATTTGTGTGTGAATTACGAGGCTGGTTCAGAGAGGTGCAGCAGAAGGAAATCACTGAGAAGTGGAGGGTGCTTAGCATGTGTACTTAGTAGGCTCAGACTCCACAGCTCATCAGATGACTTGGAAAAAGGGTTGAAACAGAGTTGTTAGTGAGTTTACATTTAGTTCGTGAGTTTAGAAGCATTTGCTGTTCCAGTTGTTTAGAGGTTTTTAGTGTTGGGTGGTTGTTTGTGTTGTAGCAGCAGATGGATTCTTTCTGTAGGAACTTTGGTATGTTTGACAAAGATGCATTTCTCTGACAGCCCCAGGGGCACTACAGTCAAAGTTTCTGGAGTAGACTTACGTGGCCAGAAACAACTATCTGGAAAGGGAACATTTTTGGCTAAAATATTAGTGAAGAAGGTCAAAATGCTGTGAATGACCTGGTTTGATTTGGTGCTGGAGCAGCAGATTACCCATTCTGAGCAGTTACAGTGTTGTCCTTGCTTGGGAGGTCCTTATTTTTTTTTTTTTTTTTTTTTCTGTGTGCTAGAATTAGATTCATACTCTGCAGAGGGTGGTGGGCAGAACTTCTAAACATTTGGAATAATCTAATCACAGTACCACTAAGGTTGGAAGAGAGCTGGAAGATCGAGTCCAACCTGTCACCACAGACCCCATGACTAGACCATGGCACCAAGTGCCACGTCCAATCCCCTCTTGAACACCTCCAGGGACGGTGACTCCACCACCTCCCTGGGCAGCACATTCCAATGGCGAATCACTCTCTCGGTGAAGAACTTTCTCCTCACCTCCAGCCTGAACTTCCCCTGGTGCAGCTTGAGACTATGTCCCCTTGTTCTGGTGCTGGTTGCTAGGGAGAAGAGGCCAACCCCTTCCTGGCTACAACCACCTTTCAGGTAGTTGTAGACAGCAAAGAGGTCTCCCCTGATCCTCCTCTTCTCCAGGCTAACCAACCCCAGCTCCCTCAGCCTCTCCTCACAGGGCTTGTGCTCAAGGCCTCTCCCCAGCCTTGTTGCCCTTCTCTGGACATGTTCAAGTGTCTCAAAGTCCTTCTTAAACTGAGGGGCCCAGAACTGGACACAGGACTCAAGGTGTGGCCTAACCAGTGCAGAGTACAGGGGCACAATGACCTCCCTGCTCCTGCTGGCCACGCTATTCCTAATGCAGGCCAGGATGCCGTTGGCCTTCTTGGCCACCTGGGCACTGCTGGCTCCTGTTTAGGCAGCTGTCAAAACATGAGCCACCAGTGTGGCCAGGTGGCCAAGAAGGCCAACAGCAATCCCAAGCAATTGCACAATAGGGATATGTAAACAGTGGTTTAAATGTCACTGAGTATTCTTTACCCTCAGCGTGTATTGCAGCTGAATTTTAGTTACGTTTCCAAACTCAGAACCGGTCCTTTACCCCAAAGAAGAGTTTGTATATGCTGCTTCATGTGTCTGTACCCTGAGCTGCTTGCATTGGTAGACTTGTTAAGACTAACGCCGTCTTCTATGATTTGATTCTGTAGAAGTGAGGAGTGTGTTGTGGCAACCCGTGAAAGGTCTACACAGTGTAATAAAGTCTTGTTGTTGGGAAAATTGTTCTAATTTTGAGGTTGAGGGGTGTGAGAATAAAAGACGCTTTACTGTAAATTGTAGGTAGATAACAACAGAAACTCAAATATTAGAAGAAACTGGATATTGCACAAACCGCACACTTTCACATCACTAAAACAAGAGCTGTGCTCACACAGAAACACGAACCTCTTTACAAACCACAGAAAGTAAAAGGGAGCACTCCTGTTTCATTATTGATCTAATTGCTCTTGTCTTGCTATGAGTATAGATATGAAATGCTCTTGAATATTCCAGCATGCACCAAAAAAAAACCCCCTCTCACTTTCTGAAACTTTTAAAGGCACAGTGCATGCTGATAAATAGCAAAGCCATTTAATTCCCAGTTGCAGCTACCTATCTAATGTCACCTAATTGAACTGAATATATTATAGCTTTGATGAGAACTTTCCACTCAGGAATATTAAATGAAGGGAGCCTAGCCCATATTTTCATGTGACTAATCAGTTTGGGAAGATCAGTTAGTGCAATCTTTTTAAGTAAGGACTGTTTTAAGAAAAAGATCCTCTGAACATTGGATGTTTTGGGGAGCCTCTGTGTTGGGCTCCTCCAAAGCCCTCCCCACCCAGACTACTCTGGAAGTCTTTGTGGTCTTTGCCTTTATCGCTAATCTTTTTTCCTTTCATTTAAAATCCCATTTAAGACTAAGTTTCCCAAGTAACCTGTAAGTTTGGCCCTGTGGGACTTGTGCAAAATGTGTGTGGTTAAAGCCTTGCTGTGTTTGCATGTGAGAACAAACATGCATATGAATGAGGTTCCTGGATCGATCTAGTGAAGGCTGGATGTGTTTCAAAGATTTCAGTCTAGCAAGGCATGCTTTTCTGTGGGGGAACTGCGAAGGTGAGTGTCAGTCTGTGCTCACCTCCATGTTTTACAACACTCTTCCACTTATGATCTCCACCAGCTTTGCTGCTCTGCCTGCTCCTGCCAGCAATTGCACCTCCTACTTTTCTGCCAGACTGAGCACATTCTGGAGTCAGGCAAGCTCTCTGTGCTGGGCAATGCCAGCTCCCTGTCAAAGCTCTTCCTAAGACTGCAGCAGAGCAGAGGGATGGAGCTCCTTGGTTCTCCTTGTGTTTTGCTACTGGCTTGCTCTCTCTCCCTTGGTTTCAGCAACTTCTCTCTCCCTCAGTTTCTGCAATGTAATAGCCACCTCTATCATCAGATTTGGGACTTCAGCTAAAACTGCACAGGAGATGTTTTCCTGTAGTGGGTAGTTCACGTTAAATAACCAAGGATGAGAGAGAAGCAGGATGGAATCTTTAATAAAATGGTTTTGAATCAGTTTAGTTCATTTTTTTTTTTTTTTAAGGTAAGTTTTGCTTCCTGAAGTCTCCAATACTTAAAAATCATCTAGAGATTTGCAGAAAAGGTCACTTCCAGTGGTGATCTTATCCTTCTAATAATAAGAGGTGGAGAGGAAGAATGACTTCTCTTCATAGCTTGTTATTAAGACATCTCAATCACTTGTTTGATGAATCAGAGATGAATTTTTGCCTGAATTCTATGTCAGTTCACTTACCTGCAAATTGTGTGCAGCTCATTGTAACTTTCCCTCCTTGTTTATTGATTATTCTCCTTCCCTCGGGAATACCAAAATAATTACTGTTTAAACTAAAATGAAGATGAGTCTCTAGCTGGTAAGAGCATAACTGAGTGGTTGGAGAGAGGTCATTTCCATAGTGGAATGGTTTGGTAGTAGTTGTCCAAATCAATGTGTCACCATCCATGTTCCTTCTAAGGAATTAAGTTGCCTTGAATTGTTGTGCAGTCCCAGGACACTGAAGACAAACTCTCCCAAACCCATCCAAAAGTCAGCCCCTCAGAAGTCCTAGGAACTTACTGGCTTTGGATCTCTGTTGCTGAGCCAGTATGAGGGGAAGTTTTTTGACAGATCAGGCCAAACTGACTTGTTTGCATTTGTGCACCAAGTTTTGGGTCGTTTCTGGAATGACAGCTGCACATAGAATACAACATGGAAAAAGATTAGGCAAGCTGCTTTCAGAAAAGCTTTATCAGATGTTTGCCAGAAGAAATAAAGGAGGGGGGAAAAAAAAGGTAAAGGTGACAATATTGTTCATTATTTCCTCAGAGCTCAGAAAACCATTCTTTTGAGTCAAGGTGAATTGTTGATGTGTTTGTAGGATTAAACAGCTGTTTCCAAGATGTAGGTAAATAGTGTGCAAGATGCAGGTGCTGTCCGGAGGAAAAGTAAACAATTATCTGTGGAAATGTGCAGGTCACTTGCTCAGGGTATCTTCCTTGGAGGGTTTCTGTACCTCTTTTTTGTTGTTTCAGTAGTATGTGAAAATCCTGAGGATGGATCACGTCTCTGTTGACCAGTGCTGCAACAAGAGCCCATGACTCCCTCCCTTGAGGTGACGGCATGGACCGTGGGCACAACAGGAGGATGGGAAGAGAGAAGGGGCAAAAGAGAGAGGATGAAAATCTCAATGTTTCTGCAAAGTAATGCTTTGCTTTCTTTCAGCCTGTTCTGATTCCTGGATGGGAGCTAGGGAGAGAAGTGATTTACCCTAAACTCCATTTGAAGATTAGCAGCTCAACCAGAGGCAGAAAATCCTGATCCCTTAGTCATGTAGACAATAAGAAATTAATTTGTAAACCCCAGTGAGGTTCAGAAATCAAATCTCTACCTTGCTTCTGTTTTCTGTAACCTTGTGAACCAGAAACTGGAGAGCAGCAGCATACACAGGTTTGATTTCCACCTTTTTTACAGCTGGTCACTTTTAAGTACAAGATCGCGTGCCCTCGGCATTCATGTGCTCAGCCCACACAATGCTATTTTGAGTCATATGTATCAAAATTAAACCAGCTTCCACTTTCCAGTAGAGTGGTCCAGTTCCCACTGAAGGATCATGCCTTCCTAAACTCACAGTTTCTGCTTGATGATGTTCCTCCCTTCATCATGAGCTGTGGTGTGTTGCTGAGCTGAATGCTTACCCAGAGATGGCCATGTTTCAGCAGCAGATTAAAAGGTTCCTGCCTCTCTGTGTTTACAGAGCACTTTGGGATCCTCTAAGATGGAGTTATTGTTTGTTTGTCTGAGCCAGCATTGCTTCTGTTAGATGTGCTGGTTTTCATTATATCTTCAGATAAGGCTCATGTGAAATGGGCTTCTGATTTGTTTTCTCACCAGAGGAGCGATCATATTCAAATGGAAATGTTGGATTGCTCTAAGCCATCCTTCTCCCCATGTGTTAATGGGAGGAGAGGGAAATGCAAGGGTGGACCAAGAAGGGTTATTTTTTTATTCCTACTGCATTTAGAAGCTTCCCAAATGGCTTTTTAGGAAGGCATGCCAACTTCACTGCCTGGCTAAGGAGAATCCCGGTCTCACATGTTTTAAGAACGTGGGATGAGCCCCAAAATCATCACTTGTCAGTTTAGCCTGCAGGCTCATGGACTACCAGTAATGCTGCGGGTTCAAAAAAACCCCCAAAACAATTAAAAAACTAAAAATTATGGTCTCTTAAGTTGAGGGGGTTTTGTTTGTTTGGGGGTTTCTGTTGTCTTCGTTAAAGGGGTCCCATATTTTGTCTTTATTCATAGCCCTAGTTTTGAAGAAAGTAACTTGCACCTGCCTTGAGGCAGTGACTCCTCAGGCACTTCCTGCAGCCCAGCCGAGGCCATCAGCTCATGATCTCTGCTGCTGCCTGACACATCCTTCAAAGGAGATGCTTGTCAAGGGGAAAGAGGAGAGCTGCACATAGTAGTATGTTTCTGAACTTGTTAGAAATAGATGCTGACTAGCCCAGTCCAAACTTGCTCAGGAAACTTTGTCACAGGTACTCTAAAATAGAGAGAATGGATGCTGAAATTCCTGCTGGGGGGTGGTTGTATGTGTTTGGAGCTGTTGTTCTGTCACCTGCATCTCAAAGTGAATGTCATTGGTAGATCTTGTGGAGCCTACTGCCCGTTCCATAAAGACCCAGACTGAGAGAATATTTCATGGAACTGTGTTTCATGGAAATTTCATGGATGTGTATTTCATAGAACTGTATAAAATTCAGCTGGGTATCCTCCCCTCAATTAAGGTGATCTTAACGAACTGAGCCTACTCCAGAGGAGATTTGCTGTGTTTTGAATCATAGAATCATAGAATAGAATCATAGAATCAATAAGGTTGGAAAAGACCTCAAAGTTCATCAAGTCCAACCTGTCACCCAACACCTCATAACTACTAAGCCATGGCACCAAGTGCCACGTCCAGTCCCTTTTTGAACACCTCCAGGGACAGTGACTTCAGCACAATAATACAATAATAATACAATAAACCAGCTTGGAAGAGACCTTCAAGATCATCGCGTCCAACCTATCAACCAATCCAACCCACCTAAACAACTAAACAAGCACCCCATCAAGTCTCCTCCTGAACACCTCCAGTGATGGTGACTCCACCCCCTCCCTGGGCAGTCCATTCCGATGACCAATCACTTTCTCTGTATAGAACTTCTTCCTAACATCCAGTCTAAACCTCCCCTGGCACAGCTTGAGACTGTGTCCTCTTGTTCTGGTGCTGGCTGCCTGGGAGAAGAGACCAACCTCCACCTGTCCACAACCTCCCTTCAGGTAGTTGTAGAGAGCAATAAGATCACCCCTGAGTCTCCTCTTCTCCAGGCTAAGCAACCCCAGCTCCCTCAGCCTCTCTTCATAGGGCTTGTGTTCCAAACCCCTCACTAACCTCGTTGCCTCGTTGAACTTAGAGCTCATCTTTGTCTATTTGGCCAAATTGGCTGTGGCCATGTGAAGAATCCTTCACTGCTTGCCCTTTACATCCCCACAGATTTGGTGAAGCTGGTTTCATATTCTAAGGTGCCCTGAGGTTTTTAGATAAATGTGACACTTTCAAAGGAGCCCCTGAGCCTTGGAGGGTCTTTTACCTTTAATGGAGTGTCAGTGGCCATGCCCTTTGTGTTGCTTTGCCAGTTCAGTTACCCCAACACCCTGAGGGCATTGCAAAGATCCCAAATGTTCTGCATTTTTGTTCACATAAAACTTGAATTTATGTGTAAGTTTTTCCAAAGAGGAAGAAAGAATAGAGACATTGACAGGTCTTTATATCTGATTTTGGGTTTGTTCACCGCTGGAGAGCTGGTGAGACAAATGTAAGGCCATGGTTACACATCACCTCACTTGGTTAAGCTTTCTTACTTAAGAACATTTGAGCTGGAGTCACTTGCAATTTAGCATGGGCTTGGCAGAAAGTGGCACTGCTGCTGTTTGCATAGAAACTATTTGCATAGTCCAGTTGTGCCATAGGTAAGTCTGTTCTTAATGAGTAGAATAAGAGTAGTCTTGAGGTGGTGTCTGTTCAGTAACTGCTTTTACAGCAGCTGATGCCCTTGATGGCACAATGGCAACTCTAAAAGCAAGAGCATAGCTGCCTGTCTCTGTACCCGGCCTCTCTCGCCCATATGGTCTGGTTTTTAACCTATTTATCATCATAGCCACGTGTTTTCCAGGCAGCTGTTGGTGTCTAGGAGCTTCTAACTGCATTGCTTATGAGAACCTAGCCCTGTGTATTGTTCAGGAGGATGTGACCGTTGCTCTGCTCTTCACAGTCTTCTTGGGTGAGGTGGTTTTCACTACAGTTTACTGGTGGTCAGGCCAAGGCAGAGCGCAACCTGTCGCAGCCTCAGATGACCCATCTGGGATCACCTGCCCACCTGACACGGTAAATTAGATCTAAGAGTTTGTTACATTAAGTAAATAATGAGGCCCAGAGGGCATTTGCTGGTCCCTGTAACTTATGTTGCTGCTTCGGAGTGTGGATAAGGTGTCTTCTGCCTGTTCAGTGGAGCCTGGGAGCTTGGGAGTGGGTGGCGTGGGAACTGGGGACAGTTGAGGGTTCGTACAGGGCTGCAGAGCTGCTCCTTGGGGCGGAAAAATAACTGTAGGATTCTTGGCCCTGGAACCAAGAAAGCGAGACGCTATGGACTTGTTGCAACCCGTGCAGCCTGTGAATGTTTTCTTCTTGTCAGATGCTGTTGTCACATAAGTAATTTTATTGCCAAAGGGCAGGGAATGAACTGCTGAAGTGGGACAGAGGGCTGGTGATTGAAGGGCTGCATGTTGTGAAAATCTGTGCACTAAATGTACCATTCTTCACTTTCTGCTCTTGTAGTGTTTCTTTATCTGTTTGATTTGCAGGGGGCAGGCATCTGTCTCCTCCAGGAGAAAGCATGTGTTCAGATGAGAAGGCATTATGCATACAATGCCTCAAACTAGCCCTTAAAATAGCACACTCCACATCTTAGTAATGTATTGAGTATACCTGAGTAAGAAACAGTCTGATTGAAGTATTGAGCCTATTGTAGTGGATCTGCTGTGACTCATCAGGAAATTGGAAGTCTTGAGACAAGATTCACTCTGCTTCAGCCTTTTTGGAAGAGATGGGAATTAGTCTTAGACGGGAAGTAATTGTTCTGTGATTGTCATAAATAGGTACCAAACAACAAGCTCATACTGAAGTATTTATATCCTAAGCCCTGTCTTGTACGCCCAGCTATCAAGAGTCTCCATCAGAGACAGAGACAGTGAAAAAGAAAGTTTTCTGGAATGAGCAGCACTTCCACCTACATGCATTCAAGTGAGCCAGGATGGAGGTGAGCTGGTAGGCTGCGTGCTGTAATAAGCCATTTACTGGGATAATGGCTGCAGGCTACAGATGCCGTTTTGACTTAGTCTGTCTGTTCAATGCAAACATTAAAGAAGAAAAAAGAAAAGCCCTGCTACCTCAGTGAAGTCTATAATGCTGTTAATCCCCAGTGGAGTCCGTGAATATTAACTTCACCAATGTTGCAACAGCACATGGAGGCAGATGACTCGTATGTGAAGCCTTCTTCATCTGCCTGAGAAACTGAGACAGTGAGAAAGACTTTAACTTAGGCTTCTGGTTTTAGATGGGGACAAAATCTTGGGCAGTAGCCTGGCTTGACAGTGAGCAGGATGGAGCTGTCCTTTGGTTCTTGTCAAGAGTGTGGGAATTCTGACTTTCAGGGACTGATCTCATAAATTTAGGGATTCCTTTGGAGAGTTTTGCTGACTGTTGTTACAAGCAGCACTGCCCTGCGTTCCAGAGTCGCAGAGGGCATGCTGGCACAGTTGTCAGAACTGGATTGTGAGAGGATGAAGGTGTGCAAGGATATTGCTTTCATTCAGTGAGTAGCTATAACCATTGTGTATCTGTCTGACTGTGAGATATTGCTGGAAATCCAGATGTTAGGAAAAGAGAGAGATTCAAGATGATCAAATACCTGTTTAAATGAAACAACACCCAGGGAAAAGGAGCTTGATGGCTTTGTGTATGTCTGCAGTGAAGTCATGGCAACAGAGCACTCATTTAGCAAAATTAACTGTTTCTCCATCTTACAAAAAAGGAAAAAGAAACAAGATGAAAATGATGCAAGGGAACATCCTTTTAGCTCAACCAAATGAATCCATTTGTGCCAAAGCAAAGGAGTTATCCTAGGGAGTTTGCTCCAGAGAGCACATACTTTATTAGAACAGAATGTAATAGTTGTCTCAAAGCCATAACTGTAAGGGCCTGGTGCCCTAGGCCAGCACTTTCAGTAATAGGACAGGCACAGTTAGGTTCCTGTGCTTGTATGATGTTGAAATGCGTATCAGTGCATGACTTGAAGCTCTTGGTTGTTTGGGATTTCAGCTCAGTTAAGCTCTGGGTACAGCTTTCAGAAGGGCTGTAATCTCTTTGAGGTTCCTCATGAGTAGTGCTTAATTTCAAAATTATTTAGGTACCTAGGGGTGAGATGCTGATGCTTCTTTGCTTTGGGTGGTACCCAAGTACTTGTAAAAAGCCAGTTGCCTCTAAGTCCATTTGGCTTTAATAGAGGCGTAGGCTTCTGTGTGCCGAAGACTCCTTTTTAGCTCCTAATCTTAGTAGTATTTGAAGCAATTCTGACACAGACCCTGGAAACAATAGTTCTGTGCTACTGGAGATAGGGATCTACTGGAGAGAGTCCAAGAGAGAGTTATGAGGATGATTACAAGACTGGAACATCTCTCCTGTGAAGAAAGACTGAGAGAACTGGCGCTGTTTAGTCTTGTGAAGAGAAGGCTGAGAGGGGATGCGATCCGTTTCTATAAATATCTGAGGGGTGGGTGTCAAGATAAAGGTGACAGTCTCTTCTTGGTGGTGCCCAGGGATAGGACAAGGAATAGTGTACATAAACTGGAACACAGGAGGTTCCACCTCAACGTGAGGAGAAACTTCTTTACTGTCAGGATGACCCAGCACTGGAGCAGGCTGTCCAGAGAGGTTGTGCAGTCTCCTTCCCTGGAGACTTTCAAAACTCACCTGGATATGTTCCTGTGCAGCCTGCCCTAGGTGATCCTGCTTTGGCAGGGCGGGTTGGACTAGATGATCTCTGGAGGTCCCTTCCATCCTCTGTCATCCTGTGATTCTGTTTTGATGCTCACCGCTGGTCCCTCTGCATAGACCACTCTGTGAAGCAGTGCCCCAGGGTGAACCACAGGGTGAGTGTATTGGAAGGTGCAAAAGCTCATTTTACATCACCACCAATCTCCTGTTTGGAGTTCCGAAATTGTTCATCTTCGTGATGAGCGGGGGCAAGCTCCAGGGAAAATATCACGAACTCAAACGTGTTGCTTGAGGCGCCTGGAAAGTGATGTTTCTCTTAAAGTAGTGTTTTCCAACCAGATTGAATTTTCTTTTGTGGCTCTCCTGAAGATAGTTTTAGGCAATGCCTTATGGCTTCCATGAAAGCGTTTGACAGCAGAGATGCAGAGCTTTTATCTGTGCAAAGGAGTGAAACATTTTGGGGGAGATTTTTAAGGATGATTCAACTTTGATGTGGTTTCTGTCAAAAATGTTGGGAAGGCTTCAGACTAATTGGAAACCTGACCATTCATTGACATCAGCGCTCACCAGGTGAACATGAGTTGTTTTCCATTGCTTTTTACATGTAGATGAAACTTGTGCCTTTCTCCTGCAGCTTCGATTTTAGTTTACCGAAAGAAAAGCAAGAACTGAGCAGAGGTGAATGATTTTTGGTCAGGGAAGGAAACCCACAGTCATTTTCTTTGCCGGTATATATCTAGTGTGTCGCTGTGGAGGTTTTCCACATAAACCCCCCTGAGTCTGAGGGCTTTTTTGGAAAGAATCTCACCTGGATGTTGGTACTCTTCATGCTGTTGAATTGTGCTTGTCCAATGGAGTGCAGAGGCTGCCAGGGGGTGGGCGACATTTCCCAGCTCGGCCTCAGGCTGCTGTATTTGCAATATATTGCGGGCTGTTGCTTCTCTCTAGCTTCTCTTCTCCAAGGCTGGACACAGCCCTCACTTTAGCTGTTAACAACCTCAGAGCAGAAAGGCCAGGCTGTAGCAGTCTCCTCCCAGAGCAATGCTTGTGAGCTCCCATGTGAGTGCCCAAAGGGAGGAGAGGAAGCAAACAAGGGTGGGAGTACAGATCCAAGGAAGTGGCACATGAGATTTTGTAAAGGACATTTAAGGAGTAACAACTCACATCTGAGACTTTTTCTGGGTGAGGGATGAGATCCCCAAACAGGAATGCTTGCAATTTAGGCAGCCCCAGCCCCATGGGTTGTCCTAGTATGCCTTTGGGCAAATAAGGGCGGTGGAAAAGCCTGAGAGACTGCTGCTAAACGACTGCAAAGATGCAGCCCACGATGTCTGTTGTGTCTGAGATCTCTGTAAAGTCTCTCGCATCCTTCCTCAACTTTAGTTTTCCAGTGGAGGCTGTTGCAGTATTGAGAATGTCTCCCATCTGCTCCTCACATGGCTTGGCACATTTTGCTAGAATATATATATTTTTATTATGGGGTTAGCCAGTGGTAACCATGACGATTAGACTTATCACGCAGCATTTTTTCCCCCTCCTCGAGTCAGTTTGAAATGCTGACAATTAAATAGATACAGTACACTTTAGAGATCCATCAGTCTCTTTGTTGTCTTGACAACTGGACTATATTTAGAAATGTAACAAGTACATGGAGTTCAATTGCACTTTTGCTAAAACATAGTTTTGTAGCTTGAGAATTTAATCTGTTGTTTGTAGATGCAGGTGCTTATTTGAGCTGTGCCTGACGTTTGTTCTCTTTGGTCTCTCTGGAAAGCTCCTACATACTGGTGGGGAGATTGGGTTGGTGGAAGGAGGGTCTTTGTCAGTAAGAGAGTAAACCTGCCTATTGCTTGTTGGAGATGCTGTGCATGGCAAGGGCCTGGGCGAGGGGCTGACGGCCCCAGTCTGCTCAAATACTGGCTGTCCTTTACCTCTCTCTGGGTGCTCTTGGTGCCCTGCATGCTTGGGTACTTGTGGTTTGGCTATGGATTTGCAGTGCAAGAGAAGCATGTGTGATCATTGTCCCAGATGGGCCGTTCCTGCAGATACAGCTGAGCAAACAGCCCTGGGGAGCAGTAAGCAGCGTGTTTGAGTGTCTTCCAGCCTCTCCGACGGACTGTTCTCACAGTTTAGTAGCGCTTTGGTATGGGAGGACAGTGCCACAGAATGTGACAGTGGCAGACTGTGATGACTTTACAGGTTGGACTTGATGATCTTTGAGGTCTCTTCCAACCTTGGTGATTCTGTGACTTCTGCCTGTACTTGAGAAGCCTGAGCTTTGTTTGCTACTGGGAGTTGAGGTTTGCTGCTGAAGCAGTAGTGGAATGGACTATTCCTCCTTATCCCTTCTTGTCTGTTGTCTTGGATTTGCCAGGGGTGTGTTTGTCTGATTGTAACAAAATACTACTAGTACTAATTTTCTGGGTTCTTCTTCCATGGTTTTGCTTCCCCTATCCTTGTGTTTAATTCATTATCTGTCAAAAACTGTGGCTGATTTTTCAGTGCGTGTACACAGCTCATCTTGATTTTTCTGTTTTCTTGACTCCCTCCATCTTACCAGTTTCCCAATGAAAATCCCAAATCATAGCTCTGTCTCCACTCCAGCTTTGTTTGTAAACTGTTAACATGCCTTTTTCAAGTGTTTAATAGCTGCTGGGGTTTACTTTTAAAATACAACCATCAAAACCCAACGATGCTAATGGGTCTTCAAGAGTGCTTTAAACAAGTTATCCCAATCAATCTGACAAAGATAATGGTCTTCTATTAGACAATATTTAGCTGGAGGTTGGATGAGCTGTAATGTTTGTGGGTCTGTGGATCCATAACAAGACAAAATCAGAATAACTCCTTCGTCTTCAGTGGAGCTGTATCTGTTTATTACAGTTTAGGCTTAGGCAGCACTTTAGATGCAAATTGCAACCTGTCTGAAGTTAAGTGGGGTTTTGATTTAGATCCTGGAAGCAGTAATGTCAGCAAAGAAGGGAGGAGCTGGGACCCACGTACCCCGAAGTCTGTAACTTTGGGTTGCTCTCTTTCCCTTACTGTTAAGATCAGATTCCCTTGACTGCAGCTAGTAATTAAAATGCAGCTTCTCCTCAGAATCTCCCAAAGGCGGGCAGAGAGAGTGGAAGTGCAGCCTGTGCAGATTATCTATATGTATAGATCTACATACTTTGCAGAAAAGCCCAGCAGTTATGTTGTTCTCTGACTGCTTGTGGTTGGGCTGTTGGCCTGCAGCTTCTGCTCTCCAGTTCCAAAAATGCAAAGGCACTGCAGATGAATTACCATGCTGCAATGCAGGGAGGGCTGGGATCTCCTTTCCCCCAGTGTATTTGTGTCTGTGTGGTGCTTGTGAGACATGGACCACCATTCATGGTCCCCAGTGTGTGTGGCATAAATGATTCACCATGCATTCATTTCTGGTCACATAAGGGGCATTAGTTTAAAGAAGGCTTGAGGCACAGGTTAGCGTCAGCTATTTGAAGTCTTCAGTCTGAAAGCAACATCAAACATGGAGCAGAAAATGTATCATGCACAGAGAATTCTCTGGGATTTGTTTCCCCCTTTAAAATATAACAACAATAATAAATTCCAAGCTGCTCACATATGCTATCTCCTCTGTGGCCAGGACACCTGTCTGCTGCTTTGCTGTTACTTGATACAGGCTTACAGCGCTTGCAAAAATGTTAACATTAATTTTTTGCCACGGTGAATATGAAAGGAATATCTAGTGTCTGTGTGGCCACATCCTCAGCAAGTTTCTCTGGGCTTCTTGTACTTTGGTGTGGATCTGAAGCAACTGCTGCAGTTCTCTTCCCTTGAGCTTGCCTTCCTCCACTGCAGAGCAGGACAGCAAATCTGCTGCCCTGCCAGACCCAGGTCTCCTTAGTAGCTAATGGTGGGGCTAATGAGTTTCAGCCTGGTCTCCCCTTGCTCTCTTCTAATGATTTTTTTTTTTTTTTTTTAGGTCCTTGGCTAATCTCAGCTGCGTTTGATGAGACATAATTAGTCTTTAGGATGGGTGAGAGTGCACTTGGGAAGAGCTAGGGGGTGACCTGGCGCAGCCAGAAGTGTGGTGGGCTGGGAGAGCTGAGGCAGGTGGAGGTGGACTGGACCTTTGACTAATCATCACTAGTGTTCTTTAAGCTTCCTTATTTTACTCCCAAACTGAGATGAAAGGAAATAAAAAACACCAGAGCAGGCTCAGAGATCAATAAGCTGGAAGTATGAAAGGCTGCTGGTTGAAAGCAGCTTGTGGTAACTTAAAACCCCCATGTTTTCTTTTTAACTGGTTGTCTTTAGAGGCACCCAAAAGGAAACCAGAGCTGGAGGTAGGTTTGCTGCTTTTTCTACAGCTGCTATGCGTTTAGTGTATCCCATCTCAGTTTTGGTGGTTCTTGGTGCTTGCATGGCAAAGCCAGTGCTGTGAGGATGACTTATTACAGGTCTGAGGGGTAGAGGAGGCTTGGGAAGAAGAGGCCCTTTAGGCATGAGAGGCAAAAGGGGGTACAGTGAGGCTCTGAAAAAGACTTCGTTACCTGCAGCCCTTATGTCAGTGCCTTTCACCAGCTCTACAGTGATTTAAAAGAAGTAGCTTCTCTCCCAAATAAAGCTCAGTCACTCTGACACTTGCTCAGATGTAATCTGTCCTGCTAACATGTGAAAAGCCCTTATGTGCGTCAAGAGGGACAGACCGACACATGAGATGTATCGGAGAGGGAAAAAAGCTATGGTCTGCTCCATACAGGAAGGCAGCTGGTGTTACGGGCCCTTCTGGAGCTATTTTCTTGGTGAGGTGTCACAGCCACCTTGATTTACTTTCTGCTTTTACCAGGAGCAAAACACTGATTCTGGCTTTTCTGTTTACACCTGCAGAGGTCCCTTGGAAGAGCCTGTCCATACGTCCATCTGCGTGCCTGACGCTGCCTTGTTTCCAGGTGAGGAACTGATGGGGTCCTGGGGCTTTTGCTAACTGCTGAGTTTAGAGAGAATGGGAAGATCCTGGGACCATGTTCAATCATTGACCAAATGATGGGCATTTCTCCAAAGCCTGGGATAGTAGGAGGCCAAGCTAGCCCAGGAGGCTAGGGGTGGGTCCAGCTGTGGAAGCAGCAAATCTGCAGCTTCTCTTGGGAAAGGGGTATTGCATAGGAATGATTGTGTGCTCCTGTGGGCTGTATTACTTTGACTGCTTTTTGAACAAACTTATCCTGCTAGTGGATTTCTTCATAGATTTGAGCTCACTCCCCATTCATGATGTGCCTCTCTATGGCCAGGATAAGCTTCCAGCTGATGGAGGAGAGCTCTCAGTTTTGCCATGCCAGGAGGCAAGAGGGATGCTATGAAAGTCATGGCAACTGAGGGAAGAAAGCGGCAAGTAGGCTTGTTGAGAAGCAGGTAGTGAATGAACAAGGATAGCTGGTAGCTGGTGTGTAACTGTTCAGTGGCTGTGAAGTTCTCCGGAAAGACCCGTGGCTTTGGAGGGTGTGGTGGTGATGGTTTCCTCAGCCTGGCGGCAGCACCAGAAGACCACATGTGGCATGTGCACGGGGGCAGCATTATAAGCCAGTGTGGGCTCAGAGCAACCCCTTGTGACATGTGGGGGGGTGTGCTGGGTTTTGTTCTTTTGCTACCCTCTCATGATTTTGACTAATGGAGATACTTTATCTGCCTTGATATTACCTGACTTGAGAATCCTAAGACACCTGCCACACCAGAACTGGGAGTGCTTCTTCACCCTGTTGTGTCACTGAATATAAATGTGTTTTCATTCTGCCCTTTGGATACACAGCACATATCCCTCCCTTCTTCCTTTACTCTCTTTTTGTGATATTTTTTTTTTTCCCCTTGTAAATTACAGCTAGCTGGAGATGAGATTTCAGCATCCTGTTTACTGCAAACAGTTGGGGACATTAATAAATGTTGAAAGGCAAAGACAGACAAGGGATTAATAAGTAGAGGACAGGAGATTAATAGCAAGACAGCAGAATTTGGTTCAAGGCCTGCTCTTCCCAGTTGCTGGGTTATGGAAGATTAATGGCAGCTCTGCTGTTAGTCTCAGTCTTTCTATGGCAGCTTTCCTGGATAAATCTAATAAGCCGTCCCAATGGGCAGCTGTAAATATGAAATCTAGTAAGAAGCCTATTCTTATACACTGTTAACTAAGTGACACAGCATTAGGTTTGCTTTCTATTCAAAGCTTAAGTCGTTCAGGTGCTTGCAGCTCTTCTCAGGACAGAACTGTATCATCAGATATATCTTGCCAAGCAAGCTGTCTCCGTCAAATGGGTTTATACTCTGCGTCCTGTGCAAGAGACTCATTTCTCTTCTCTTGACTGGGTTTTCTGCTTTGTTTCTGTGAGAAATTGGGCTCTTGACCTATTGCATCTGGCCTCATTAGGCTTTGTGTGAGATTAGATCATTGTAAGAAAACATTAACTTTGCAAAGTGCATTCCTAGTTACATTTGTGGGAGAGCTGTAGAGGGTGGGACTGTGTTGTGGAAAGTCTTCATTCTGGTAGAAAGGTGCATGCTGTTCTGGGAGTCCCATGCTGAGGCTGACCTCATACTTCTACCTTAAGGCTGAAGCTGCCAAATCAAGCAACGCGGTAGTCTTTTGGCGAATACCCTCACGTGTTTGTCACAGTCTTCACAAAGATGATCCCAAGCTTTTCATGCTTAAGGTTATAGCAATATATAGGTATGTGTATGGTCATTTTGGGAAGGTAGCAGCTGTGTTCCTGTAGCAGTGAATGTGACAAGACAGGGCTAACATGCGAAGTCCATGCAGCAGTAGCCAAATTTCTTTCCCAGGGAAGAAAGGCTATACACTGCTTGCGTCCCTGTAACAAAGCTCTTCCCTTCTTGTCTGCGTGCGGTGCCCTTGGCTGCTTAGAAGTTAATTGATTTGTCTATAGCATGATTCTCTCTTGAATTTTATTTGTGTAAAGAAGAACACACATTAATCTTTCTCCAGAGAAATGTTTCACACTGCTGCTCTTTGAACGCCTGGCCCTGGCTCTGCCACATTTCTTAATGAGCCCCTGACTAAACATCTACGGTTCCCACATGCTCCAGCCTTGACACACGCATATTTGTACACCCACGTGCCTGCTCCCAGTTGAACCCAGCAGCCTGCCTGCTCCCCTCAGCATGCTTACTGCTTTGGGATTTGCATTAGCAAGGCAGCACCTCCCTCAGAAGCCCAAGAGAGAGAGCTTTATACCTGCAGGTATAGATAGATTTGGCATCAAATGAGCTGTCCCATGAATCAGAAAGGCTATAACTTCTTTTTCACAGCCTCCCCACTCTTAGACTCATTTCATGTGTTTCTCTGGGACCTTGGATTCCTGTGGGCTGTGCTACCCGTGGTGAGGACCCGAGCTAGCGCTGAACCTGAGGCTGAACACCCAACACTGAATTACTGTCTGGTATGCCACCGGCTGCCAGATCTTTCATAGCTTGTTTTTAATGAAGATTCCTCCAGTAATTCCTAGAATATCTTGCAGTGCAAAAAAATGAGCTGTGTGTGTATTTTGCTGTGGGCTGGGTTTTTTTTCCTGCTCTTCACAGTTCTCTCTGTGAACAGTGAGGAAAGGGAGGGGGAAGCAGCTGACTGCTTTTTGTTGTTGTTGTTTTTCTCCTTGACTTCTGTGAAATATGTGGCGATCAATCGCTCACAACTAACAAAATGTTTTTGTCTCTCTTTGCAAAAGCATATGGGAGCTGCAGGAAAAGCATATGGGCGTTCTTAGGAAAACATATTGGTGAATGGACAAATTATAGTGGTGCCAGTATGCTGCTGATGTCTGGCTAGACCACTGCTACTACCACACTTGCTGGCGTGCAAACACATCCACGAGATTTCCAGCACGTGAGTGGTGTGCAGTACTTCTTGGAGAAATGCAGGCTATGCTGGGTCCAGACCTTGTGATCCCTTTTGGGTGTGCATGGCTGCCTCACTGCGTCCCAGACGAGACTCTGGGCTTGTGTTTGTGGCAGCGTATCCACTCTCTCAGTAGGCTAAGCCCAGAGCTCCATTTCTACCTGGCTGCAAGTAATGGTAATGGTAACCATTTTTCTTTCTAAAGTACTTGACTGCAGTCCTAATAACACCTGAGTGTCTTGCAGACAGGCTGAGCAGCCTCTGGCACTCCTCTGCTGCTCTGTCAGGCCATTCTGTGGTAGCTGGAGTGATTATTTTTAGTTTATCATGCAGGCTGCTTTTGAGGAAATGCAAAAAATCTTCCATCATTGCTCCTGGGTCCAGTCCTGTTCTCCTTGATACTGGTGATCCAAGGAGAGGGATCCATGAGCTGGTAAGGGGGTTGAATGGTCTTGGTTCATGCACGCATCTGAGTTGCTCTGTGTGGACCCCAGTACAAGGAGACATGGTTGGTAGCTCCATCTAGGCAGCCCTTCCCGCTTGCTGTGGCAGCAAGGGAGTGCTGCGTGCCCAGCTTCTGCCTGGGGAGAGGGCATAGCTGTGCTAGGTTGTAAGGTTGGTAGCAGCTCTCTACCCACATTTGGGTTTCATCAGGTCCTGTGGGACTGGTTGAGGTCTCCTTGCACAAGGAGAGATGCCTTCTGTCCATAAGAGCTCACAGTTCAAGTCCACAAAACAGAGCTGTTGAGAAATGGTCCCTGAGTGTTGTGGGAAGTGGACAACTACTGAACTTGGGAGTGGTTTTCACGAGCAGGTTCACCAGTCTGAGTTTGTACCATTGCTGGAAGAGATGGTCCTGCTGTCTGTCTACCCCCAACCATCATTTCTGCCCATTTAGTCACTTCTATTCTTTATAAATGTGTTGAGACGAAGGAGAGGGTAGAATGTGTGGCTAAAGACTGAGGGGATAAGCAAGATGCACATTTGGACGCCACATGGTTTGCCTCGGTTATGAGCCTGCACTCTCAGACGTTCTGAGTGGTAATTCAGCACCTTTTAGCGTTCTTCCTTTTATGCCAACTTCAGGATGGTCTGCTAGTGAGTAATTTTACATTATTTAATGTAGCCACTTTCCTTATAGCTCTTTTGTTCCATGAGACAATTCCCTATTTTATTATGCAAACAGTACATTAAGATCCTTGTGGGCCCAAGTTCCCAGCAGCGCTTGAAATGACGGCGGCGAAGGAGCTTATTTCAGAAATAATGATCCTCTCCTCTAGAAGCTTTCTTGGAGTTCTGCTTTAACTGCTTTTGATATTATACATGCTTAAAAAAAGAAAAGAAAAAGAAAAAAAAATTAAAAAATCCAGCACTTCCTAAATGTTACAGAGCTCAAAAAATACACGGTATGCCTTGTCACAATATTTAATACAGAGTGCTATTTACAGTAATGAATCAAAATGTCAGTTTTTAAAATATGAACTGTCAGAGTGTTCCTACTTTGCAGGAAACTTTGATATGACAGTTTGTTAATCATATGACTATTACATCAAATGTGTCTCAGAGTACTTTTTGCTCGACAAAGTCTTTTTTTATATGCCTTCCCCCTCCCTTTCTCCTGTTAATTCTGGCAGAGTGGTGTGACTGAATGCACTTTGATTAGAGGTCGGAAGAATCCAGAGCCGAACATTTTTGCATATTGACAGATGGAAGGGATCGATGCCTGTATTCATGCCAATCAGGGTCACCTGGACTTAGGTACAGCCTGATTTGGATCACCTTGACCTTGTATCCCCAGTATTTTTTCCCCCAAGCCTGCTCTGACCGGGAGGTTGGATGCTTTGATTTTGATATATATGGCCATAACGTGCATGCAGGCTGTGGTGGCAGAGAATCCAGCCTGGTGGCATTTTCACAGGCTGGGTGTTGGAATGCAAGCAGCTGTCTCCTGTCAAGGGAAACGGAAGGATGCGCTGGGTGAGGAGAGCAAGCCTCGCTTTGGGATTAAAAATGGTTTTCCCAACACCAGTCCTAGGTATTGCTTTCCAGCATAGCTGTTCTGCGAGACTTCAGTGGTTTAGGGGTGTGATAGCAGCTCTGGTGGGACTGCAGAAATGGATGGCCAGCCATCTCCAGAGACAGCTGGCCATGCGTGCTGGGACCGTGAGAGCAGCAGTTCTGGAAATGGCACCCTCTCTGAACAGCTCTGATGCCTCCTGGTATAACTCTGCATTTAGGGCAGCTGGGGTAACATTTGCCTGTATAATAAAAAAAAATCTGGCTTGTACAGTAACACTTCAAATTCTTATGGCTTTGGCATGAAGGGACAAGCAAAATAAAGATCTGAAGGCTGCCTGTGCATCCGTGTTGAGCTGAAGGGGTTGTTGTGCAGGGCAGGGTTGGTGTCGCTCCTGGAGGAGGAGGCAGCAGGGTGCTGGGGGATGCCAAGGTCTCCTCCCCAGTGGCTTTGATTACTCTGAATCCAGGTCAAGGAGTGTGTGTGCGCTCTGAACTCCCTTCTGTGACTTCAGACCAAGATACTGCTTTTTTTTCCTGTTCTTTTTTCCCCCTGTTGTTCTTTTGTTTGCTTCTCTGCAAAATGAGAGTAATTAATTGGTATTTGTTAACTCACAAGTCCTCTTGAAGTGGGTTACTCAAACAACTGCACTTCATGATAAAGACAAGGGAGAGCTCATGTAGGTAACTGTGCTTTAAAGGTCAGAGAGGAGTCTCAGGTGTAGCAGCGCTAGGTACCTCTGCCCATAATGTCCTTGTGCCACTTTGCCTGGGGCTTCAGATGGATTCCCACTGCTTATTAAAACTTGCAGAGTTACTGTTGCATAGGTCTTATGTGTGCAATATTTATGATTTGGAGTTGGCCCAGCACAGCTATGGGAATAGGAGGAGTCTAAAAAAGGCAAAAGCTGTGTATCAGCAGTCCAGAAGAGTGGAGTGTGGGCAATGCAAGACAGTAAATCTTGTAATTATAAAATCCTATAAAGTTTTGGATTTGAAGGGAGCTTTAAGGATATCTGGCCCAACCCCCTTGCCACTTTCCACTAGGTCAGATTGCTTAAAGCCCCACCTGACCTGATCTTAAACATTTCCAGTGATAGGTCATCCAGGACTCTGGGCAACCTCTTCCAGTGTCTCATTGTAAAATCTTTCTTCCTTAGGTCAGATCTGATGATCTTTTTTTTTGTTGTGGGTGTTTCTGGTGGCCTGATTAACTTGGCATTTCAGCCTGGTATGTCTATTAAACAACCTCAGCTCTTTCATTAACGTTATTGAAGAGATGATAATAACTTTTTAGGGGCATAATCACATATTGAATTCCACTTCTGATTAGCACATTAGCTAGCTCTTCTATGTGGACAGCAGAAACTGAACACATCTGAAAGTGGTACACTGAGTTCCACTGGGTCTCATGGGTGGAATGAGGTTTGGGAAGGTGGAGGCATTGCTGTTGCACCTCTCACAGTAATACCCTAGTGATAGATGAGACGGAGGAAAAAATAGAGGGGTAAAGGAGGGAAAGAGGTGGCAGGTGGGTGACTGATGAGTGTGGCAATGATGGCATGAGAGGCTCTGCAGCTGGTAGTTGGTCCTTGTGTGGACCACCAGGAAATCTGAAAGAAGTCAACCAGTGAAGCCACTCTCTTACACAATTGTGCCCAGGGAAGAGGGGCTGGTAGCAGCAAGGTCTACCAGCAGGGCCAGTGGGAAAGGCATTGCTGTGTATTTGTCACACAGTCTCAAGCTGCACCAGGGGAGGTTCAGACTGGATGTTAGGAAGAAATTCTTCACAGTGAGAATGATTGCCCATTGGAATGTGCTGCCCGGGGAGGTGGTGGAGTCACCATCACTGGAGGTGTTCAGGAGGAGACTGGATGGGGTGCTTGGTTGCATGGTTTAGTTTGATTAGGTGGTGTTGGATGGTGGGTTGGACGCGATGATCTTGAAGGACTCTTCCAACCTGTTCTGTTCTGTTCTGTTATGTTCTGTTCTGTTCTATTATGTTCTGTTCTGTTCTATCCTATCCTATCTTGCTGCCTTCCCTCACCCTGTAGAGGAAAAGAGGTTATTACTTACTTTTCATTTCAGACAAACCACATTGACTGTTAGCGTGATGGTTTTTCTTTTATTATCGTTCCTGCAGTGGATGGAAAAAGAGCTCCAACAGATGTAGGATTATCAGGGCATGAAATTAAAAATGTTTGTGTACAAAGAAAAGGTTGTTTAGTACCAAATTCCTCATCTGAAAATTAAGCCATACCAAGATTGACCGTGTGATTGTGCAAGCAGGCGCCCAGCTCCCTTCCCTCCCTCTCTCCCAGCAGCACTGGCTGAAAAGTAACAGTATTTTAAATGTTACCTTTATTAAAAACAAAAAGGTAATAACACAACTGAAAGGTCAGTACCTGCCTTTGGAGGCAGATTATCTAAAGAGCTTGTTCCCCCACTTTGGTGCTGATGGCGTCAATCTGAAAAAATATTTAAACTAATGCTTAAGCTCACCCTTGATTAGGGCAAATGGAACCTTTTCTAGCAGAACTCTTTTGGGTGGAAAATAAGGCTCTGGTTGAGTAATTCTGAGTGTGGGTATGTAGATGAGTGAGAAGTATTTGTTGTAGAAATGCTGAAAATTTTGTATTTGGAGTTACTGCTGTAGCATATGCAGAGGGGCTGCAGATTGGTATGCAGTATCCTGTTCTTTCCCCCTCTTTTGGGTCAGTCTTGTAGCCAAACCACGTTTCCTCAGTCTGTGCTGCCTGGGAGTCCCCGGTGCACTGGGGCAATAGTGCCTCCTGGGGTGGGTAGTCCACATGGGCACTTCAGGAACTAGAAACCATCTTTCCACACCTACAAATGATGTTAGTGCTGGGATGGTAGTTTGTAACAGAAATACTTTCAGGATCTAGTGGAAAGCCATAAGCATTTAGATTTTTCTCTTAAAAGTGATGTTGACTTGCTGGAATGTGTCCAGAGAAGGGCAACAAAGTTGGTGAGGGGTTTGGAGCACAAGTCCTATGAGGAGAGGCTGAGGGAGCTGGGGTTGCTTAGCATGGAGAACAGGAGGCTCAAAGGAGACCATATTGCTCTCTACAGCTACCTGAAGGGAGGTTGTAGACAGGTGAGGGCTGGTCTCTTCTCCCAGGCAGCCAGCACCAGAACAAGAGGACACAGTCTCAGGCTGCGCCAGAGGAGGTTCAGACTGGACGTTAGGAAGAAGTTCTATACAGAGAGAGTGATTGCCCATTGGAATGGGCTGCCCAGGGAGGTGGTGGCGTTGCCATCATTGGAGGTGTTTAGGAGGTGACTCGATGGTGTGCTTGGTGCCATGGTTTAGTTAATTAGATGGTATTGGATGGTGGGTTAGACACAATGATTTTGAAGGTCTCTTCCAACCTGGTTTATTCTATTCTATTTTGGAGTTCCCCTTACCCCCAGATAACAATATCTATAACTTTTTTTCTTTTGTAATGAAATTTTTAATTAGAGAAAATAATCTGTTTTCTCATGAGCTCTCCCTGTGATGCACAATTCTCAGGTACAGCTGCTCTTTCCCTGTTTCCTTCTAAAATCTGGCACTCAATTCTGAAAGGTAGTTTTCAAATGTACATCAGAGACGCTTGTTCATCTGTGTTATGCTGTCGAGGTAAACCTGGTCCTACCTAGGGCTGCACATTCCCCAGGTACTTTGTTGATTGCCTATCTCATTCCATCCTTTTTGTCCTCTAAAAACTTTGTGGTCAAGTCCAAGGCTGACGCTGGTTGAAGTCTGTAGAGCTACTCACGAGTAAAGTTTTATCTGGGTGTTTGTAGGTCCCAAACCCCAAGTATTCTTGTGATGAGTTTTGCCCAGTGAGCCTGGATGGCATTAAGGAGAAAATAGGAAGAGGGCTAAAAGATTGTTCCTGCACTCTGGAACAATTGAGACAGAAAATTGCTTCCAGGATTTCTTCACTTTTCCTCAGAGGGTAATCAGCTTCTATAATTCTCTGCCAGAGGAAATACTGCCTGTATCTGTTACCCAGAGACAGCAAGCAGAATTTAGGTAGCAGCCTGCATACCAAAGGTACTGCAGAGCAGGGACTGTGCCTTACCTGGGTTTTTTTGGTGTAGTGGCTGTTATATGTCATAGAATGTTAAGAGTGGTGCAGTTGTAATATGACAGATAATAAAGTATTCCCTTAACTACTGTCATGTTCCTGGTACACAGTTAGCCCTCAGTGCCCTAAACAGGGAGACAAGTAAATAGAATTTTGCTTAGCATGGTCCTCAGTTTATAAGCCTGAGACTGTGGAGGAGGTTGGAGCAGTTCTAGGGAGATGATGGGTGGATGTGTGTCTGTTAACTTTGGTCCTGTTCTTGCCTCGTTTTTAATTGTTGCTCCATAAATAAAAGTGAATTGCAATTTCTGCACCTTTCATTTGTTCATCTGGTGGTGGGATGGTGCAGCACTTGAGCTACTTTCAGGGGTTGGTGTTAAGTTTCAAATAAGGCCTTTCTGCTCTACGTTTTATTACAGCTTTTAGGGGAAAATATTTAGATTTTGTACTTGAAGGAGAATAGTTGTGGCCAGATGACTGCATGAGTGTTACACCTGCTGGACACCAAAACTTGATTCCTAAATTTCCAAAGG
The DNA here is from genome assembly GCA_033816785.1 of Picus viridis. NCBI lineage: Eukaryota > Metazoa > Chordata > Aves > Piciformes > Picidae > Picus > Picus viridis. Next base: position 28,517,541 of record CM066589.1, read on the forward strand.
ATCTTGAGCTGCTAGAAGAGAAAAGACCAAAACAGAATGAAGTTGGCATTTGGTTTCGGGGCTCTGGGTGTCATTGTTCCCAGTTGTTCATCTGGCTAATGTTTGCCTTTGTGAAGTATTTGTCTGTGTCTGTGCTTCTGTGCACGGGGGGAAAAGGAGGATGAATATCACTAGGGTGGATTAGCATTAAAAAATAGTTAACTGATCAAAGCCATAAAGCATGTCCAAGTGAATTCTTCAGAGAAATAGCTTTGAATTTCCCAAGCAGCCGCCGGCCATAAAAGCGAAGCGCTATCATTCAGAGATGCAAAAAAATCCCCTTCTGTTGGAGTGCTGGACCCATTTGTTCCTTTTTAGGAGGGCATTCAAAATGTTTTCTTAATTTTCTTCTGAACAGTTCACTGCTATCCATCATGAGCCGTTGCCAGCTGAGATAGCTCTGTTCTCGCTCAGTTTTAACCCTCCACTGAAATCTCTCTATCTGTACTTTGCATTTTGGGTGCCTTTCAGCTTAGTGCACTTTTCAGTGGGGGCTGTCTTCATAGAGCACTTTTTGTCTCTGAATGGAGGTGTCAGGGAAGGTAGGCTGCAAATGGGGAGCGATGCCTGCAATGATTTCTTACGTGGTCAAAAGGGATGGCAAGAGAGCTCTGTTCCTTGATGCCATGTTCTGTCTTTTTGTCAGTCCTGCCCCAGCAGGAGCACCAGACCCACAAGGTCTGCAGAGCAGGTGGAACGCAGCGGGAGGGAATTTCGTTTTACTTACATGGAGGAAAGAAAGCACAGTATTCAACTGCTCAGAGAAAGTTATTGAAGGATCATACTAAAGGTTAGGCAACCAGCTTGGGAATTTGGCCCATAAATTTGCTTTACACTTACAAAAATCTCTCCTTCAGAGTGTCTTGCTTTGTTGTCTGTTCTTAAGACATGCAAAAGAGTGAAGTGCTGGTGTATGGTCCATACACAAAATATTTGGATAGCACGGTCATTAACAGGAATGACAGTTATGCTTGCCAAGGAAAGAAAGGAATAAAAACCTCTCAGAGGATATGAGGTGCTTTGTAGCTGGAAGTCCCTGCTGCCTTCCAAGGCACAAGGCCTATGAGGAGAGGCTGAGGGAGCTGGGATTGTTTAGCCTGGAGAAGAGGAGGCTCAGGGGAGACCTCATTGCTGTCTACAACTACGTGAATGGGGGTTGTAGCCAGGAGGAAATTGGTCTCCTCCCTCAGGCAACCAGCACCAGAACAAGAGGACACAGTCTCAAACTGTGCCAGGAGAAGTTTAGGCTCGAGGTGAGGAGTAAGCTCTTTACTGAGAGAGTCATTCGCCATTGGAATGGGCTGCCCCGGAAGGTGGTGGAGTCATCATCCCTGGAGGTGTTCAAGAGGGGATTGGACATGGCATTTGGTGCCATGGTCTAGTCATGAGGCAGGTGGTGACAGGTTGGACTTGATGATCTTTGAGGTCTCTTCCAACCTTGGTGATACTGTGATACTGTGACTCAGCTGTCCTTTTTACTTCAGCTCTTCTTTTACTGAAAACATTTTACGGCCTAATACCTACTAACTTTTTAATACTTCTTAGTTGTGTGCACACCCTCCCAAAAGAAAGCCACACATATTTTTCTGCTCTTGTAAATGTTCAGCTTTAGGGCCCTGAGGAAGGAGTGTCAATGACCATGTCCTGGGTACCTTTCAGGCATAGAATTTCACTTTTGCTTCCCTTCTGAAACTTGGAGTCTCATTCTCCAGATAACCCAAATTTCAGTATAACCACATGTACAGTGTGTACAAGTCCTAAGTAGGTTCCTCTAGAACTGTCATCTTTGTAACAGGTGGACAATGCATAGAAAGCAAAGCTGTGACTGAGCAATGAGGCAGCAGCTTTTGGGAATGGATTGGATCCTTGCACAGGTGCAGGCATGACATTTGTGTCTGCAATGTATACACATGCTGTTCTTAGTTTCTGTGGTAAAGCAGAGACGATTACCCACATGGTAGGGCCATTTGCTGTGGTGAAGTCATCAGTACTCAGTAAAGCAATACAGAGGTGCTTCTGTATACAAGATAGGGCAAAGTAAGTGTGAAACTCATCCCTCTTTTCCCAGATCATTCTCTGGCCTCCTGTAGGAGCCGTATCCCAGCCTGAGATGGGAGCAATGCTCAGCTATTGATAACAGGGATGGAAATGGACTCTGGAGCCTAGGGCCTTTCTGCGCCTGGACAGTATTGTGAAACTAAGCCAGGGTGTGAATTTAAAGTGCAATAGCTGTTCCGAGCATACTTCTCATGTGGGCAGTCTTGTTCTGCTCTGTGAGGGCTTTTGTGCAGTTCTGCTTCATCCATTGCCAAAGACACTCTCAGTGCAGAAAGAAGAATGCCCACACAGGGAGCAAATAGCTTTTGCAGGCTATTTCACCATACTGAGGAGTCCCAGGAGATGCACATGGTTTCATGTCTCCATGAATGTTATAGGAGCTTACTCTACAGTTTGCTCTTCCACCAGAGCTCTAGCATGGGGAGACCTGCTTTGTGATGAGTGGCTGGCAGGGTTGTGTCTTCTGGACCCTGCTATGTACAGCACTCATCACTGTTTTGCTGAAGTTCCAGGGCTGGCCTCAGGGATCTGCAAGATCTTGGGCTTCTCTAGACTTTACTGGTGTTGCAGTTTAACATCAATACCATCACCTGTCACAGTGTGTCCTAGCTGTTGAAGAGGGCTCCTCTGAGATCACGCCTGTGTTCATGTGTTGTTCCTTTTCCGACGAAATTGCCAGGCAAAGCTGTGCACTGGGTACGATCGTTATCTGAACATTGTTGAACGGGAGGAAAAAACCCACCCATCTGTTCTACAAAGAGGCAGTGTAAAGAGCAGGCTCTGTGACTAAATAAATTCACATCTGTTTAGCAGAACCATCAAATGGTGAGCAGAGGGGCCTAATGTGAATCACATGTTGAAACCACAAGTATGAGCGAGATGAGCTGCAAAAGAGAGAGCCTGGAAGTGTTGATCCATGTGAGCAACTGTTAGTTTCTCTCCTTATTCTTTCCCTCTACCAGTTTCCTGAGCAAATGATGTAGAATCAAAGGAACAGGGATGGCACGTGTGTATGCATACGTATGTGCATCTGTTCGTATTCCTTGCATGATTTAATAATCTGCCGGTATCATCTTGAGCCAGTAGATCACAACTTCAGTTAGAAGAGCAGTGGATTGTAGAGGGGGCTGCGGAGGAGGCAGAGCGGAGCTGGCATGAAGAGAGCCTCCCTAGCTGGTCCCTGGTGGTGTAGCTTCTTGAAAAATGGCCTCAAGGTGGCTTGCTTTCAAAAGGAGACTTGCCTTGGAAGTGATTCTTCAGGATGACGTCTCCAGCAGTGTCATCTCAAGGAACCTGACAGGAGCAACCTAGAAACTTCAAAGGATAGATTACGCCTTGATGTGCTCAAGCTAGTTTCAGAACAGGTATCTGGGTACCAGTCCTAAGAGACTGCATCTTTGCATGGATCAATTTAATTTGTTGCTTAGGTTTTCCCCTTAGTGTTTTAAGTCCTGCAGAAAGAAAGGGCAGCTCAAGTCTCGATATTGGTTACATTTGCAGTTTGTTTTTTTCTGTGCCAAGAACATATCAATACAATTTCAAAACACAGTGTTTTTATGACTTGAGGCAGCAGTTTCTAAGTTGAAAACAAGAATGCTTTGGGGATGCAACTCAGGTGCCTCACTTACATTCTCTGTCTTGTATCCCTACCCCCTTGGAGACTCTATGTAGAGGAGCAAGCATCTTCTCTCCCCCAGGATTTCTTGAAAAGAAACATGCAATAATTCCAGTCTCAAAGGTGGTTTCTTGCTGCTGTCTTGCCTTTTGTCCTAGATATTTTGCAGTAAACGAGGCCAAACTTGCAGCAATAAAGAATGATGGTAGATAGGCTGAGAGACCTGATTCGCACAGATCCTGATCTCCCGCAGTTCAGTCTGCTTTCTTTAGCTGACAGAAAGCTGTGCTCATACAGCTCACCTGGGATGTGAGCTCTGCAAGAGTGTGCTGGAGGTAATGAAGCACTTAAGGGGCTGGCAGGGTTGAAGGTCCCCATGGAATGATTAAGGTGTTGGCAGCTGTGTTACTTTGAAAGAGAAATATGTGCATTACGCGGCAAAGGCATGCTGAAATGCCTTGCAGACGCTTAGTTGTGTGTGGGAACCTGCTTTGCCTTAGACTTGTGAGATAGCAGTAGCAGCTATTGGAGCTGCATGCCCCAGCTGCCCTGGCATAGTTCAAAAGCAGAACTCAAGTGGTTGCCAGGAGTGGCTAAAACACAGCGGAGTACTACTGTCTCTAGATATATTAGAAGTTTGGTTCCTTCTTCCCTCCAAAAATTCCCTCTGCTCGTGATTCATTTCCTCTCTTTCCACCCCCCAATTCTCTTCTGAGAAAGCACAGGGAAGAGAGATGAGCAGTGTAATGTTTTCCCGGAGCCTGTCAGGTTTGAACCATTGTACGTCTAGAGAACCGGTGCGGCCAGTCAAGTACTGAAACTCTTTTGTCACAACAAACTCATCTGGATTTCTGGGAAGGGGAACAAATGATTAATTTGTGTGGTCAAAAACAGAGGATACCAATGCAATGGTGGTGGAGTGTCTGGAGATACCATTTTAATATGATGAGCTTGTTTAGCAAAGTTGCAAGGCCAGTGTGGCTGCCTGGCTGGGTTAACTTCATTGCTGGAACTGTGGTTTGTACCAGTTGAGGAATTATCTCCCAGCGCTTTGAGTATCACTGTTCTTGAATGAATGGACACTGAGATACAAGGGAAGTGCAACAGTTTCCTGGGGTGGTGCTTAGTGGTTTTATGAGTTTCAAAGAAGAATTGAAAATCAAATCTCAAGCAATTGTATTCAGTCACCAATTTCTATTCAAAGCAGAACTAATGATCTTGATGTGCTCCAGAGTGTCACAACATGCTTGTCTTTGCTTTTAATATTCCTCTTCACCCATTTCCCTGTGCTTCCAGAAGACCCCTCCTTGAACGGCTGTCTTCTCAATGAGCTCTGTTGCAGATGAGCTCTTTATTGCAGATACCATAGAGAAGGCTAACATCACCTTATGACTTACCCTGCTGTCCATGTGACCATGGACATTCTGGAGCTCCTCCAGCTTAGGTGCCATCTCAGGATATGTCTTTTATTAATTTTAATTCCTTGATGAAAGGACCTAGAGTAGGCAGTGGACACCAGGTGCAATATGAGTCTAGTGTGTGGTGTCACTGCCAATAAAGTAAACTGGTTATGTCAGGAGAAGCCTGGACAGTAGACTTAGATGAGTTATTGTTCACCTTTACTCTGAGCTGGCAAGGTTGTCTTCAGATCTTGAGTCCTTCAGTTGAAGTAGGATGTTGAAGAGCTGGAGAGGGTCCAGAGAAAGGGCAGTCAACCACCTACAAGAAGAGACTGAGGGAGGTCTGTCTCCTGTCTCTGATGAAGAAGAGGCAAAAGAGAGATCCAATGGCAGTCTGTGACTTCTGACCAGGTGGCAAAATAAAGTACCAGGAATACGCAGAGTGGATTGGGAGATTCATCTGGAGAGTTGGAAAACAACATTTTTCCTGGTGTAACAGTGCAACACTTTAATCAGGGGATTCTCCATTTTGTACGAAGGCACAGGAAGTTTTATCTAGTGCTGGTGGTAGTCCAGTCTCCTGCTAAAAACAGGACTTGGTAATCTTCAGAGATTCTCTTTCTTTCCTGACAGTACTACAGGCTTTCAGCTTCTTGAAGGAGGAAGCACTTTAATCTTTATTTTTACTTTCTGTTGCAAAAGGGAGACAAGAATACCTTGGAGTGCTCATGTCTTGATGATATCCAATCACCTGTTGCTGTGAAACTTACAGCAAGGTAGTCCTTTTTTTGACTGTTTATATGAAGGGCTCTGCGTACTTCCTTTCCTTCAGTTCTCATTCATTCATCTATCATTCTTCCTTCCATTAGCAATCGCATCATAGCATCAGTTCCCAGCCATCTGGCAGCAATCACTCTTCCATGTGTTAGAATATAGGATTTTCCATAGGAAAAAGGCTACTTCCCCTGACTATTTGTAAGGTGCCATGGACTAAGCTGCCAATAATGAGGCATAGGTTGGTGCAGTGCTCGGGAATGGAGATAAATCGTCCATGGACTTGTCATACTGGAGGTTGTGACTTCCAGAATGGCTTGGGATTGGGGGGAAGAAAAATTAAGTGGATCAGGTGGGAGGAAAAGAATTGGGGTTTAAAGACTTTGATCCTGAACCCAGTTTCTGCACATGTATTTAATTGCTTTTTAGGCACTACAGTTTCAAAGTCTGGTTTATACTGCAGACCTCTTGAGGAGTTACAAGAAGGTTATAGTGGGTCTCATGCTCACATCCTTCTGGAGTGGGGCCCATGATGTGCCCATACTCAGTACTGCAGCTCCTTTTCTGTTCCTCTCAGTGGGTTCAAACTGCCAATAGTAGATACATTTTCTTCCAGGGGCAGTGTGAGCTGACTTCCTGCAGCCACAGCTATTTCAGAAGGGGAGTGCATTGCAGTTAAAAACCCCACCTCCACTCATGCCAGCCTTGCTGGGTAGGACCTCAAGGTCTGTTCACTCTGTGTCAGTTTCCCACACTCTTTTGAGCTCAGATCCCTACTGATTCTTCCCAGGCTGCAACATGCACACACAGCACTCTGCGAAGCTAATACAATTATCTGTGTGTCAATAGGCTGCCATGGTCCCTTTTGGTCCCACTGGGATCTTGTTGATATCTCACTGCTGAGCTGAATGTTAGTTCTGCAGGATTCCTCCTTGTTTACAGCTAGCATCAGCATCCAAACAGCCTGGGCTCCCTCTAACAGCTTTAACCTTGCCATCTCTTGTCATCCTGATTTCTTTTCCCTTATGAGGGATTCTCTTGATAAGCCTAATTCCAGCATGTCTTAATTTGTTGAGAAGCCCAGTACCTTACCCATTTTATTGATGGACAATTTCTATGTTGCCTGGCAGTGCCTTCCTGAAGTGAAAGGGCAAGTACTGGGCTGTGCTGTAGACAAGAAACTGCATACAGGCACAGAAGAAATAAAGGCAGCTTTTCTTGGCAGAGGGATCTTGAAAATAAATCATGTGCAGGAAAACAGTATTTGTGTAAGAGAGTGTATGGTCTGAGATTCCTAAAATAACCTTTCTGCATCATTCTGCCTACTCTTTTGTTCTCCTTATTAATACATTTCCTTTCTCTTTATACACAAAACATCCATCTCAAACTTTTCTTTGTGGTGCAGCACCCTCACAAGCTCGGCCAAGTTATCAGGAAGAGAAGTTTTAAGAATTGCAAGAAGTTTGTTTGGCTCAGTTTTACAGCTTCTGGCTTAGCTCTCAAGATGTAACCACAAATTTTGCTGTATTGGAGTAAGTATTTTGGGCTGGCCACCAGCTCTGCCTCCTCCATTGCAGCTGCCCTGGGGTTTGTTGTGACCAGAAGTAGCTGTGGCCCTCGCTGGATTAATGCTTTATCCAATATACTTAGGTTTGGAGTGGCTGAGGATTGTTTCGTACCACAGAAGTCAAGAATCGGCGTGCTCTTCAGTGAGATTCTAATGCGATCACTGGAGTTGTATTACTGTAGATAGCTTTACCTCCAGGGAGCCAGAACTATCTCTTTGTTTCAGTGCACATGGGCCTGTCAGGTTCAGTTTATTGGGCTTTTAAAGCCTAGCTTGTTATCTAACACGGAATGTGCCATGTCTGTGATAGCAAGATCATGTTCATCAGCTTTTATCTGTGTTGTGCAACAGTCAAATTCAAACAACCCCCATTTAATCCCCAATCTACTAATTCAATCATATTGGGGAGGAGAGAAATTTTATATTTAGTTTCCCCTTCTACCTCTTCTGCTCTTGAAGCTGATACAAGAGAAATGAGCAAAGAAGGAAACTTAAGAAGGAAAGGGTAAGTTTTTGGTTGATATCAAAATTGTCCCAGTGGCAGGGTTTTGGTGTAAGAATGAATGTGGTATCAGGTTGCTAGCTGATGAACTATGTTCATGGTGACATTAACCTGTATCAAGCATCTTTGTAGCAGAGAATTCATTCTAACCATCATGTCTTTACCATGTCCACTATGGACTTGCTGTCTTCCTGTTACGTGTAATACTGTAGAAGTTGGAGTGAGTTTAGTACGTGAAATAAAAGTCGCATCTCAAACTGGTGTAGATCTGCTGGCAACAAAACAAAGTGTGGATGCAGCCATGCCAGGAGTAAAAAAAAAAACAACAAAGCAACAAAACCAACCAAGTTGTTTTCCAAGCATTGGTTATTTAGTTAAAAGCATGGGGCCCTGCTGTGTTAACTCGTGAATGGTTGCAACTAGAGAATAAGGAATATAGTGTTGCATTGCTAGTAGGTGATATTGCTGCATATCTTAAGTGGGGTACACCTACATTGCTGCAAACCCTTCTGAGTGTAGATAAAGTCACAGCTGGAAGTCTGAGGTTTTAGAGTCATAGAACAATTGATTTGGGGAGGGATCTCTGAAGGTCATCTAGGCCAACCCTTTACTCAAAGCAGGGTGAACTTTGAATTGAAATCAGATCTTCTAGTGGATCCCCTGGAAATTTGATCAAAACTTGAAGCCAGAGTGAGATGATACTAGATTATACGCTTCAAGGAATAATTCAGTACAGTCAGTGCTCTAACTAGGTTTTCTTCTCCTTTAATTCCTGTGATTACATTAGTGATGTCTTACAGCAGGAAATTGGTGAATGCTTTCAGCCCTGTTTAACTGAAGCAGTGACTTCACTTTAGTTATTTATTTAGCGGGGATTGAGCTGAAGATACAAAACTCTGGGTCTGGGGGAGAGGGAGAGTTAAAGTTGCTCCAGCAGACTCCAGCTTGTGAAAGAGTGAAGCAAAGCATTGAGAAATGGCCATAACAGAGTAAACTTGGTGCAATCAAAGAAACCTCTCAGGGAGAGATGTGTTGGAGTCCACAGGCATGAAGCTTGTTTACGGTCAAGAAGGCAGTCACCGGGGGTTGACAGCATGTTCCGTTCTTCTTCATCATATCTTGGGGTCTCTTGGTGGCTCAGTTGACTCCTGTTTGCTCTCCACTGCTCAGCAGTGGTGAGGGTCACATCAGCTTCACGCACGGTCCTCAGAGTTATTCCTGGAGCTTTGCGGTTCTCCTGCTTGCTGATGTGATGTTTGAGGAGTGTGAAGGGCCAGAGTCAATTTGCTGCTGTGAGGATCTGACGGAGGAGCTTCTTTGGACTTAATATCGCAAGACTTAAATTCGGTGAGATGTTGTGCAGATTGGCAGTGATTAAGTGAGTTCAAAAAGAATCCCAATTTCCCAAATCACATAATTTCCCATATGATGTGAAACTGATGAGGATAAGCAGTACCATATGGGAAAGACATCCCAGGAGAGCTTGGGTTGAGTTTGTAAGTACCTATGGCACTTCCTATGTTTGGTTAAAGACCTCTAATGAGACCAGAATTTTGACATTTTATCCTCATTTGGAGGCCAAGAAGCAGGAAAGCTTCATGGCTAGAGTTCATTGGCTATAAATGGAGAAATAAATTCTTTTGACATTCAAGCTAGACAGTGCCAAGAGAAACAAGCAGCTTTGGGAGTTTGTGAAGAGCAAATCTCTCTGGTCAGCCTCAATTAGTTTTTTTGGCTAATTGATGGACTGTAGGTGATGAGGATAAAGCAAAGACCTGTATTTTAGCATAGCATTTGTGTATGTGCTTCTGGAAATTTTAGGAAAAAAGAAATGAGACAAGTAAGCCTAGAGAAGAAACATCCAGTCTGGTAGGTTACATCTCTGCCCGAAAAGGACAATGCGTGTCACGATTTCGCATCATGAAGGTTGTCCCCTGGGTTCAGTGCTAGAGCTGATCTTTAAAACTCAGTTTGAAGGCAAAAAATGTTCTCTCAGAGTTCTTTTAAATGGATGGAAGAGAAAGTGGGGAGAATGCAATCTGCCTTTCTAAACATGGCCCTTAGAGACAATCTTGGGTTATCCAGGGAAGGGGATATCATAATATTATTCCTGAGTAGCATCAGACAGACACCACTGTAGGGTTTCCAGTTGCATCTAACATCAGCAAACAAGGTCCTGTTTCCCTGCATCTGGTCACTCTCTTGACTTTCGAAGTGATGGTTAACTGTGCATGGATGATAATAAGAATATTATGGACCTACATCAAGCCAGTGGATTTAGGGAGGAGCGGAATGGAAGATAGAGCAGACTGTCTGGAAGCTCAGACTGTTGTTGCTCATTTTTGTTAAACACTGTTGCTGCCCACTATGAAGCATTAGCTTAATTAGCTGAGGGACAAATTCTTCTGTCGTGGTAAAGTCCGTCAACATCCAAGAAGCATTTGGTCCATGTTACAAATACAAAAATGAAATGAAGATTTATTTGGGTACAGTCTAATCACAGAAAAGCCAGCCTGACTCAGAGATGAATGTGCTAACAGTCTCAAGAGCAGACAAATTGGTACTCTACCCTTCCATTGCTTATCTGATTTGAGACTAAATGGACTTGGAACCTTCTTTGTTTTACCTTCACTTCTCCGAGGTGAATGACATCCTGTAATTAAAGGCAAAACCAAGCACTTATGCCCACACATAAAATGAAAAAAGGAGAAAAAAAACCACCAAACCACCACCACCAAAAAAACCTTGTCAGGCTTTTATTACTGCCTGGTATTATCTTCTATTGATATTCCTGTTCTGACATTTTTAGATAATGTGGTCTCATCTTGGGATTCGTGCATTCCAGTTCCTCTGCTGTGGTGTATTCTTTCATGGTTAGAATTTTCTGAACTTAGAGCATTAAGGTTGTCCTAATGATAGAACCAGAGCACACTATTTTCCTTATTTATGCAGTGTGATTTCACTCTTTGCTTTTAATGTTATTTATCATGGTTAGTCCGGTCTTATCCTCTGCCTCCAAAAGTAGGTGATGACTAATGCTTCCAAGGAAGGAAGGATAACAGAACCTCAGGCAGCCACAGCAGATTTCAGTCTGCTTTTTGTCTTTGATGTTATTCATCATTTTATCCCTTCCATTTTTAAGTTCCCATTCTTGAAAAAAACAAACCCCAGGCTTATGATGTACCCTTTCATAAAAAGTAGCTGAAAAAATTGAAGAGAGCTCAGAGTAAACATACATGAATGAATCAAGAGAAACCTGCTCTTTACAGTGAGTTTAATTGGTACTTAATTTAAATGTTTTGATTTGATTTAACCAATGACCTGGCTGTGTTTTGAAAGGATCTGCCTAAGGCAGGTCTGTAATGCAGATGACAGAAGTGTTGCAAAATCCAGTGGCTGGAAGCCGAGCTAGATAGATTTGAAGTCAGACGTAGAGGAGAAGCTGTAATTGTGGTGCCTAATTGCTCGCCCAAACAATTGACCCAATGCTGTGGTGGATTCTCTAACAGTTGCATTTTTTCAGTTGAAGCTGCATGTACTTGGTAACAAATATTCCTTAGCTCAACAAAAGCTTTGTGTAGTAACAGCTGGGTAGAGTTCAGAGCCCTTCACAGTGCGGAAGGGCCTGATGATGTGGTCAGGTGAGAAGGGCTTTCAAAGAAGCAATATAAGGAAGATTTAGGAGATTTTTATCTGAGGTGGGGCAGTGAATTTGTGAAAGGGTTGTTGCAAGAATGGTCAGTGAATATGAAGTCACAGGAAAGGGCTGAGCAGCCAGATCAGGAACAGAACTGCTGAGTTACTGCTGACCAAGGAGGATGGCTGTGTGAGAGTGGCAGAAATCCAGAAGGCTTCAGCCAAGACAGAGGGAGATCTGATGCTGATCAGGAAACAAGAGGTTGCTGTCCCTCTGGGAGAGTTCCCAGGAACATGGGCTCTGATGACAAAGGCTGTTCCAGCCTGGCTTTGTTAAATGCTGTGCGGCTAGATTCATTCAGGTTTGCTAGGAAGGGAGCTGTTGAATGCAAACCATGCTGGACAACTGATTTGCTTGGAGCAGGAATGTGGGAGCAGCTGTAGAATTTAACCTACAGTTTAACGTTTCAGTGAGAGCTCTGTGGTCCAGCTGCTGACTTGAGCAGTCGAAGGATCAGACCCTTTCTTTGCATTTGGCATCTAAGAAGCAGCAGCAGGTGGCTTGTCCAGCAAAACACTGGTGAGACTCACTGTTCTTCAGTGGGGGAGAATTGTTTTTGAAGAACTGAAGTGATCAGATAGAGCTTGATTATTTTTCACCCCATCCACTATTAGCCTTGAAGGAAGAGCTTGCTGTATTCACATTTAGAAATGGGTAATGCAGCTACTGGAACAGCTCCTGGCAGCCAAGGTGAGCAGATGCACGTCACCACATTATCCCCTGCCAGTCTGCATGCTCCTGGGATGTTTTTTTCTTGTCCATCCATTTTGATGCGCCTTTTGTTGTGTTTTATCTGTTCCTTAGTTCTCTCAAGCTTGAAATACGCAATACACGTCGCGCTTTTTAGTGTCTGAGTTTCTTAGCGAGTTTGGCCTTCTTGTAACCACTGACTTCTGCAATCCCCCATATCTCACATCTAATTGGAAACTTCTGAAAACAGTACTGTTTACTGCAGAACTGGCAGAAATAACTGTTTTTTGAGGAAACCTCTCAAACGTGAAACGTGTGTTTGCTGGCTTTCTAGAAAAGCAGTGGGGTTACCTATTGGATGTTCTTATCCAAGTGCAGGAATCGTAGAATCATTGAGGTTGGAAAAGACCTCTAAGATCACCAAGTCCAACTGTCAATCCAACATCACCATGCCTACTGAACCATGTCCCAGAGTGCCATGTCTACATGTGTTTTGAACGTCTTCAGGGACGGCGACTCCACCACTTCCCTGGGCAGGCAGTTCTAATGCTTGACCACTCTTCCAGTAAAGAAAGGAACTACCATGATGCAGAGGCAGTGGCACATCTAAGAGTAAATATAGAGTAGGAAGATCAGGTATAAACCTTAATTTCCCTGTGCTGTTTCGATTCCTTCTTCATATCACAAGAAGTTCATCTGCTTTGCTCCAGAGAAGCTTCTGGTTGGAAACCAGGCAGTGTTGCAGAGAACAGTGGGGGATCACTGATGGCTTTGTCTGAACTAGCTGAGGTGCTCTACCATAGAGAAGTCTGGAGAGAGAGGTAGGGGACTGTTCCCATCTGTCCATTGTATTTTACTTTGCTTTTCATAAGATAAAAGAAATGGTGTGTGTGTGTGTAAACCCAGAAGTTTAGCTTCAGGAATTAAAAATAGTTTAATTCATTTTCTTTTTCTTCATGATCTCACGAGTAGTTAGGCTAAATTGAATTGAGGCTAGCGAGTCAGGGTTGGAACAGATGTAGAAGAGGGAACTTGCTGAAAACACTGTCAAGGCAGATAGCAAAAACAAGTGGCAGCAAATGCATAACAGAAAATGGGGGGGGGGGAGAGGAGGAAGGGGAAGAGAAAAGGCTAACAGGGAAACAATTAGAAAATGCCACCACTGCCAGGACAAATGTATTAGAGGGTAAGAGAGAGGGAGCTGTGTGCCAGCTTACAGTAGCAATTGTGTTACAGCAGTGTGGTCTTCACACTCCCAAACTGTCCGTGAGCGCAGTCTGCTTTCTAAGCTCATTCATTGAGATTCACATCGTCCTCACCTGTCCGTGGCACTGTGCAACCTGGCTACTGAAGCAGATATTCTTGTTTGTACATCAGTCAAGCCAACCCTGCCATCAACCTGGCAGACCATGAGAACTCAGTGGGACCAAGGTGTGTTGCCTGGGAGGTTGTTAAGGAGCAACTAGAGAGCTGCCAGAACAGGAGTGATGATGATCTCATCAGTACTGGGATTTTTTTCTTTTCTTTGAATTGGTGTGAAGGTAATGTCTGAGGGTGCTTCACACAGCAGGATGCTCTTTCATATGAGATGTCAAGGCAGGAGCTGAAAACCTGTCAGAAGAAAACTCCAGGATGCTTTTAGCAGTGGGTTAGGTATAGTCATCTTTGGGTCTAATAACTCTGCAGAGTGCAGAGTTGTCCTGTTTAGCTCTGAAGGCTGAGCACCTTCATTGCTTTCTGCTAAAGCCTAGGTAGTTGCCTGAGTTTTATTGTTGCATTCTACAGTTTTGAAGGCTGTGGGAGGCAGAGGCAAGCAGTGTAGGTGAGCCTTACTGCTTGAGTGGCAGTTGTTTTTTAGGTCCATCAGGGCAGGTGTTGGTAATGGGAGCTCCCAGGTGGTGTGAACATGTTTTGTGTGCCCTCCACCCCGGCCTGCCTGTCCTGGCTGGTTTCCTCTCTGGCCCTATGGGGTAGACCTGCCTTTTACTTCTCGCTTTCAGAATGCTGCTCTACACTGTTAATTTAAGATTGGAAGGCAGACATATATGGGAGGGAGAGTCACATCCTTGCTACTCAGCCTTGGGTGCTTGTCCATCTTCAGGGTACTCCTGCCATTGACTTGTCTGTCTCATTTCCAGCCAGTCCTACCGTGCTGGCCCCTGTGTCTTCCTTTCATGGGTGTCAGATGTCTAGCACAACAGGTTCGTCTTCCAGTAGTAGGGATCATGGAACTGCAGTGTGCTTGCTGAGTAGTCAGAATGCACCATGAAGAAGAGCCACAAAGGCTTGGGCTGATACTTGGTACTTGCCAGTTACTCTCTTAAACAAGAAGAGATGGACATAGAAGATGACTACAAATTGTATATCTCCTAGTGTTGGGTCAGACATTGGAACTTCAAGCAGAAATGACTCCTCATGTAGGAAACCTGTTACCTGGAGTAAGCTTACTGGGCTGGAATAAGCACACACACATGCACAACAGTTTTAATAGTTGGAGGTGCTGTCCCATGCTACAGGTGGAGACCCTGCTGCTTTCCTCAAGGTTGATTTAGTATTGCTAGAACAAGGATGTCCATTCAGGAACCCACAGGACTACTTTATTTAGGTTATACTCAAGAGTCTTCATCTGCTTCTTTGATAAAGGACTCAACTGAATTCGCTCTACCACAAGGCTCGTAGGATGCTGATGATTTGCCAGCCCGGATGAGTTGGTAAAATAGTTCTGCTCCTAAGTCCCAGCAGTTTAGCCTTCACATTTCCAGTGGTGTGTGAGACGAAATTAGGAGAAAGGGGAAACAAAGTGTGATTTCTGCTGCCTTTTTTCTTTTTTTTTTCCCCTCTAGACAGACTTACATATTCTATCGATTATGCCTTCTTCCTGCCTATGTCTTCCCTGAAATCCTAGGGGCTGGTTGAAGAGCTCAGTGTGGTTTGTTTCTCTGAGAAGCATGTGTGCATGGAAGCTTTATCTGTAAGGGACCAAGAACATGCCCAGGCAGGCTAGGAGTGGACCTGTGGCTACATTCCTGCATGGAATCAACGAGCTGTATGTGACTGCACTTAGCAGCTTTGGAAATACCTCCTCGTGGGCCATTGTGGCAGGGAGAAATGGAAGTCTGCACACATGACCCCAGAGCTCTGTCATAATAGTTAGCTGTAGACTGTAGGCTTTGGTATTGATTTCTGTCTAAGGATGTCTGTACCTGCCAGAAGCCACCTTTTGTCTGCGCCCTTTCATCTTCCCACCCTGAGCTCAGAAGACTGTTCACGCCAGCCAATACAGCCCTATGTAGCCATGCTCAGCAGAGCTACAACTCTCTCTTGCTTCTCAGCCCCAGCAGATTGCACTTGCTGCTGCAGTTTGAGACCACCTCCTTGCAAATCCAGCAGCCCCTCCGCTCTGACTTGTTGCCAGATGGAAGTGCTTTTCTGCGGTGGCAGTCTGCTAATGTCTTCCACGGCCTGCATATACCTCTTGCACTGATCCTTTTCTGTGATCATAACAAATCTTTCTTGAATGGGTTGCAGCTGCCTGGTGGTTTTGAGGGCCTTGAGGAGTCCTGACACCAAAACAGAGCGTGGGTAGGAGTGACAGGGTGTTTAGGAGTTCCAAAATCAGTGTTGGAATTAGCGTTGGCTTTTGTCTGTGCGGGGCCTTCATTTCCTCATCACCTCTGAAATCTGCATCTGTAGGACTATTTGATGGCATTTGTAGGCCCATTGCAGGTGTGGTCTGTGCAGTACAAAGCATTTGGTAGTGGCAATAAGCAGGGTTTTTTTATGGGCAACATTTTCAGGGGCATCTGAATCCAGCTCTCAAAAGTGAGGTAGGCTTTTAAGAGGTCAAAGCCAAGATTTTCATAAATAAGTAATGATTTGGGCTGCCTCTGTTTTCTGTTAGACAAGTCGAGATGCTTAAGGGAGCCTGGTTGTCAGCACTTGTGCATTTCTGGCTTTTTTCCAAAATTGCTATGCTTTTAAAATATCTTCAGCTGGGCATTGAGAAATGGTGACATCAAGAATAATGAGCTGCTTCTGAAATCCTTTTTATTAAAAATTTGAATTAGAGTCACTGGGGTGTGAGGTCCTAAATGGCATGTGAAACAGTTCTAAAGGTGTGTTTTGGAAGTGCATCTGCCTCAGAGCACCTACATTGTTGTGTGTTAATGAACTTACAAAAGCCTAACAGAAAAAGGCAAGTACATCACTACTATGCTGAATAGGTGGTGAGATTGATGAGCATCTATCATAGTATCATAGTATCAGTCAGGGTTGGAAGGGACCACAAGGATCGTCTAGTTCCAACCCCCTGCCATGGGCAGGGACACCCTGCACTAGATCAGGCTGGCCAGAGCCTCATCCAGCCTGGTCTTAAACACCTCCAGGGATGGGGCCCCAACCACCTCCCTGGATAACCCATTCCAGGGCTTCACCACTTTCATGGTGAAGAACCTCCTCCTCACATCCAGCCTGAATCTCCCCATTTCCAGCTTCATTCCATTCCCCCTAGTCGTATCACTACCTGATAGCCTGAGAAGTCCCTCCCCAGCCTTCTTGTAGGCCCCCTTCAGATACTGGAAGGGCACAATGAGGTCACCTCGGAGCCTTCTCTTCTCCAGACTGAACAGCCCCAACTCCTTCAGTCTGTCCTCACAGGAGAGGTGCTCCAGCCCTCTGCTCATCCTTGTGGCCCTTCTCTGGACATGTTCCAGCACGTCCACATCCCTCCTGTAATAGGGGCTCCAGAACTGGACGCAGTACTCCAGGTGGGGCCTCACCAGAGCTGAGTAGAGGGGAAGAAGCACCTCCCTTGACCTGCTGGCCACACTTCTCCTGATGCAGCCCAGGATCTGATTGGCTTTCCGGGCTGCAAGTGCACACTGAGAGCTCCTGTTGAGCTTCTCGTCCACCAGCACCCCCAAGTCTCTCTCCTCAGGGCTGCTCTCCAGCCAGTCCCTGCCCAGCCTGTGTTTGTGCCTGGGATTGCCTCGACCCAGATGCAGGACCCTGCCCTTGTTCTTGTTGAAGCTCAGGAGGTTGGCTTGTGCCCACCTCTCCAGCCTGTCCAGGTCCCTCTGGATGGCATCCCTTCCCTCCAGCGTGTCTGCTGCACCACACAGCTTGGTGTCATCAGCAAACTTGCTGAGGGTGCACTCACTGCCACTGTCCATGGCACCCACAAAGATGTTGAACAAGACGTCCCAGGACTGATCCCTGTATCAGCTTGCCTCTGCTTTGGTTTGAAGAGGAAAACAGCAGGAACCAGCAATGAGCCAGTCAGTAATTCTGACCTACTGGGGAAAGAGAGACAATTTTGTATCCTAAGTCACATACATTAGGACCATTGTGCTTAAAGATAAGAGTGCACGAGTTAAGCATCTGAAGAGGTTTGGTAGATTTTAATTACCAAACCATAATAATAGGAGGCTTGCAACTGTTGTTTGCCTGGCCTGAAGTCCTAACGGATGTGTGGCTCTCTTTACCTCTCCTCTCAGATCTGAACCATGTCCCACCCATCCTGGCTGCCACCCAAGAGTACCAATGAGCCTGTTGGTCACATTACTGCAAGGATGGAGACCACACACACCTTTGGGACTCCCAGCATCTCTGTGTCCACCCAGCAGACGCCAAAGAAGTTTGCACCGGTTGTTGCCCCCAAGCCAAAGTACAACCCGTACAAACAACCAGGAGGTGATGGTAAGTACTCCTTCTTTTCAGAAGGAACCACAACTGTCTAGTTCAGAAGAACTGACTGCTATTCAGAAAAACTGACTGCTAACATAGGCTGTTCTGGACTTACTCTTTGTGATGAATTTGTAGGACCCTCTCTGTTTAAGGTCATTCAAATGAAGAAGAATGTGAAGCTGTCTCTTATCTTTGCTCTAGGTAACTACTCTGCAGAGGGATGCAGGGCTTGAGAGGATGCAGGGGCAGATTTTTCTCCATTTTAACTGGAAGCAGATGTCTTGTGTCCAAGACTGGTACTTCTCAAGGGTATTTTGCTTGTGTGATGTCTGCTTGCACGTGTTGACCCAATGAGCTGGGCCTTGAACAAGCCCTTTTCAACATTGCTTCCTTCATTCCAGCACAATGGAAATCCATTCTGAGTGTGGGATTGAACTGTGGAAATATGGGTATAATTGGGGTAGCAGGCCATAAGTTTGGCAGAAAGGAGAGCTTCCTCTGCAGCCTGCTGGTTTGAATCAGTTTTGCTTTTATTGTTTTCCCTATACTATGGGATGCTCTTGAAAATTAAGTAATTTAATAGTATAATTTAGAGGATATTTACATGACCATTTCAACAGCCTCTGGAGCCATTATGTCAGTAAAACAAGCACCTGCCAATCACCATGTGTCAGCCTTCCTCTGTCTCCTGTAAAGTCCTCCTCTTTTGACAGAGTTGAGCAGCAAGTGTGGGAGTTGGGTTCCTGGCTTGTGGAGTTTGGGGCAGTGGGAGCAAATGGCTGGCAGCATCTCTGGGGTGTGCATCTGGAAATCTACCCACTGAAAACCCCAGGATGCCTTCCTCAGCTGGCAGTGGAGACTGATGGAACCTTACTGAAGCAGAAACAAGATGGAAGCCAAGGATTTTAAGAGAGAGTGGTAGCTGTCTTGGCAGAGCAGTGACTTTTCTATTCCCAGTGATTTACTATGGTTAGAAATGAGTGGAAAGCTTCTCCCCACCCTTTTCCTCTCCTTTCTCCCAACAAAGAGAAACTCAGCTGTATTCAAGAAAATTGGCCAAACCAGTTTCTGATTTTTGGGTTTGGGTGCTCTGCTTTGTTCCATCACCACTTTTCCCTCTTTTGTGTTGCATTGCAATAAGAGCAATGTCATCTGTACCTTTTTCTTCCGTTTTGCAAGGGTACGTATTTTCAGGAAGACTGCTGAATAATCACAGAATCACAGGGAATCACCGAGGTTGGAAGAGACCTCAAAGGTCATCAAGTCCAACCTGTCACCACAGACCTCATGACTAAACCGTGGCACCAAGTGCCACGTCCAGTGCCCTCTTGAATGCCTCCAGGGATGGTGACTCCACTACCTCCCCGGGCAGCCCATTCCAATGGCGACTCAGTGAAGAACTTCCTCCTCACCTCGAGCCTAAACTTCCCCTGGTGCAGCTTGAGACTGTGTCCCCTTGTTCTGGTGCTGCTTGCTTGAGAGAAGAGACCAACTCCCTTCTGGCTACAGCCACCCTTCAGGTAGTTGCAGAATGCAATAAGGTCTCCTCTGAGCCTCATCTTCTCCAGGCTAAACAACCCCAGCTCCTTCAGCCTCTCCTCACAGGGCTTGTGCTCAAGGGCTCTCCCCAGCCTTGTTGCCCTTCTCTGGACACGTTCAAGTGTCTCGATGTCCTTCTTAAACTGAGGGGCCCAGAACTGGACACAGTAGTCAAGGGATGGCCTTAACCAGTGCTGAGTGCAGGGGCACAATGACTTCCCTGCTCCTGCTGGCCACACTATTCTTGATGCAGGAGAAAGAAACACAAAGCAGCATACTGCATCTGGTACTTGAGCAATTTTCTGGAGTTAAAGACATTTTGTAGGAAAGTTGGAAAAGTCTGGTGAGTGCTTCAGTTTTTCCCTCTGCTGCTCTAACTTTGGAGAATTCAGAACGAAAAAAGAAAATGTGTTGGAGGGGAGAAGTGAAGTCATATGCACCTGTTCTGTTGCCTTCAGTAACAAAACATTAACGAGTACTGGGGAGAGAAAGACATTTGGAATTAAAAAGTTAAAAAAGAATCAGTTTCTGAAGTGCAGTGAAAATGTTGCCTCCAAGCCAAGTGGAAATTTTTATTTTTCTAATGCTCTTCAAATTTCGAATCATGATGGAACAGGATACGTTTGGCCTTGGGAAGCTGAGGTTTATTTACCACTATTTGTTTGTGGAGGCAAATTCAAGAATGCCTTGATTATTGGTGCTTTAATGCTTGTAGATCCAGTTTTATGTGACTGGGGAATATTATCCCCTTCGAACAAGTTCTTTTGTTTCTTGGCTTTTTGCTTTCCTGAAGAGCAGGGCGGGCACACAAACGTTTCTCGTGCAACCCTGTCCTGCAAGCAGCTGAGCATTGCCAGGTCTGTTAGAGACCAGGATATATCGGGAGCTCACAAGAGGACTCACAAGGCCAATCCATTGCCTTGTATGACAGTGGGCTGTTGGAGATTCCCACCATTCTCCCAGGCCTGGAAGAGCTAAGGATTGGCCAGGACCTGGTCAGGGACTGGCTTAGTGGTTTGACAGTGTGCTTGCAGCTTAAGCTAATCCGCTTTCACAAAGTGACATGCTGCTGGTTGTTGTCAGCATCCAGTGCAAAGCCATTAGCCAGCCATATATAGCCCTGAGAATATGAGGCCTCTGGCAGGTGAGAGGGAAAAGGGAGAAGATATTTAGCCCAGTGTGCTTCATTAACTTTCTATGGGTTCCTTTCTTCATCCAGGCTCCCAAATATTTTTTTCCCAGCAACCTCCATTGTTTTTGCAGCAATAATTCAGCCTGAGATATGTGTCCATGTCACAGTATCACAGTATCAGTCAGGGTTGGAAGGGACCACAAGGATCATCTAGTTCCAACCCCCTGCCATGGGCAGGGACACCCTCCACTAGATCAGGCTGGCCAGAGCCTCATCCAGCCTGGGCTTAAACACCTCCAGGGACGGGGCCTCAACCACCTCCCTGGACAACCCATTCCAGGGCTTCACCACTCCTCCTGGTTCCCTGCATAAAGGGACACTGTGAGTCATTTTGCCTACATGTGTTCTCTGTTGGTCACAGGTCTTTCCCCTGTAGTTAGCTCTGGGTCTGGAAGTGGATGAGTGTGAGTGTGTTTTCATCCCTCCTGCCCTGCCAGAGCTATGTTGCTGGAGGTACATGGCAGGCAGCACAGCATCCTTCTGCTGGTGATGAGTGCCCGCAGTGGTGCTGCTCCAGGGAAAGGCTGTCCCAGGGCTGCCAGGGGGCAGAGTGGCCGTGCACGTCACAGCTCGGCACAGCCTTGCCTGCCCCAGGTGTGCCACTGAAATTAGTTCCCCTCTGGTATCAGGAATCTCTCTGTGAGACCAGCAAATTCTATTCCCAGTAATTTCTTCATCTCATTGCTTTTAACATTTAGGAAAAGGCATCCTCTGTTCTCGCACTTCTTCATAGTTACTGCTTTGCTCGCATGTGGCAGCGCTGCCTGGCTCATCACATTTGTGGGTTTAGTTCTTGATCACTTTGAAAGTGCAGGGGAAGGACACTGGAGTGACAGGCTGTGGAGCAGACATTGTGTGCGTGGGCAGGATTGGCTGTGCCCCTCTCCCTCCCACCTTCTACTAAGGCGTTTTCTTGGTCTCACCTTGACTTTGATGTTTTGGGTTGTTTTTTTTTTCCCCTCCTTGACACCTGCACCAAAATCATCTAGAAGGTACTGATTAAAAGCTACTCCGTGGAGCTTTTAAAAAAGGTTAGAAATGGCTCAATAAGTGAAAAAAAGTGAAATTGCAATAGCCCACAGTTTGTAAAGCAGCAGCATCTTAATGTGGCTTGAAGCACTCAAGGCATGTGTGGTTCAGACCAGCTAAATGAGCAATTTTCCTGGGGCTGCCAGCCGCTCTCCTCACTATTAGCCATGCTGGCTTGCTGCAGCTATTCTCAGACTAGACTTATTAGCTCAGAGCAGAGACCACGTCTTGTTGTTGCAGGGATCTGTTTGAAGGCCCCAAGCTATGGCTGCAGCAGTGATAGTAGTGATGATGATGATGATGATGATGATAATAAAAATAAGACCACAGCTCTGATTAACATCCTACACGAGTCTCTGCTGTGCAGTCAGCCAAAGAGGTGAGCACAGCTGTGTTTTTATAGGCCTTAGAAACACCAGACCAGACTTCCATGTGCTGTGGCATGGACTGGATTTATGGAGGATTTAGTGCTAGCATTCCCCACTGTGACAGTTCATGGAGGATTAATCTTGTGTGATCCTGGGAAGTGTGAGCGCTGTGGTCCGTGGGATGTGCAGATGCCCGATGTCTTACACAGCTGTGTATTTGCCTCACAGAGGGAGGAGAGTTGTACAAGCTTGGGGAAGATGTTTCACTGCAAGATAAACAAGTGCTCATGGAGGGGAGGTGTTGTTGCTAATGGGTTAGGCTGGAAATAAAAAATTTATGTCCAGATGCTTGAGCAACGGTTCTAAAAGAACAGAACCAAGACCAAGGTGGCCCTTGGATGAAGCTGGAGGTGTTTTAAGTTTGAGAGCATTTTCTCTTTGTTCTGGGAGAAGATGAGTCCTGACAGTCCACTTCTCACACCTGGCTTCTTTTTCTGTGTTCTTGTTTTGGTGCTACCTGTCTTCTCCCTGTGTTCCTCAGCAGATCCTGTCCAGCAGCATGCATAACAGATCTTGTCCTCTTTACTCTCTGAGCAAAAAAAATCTTGTGAGTAAAAGAATGCCCTTTTCCAAGGAAACAATATTAGTTTTGTTTGCTTTAAAAGCATTGGATGCCCCATCATTGTAAATGCTCAAGATCAGGTTGGATGGGGCTTTGAGCAGCCTGATCAAGGGAAAAATGTGCCTGCTGATGACAGGGGCATTGGGTTAGATGATCTTTGAATGTCCTTTCTAACTCAAACCTTTCTATTGTGGTTAAACCATCACGCTATGGTTGCCCTCTCTCTTTCTCTTGATGCTTATTTCTCTTCTGCTCTCCAGCTTTCACACTTCAATCAGTATTCCAGCATCTTTGACAGACCTGGGGCTTTGGAGAAAGGCTGCCACACAGCTCTCTTCCCTTTGCCTTTCCCTGTCTCGTCTAAATAAACTCCAGAAATGTGAAAGAGTGTAGGTTCAGGAGAAATCACACTCACACACAGTGAGCCCTGGGGGACTGCTCCCCAAGCCCATCTGGTTTGTAGGGTTGGGCTTTCCAGTCCAGCGTTCACATGCACTGCCACAGCTTCCTGTGGGTCAAATATACTTACTTTGTCATCATATGTGGTTACTTGAAGGGTGATTTGATGGTGGCAGGGAAGGGAACAAGTCCATCCTTGCCTAGCGGGAAGCCACTTGGCATCAGGAGGTCTCCTGCTCCTGCAAAGGTGACTATTTCCACTCCCAAGAAAGCAAGTTTTTATGTTCTTGTAATGCCTTTCATTCATACAACTCAGACCATACGTGTTTGTCAAGCTGCCTGAAACGGACTGAGACACTGCAGTGCCAACCCTGGCCAGAAAGGGGTGTGCAGACGGCATCCCTCCCAAGGCAGTCACTTGGTTTACGGGGCTGCACAGCCCTTGGACTTGCTTCTCTGAGGAAATGCATAGCCAAATGCATTGATGAAAAATTCAGCAGGAGCCTGCAATGTGTCCTTGCAGCCTCAGCATAAGGGGCACCGAACTGCTGGAGTGGGTTCAGAAGGGGCCACAAAGATGATCAGAGGGCTGGAGCACCTCCTCTGTGGGGACAGGCGGTGAGAGTTGGGGCTGTTCGTACTGGAGAAAAGAAGGTTCTGGGGAGATCTTGGAGCAGCCTTCCAGTACCTGAAAGGGGCCTGCCAGAAAGCTAGGAAGGGGCTTTTTACATGGGGTGTAGTGATGGGACAAGAGGGAATGGATTTAAGCTTGAGGAGGATAGATTTGGGCTAGTTACTAGGAAGAAATTCTTTACAGCAAGGGCAGTGAGATGCTGGAACAGGTTGCCCAGGGAAATTGTGGATGCCCCCTCCCTGGAGGTGTTCATGGCCAGGCTGGATGAGGCCTTGGGCAATCTGGTCTAGTGGAGGGTGTTCCTGCCCATGCAGGAGGGTTGGAACTAGGTGATTTTTAAAGTCCCTTCTAATCCAAACCATTCTAGGAAACTATGAATCTATGAAAATGAGCCATTTGAGTTTATGCTGCTAGGACCTTCTAAATTCAGAATTTAGTAGCATTGGTGTATTTTCCTTTAAATTGCCAGCTTTGGCAAATATAATACATGCAGAAACAGTTAATAGGGATTTATTAATGGAAAATGAAGGGATGAGACTCAGAGCTGGCTTTTCCCTTCTTCCTTTCCTTGGGTGACTTTCAGATATGGTGAACAATACTCATGTGAAGGACTCAGAGGGTTTCATTACTTTAATGTTTTGTTGTTAAACCACCTCTTTCCATTTACCTTGATTGAAGAACAAGACAAGTAACTCATGATATAAGGCACAACAATAGGACCAGCTCCAGGAGAAGGTTGTGCTTGAAGTCAGTAGAACCATGTTTCCTAGGGCTTGACTCTCCCTGCCCTCTTCCTCTTCATGTCTGTGGAGGCTCTTGAACGCTGGCAAATTACAATCTGCTATGTCTGTAGGGGACTGGGGCATGAACTATCAAGCTGGCTGTTGTTTTGTTGAGTTTTTCATAGGCAGTTTTTCATAGCTGTTGATTTTTCATAGGCAGATATACCTGGAGGGTTTTGTTTAGTGTAGCTGCTATCGATAGCTCTAATTTTTGAAGTTTTCATATGGATTTATTGTACCAGACAATCCATGGTTTAGCTGCCCTGTTGCCTGCCTCTTTTTGACAGTTCACAGAAACTAACCCGGTTCAGAGTCTGTTCATTTACTTGGATGAGGGCCCTGAAAGAGCTTATTTGGGGGATTCTGCAGGTTTTGTGTTGCTTTCCGGTTGTGTGTGCTGGGTCTGCACCACAGCAAAGAACAGTCCATGCTGCTGGGAGGGCTGTGTTGGGTGAGAAGCAGAGAGGCAGCATACCTGCTTCTTGGTGCTTCTCATGACCTTCTGGCAGTGCTGTGTTCATCATTGGAAGAAGACTGGGGCTCAGGAGCAGTGAGCTGTCTCAGCCATGGTCCAGTAGTGGTTTGAGATAATAATTTTGGAGTGGAGCCTGGGGAAGAGAAGTCTCCAGGGAGACCTTATGGTCACCTTTCAATACATTAAGAAAGATGGGAACAGTCTTTTTAGTAGGACCTGTTGTGGCAGGACAAGGTGTAATGGTTTTAACTAAGGGAGGGGAGATTTAGAACAGAGGTAAGGAAGACATTTTTTTATAGTGACGATGGCAACATGCTGGAGCAGGTTGCCCAGAGAGGTGATAGATACCCCATCCCTGCTTTGGAAACATTCAGGGTCAGGTTGGATGAGGCTCTAAGCAACCTGATCCAGTTGAAGAAATCCCTGCTTACTGCAGAGAGGTTCCATTAGATGACTCTTTAAAGGTCCCTTCAGGGGCTTGCTGTCTTTCATGTGTTGAGTTACGTATGCGCACTGTCGGTGCAACCCGGATGAGGTTGCTGCTGAATTGAGTCCTTGAGTACCAGAGTGTTTCCAGTGGGATCTCCTGGTCCTGTGCCTTCTACCTCTCTCTGCTCTGCCACCAGCTGGAAAAAAAATGTTGATGGTCCAGGGGTTAGACCATGTCTCAATGGTGGGACAGAAAAACAGGCTGAGAAGTGGTCACACCGTTACAGTGGCTGCTGTGGTCTCACCCCTCTTAGAACTTGTGGAGATGAAAAATGTAGTGGGAATAAAGAGGTAACCTTAGTGTTGCAAATCATCGTGGCTGTGCCTGAGCACAGCTCCCATGTTAGTGTGTGTTTGTTTGAAAAAGTGCACATTATAAACTTTCACTGCCTTAATGCTTGCTCTCTTTCTTCCCTGTGTTGCTTGTGGTGAATGAAATGGAACAGATGAAGCAATACTTGATTTGTTAGTGTCAGCACTGCATCATCCCCAGGCTCTTATGAAATACAGCCAGGAAAATGAACTTAAAGCTCCAGGCCTCTTTTTGGTGGCTTGACTACTTTCTACAACAAGGGCATTTAAAGAACAAACAAGCTCCCAAACCCTGCAGAGGAAACATTAAGGCAGGGGTCCTTCATTAAGGGGTAGCTGTGAATCAGTTTAGAGTAGCCTTTCAGAAGTCACTCTCATGACATCCTCTTCGCTGTTGGGTAAGAACCAAATGAAACTGGTCGGAGATAAGTGGTGGTTCTCATTTGTGTAGCAGCAGATGTAAAGTGTCCCAAGCAAGATGAACTGTGTTTGAAGAGGCATGAGACCAAGCTGGTGCCTTTCTGCCTGGGCAGCATCCCTCTACTTGATAGCCTCTGAGTTATGGCGACACGGAGTTTCGCCCAGCTGTACGCAGTGACCAATATCAGGACTTGTGACTCTTACCTGTGTAAATCAAGTGGCTTTGCATAAAGTGGCTGTTTTGATTGCAGATTTTGCTGCCTTTCAAAGCATTGGATGCCCCACCATTGGAAGTGCTCAAGGTCAGGTTGTTGTTGCTTGTGCTGGGTAATGATGTTTGCAGCTGCTTTTTTACTTAAAGACAAGTACGTAGATCTGTGCTGTTGGCTTTGCTCTCAGGATGAACATTTTCTGTTTTGAAATACCACCTCAGATAATGGCACCAGGAAAAATGCAACAAAAAAAACAGGTGCATAAAAGCTGTCATTGAGCCAATATAGTTATCCACAGTTCACAACATGTCAAGTTAAACCACCAGGGTTTTTTGGGTTTTAGGTTGTTTGTTTTTTTTTCCCCCACAATTCTGACTGTGTTTTATTAGAATTACAGGTACTAAATTTTCCTAGGCACTTGAAGCAGTACCTAGCCTTGGTTTTCATTCTGGTCAGTGAGCTTCTATTTTCTGTCATTTGGTATCACAAAGCAGACATTACACTCCTCAGCAGGTAGATTTTTAACTTTTTCTGCCATACCTTTTTTCCTCTCCCCCCCCCCCCCCCCCATTTTCTTTTCTCCTCTCTGTTCTTCTAAGATACTGTATTTAAGTTTTCCACTTCATTATTTCAAACACTGAATAGTGATTCATCTTTGCAGTGGCCTGTTCTGTGAACCACAGTAGTTTGGGTAGAACAGAGAAAAAAGGCGAAAAAGGGAAGGGAAAAAGAGAGAGGAGGGGGAAAATAAAAGAAGGAAGAAAAGAGACAGTTCTGACATGCACTGGGATGGAATGAAGCCATCTTTTTATAACTTAGATGGCAAACATCTGTCACTGATTATATCAAACCTACTTTTAAAAAGATAATGTTTGTCCTCTCTATATTTTTAAAGGGCTGTGGTGCCCAATCAAAGTGAGAGAGCAGTGTTGGTGCAGAAATAGCTTGAATTCAAGCGGGCAGCACTTGTCCCTTTTAGTTTAATCTGAAATTTTAACATCATCCAGATGCTAGTCTGTTAAATAATAACAATTGTTATATGGCACTAAACAGTTGAATGATATTATTATTTTTTTGGTTGTCCTTGTTCACAGAATGAGCTCTTCCATGCCCTGAAAAGCAGCTGTTACAATAAACAGCTAGTATGTATATAGGTAAACAGTTAGTAAACGGTTAGTTATATATGGGTATTTGCCTTTCTCTGCCTAAAGCTTTTGTGCCCTGCCAGACAGAATACTGCTAAGTCAGAGCAACCAGTAAATGTCTATTGGATTATATTACAGGTTGGTCTAATAAAAGGTTAGAAGAATGAATGAGCAATTCTTGAAGCCACAGAAGCTGTAGCTGTGGCCAAAGAGCATGCATTTTTGGCAGTGAACACTACACAATTAGAATTTGAACTAAGGCATGAAATGCTTGTTGCTAAGCAAGGTGTGCTGAGATAGACTGGGCACAAGAGCTGAGGGTCTGTGACTGGGACTAAGAGTCCCATGGCTCTGGCTGCCCCAGGGGAGGGTGGTGATGCAGAAGGGGGTGAACAAGGATCTGGTGTAGTTCCTAATAAGCAGATACCACTATCTAAAAATTCTACTTCTGACTTCCTTTTTAACTAGCAAATGTGCTGGAAAGTCATAGCCACAAAAGAACCTGTGAACTCATGGAGTCTGATTCTATTGGGCTGCCCAGGGAGGTGGTGGAGTCACCATCCCTGGAGGTGTTCAAGAGGGGATTGGATGTTTTGGTTTAGTCTTGATATGACCAAGCCTTATCTTATCAGCGTCTATAAATACCTGAGGGGTAGGTGTCAAGATGAAGCTGCCAGTCTCTTTTTGGTGGTGCCCAATGATAGGACAAGGAATAGCAGACAGAAGCTAGAACACAGAAGGTTCCACCTTAATGTGAGGAGATGCTTCTTTACAGTAAGGGTGATGGAGCACTGGAATAAGTTGCCCAGAGAGGTTGTGGAGTCTCCATCTCTGGAGACCTTCGAAATCCACCTGGATGCCTTCCTGCGCAGCCTGCCCTAGGTGATCCTGCTTTGAAGGGGAGTTGGACTTGATCTCTGGAGGTCCTTTCCAGCCCTAACATTCTGTGATTCTGTGAAACCACAATGCAAAGCCTGACATGCAGGACTAACATGAGAACTGCCCAAGCACTCAGTTTGTGGAAATGCTACAGAGGGAAGGATTAATTAAAAGAGGAGTGACTTGTGCATCTGGGCCACCTCTGTTACAAGATCCACTTGGAATGACTTAAAAGAGTTTTCTAGATATTCTGCAGTGGCATTGGACTTTGTACAGCCCAAGCACCTGTGATGTGATGTGATGATTGCCTGGGCATCCTGCTGTGGGAACTGCACTGAGCAAGCCAGTAGGAGGAGAGAGGGCCCTAAAGGGTAGAAAAACAGTACTAAAATAGTACTAGTAAACACAATCTTTCAAAAGTAGGTTTAGTGAAAGAAATCATAGGAGTTTGAAATTTATGTTTATAAAAAGTGAATGTGATGAGGGTTGAAATCTTACTAAGTAGACACTTCTGGTTTCTGAAGTTGGTAACCCCATCCTGAGCTGTAGCCTCTGGCAGCAGACCTGTGGCTTGGTAATAACATCACCAAAATCAACTTTCCTGAACGTTTTGTCCCATCTGCCCCTCGGCACAAGCTCACGATCTGACCTCCAAGTTTCCCATCTCCCCCACCGTCCCTGTCATCCAGGGTCCTTCTGTAAAGCACGGAGTGCCAGGCATATTGGGAGCATATTTGGCACACCAGTGGCCACACCTGCACACCTACACTTGGGTGCATTTCCAGCTGCTTTCCTTGTCCAGAGCAGTCCAGCTCAGCTCTTTGAGGAAGCAGGTCACCTCTTGGCCCGTGAAGTGTCAAGGAGCTTTACAATGAGCCTTCAAACTCTCCAAAGGAGCATGCTAACATGATGTGTGTTATGTGTTTGCAAAGGTTTTTTTTTCAGGAGAGCAAAAAGGGGAGATCATAGTTCCTGGGCCATTTCTTGGGAAGGGTAAGGAAAGGAGGGTTTCTCCACAAGGATGCATTAACACTGCTCCGTCTGGCAGGCAGTGAAACACAGGAGGTAACAGTCCATTCTTCTCCCTTCCTAGTCCTGCCATTTGAAGTGTTTGAAATGTTCACTTCAGAAGCCGGGGAAGTAAAAACCCCCAGTTGTGCCAGGAGACTCTGCAAAGGCCACGGTGAGCAAAGAGGCTGTGGAGTGTTAATACAGTCCATCATTTTGTAACGAGCCCGATGTTCTTGTAGGAGCCGTGTCAGGCTGTTGTCTGCACGCTGTCTGTGCTGATCACAGTAATCGGGTCATAAGAGAGGGAGAAGTAATAGCGCGTCTCTTAGCAACCAGCCCCAGGAGAAAGAGAAAATTACTCAGACTATCCAGCCAGGGAAGTAGAAAGATGAAATTTTCTGAAAGTCTGTTGGAAAGTGCTCAGGGACATAATTCTTTTATGTGTGAGATCCTTATAGGCTGGATCCAGTGATATCAGGCACTTTCTCTTTTTTTTTCCCCCTGACATCTTCCTGGTAAACTTTTATTTTTAATTGGTCCCAGAAAAACAGAAAGGGGGAAAAAAACCCTGAGATATTTTAAAAAATAAGTGGCACATTTTTGCATTATCTTCAGCAACGCTGGGGAGAAGGGAGGGAGGAGGTCAGTGTGGCTCAGGCGGGAGATGATCGGAGTCTCTTATCCCTGCGTGAGTGCTTTGAATGCTTCCCACGTCAGTAGCAGCCGAAGCACGTTGCTGTATCTGCTGCCGCCGTGGTGGCACGTACAAAACAAACTTGTTGGTTCTCTGCTGCATTGCACTGAGTGTCACGTCTCAGGAGTGTTGTGGACCATGTGCTGTGCTGATTGACAGCTTGGCAGAGAACTGGACTCGGTGTGCTCTCGCAACAGCTGTGCCTGGAAAGCCCAACTGAGAGGTCAAACAGGGCAGGTACTCGGTCAGGTTCATGCCCGCAGCCTTTCCCTCATTAACCTGATTTTCTGTCGTCTTTGAGCTACTAGTTTGTGCTAGACCTATAGGGGAACATCTTTGCAGCCTTCAAAAAGACTGTTTAGCCAATGCTGACCCTAGGGCCCAGAGGGGAGGGCAGTGGTGTGGACAGTCTGGAAGTTGTAAGAAAATCCTGCATTTGCACTCTGTGTGTGGACAAGTTCATGTCCCCACATCTTGTGCTTTTAAAAGATGGTTTTATTCCAGAAAATTACACTTCTGCAGTCAACTAGTCTACATTCTTCCTGATGGAGTGTGCTGGTTGCTTAGGGAAAGGGGACAAATCCATGTGTGTTTAATGGATGCATGGTTTAAGGTGGTTGAACCTCCCTCAGATTTGAGGTTGCATCCTTAAAACCAATGAGGGGACGATGTTTCTCAAAGCCTTGCTTAATCCCTGGCTCTGGGGAGGCATAGGGATTGCATATGTGAAGAGGAAGAGAATTCTAGGTGATTGAACCAGCAGATAATCTGTGCTTTTCCTCAGCTTCTGTCTGCCCCGTGATAGGTTGAACAGAGAGATCTGTTTCCATCTGCATGGGATAGCTTGACTTCCGTAACAGATTTACCTTCAATTTTAATGTGGTTTAATGAAGACTGCAACCATTTTCCCAAATCAGGGTCCTGCACAGTTGGGTAAAGGGTTCAGGCTGACCTCTGGGCTGCTGTGGTTGAGCTGGCTTTGATAGCTGGGTTTGCTTGAGTCTTTGTGTGCACGGGCTGGAATCCAACCTATGGATGACATTGTAGACATATGAAAGAGAGAACTGCTAAAGTTTTCAGGGACAAGGCTGACTTCAGCATCTTATCCTGGAAATAATCAGTAGAAGAGAGAGTAGAAAATCCCAACCTTGCAGCTATACAGAATTAATAGCTTAGGAGCAACATCTACTACTGTCAGGGAAAAGTGAGATAAGGAACAATATTAATTGTAAGTGCTTCGAAGCAAATCATAGAGGCTGCCGCTTTGCTGTCTTGTCATAAAGCAGAAAGACTTTCTTCCTTAAAAGTTTAGTAATTCAAGAGTTTCCTTGCTATTTTTGTGAGTGCCAGTAAGTGATGTTTCCTGAAAAATTTCCCCCAACTCTATAAATACAGCCCAAGGGCTTACAATGGTGACTCAGTTTGGGAAGTCAACACCATGCACTTCCCCAATGTAGACAGGCAGCCCCTTGGGCAGACAGTGCCACATCTGCAAAGCCATTAGGGGGTTGTTAAAATGCAGTACAATTAGGCTTCTTCTTGAAAACTGGATTCCTCTTGCTCAGGCTTACCATCCTGTCATGCTGGAGATGAAGGCATGAGGGTCTGGAATGTTGCAGTGGTGTTTCTAGGTGCTGTCTTTCCTCTGGAGAATCACAGAATACATCTGGTTGGAAGAGACCTACCTCAAAGATCATCCAGTTCCACCCTCCACCCAGCACTGAAGGGTCAACGCTGAACTTAGTGCCAGGTACACACGCTACTCAAACACCTCCAAGGATGGTGACTCCGCCACTGCCCTGGGCAGACCATTCCAGTGTTTGAGAACCCCTTCAATGAAGAAATATTTCCTTACATCCAGCCTGAACCTCCCCTGGTGCAGCTTGAAACTATTTCCTTTAGTCCTATTGCTTAACACGAAGGAGAAGAGGCTGGCCCCTGAGCTGCTCCAACCTCCCTTCAGGTAGTCGTAGAGAGTGATGAGGATTCCCCTCAGTCTTCTCTCTTGATGTGCTCATCAAATGAGTCCAACTGACAGATAGATGAAAGGTTCCTAATTGTCACCCCGGGGACCAAGGTTATCTCACAGATCATGCTTTTCTAATTGGGTCCTTTCCTCCTTCCTGTTATGCTTTTGATACCACTTTTTGTACCACCTGGGCACAAAGAGAGCTATTTGTAATGTCTTTCTGTGGGGCACAAGGATGAATAGGACCTGGCTGACGTAATTAATTCTGCAAGGATAGAAAGAAAGTGGCACTGGGAGTTTGTCTGACACAGCTATCTTTTGTAAAAATGTATTTATAAAACCAAGAGGCACCACATGAGAGGCATGAGTTGGGTGAAATCAGAGCTGGGTGAAATCACAGCTGGCCTGCAACTCCTCCAGTATCAGTGTGGACATGAGATCAAATACAGTCATAACAAGTAATGTATGAAGTGTTGCAGTATATTTCTCATCTTCTGCTTAGTCCATTCAATGCCTTATATTTGGATTCTAAATTGAGTTTTCTGTGTTAACCCATCCCTGCCAGCAGTGGGCCTGCAGAATTTGGGCTTGTGACCCTTCTTCACAGCAGAAAAGGCAGTTGGGTTTGTAACATGAGAATACTTGACCGATTTCTCATGGCACATCAGGCGCTCAGCCTGTGTGTGTGAAAATGGGACATATGCCCTCAGGAGGGAGAGAGATGACCTTGCAGCAGCAGGAGGGGGTCAGGCTGGTGGATCTCCAGCTGCCAGATTTCTAGATTTTCTTCAATTGTTTGCTTCCCTCTTTAGGGATAAGAGTCTTTGCGAGAGCGATTAGTTTGGCTGAACCTAAAAACTCTTGATGTTTAAAGCGTTTCTCCATGCCAGTAAATGACTCCTGTTGGCCAGACAGAAGATACTTTAAATTTAGCAGCTAATCCAAGACACAGTGGTTCAGCCATTATTTGCTTTAAAAGTTCATTGTGATTGTAGGAAAAGAGGTCGTCTGTGATCATAGGTTTCCATTCTGAGTATGCAGTGTTTTCCTGAGATATTGAAGACAAGCCAATGGAGGATCCATTTGCCTTGTTATGCCTTCCCATGTGGGAAGGCTGTTAATTTTCCTGTTTCTGGTGCACTTTTAGCACTGCCTGTTTCTGTGTGTCCAAAAGCTCTCTCACTAATGATCCCATTTGCCCCAGCAAGAATGTGTTGTGTAACTATGTTAAGGAGACAAATGCAGGAGAAATAAGGTAGTTGGGTGACTATTCTGAGAGATGAGCTTGCACTTGGCATGGTGATTTTCCTAAGATATATGGCATGTCCAATAAGTTCTGTAAGTTGACCATCCAGCCTGGCATGGGTCTCACAGAGTGGGAATATTCCATTTTTAGAATCTGTTGGGCAAGATGTGGGCTTCTTTGATTGATGCTGCCAACTATTTAAATGTTTAGTGCTATGAATTCCGCTTGTGAAACTAGAGGAGGAGGTAACACAAGTTGAAAAATCTGGGCCTAAATGTCAGGGCCTAAAGGTCGCATTTTATCAGTGGAAAGCGCAGATGGGAGGCTGCAGGAAAGGAATTTTGAGGATCCCTGTGTATTTGATCTCCAGGTACCTGACCAAATGTGCTGACTTTACACCAGGTCTAACAAATCTGTCCCATAAATGCTGTTCTGATCTTAGGAATCAAACTCTCCTTTTGGTGTTTATTTCCATCCCCCACCCCCTTCATGATTCAAAAACAGTGATGAAGCTTCTGGGCATTTGGTCATTGATTGGGATGGAGCTGTAATTGGAGCTTTCTCTTGTAGCAATCCTGGCACTGTCATGCCCAGTGTAATGAAACCTTTTTATGAGGGGAGCTGGAGAACTTATGAGGCATCAGAAGGAGCCCGAGGAGGCATCTTGTTTCTACAAGCACTTAATTGTGAAATCTTTTGGCTACCTAGAAAAATGATTAGTCAAGCCTATTGGAAGGCAGCAAATGTTTATTTGTGGGGACTAGGGAAGGTTTGGTCATCTCAGATTTCTTACCTTCTTGTTTTCCCTTCTTCTTCCCTGTTGCTAATGGTAAATAAGTAAATCAAGTGTTTTGAAAAGATTTATGAGGAGAGCCTGGAGGAGTCTGTGCTTGTTTGCTCATTTCATATGGAAACACCATAATTTGCAAATGGCCAAGAAACAATAAAACATTTGTTTGCTGAGCTCAATGTTTTAGCATGCTGTTTGAGAGTGAAATCTTGGGTTTTGTCTGGTGGTCCCTCATTCAGTGGTACCTCTGGTCACATTTACCTCTGACACTTTACAACCCAGTTGCTGCTAAGTTAGGTCAGTGATGGCTCCTCTGAGTGGATTTGCAGAAATGCAGCTGTCTGGACCTTTGCAAATAAGCTTGTTATTTATGCACAAGGAAGATCTGAAGCCAGATCCTTTTTGTC
Organism: Picus viridis; assembly: GCA_033816785.1. Lineage (NCBI taxonomy): Eukaryota > Metazoa > Chordata > Aves > Piciformes > Picidae > Picus > Picus viridis. The sequence goes on from CM066589.1 coordinate 28,552,182, forward strand.
AAGGTTGGCCCAGCAGAGCTGACAAAAAGCACAGCCTCCAAGCAAAAAACACTTTCAGCTTTAGCCGGTAGCTCTAGCTCTTACTGGGAATAATCTTCCCTGGGACACAGATGTGTCTTTTATATCATCCTATCTATGCGCCTTTTTATAATAGATATTTGTTGGGAAAGAAGACGATGGAATCTTCTGTCTTTGATAAATACTTTCCTGTTAAAGTTTGGAAGCTCTGTCCCACAAGGCTTATTGCATAGTGTACTTCAGCTGTAGGCTTATCTTATTGCGGAGAGAGTTTGTTTTGCAGCTAGCTGGCATGTGAAGACTAGCTGGCAGTTGAAGCTGAGTGTTTGTGAGTTAGCAAGTAGGAGTAAAGCACTGCGTCGTCTTCAGATCATCTTAACTCTGGTGAAAATCACCCACTGCAATTTTGCCTCCTGGTTGTCATATGTGAGCTACTAGAGTTAAGGCATCTTTAGCTCTGAGGAAGTCCTTTCTGAGCTTCTCAGATCTCATGACCCAGTGACATGGAATTTACAATACAAAAGGAATAGTGGATTTATATCAGTCAGCTGGTGTGTGATCTGTGCTGGGGGTTTGGGATCTTGCTTTGAACGTGGTGGTGAAACCTGATACGTCGCTCATCAGCTTGACATGTTCTTCAATCGACATCGGTACCTGATAAGTGAAGTGTTGCTTCATTGACATGTTGTCTGTTGCCTGTCGTCTCATAAATTTCTCTGTGAAGCTCTAAGTAAACACCCCTGGGTGAAATCAACAGATCATCTTTGTGGCATTGCTTGTCATCTAAACAATAATTCATTAAAAATTTAATGACTCTTTTGCTCTGGAGAGGAAGAAGGAGAGCTGGCGCCTGCCTTTAAAGTTTCTGTCTTGTGGGGGGTTTTTTAAATTTGTTTTGTTTTGGAGTTATTTTATTTTGGAGGAAATCAAGTTGATAAACTGAAAGAAAACCATCTGATTACAAAAAGCTTGAGTGCTTCTGAGAACATTTAAAACAAGGATGACTAGAAGTGACCTTTCCGTCCTGGAGCGAACTTTGAGTGTGTTCTCCCTTTGGCATTTCTAATGATAGACTTTCCATCTGGTCTTTGCTTAAAAGCTAAGATGAAGCTTGGGGTTTTTTTTCACATTAAAACTGTACATGCTCTAAAATTAATCCTCTTGATCATTTCACTTCAGGGGGAGGAGTGCAGAAATGCTGGGAATATTTGCTTATTTTTAGCAACTTCATTCAGTTCTTCTGTCAGCAGATTCCTTTTGTCCCACATCAAGTAGTTTCTGGTTTGGGGAACCCTGGCTTTCCCTCTGCTTGCATTTGGGGAGGTTATACCCCTGAGGGGACATTTCAAAAGAAATTGAGATGTCAGTGGTGCCGGTGGGGTGTGTGATCTGGATCAGTGGGAGGAAATGGTAGTTACATTAGGTACCCCTGGTAATACTATCATTTCTAAGGCTGCAAATTCCCTGGTCCCAGTTTCCCATACCGATTCCCCAACGCTGAATGTTCGAGAGCGATATCCTGGCAAAGGAATGCTTTGGGGAAGAATTGGGGACCTCCTGAGAGGTACCACTGCAACCTCTCAGCCTCTTTTCAGCAGAATCTTTGGGGAAAGTATGCAAACTGATCTTCTTGCTTAGCAAAGCCTTTCAGCAAGTGCCTAATCTGATGCATGCTTTCCGAAGGCCTGTGGGACGTAACGTTTAAGCACGCACTTGAACTTAAGCATGTGACTGAGTCCATGCGACACGCGAGCATGTTCATGCCCAAAGGGAATGTTTCTATGGATTGTGTACAGGAACATCAGATTTTCTTTGTTTATTTCTTCATCCCTGTGACACTGGTCACTACTGAATGTATTTTTCCCCTCTCTCTTTTCCTTCTTTAGCCTTCAATGAAGTTCTACAAAAATATATTTTTTGAGGGACAGAATAGCTGGAGAGCGGCCAGGCAGAAAGGGACCTGGGGGTACTGGTTGATACTAGGCTGAACATGAGCCAGCTGTGTGCCCAGGTGGCCAAGAAGGCCAATGGCATCCTGGCCTCTATCAGGAATAGTGTGGCCAGCAGGAGCAGGGAGGTCATTGTGCCCCTGTTCTCAGCACTGATTAGGCCACACCTTGAGTCCTGTGTCCAGTTCTGGGCCCCTCAGTTTAGGAAAGATGATGACTTGCTGGAATGTGTCCAGAGAAGGGCAACAAAGCTGGTGAGGGGTTTGGAGCACAAGCCCTATGAGGAGAGGCTGAGGGAGCTGGGGTTGTTTAGCCTGGAGGGGAGCAGACTCAGAGGAGACCTTATTGCTCTCTACAACTACCTGAAGGGAGGTTGTAGCCAGGTGGGGGTTAGTCTCTTCTCCCAGGCAACCAGCACCAGAACAAGAGGACACAGTCTCAAGCTGCACCAGGGGAGATTTAGGCTGGATGTTAGGAAGCAGTTCTTCACAGAAAGAGTGATTGGCCATTGGAATGTGCTGCCCAGGGAGGTGGTGGAGTCACCATCACTGGAGGTGTTCAGGAAGAGACTGGATGGGGTGCTTGATGCCATTCTTTAGTTGATTAGATAGTGTTGGGTGATAGGTTGGACTCAATGATCTCAAAGGTCTTTTCCAACCTGGTCTGGTCTGGTCTGGTCTGGTCTATTCTATTCTATTCTATTCTATTCTATTCTATTCTATTCTATTCTATTCTATTCTATTCTACTCTACTCTACTCTACTCTACTCTACTCTACTCTACTCTACTCTACTCTACTCTACTCTACTCTACTCTACTCTACTCTACTCTACTCTACTCTATATGTACATGGTAGATTACTAGTGAGCCATCCATTCCTCAAACATTGTTCTGGTGGGGTCAGCAAAAAGAAAGGCTATCAGCAAAGCCACGTTTCTGTCAGAACCACGTGCAGGACATGCACTGAAAACATGTTTTCTGGACATGGAGAGTGCTTGGCAGAAAAGCAGATGTTGTTTGGAGCTCTTGGCAGGTGGATGTTTTGCTGAGAGTACTGATGTTTTTGCTACAGGTTCTTCTGGTGACCAGCTCTTTTAAAACAATGGGAGGGGGAAAGGACGTTGCAAATAATGGAAGAGAACAATTCTGGCACTCACAGCTTCCTCTTCATAAAGCTGCTTTTCCCTTGAGGCAATATATCTTGCATCTTATGGGAAGGAAATCTTCCAGTATAAAAGGAAGTCTGAACTGCTTAGCAATGAATTTAGAAGCCTAGAAGTTGGATTCCTTTTATGAAGAGATAATATGGTTCCTGTTCCAGTATATTAGGGAAGCTTTATTGAGATGCATCTCCAAAAATAGGAGAACTATGGGAATCACTTCTTTAAAATAATATTTGTGTGGCTGATGTTAATATTCTTCGAACCTTAGGGGATGTATGCTCAGCAAAATGAAGGTGTTCAGAGAACAAAAGCAGCAGAGAGATGTTATCTTTAGCCTGAGCTGCTCAGCAGTACAGAACACGAGAGGATGGCTTTATGTTCCTGGGGATGCCTGTGACATGGCTTAGAGTGGTCTGAGGGCTGTCCTCACTTTGCTCTCCTGCAACAGCACCTGAGGGGCTGTTTTGTTTCCAAGAATAGCTGGCACGTTGCAGTGCTGTAATTGTGCTTGCTTCCTTGCCCCATCTCCTGCACCGGGAAGGAGGTGCCTGCTGCAGGCTTTACTGTCCAAAGGCTACCTGCCCGCTACTGCAGGCTTTACTGTCCAAAGGCTGCCTGCCCGCTACTGCAGGCTTTACTGTCCAAAGGCTACCTGCCTGCTACTGCAGGCTTTACTGTCCAAAGGCTACCTGCCCGCTCCTGCAGGCTTTACTGTCCAAAGGCTACCTGCCTGCTACTGCAGGCTTTACTGTCCAAAGGCTACCTGCCCGCTACTGCAGGCTTTACTGTCCAAAGGCTACCTGCCCGCTACTGCAGGCTTTACTGTCCAAAGGCTACCTGCCCGCTACTGCAGGCTTTACTGTCCAAAGGCTACCTGCCCGCTACTGCAGGCTTTACTGTCCAAAGGCTACCTGCCCGCTACTGCAGGCTTTACTGTCCAAAGGCTACCTGCCTGCTCCTGCAGGCTTTACTGTCCAAAGGCTACCTGCCCGCTCCTGCAGGCTTTACTGTCCAAAGGCTACCTGCCTGCTACTGCAGGCTTTACTGTCCAAAGGCTACCTGCCCGCTCCTGCAGGCTTTACTGTCCAAAGGCTACCTGCCCGCTACTGCAGGCTTTACTGTCCAAAGGCTACCTGCCCGCTACTGCAGGCTTTACTGTCCAAAGGCTACCTGCCCGCTACTGCAGGCTTTACTGTCCAAAGGCTACCTGCCCGCTACTGCAGGCTTTACTGTCCAAAGGCTACCTGCCTGCTCCTGCAGGCTTTACTGTCCAAAGGCTACCTGCCCGCTCCTGCAGGCTTTACTGTCCAAAGGCTACCTGCCTGCTCCTGCAGGCTTTACTGTCCAAAGGCTACCTGCCCGCTCCTGCAGGCTTTACTGTCCAAAGGCTACCTGCCCGCTACTGCAGGCTTTACTGTCCAAAGGCTACCTGCCCGCTACTGCAGGCTTTACTGTCCAAAGGCTACCTGCCTGCTACTGCAGGCTTTACTGTCCAAAGGCTACCTGCCCGCTACTGCAGGCTTTACTGTCCAAAGGCTACCTGCCTGCTACTGCAGGCTTTACTGTCCAAAGGCTACCTGCCTGCTCCTGCAGGCTTTACTGTCCAAAGGCTACCTGCCCGCTACTGCAGGCTTTACTGTCCAAAGGCTACCTGCCTGGCTACCTGCCTGCTAGGTTTGCTCACTGGCAGCCCTGCTGCTGCAGACTACAGGTACCTATTGTATATTGGGGTAAAAGTGGGTTTTCTGAAAGCTTGCAACCTTTTAGCCTCTTTCCAGTGCTCTCTTCTCTTCCCTCTCCCCTCAACTAAGATAAAGGCATAGAAAGAGAGAAGGAAAGAAAGCAGAGTTGATTTTCTGTGAGAAGAACAAGTGGTGAAATCCAGGTAGCTTCAGTGTGCATATTAAGTAAAGATATTTATGCAGGCTCTAGCAAGCTGAAAAGCAACAAACAAAAACAGAAAAACAACAGGGAGGAAAGCAGCTAGAATCCTTCCAAAGGATGCCTGCATTTTCTGCAGAGTACATAATTGAAAGGGATTTTTTTTGATAAAGGCTAAATTGTGTATGGGCATGAAAAATTCAGCAGGGAATTTCAGCCACTTCCAAACCACATGAAACATTAAAGGTTTCGCTCAAGAATAGCTTGAAGATGGCGTGCATCATCCCAAGCTTTAAGCAGTCATCTGATTTTTGTCTTGCAGATGTTAAATATATAGCAAAGGAGAGACAAAGTAGGTTTTATTTTCTTTCTCATGATAAGTGCAGGGCCATTGCCCATTGAAAGATGTTGCTGGCTGACCTCACACACACCTTTGCTCAGCTGTCATGGCTAGATGGTTTTAGCTGCAACGTTTTGAAGAACGAGGGGAGCAGATACCGGTGCTGCAGTTGCAGCGGGCGATTTCCTGCTTGTGATCACCACCAGCTTCGGAGGCCGAAAGGCTCTCAAATTAGCCTTTTAAATCCAGTGTAACTAAAGATTTTAATATAACAGGATGCTAATCACCATGACGCTATGTGATATGGATGGGCCTAATAAGGATACGGAGTAAATCTCTCAGTCTTTTGAAAGCAGAGTATCCCTTTCCTTCCCTTAAGTGAACTTCAACATTCACATTTAGGTTTTGCCTGGATGTGCTGCTGGATGTTAAAGGTAGGTTATAGCTGTATTTTTAAACTGAAAATTCTTCTTTTGTGAAGAAAGATAACCATTGGCTAATTTCAGATCATCCTGAGATTTGTTCATAGTTACTTCCTGTTGGAGAAGAGGAGGCTCAGGGAGACCTTATTGCTGTCTACAACTACCTGAAGGGTGGTTGTAGCCAGGAAGGGGTTGGTCTCTTCTCCCAGGCAACCAGCACCAGAACAAGAGGACACAGTCTCAAGCTGCACCAGGGGAAGTTTAGGCTGGAGGTGAGGAGAAAGTTCTTCACTGAGAGAGTGATTGGCCATTGGAATGTGCTGCCTAGGGAGGTGGTGGAGTCACCATCCCTGAAGGTGTTCAAGCGAGGATTGGCCATGGCACATGGTGCCATGGTTTAGTCATGAGGTCTTGGGTGACAGGTTGGACTTGATGATCTTTGAGGTCTCTTCCAACCTTGGTGATTCTGTGATTTTTGAGAGCTCAGGTTTTCTCTTACAGTAAGGTTGTTATTCAGTTGGGTGTCTTTCAACAAGGAAATCTGACTGCGATTGTTTAAATCCTCTAGGAATGAGCTTTGCTTTTGCATAAAGCAGTCACCTTGGATGACTGCATGCAGCAAGTCATGCATTGCAAAACTGCAGTGTGAGTTGTCAAAACCTGCTGTTGCTCAGTTACATTTAGGAAAGCTGGTTAGTGTTCTCCAAAGGAGGATGATTCTCCTCTTCTCTAAGCAGACTACCAGGGCCATGACTCAGGTTTCTGTCACTGTGCCAAAGATGGTCCTCTAAGAAAACTTCGTACCCTTAAACATCTCCACATGCACTCTTAGCAAGGCAGGCAGCATACTTTCTCATTTTTATGCTGTAGAAACACCGCATTAGCAAGCAGCAACACAGCATTCTTGTTTCCCTGGTGCAAGAGAGTGCTCAGCTGCAGGGCACTGCTTAGGTCATGGGAGAGATCTGGACCAGAGGCAACCAGTCTGCTACAGAGAGCCCTAACCTTAAGCAGTATAGAGACATGTCAGTCCAGAGCAGCTGGCCCAGAAGACACTTCTTTCCTTCTTGTGATTCATGAAGAAAGTAGAGACACGGGCTATAGAATTCTCAGAGCTCTGGGAGCCCGGGCTAATAAGCAGCTCTGAATGACATGGGCTCTATGATTCATCATAAAGCCTCAGCACATCAGGCATCGCTGTGCATTAAAGTAATTTCCAAGCAGAACACCTGCCTGGAGTCTCTCTAGTTCCTTGCACTTGCTGGAAATGTCAATCTGAAAGTCATTTTCCTTCCTGCAGCAACCTTCTGTCCCATGGAGGAAAAAGTCTAGTCTTTCAGAGCCACTGGTAGAGGGATTTTTTGAAGAAAGGGAGCTGGACCATCCATACTGCCCTTGTGCTGCTCAGCACCCTCTGCTTCCCATGCACTGCTGCAGACATGTGCTTGTGTTAGCATGGGGAGATGCATATGTTACAGTGAAGAACCTTTTTGTGGCACTGCAGGCATCAGCAGCCATCAAAGTATGATAGAGCTTTTTGTGCTCATAGAAGATTTATCCTCTTCTCTTGCTCCCTGAGCACAGACTCAAACGATGTAGCCATTTTAATTGTTTTCTGAGAGGTTATTAATATTGGAGTGGGGATTTAGAATGAAGATCAATCATTAATCTGAAAAGAATGGCTTTGAACTTTCCTACAGCAAGGCTGGAAAAGAAGTTAGGATGAAAGAGAATCAAAAGAGGTTCCCCACCTAACCTCATTTAATTACTGGTTGGGTTTTTTTTTTCCTAAAACTGTCCATGTAACAGCTCTGAGGGGGAAAGCAAACCTCAGAGTGAAGAGTTCAGAAGGCTACCCTAGTAACTGTAGCAATATGTTACTACAATTTGTTATCAGTTTTCCCACATCATTTTATTTCAATGAGGAAAAAAAAACCCCTGGCTTTTCAAACAAACCACAGTCTTTGCAGAAGATTTTAATGTTCTCCCGCATTTTGCCTTTTAACAGCGTTCACAAATACTTCAGTAATTCATTTTCTGTTGGTTCAAGGGGAGAGTTTTAATTCAGTGTGAAAATTATCTCAGGTTTCTTTATCACAAATAATTGACCCTGGGCTGCTTCCAGACCCTAATACTTTTTCTCTGGAAAAGAGGGCACCATACGCTGAGCAGAGATCCAGTAAAGCTGCTGCTTCGGCCAGCTGCATTCTGAGAACGGTCAGAAGCCGAAACATGTGCTTGGATAACTGCAGTATCATGGTCATTCCTGGTGGGAATAGCAAGAGCCATGTGTTTCTCAAAACTAGTGCAAGCACAGTACTGCCACCATTTGTCCCTGCTTCTGTTGTGAGAAGGGTGCCCCATGCTCTTTAATATCTTTATCGATGATCTGGATGAGGGTATTGAGTCCATCGTCAGTAAGTTTGCAGGTGACACCAAGCTGGGGGCGGATGTTGTTCTGTTAGAGCGTAGGAGAGCTCTGCAGGGGGACCAGTGTGTGTCCAGTTCTGGGCCTCTCAGTTTAGGAAAAATGTTGACTTGTTGGAACATGTCCAGAGAAGGGCAACAAAGCTGGTGAGGGGTTTGGAGCACAAGCCCTGTGAGGAGAGGCTGAGGGAGCTGGGGTTGCTTAGCCTGGAGAGGAGGAGGCTCAGGGGTGACCTTATTGCTCTTTACAGCTACCTGAAGGGAGATTGTAGCCAGGCAGGGGTTGGTCTCTTCTCCCAGGCAACCAGCACCAGAACAAGAGCACACAGTCTCAAGCTGCACCAGGGGAGGTTCAGACTGGATGTTAGGAAGAAATTCTTCACAGAGAGAGTGATTGGCCATTGGAATGTGCTGCCCAGGGAGGTGGTGGAGTCACCATCACTGGAGGTGTTTAGGGGGAGACTTGATGGGGTGCTTGGTGCCAATGTTTAGTTGATTAGATGGTGTTGGATGATAGGTTGGACTCGATGATCTCAAAGGTCTTTTCCAACCTGGTCTGGTCTATGCTATGCTATGCTATGCTATGCTATGCTATGCTATGCTATGCTATGCTATGCTATGCTATGCTATGCTATGCTATCCTATCCTATGCTATCCTATCCTATGCTATCCTATCCTATGCTATCCTATCCTATGCTATCCTATCCTATGCTATCCTATCCTATGCTATCCTATCCTATGCTATCCTATCCTATGCTATCCTATCCTATCCTATCCTATCCTATCCTATGCTATCCTATCCTATCCCTATCCTATCCTATCCTATAAGAAGGATGGAGGGAGACTGTTTACGAAAGCCTATAGTGCTATGACAAGGAGTAATGGCTTCAGACTGGAGAAGAGCAAATTTAAATTGGATGTTAGGAACAAATTCTGCTGTGAGGGTAGTGGAACACTGGAACAGGTTGCCTGGGGAGGTGGTTGGAGTGCCATTCCCCATATTCAAGGTGAGGCTCAACAGGGCTCTGGGAAGACTGATCCAGTTGAGGATGCCCCTGCTGACTGCAGAGGGGGGTTGGACTAGATGACTTTTGGAGGTCCCTTCCAACCCAGACTGTTCAATGAATAGGCAGTCTGCTTGGGTCACTCTAGGGAGTGTGGTTTAGTATGGAAATATCATTCTCATCTGTAGGAACTCCTTTTTGTGCCTCTGTCATTCACCTCTTCCCTGGTCATTTCAGGGTGCTCCTGAGGGGAAGCATTCTCTCTTTTTCTTGTTTTCCCCATTGTGGTGTTCTGGGCTTTGTCCAGCAAGAAGAGGGTGGAGCAGTTTTCAGCAGGGGATTTTGTGGAATGTAGAAAACAAATGAATGTAGCTGCTTATCTCAAGTCAGTTTAGCATGTTGTTTCCTAACCAGTTACTTTGTTGTATTATGCACAAATTCTGCTCAAAATATGGCAATAACTGTGCATGTAAGTGTGTGTAGTAACTTTGGGATGTTGGGCAGTGATCCTTGGTACAGAAAGCTTATGCATCAGTATCTTAGGGTAAAATTAATGTGTTTTCCCCTCCCCTCCCCACCCCCCACTCCCCCCTTTATTTTTTTGATGCCTTCTCAGGTCTCCAGAAATACAGGAGAGAGAGAGAGAGGATGTTGAACACCTCCTTGTGGAATCTACCCAGGGAAAGAAACCACCTCCACCCCTTTTTTTTTTTCTTTTTCCCATTTTGAGTCTAATCCCATTTCTCTTCCATGGTCTAGCCAGATCATGTGTGACATTTCTGGTAAAGGAAACCAAGCTCCCTCCACAAAACCCACCACCACTCCACATAAATGCACATATGGAGCATTAGTTACTTCCTGTGAAAGAAGATAGAGGTGAATTCTGTTTATCCAACATTTCATTTTATCTTAAATTATCTTCAGGGATTAAGGGTGTACTTATTTATTCAACTGTTACACTGGTGAGTAGGAAGGCAATTAATTTAGTAGCATGAAGAAAATCTAGCTACTTTCTGCTCCCCAGTAGCTCTGGCTAATTGCAATAGAAGGAAGAAAGCCAGGGCTGTTTGTGTTGGTGAAAACAGTGCACTGAGACACATCTAATAAAGCCACATGTTCTGCTTTAATCTTTCCAAGTTTGGTTGTTTATAGGGAGGGGTGGGGAAGAGGATGTGAGGAATTACATGAGCCGGTTTGAAAATCAGTTTATGGAGGTTTGTTTGATCAGTTTGTCCCAGAGCTGTGCATGCATTTCCCTCCTGGTGTTTCTGCTGCGGTCTCTCAAGTGAGCGGCAGGAGACTTTGGGCAAAGAAATCTTGCAGCGAGGTTGACCTCATTACCCAGGGAAATGGTCTAGTTCTGGAAGTAGTTTTTGTTGTCCTTCTCCTTTACATTATGGGCAAGCAGAATGGAGCCAGCACTTCCAGATGTCCTGCAGCAGGGGCCACTGCTGGCTCTAAGGCTTAAGCCAAGGCTTCAGCACATCAGGTTTCCTCTGATTGCTCAAAGGTTTTCCTCCGAAGTGGGAAAACAACACAAAACTAGTTACAGGCAAAGATAAGTCCATGATTGCTTAAAGAATCTTGGCTGCACCTTTCAAAACTTGAGGAAGTCCCTTGACGGTAAAGAGGTCTGAGAGATGTTTCTTTTTCTGGTCTATGCACTGTTTTGTGTTCCATCACAAGGCACAGAGAGGGTTTGGTTGGTGATAAGAAAGGATGTTTCTGAAGGACATGGTTTACTTCTTCCCTGCCTGCTTCTTTGGGAGAAAGCTGACTGAAAAATCAGATTTGTTTTGCTTGTGACTTGCAGCAACAGCCAGGGAGAATGAGGTCTTAATCTGGTGGCATAGCTCTTTTTTTTTTCAACTCCTTCACAACAGCCCTCTTCAGTAAATTAATGCATATGTCAGCTCTTGTCAGGAGCATTTAGCAATGAACAAACGAGTTGAATACCATAATCTAATAAACAAACAAATAACCCATTCCAATTCTGTTCTGAGCGAGGCAGCGTTTCCCTTCTTGAGTTGTGTCATGAACCTTTCGCTCCGCAGAGGAGAGGGCTGGTTTGTGGGAATGCAGCCTGTGCTTCCCCTCCAAGGACAGAGTTTCCTCCTCTGCCGTAGATGCCTTGATTTCCAGCATAGTTCCAGTTGCTGATGTAGAAATCTTTCCATTTCAGCAGGCTGTTTTCGGACATTTGTAAAAAATATCATTCAGAACTGCGTTTATTTCCATTGTTAGACCTGAGCAGCTGCAGCTGAAAGCAGGATCTCATCTTACTAATTGCTGCATAGAATAAATAAGACGGACTCTATCCTTATGTTTGCAAATAAACACCGGAGAGTAATGGCATCCTGGCCTGCATCAGGAACAGTGTGGCCAGCAGGAGCAGGGAAGTCATTGTGCCCCTGCACTTGGCACTGGTTAGGCCACACCTTGAGTCCTGTGTCCAGTTCTGGGCCCCTCAGTTTAAGAAGGACATTGAGACACTTGAATGTGTCCAGAGAAGAGGCTTGGGAGAGGCCTCGAGCACAAGCCCTATGAGGAGAGGCTGAGGGATTCTGCATGATTCTGTGAAGACTTCACATGCCCATGGACTGTGGCACAGTGGGGCTAGGTGACATCCCAAATGTCCTTATCTATGACAAAGAATAGTGCTTTGAGCTTTTCTGTTAATCTTATGGCTCTTCTTCCTCCTTCTATTTTAACACATATTTTAATTAAAGTTTTACAGTGCTGTGGGCTGTTTCTTGCACTAGCTCAACCTTAGTTAGTCCTTCACTAAGCTTTAGTAACGGACTGATTTATTTTCCTCTCCTCCAAGCAACTCTCTGCTTCCTGGAGAAAAAATGTTACACATAACGTGATCTCAGCAGGAGCAGAACCGGCTCACTCACAGTGTGTTTACAAAATGGGTTGTTGAGGTGAGCAAAGGAAGTCATCTCTATCGCAGAAACGTTGGTGTGGGACATTAGATGGAACGCTTTGCCCCACAGTCATATAGCAAAAGAAGCTGAAGAATCAAAGTGCAGCTTCGTTGATTCCGTTGTACTTCATGGCTAGGGTTTGGCTCATCCAGGTGGGGGAAACAACACAGTAAGTGGTCGTTCCTACCTCCCCCGCTCTGCCCCCTTGAGGCTGCAGGAGCATCAGTTGCTTTTTGCTGGGGGAGATGGCACGGCTAAATGTTTACAGACACAAGCTGAATACAAACACAGTCTCATTAGGGGAAAAAAAAAAGAGAGTGTTGTTTTCACAATAAGGGCCATCTACTGTGACAAAGCGGCTCAGATTTTGCATAATTTGGGGAACTGAGCCCTTGTTTCCTTCCCTCTTGCTAATTACCGCCTTTTGGAGTGTTTTGGAGGGAGGTCAGCAAGTTCTGATGTGAATCAGAAGTAGGTGGGATTTTCCCCTCCGGTGGCCAGCGCTGGAGCAAAAGATCTGTGTTCAGACCTCTAAAGAGAGCATGTTGTGCCAAATCAAGTTGCTCAATAAAAAACTGCATCGCTTGAGATGAGCCTGCCCCGGTCTGCCAATGACGTTCCTTTTAGCGGTCACAAATGTGTCAGCAATGCAAAGGGTCCAGCTCCAGTCCTGCTGAAGAACGAACCCAGTTACCTCGTAAGAGTTGGAAAAAACCAGCTTTTCAGCTGCTGCCTCAGCTTAGGCCCAAAGATCACAGCAGGCAGTATTGGATCTCCCCATCAGGGCTCTGTTGTCCGCATGAGTCTCATCTGCTGCTCCTGAAAGCTTTAGTACCCTGTTCTGGCTCTAGTAATGCTGGAAGAAATCCAGAGCAATTCCAGCAGAGCTATTTTGGATTTGCATTTGCAGGAGGAGTTGTACCTAGAGGTTTTAAGTTAATAGCACGGTCATTTTTCCTCTGTATATTTCGCCGCTGTAGTTAATTAACATTTGAAAGTTTCACAGGCTGCTTCTTTCATTATCTCAGCTAGCTGTGGTAAAAGGCAGCGTGGTGGGAGGGTGGTAGTCTGGTTGAAGTTGCACGGATAGGAAAAGCTCTGGGAATTGTCTCCATTGAATCCCAGGGCTTTGGGTAGTTGGATGGTGGGATGAAGGTGGAGGTCGGGATGCGCATGCTGCCATGGTACGTATCACCTATTGACTTTCCAGGTAGTAAACAACATTAACAGATGATTGTTGGTGTGTGGGCTTTTTGTTTTGTGTGGTTTTGTTTGGTTGTTTTTTTTTTTTTTATCTGAAAAGAGTGTTTTAAGCAGGACTGCGATTCATAGTCCTGAACTGTAGGGGACTAATGTTCCTGTTCTCCAGCTGGGAGAAACTAATTCAACATCTTGTGTTGTAAACACTCACTCATTTTAACTGATTACACCTCCAATGTTCCTCAAATCACTAAAATTACTAATTGCTATTCCTTACACATCAGAGAGTGAATCCTGAATAATTAACCCCAAATAAAATTAGATGAATTGGCCCTTTTAATTAGAATCCCTGCTGCTGTTTGTTCTGAGCTTCCTTTTCTTACTGTTAAGAGACTTTTAGAATGATTAAAACTGTTTAAGACTTAAACAGCCAGTGACCTTTTAATACAATATAAATCCATAAAAGCAATATTTCAGCTAGCAGGTGGTGAAGTAAATTTTCACTGCAACTACCTGACAGACTCAGTATTCCTGTTTTAAAAGCTCAGGATGAAATTAGCCAGTGTGTTGGGGTGGGGTTTTTTTTTGTTGGTTTGTTGGTTTTGTTGTTTTTTTTTTTTTTCTTCCCTCCTGCTTATTAATACAGTAGCTGATTAGCAAAAGTAGTTCAAATGGTAGGATTAGTGATTGGGAAGTGAGTGGTAATTTAAGCAGTGCCTTGGGTTGGTGGAGCTACTTTATTGTAAGAATCAAAGGCCAGTGTGGTATATTCAGATTGTGGAGCTGGTTTGTGATCGTGCAGCCATTTCCCCTGCGCTGATGTGCTGTCAGCGAGCCCTCATGCCGTGGTTTTGACCAAGGATGCACCAACGCTAAACGTGATTTTAATCATGTGCTTTGCTTGTCCAGTGATGTATGTTAAATACAGATGTTAACAGGAAAATGTTCATTTTGGGAAGCTTAGTCAGATGCATGTTCACACCTAGGAGTCACCAGGTCATATCTAGCTGAAGTTTTCTGTAGAAGTCCTGTGGTGTCACTTCTGCAGTATTAAGTTTCCCAGGCCACTTAACTAATGGCTGCAGTATTCTGCAGGTTTTTGCAGTGGTTACGGTGGAATACAGGTTCGTGGTAGCCTCAATCAAAAGGATTTTAGCACAGTGTTAAGGGAATTTGGATTGAAGTGTAAAATTGTAATTGTTTCAATGTAAATCACCCTTGAATTGCAAACTTTGGCTTTCCACAGTAGAAGGTAAATGGTTGACAGGCACCGGGAGATGCCTGTTTCTGCTCAGTGCTTTGCCAAATGGAGTCTCTTTGGATCACTGGGGCTGATGTCTGGGTCAGAGGAGAGCTGTGTTTTTCAGGTGATCCAATCTGACTCAGAACCAGCTTCAGACTGCGAAATGATGTAGATGACAGTGAGAGAAGGTCATTTTTGTTTAGAAGGAGAAAAATTAAAGACATCTGGGCACATGGGCTTCAGACATCAGCCGGAGATCTGGGATTATGAGTGTGAATCCTGTTTTGTTGATAGATTTCATTAAGTTATTGTTTCAGGGAAAAAGACATTGTTTTGGTTTGCTTTTTCCCTGTTTCCGAGGGCTTTTCCCCCAAACAGTCTCTTCTTACTGAACATGTGAGATCATCTTTGTGTCTAGAAGTTTCAAAGCTACAAATCTTCATGTCTAAACAACTGTATCAGTCAAAGGAGGAGGCAATTACTGTGCTGCAATTCATTTGTCTACTGGCAGATATATCTCCCCTGAAAACAAAGGCTTGAGACACAAGCCTGATCCTGCCAAAATCTGAAGTGCACTTAAAAATTTAAAGGTTAGGCTGTAAGTTAGAAAGGTGCTTGGTGCATGAGACAGGGTGTTTTTCTCAGCTTGTACTTGTATTCAGAAGGCATCAGTCAGCCAATGGCAAAAATCTGATGAGTATCTGTTCATCCTGACAGGCTCATATTGATGTAGATGCCTGTTAAGGCTTTGAACAACTTTTTATTTGTGCATTTGAAAACTATAATAATAATCATATGCCTAAAACTCATTGGAAAGTGTTAGAGAGGAATTTTTGGGCAAAACCTTGCAAATACCTCTGCCTGGCACAGGTTTGATTGGAGGCAGAAACCAGGATGATGGCTTGGGAGGCATCACTTCTACTTAGGGCTCTGTTGTAGGTCCCAACATAAACCACCGTGGACTAACTTAATTTCTGTCTAATGACTTCTATGCAGAATATGAGGGAGAGCATTACTGGGACCAATGGAATCATCTATCATGGTTGTGCTGAGTGGTGCCCCACTCAGGGGGATGGGGCATGGGTGTTGGATGTTGAGAGAAGAGCTCAGATCTGTGGTTTTAGGGCACATTGTGCCATCATATCTGAAATAACTGATCTGGTGCCTGTGTCACACTGCACAGCCCCTTTGTAGATTGACTCATGGTCTTCACAGCTGTAAGAAGAAGAAACAAGTAGCTGGCACATTGAGTGCTTGTTTTCTCCTCTAAACATATGGTAATGGGTACAGATTTCTCATTGCAGGCTGCACCGTGGTTTGAGGAGGGGCAGGATGCAGCTCCCTGCCTGTAACCCTGCCTGCCCCAGGCTGTATCCCTGCCCCTCCACAAGGCTACTTGATGTTGGAAGGTGATTTTACCTGCCTTGAGACATAAACTGCCTTATGTGAAGTATAAATTGCCTTATGGAGGTATTTTGATGAGTCTCCATTGACAGAACTCAGTGCAGTTGCTCTCACAACTGAAGTACATTGAGTGTTCAGGCTTATGCCAGATGAATGCCAACCAAATGGCAGTCTTGGTACCAAGTAGTAGTCAATACTAATAAGCCTTTTGCCCATCTTTTATTCACAGAGGGGCAGCAGAGTAAAATCAGTCAGGCTCAAGGTGGGATGTATTCACCACCAGCCTGTGGTTAACTCTGGTAATCCCAGAGCCCCATTCTCCCTTCAGCTGCTGATGCATCTGTGCAGACAGGGGCAGTCCCTTTCCCTGATGGCTCCCCATGAAGCTGAATGGCACTGGAGGTGGTCAATGGTGGGTGGCAGCGATACGCTCCAGCTGCACATGGACTTTTCTGCCTCCTCCTATAGCTTGCCCAGATCTAAGGCACTGAAATCTAAATTGCAAAGCTTTGGGGGTGAGGGAAGTTCCCCAATATATGTTGCAGGGCCATCCTGCTCAAAGGGAGTGTGAGCTTGCTTTCAGCTTGTTTTCCGTATTGATTCCTTGAAATGAAGACCTCATTCTTTCACATGTCATCTAAAATGGTGCTCAGGACACAGATTTGAGAGTGTTTGCATGCTTCCCTCTCAGCTAGAGGGAGACTTCCAGCAATTGCAATGATAATAATAATACAGTAATAGATTTCTCTCCTGCATCCGAGGGAACGGTGTCCTGTGAGCGCAGCGGGAACAGCACCAGGTCCTGTGCCTGTGTGTGGGAAAGAGGAAAGTGCAGTGGCAGAATAAACAACTAAAGCTGTGAAGGAGGAAAAGTCCACCTGTTCACAGAGGACCAGGAAAAGGCCAAACATCTGCAAGGCTCCTCCAGTTCATCAGGCATCTGCTTACTGCTTCCCAGCCTTCCGATTTGTGGGGAGAGTGGAGCCAGCAGCTTATCTGACACGGAGTCAGCAGAGCTGGGCTGAGATGCGGTAAAGCCAGCTGCCTCCTACTGCAAAGAAAAGTGTTTTTCTTTGAACTCTAGAAAAGAGCTCTTCTCTGTTTCTGTCCTTTACTCCTTTTCTAAAAAACCTTGCCAATGGTCTTTGCTTTCAGTAGCAACAAATCTTCCAAAGGAGAAAAATGATATTTGTTGTGCGTGTGTTCTAGCAATTGTCATTTCCTCCTTCTGTTATAGCAATTATTATTTTTGCCTTTTCTTTATGCACAAACCCTGCCCCTTTCCCTGTCTTATCCCCTCCAACACGTTCCCCACCTCTTTTTTGCAGTGTTATAATAAAGCAAGACTGTCTGACTAATGTGCTGTGCAGGGGGATGTCTTTGGCATTAGTGCTAGGACTCACTGGAGAAATATCATCTGAAGTGTATTCTCTGGGAAGTATGTGTCTGCTGGAGTGGCATTTATTTGCAAAATCATGTTGGTTGGTTGGAGGGTCATTTTCAGAGCAAAGGAGAAAAGTTTACTTAGCACTCAAGAATCCCAGCATTTTTTTGAACTAAACACCAAGATATTAATTTCAAGATAGTTCTCCTTTTCTTTTTACTCTGTATCACATTTCATACGATTTGAAATGAAATCGTTAGATTAATTATAGGGCAAAGAGGAGGACAGTGCAGATGTTATTGGACATTTTTCATTTCATTTTAAAGTCAGTCCTGAACTCTGTAGTGCCATGGACCAGTGGGTTTCACAGGATTTTGTGATTTGGAGCAACAGGATTGTCTTAAATTAGTTTTCAGTGTGTTGTTTTCAAACTGTCTTTGTGCATCTGTATCTAGGATGCTAGGTTAGGTTTCTGAGTCCTATTCATGCTTACTTTGGGGAAAAAGGGAAGAAATTCTGTCCTGGGAAAGAAATTCCCTAAAAGGTCTGGGGGGAGTTTGTGCCTTTCAGAGAGTGATTTGAAATTACATAGAAGAACTTTCCAGAGCTGCAGCCCTGTTTACTTCTACAGCAAATAGCATGAAGGTGCCGTGCTGGTGATGCTGCCCAGCTGGTGCCTGTGGTGGGCTGAGCACAGGGCTTTGAACCTGGGCATGGGTGGTCCAGAGGACTGTGGATCTCTGAGATTTGGCTCAACACTTCTCTGAATTGTTTGGAACCTGCTTCTTAGTATTTGTGGATGGTACTGAGGGCCTGTAGGCAGGAGGCAGTGTGGCACTGCATGGAGCTGTGGAGGGTCAACTAGGGAGACCATGGTTCCTCCCCAAAGGGTTAAAAGCCTCTAAAAGCAACAGTTCCTATATACATGAAATATCACAGTTTTATTCATCTTGAGCTTCCATCACAGATGCTGCACTCAGGAGAGCCAACAGCAAACAGCTCTATTTGAAGTATCAGCTTTTATGAGAAGAAATAAAAATATATCAAAGTGGTCCAAATTACAGGCAGCTGCCTCCCTGAGAGCCAAGTCCAGTGCTAATGGCAAATGCCCTTTATTCTGTCCTTAGGAGGTGCTTTCAGAGCCCGTGGCCTTGCTGCCCACAGCCTACTCTGTCCTGGTTTTCCTCTTTGTGCTCCCACCTCCCATGAAGTTCTCCCACCTTTGTGCTGAGCTGGATGGCTTCACAGCCATTACGCTGCTTTGTCTTCACATCAGCACTTTTGGAATTTTAAAATGAGCAAAATAAGTGTAGATATTTTGTGCATCAGCCTCATGTAAAGAGCTTCCCGAGACTTGAAAGGTGGATGCTTCCAAGCTTGCATCTAGACCATCATGTAGCTGTTGTCACTGAGAAGAGCCTGTGGTCTTCCCAGAAGTTCTGTACAGGAAGCTGCCCTGGTGAGGCTGGCTCCAGAGTGTTATGTCCAGTTCTGGGCTCCTCACTTCAAGAAGGACAGAGAGCTACTGGAGAGTGTCCAACGAAGGGCCACAAGGATGATTAGAGGACTGGAGCATCCATCTTATGAGGAGGAGCTGAGAAACTTTGGGCTCTTTAGTCTGGAAGAGAAAAAACTGAGAGGGGCCCTTATCGAAAGGGTGGAGGGCATGAGGATGGGGCTGCTGTCTTTTCAGTGGTGGCCAGTGACAGGACAAGGGGCAATGGGTACAGTCTAGAGCACAGGAGGTTTCACTTGAACTTAATGCTAAACTTCTTTACTTTGAGGGTGATGGCATGCTGGAACAGGCTGACCAGGGTGGTTGTGGAGTCTCCTTCTCTGGAGACTTCAAAAACCCACCGGGAGATGTTCCTTTGCAGCCTGATCTAGGCAAACCTGGTTTAGCATGGATTTGGACCAAATGGTCTCCAAAGGTCCCTTCCGACATTTGTTCTTCTACGATTCTAAGCTATGAGGAGCCTATAAGAAGGGAGAGAAGAAAAGAGTGTGGCTCTGCCAGTAGCAGGGATGCAGGAGATGGGCTGGCATAGATTTTGCGATCCAGCTCCACCACTCCATGATACCCTCTGCAGCAGGACATCCTGCTTATAGACAGCATCTGATGCTGTCTTTATAGTGATGGAGAGGAGGTGGCATGATTTAGAACACGAGGTAGGTGAACTGGATGGGATCCATTGCTAGGCTGGACACCACACATTCATTATTACAAGTTCTGTAGTTGCCTGTAGCAGGTTTGAGATGCAAGCTTTGATTTATGGAGATGGTTGGTGGTGCCTTCGGGCTTTGTGTCACCTTCCACACAAGGCCTATGGACCTCTAAGCACTCTGCCAACATTACTGAGCTGTCGTAACCATCTCCTGAGGCAGAGAGGTGTGCAAATGAACATTTAATGATTAAATGGTGCATTGCTTCCTGTGCCATAAAACTGGTGTCAAACCTATGAGTATGGGAGGTTTCACCCTGATCATCCATGTCACGATGTAGGGAACTGGTGAGTCTAATTTCTCCCATTTTCTCTTCTAGGGGACTTTCTTCCTCCACCCCCACCTCCTGTGGATGACCTTGGGAACATCACATCATCACAAGGTGCCTTTCCCCCTCCACCTGCTCTGGATGATGTTACTTTCAATGTGCAGGTGAGGAGACAAAAATTCCATAGTTTGTGCAGAACTGATCCAAAAGTTGTGGAAATCAGTGGACGATAATAAAACAAGGTGGCAAAGTACTGTGGTTAGAAATCAATGTGTCAGGAACAACCAAGTCTGCTCTTACAAGCTGTTTCCCAAGTAAGGAATATTTCCATTCAAATCTTGCTGGGCTATTAAAGGATTTTTCCCATCCGGCTTGAATTAGAAGACTAATTGCCTTGTGTCTTTGTGATGGCAGATGGGAGTAAAACCTTCCCAGAATGAATTGTTTTCTGGAAGGGCCAACTCGTTCCATGGACTGTGGAGAGACTCTAGGGCAGTAATCTGATCCTAAAAGTGCTTTGTTTAGATGTCTAAAATTAAGTGAAGCAAATAAACCCTAGCCCAGGCCCCAGTGATGTCACTTGAGATCCTTTTCACTCCCTTTTTACTGGCTTGGATCCTCTAGATTTGCTGTCTGGATGGAAGGGCAGCTATTAAGCTGCATCAGGTGATGATGGCATGTCCTGTGTGGATAGGGACATAGCATGAACACCTTTATGAAGACATCACCAGCTTGTCTGGAGTGCCAGGTACACATGTGTTAGCTTGGGCATATTCGGGAGAGATGCAGTCAGGCTACAGGGACAGACTGTCGAGGTGATCAAGAAGCTGATCTTGCCAGTTGAGGCCAAAAGAATCTGACTTCTTGTCTAAGCAGAAGGAAGACTCAGGAGGGGGTATGGTTGTCAATTTGAAATATATTTGAGAAATAAGATCCAGAGAAGAGGAACTATGTCAGCTCTGGATGAGTGTTGGTACAGGAACAGTAGAGGCTGAATGTGACAGAATTATCTTCATGCTGGTGTTTGGAAAGTTTCTAAGCACTGAGTCTGCAAGAGTCTAGAACAGCCTTCTGGGAGAAGAGGTGAGAGCAGAGTGAGGGTGATATAGTTCTGAGGCTAATGAGTTGTGTTACCACACATTCACAGCCGTGGGGCTGCCCTTGATGACCCTGGAAGGTTGTGGTAGTCCTGCGTTCCTCAATGGATTTGAACCTGAGAACAGGCCAGCAAGCAGATATTAAAGAGAATTCAAGAGACCTGACATAGTTCCTGACCCCTCCACAAACTCTAGTCAATTCATCTACTTTGTATCCCTGTAAAAAGATAACATTTCCCTTCCTCATGGGCTTCCTGTGATCTCTTGCCTGTGGCGAGATGTTCAGATGCTATCACAAAGTGTCAGCATGTTCCTGTTATGAGTTATAAGCAGCCTTCAGGAGGGAAGGGGTTAATGAGGATTGTGTTCTCCCTCACCAGAAAAGGCTGCAGCCATCAGGGACATTAGCCAAGTGCAGAGCATGGCTTTTCCCAGCCTTGGGAGAATGAAGTAATTCCCCAGCAAGTGTTGTTCTGTCTCTTATCTCTCTGAGAACAGTGGACTTGGTGGAAGCAGGGGAGCTTCCAGATTGCCCTGGATAGGGGGGAGAGTACTGCTGAGGGCAGGGTGCTGCCTGGGCAGTGGGAAGGGGTCGGGCACCTCACGTGTTCAGGCTTCCTCCTTGCTGGATCACCCAGTGAGGGGACTTCACCATGCTTACTGGAAGGGGTTTATATCTTCAGCTTCTCATGCCTCTCTCCTGTCACGGGTGAGCCACTCAGGGTTGTCACTCTTTGGTTGTTGCTCTTTGGTAGAACCACTCAATGGGACGGATCTTCCTTGCTGAACTCATGGAATTGCTATTTGTCACACCCTTTTTGACTTTGGAAAGCGGGGGCTGGAGCTGTATTCACAGCGCTGGGTTTTGGCAGGAGCTTGGTTAGAGCAAGACATTCTGCTCAGAGGAGGGTGAGCCTACAATTTTTACCCCAACACTCCTGCCTGTCACCACCCTTAGATATACTCTATGTAGCAAACACACACTTCAATCTGTGTGCTCATGTCACCTTTTTTGCCCTTTCTTTTTCCTTCAGTCTTCTGAAGGAGATTAGGAGCAGACAAAAGCCAAGGCTAAGTCAGGAGCAGGCAAGGTCTTGTGTTGCAAGATCAGCTCCTTATCTTGCAGGAGCAGCAAAAGCTGTGCTAAAGCAAGACATAAGGCCCAAGAGATGAGGGGAAAGGGCAAGTGTCAATGGAAAAGCTGCTTGATGCCTTTGTGCATTGAAAACAATAATTTTTTATGATTCCAGATGGCATTTGCTGTGCTGAAGGAGCAGAACAAATGGAGGCTGTGTTCCTTTTGCTATCAATCCTTTCTCAGCCCGCAGGGCAAGGTTGCCTGAAGGCAGGGATCTCATAGCCATGTGTTAGATGAAGCCAGACCTGATTCTGCTCTCCAATGCCAGGCCACTTTATTTCCATGCCTCAGTTTCCCCATTGCTAAATGTAGTTGCTGGAGCATGGACTAGATGCACACATGCTGCGCACATCTCAGTTTCCCCTTTCCTAAGCGTAGACCAGGTCTGATGTTGCTGCCCAGTGCAAGCCCTTCAGATTTACTCCAGAGTTTGAAGTTTACCTGCTCCAGCAAATCAGCCCCTTCACAACAGAAATTTTTCTCTGGATGGCAGAGTGCTGATGGCAGCTTGTGAAATTTGTATTCTGTGGCTTTAGGTAAAGCTTTTTATCCAAGTTGTTAAGTTGATGAGGGCAGCAGAATGTGTATGTTTAGTTTTTTATCACTTTGTGTGTTACTGTTGGCAGACAGCTGAAAGCTGCACAGATTATTGCAGTTTAAGTTGTAGCTTAAGAGCAGCGGTTAAAATAATAACGCCCAGTTTTCATAGCCCTGTTTATCTCTGGATGTCTTATTTGAACAGTGGAACTGGCCACTTAGGACCAGATCCAAAAAAGTACTTTAGTATCTGACTTCCCTTGAGGTGCTTATGACCTGATGGAAATCAGAGGAGGACTGGTGATGAAATACCTTTGCAGTAGATCCAGCTTTTTCTATGTAATTTCTATTTTCCCGTCTAGATTTAGCATCACCGCAGGGCAGGGGAAGAAATGGGAATAGAGTAGAGTAGACTAGAGTAGAGTAGAGTAGACTAGAGTAGAGTAGAATAGAATAGAGTAGAATAGAATAGAATAGACCAGACCAGGTTGGAAGAGACCTTCAAGATCATTGCATCCAACCCATCATCCAACACCACCTAATCAACTAAACCATGCAACCAAGCACTCTATCAAGTCTCCTCCTGAACACCTCCGGTGCTGGTGACTCCACCACCTCCTCAGGCAGCCCATTCCAATGGGCAATCATTCTCTCTGAAGAATTTCTTCCTAACATCCAGTCTGAACCTCCCTTGGCGCGGCTTGAGACTGTGTCCTCTTGTTCCGGTGCTGGTTGCCTGGGAGAAGAGACCAGCCCCTGCCTGGCTACAACCTCCCTTCAGGTAGTTGTAGAGAGCAAGAAGGTCTCCCCTGAGCCTCCTCTTCTCCAGGCTAATCAACCCCAGCTCCCTCAGCCTCTCTTCATAGGGCTTGTGTTCCAAGCCCCTCACCAACTTTGTTGCCCTTCTCTGGACACGTTCCAGCAAGTCAACATCTTTCCTAAACTGAGGGGCCCAAAACTGGACACAGGACTCAAGGTGTGGCCTAACCAGTGCTGAAATAAATCTAAACTCTTATTAACTGTAATGCCTTAAAAAATAAAAGAGGGAGAGAGAGAGAGAGAGAGAGAGAGAGAGAGAATTAAATCCTTTTTAAAAGAGTGCATTGAGGCTGGGGGAGAGTTGTGTTGGGAAGTTCCCCTTTGGCTGAAGTCAGGCGGTGAGGGCGAGGGCTGGTTCCCAGAGTGGCGGCGAGGGTGCGGTGATGGCGTGTTTGACAAATAAGGACATGAGCAAAGAGCCTTTTGCCACGTTGGCCTGGGCTCAGTTTAAAAGAGGGGAGAGAGAAAAAAAAAAAGTCCAGTCTTGGACGGGAATTTAAATGAAATCACTGTTTGTCAAAGGGAAATAGATAGATCTGGGAGGCAGGCAGATTTTTATTATTTTATTCTTGCCTTCTCGTTTCAAAACAGGCATTCTGCCCAGGCCAGGGAAAGCTAAAGGGAAAAACTCTCCTAAGCAGTCTCTCAAGGGCCCTGTTTCCTCACAGAGAGGGACCCTTGCTTGTGGCATCAGCAGTTTCTTCCATCCTTGCCTGGCAGGCTTGCTCAGGCATGAGGACTGGGCACAGTTGTCCCTACCCTGTATTCTCTCTCTCTGGAGCCATGTGTGCTATGGGTGTCTCAATAAGCTGTATCAGTAGGGCTTTTTGTCTTCACTGGCTTTGAAATGACCGATTCCCTTTAACGGAAGGGTTCAGAGCCCAGTATTTTGTGTCTGGGCATTACCTGGGTGGCTCAAGCAGACGTGATCCTCAGCTGCAGACCTGCCAAAGGCCGCCTTGGGAAAAAACCTCCCTTTCTGAGTCACCCCTAGCGACCCAGTTGGAAGCTGGAGGTGGGGAGATTCAGGCTGGATGTGAGGAGGAAGTTCTTCCCCATGAGCGTGGTGAAGCCCTGGAATGGGTTGTCCAGGGAGGTGGTTGAGGCCCTGTCCCTGGAGGCATTTAAGACCAGGCTGGATGAGGCTCTGGCCAGCCTGATCTAGTGTGAGGTGTCCCTTCCCATGGCAGGGGGGTTGGAACTAGATGATCCCTGTGGCCCCTTTCAACCCTGACTGATACTATGATACTGTGACCCCCAGGTGCTGCAGCTGCAGTGTGGGTCTAATTTTAATTTGAGACTCTAGTTGTGAGGGCAACATGTAAGGGAGAGGATTGTATTCATATAGGAGACAGCCTCTTTCCCAACAACTCCCAGCTGTTATCAGTGTGGTTTTTGTTGACAGACCACAAAAACTTTACAAAAGAAATAATAGTTTATCCCTGATAAGGAAGCTGAAGCAGGGGTAGTGTTTTGCCTAAGTCACTAGGCTGCCCAGCAGGAGGTTGAAAATAGGACCTAGATCTCCGTGTCCCGGAGTAATTCTGTCTGCTCCATCACTCCACCTCGTTACTGTAAGCACTGTGAATTAATAAGTAAACACTATCAGTGGCTGAAAACAGAAAGAATTTGGGATATACTGAAGAGGATGCACAGAAGTGGTTTAGGATGAGGGTTAGAGTGAAGAGGCAATCAGGCTTTGAACAGTTGCACGAAGTGCAATATGAAACAGTTTGATACGGCAGTTGTTGCTATAAACGCCCGTGCACAGAAGGGCTGCAGTGCATTCAGACCTATGGGACTCACTGGTGATACCATTCTGTTGCAATATGTGGAAAATGACCCAAAGGGTTCAAATTCCTATTGCCAAGGAATTTTGAAAGGAGAACTGTCAAAACATGGTCTGAAGGCATTTGTGCCTTCCTCTGTGAGGTTGTTTAGAGGAGACCTGGCTTGCTTCTACCTAGTCCTCATGCCTTGGAAAAGGTGGAAACATGCTGATAGATGCAAGCAGCATGAGCTTCATCCCTGTTACAGAGGAGGTTGCCAGGCGCTGGGCACTTCACTGTCTGACTGGCTCTCAGTGAGTGGCGGTGGCAGTGCCTCTTTGTGGGCTGTGACTCACTGGCTAAAGAAAGAGGCAGAATGAAGGAATTTTACTTTTTTTCTTTTTAAAAAAATAATAAAATTGGATGCACCTATTGACAAATAGTTGAGGAGAGGAAAGCATGGTTTTGTACCTATAGGAGGTGCTGCCTTAAATAGCACATCTGCTCAGCAGTGTGGTGGCTGCATGCTGGGCTTGCTTTAAATTGCCTGGCTTTTAATGTTTAGAGAAGCTGAAAGGGCCAAAGAGAGCAGAACATGTGTTCAGCCTCCCTCTAGTGCTAGATTTTGTTAATCATCGGGATTATTGGCCTGGGTGTAGGTGCTCGCTGGCGAGGAATGTGGGGAAGGCAAAGCAGCTCTAGCTGCCGACAGTGCTGCTGGGCTCGAAGCAAGCAGCAGTAGCTCCCAGTGACTGTAAACAAAGCCCTGGTCTGTGTGTATTTCTTGCCATTCAAGAGCCAGCTTTTGCAGATTTCTGGGGCTCCTGACCTTATTTATTAAGATCCATGTGAGAAGCAACTGCCTTTTATCCAAATTGAAGCTGTGTCCAACAGTATAAATACATTACCTGGTAATGTTAGCCCTCTTACTCAAACCTTGGCTTTGCAGGAATGCTTTTGATCTGTGTCCCTTCTTCCTTCCTCATGTGTTTGAGAAACAGGAATATGCTGTGCTGTGAATTACATTTGAACAAACAACATGTATGCTGTCTACATGCTGAAATGCTCACGGGGTCTCTGCAGGTCAATATGTGTTTGTTCTATAATAGGGGTTTCTAGGCACTGAGGTGAGAAAGAACAGCAATACAAAGTCTGTCTATACTGATGCGTGATAGGTAAAATGCCTGTTTTTCTCATATGCATACATGCATACGCTACATACACACATGAAACATGCTTAATGAGCGGGGATATAGAGCAGACCTCAACATTACTGGGGAACAAGCATGCATTTTTTTATCCCTCATGTTTTTTTATCCCTTTCTCACAAGAGAAAAGGAATACTGGACATGTCTTTCAGGCAGCTCTTGATGTAACTCATCTTATACACATTTATTTTACAATGCCAAACCACATTCTATTTTAAATCTTTAATGAACCTCTGTTCCCATCTATGTAACTTTCTGATCCTTACTCTCTTCAGAATAGACAAAGATGCTTGTTATAAACCACAGATTTTACTGAAAGGGTAAACTGGTAAAGTTTTAATTGTACAGCGTGAGCCTGCCACTCATCTCCCTGCCTGGCTATTAATACCTTGGCAATGTTATAATGCAATACAGCCTTTAATAGCTAAACCTCTCAGCAAGGGCTACAGAGGAAGTAAGAATCCAAACAGTTAACTGTGTTCATTATTTTCATTGTGACTATTACTGTGCTATTTAATGTATTTGCTATGCTATTATTTAATGTAGTAACACAGCTTGCAGGATGCTCCAGGACCTGCACCGGTGCACTCATGCCTTCATTGGGAGGAGGGTTGTGACTGAGACTGGGATACACTGAGAGATGGAACAGAGCAGCTTTTGATAATCTGCCATACAGCAGGTGATGAGGTGAGGGAGCAGAAGAAAGCAAAAGCCTAATGCAGATCATATGTCAACAATGGTATGGGACCATCTAAAAAGTTGTGACAGGAAACAGGTCAGAGATGTTGCTGATCGTGATGCTCAGATCGCAAGCTAAAACCATCGCAGATTAAGGTACAGGGCAATGTTATGTACATGTGCTGCCTTGTGTCCAAACAGTGGGCTGTGGTCCCCTGGTGCTGTACCCAACATCACAAGCCCTAGTGGGCACCTTCTGGCTTGTGTGGGTACATCTTTGAGGGACTGTCACACTGCTGGTGCTGAAGTCAGGTTCACCTCTGGTACCTGCAGAGAGGTTAATCTCTAACCTGTGGTATCTGCCGATGGATAATAGCAACACGAATGTGGGAAGTAACAGTGGAGGCATGGAGAAAAGGCAGGCACATTTATCCTGTCAGAGCTAGTATCAGCCTCTGACAGACAAAATGGAAGCAAAACCATCACTGTGTCCAAGGTAGTATTATGTAAATGGGGGTGTGGAGGGTGGCGGTAATGCAGATGTGGGAATTCTTCCATCAAACCATCAAAGCAGCTGAGCTGAGAGATGGAAGAGAGTAAGAAAGCATCATCAGAATTGAAGGCATTTCCATTCTTCCTGGGTTTAAGTGCTATTCAAATCTTCTGTTGGATTAGCAGGTCTTTGGAAAGATCTCTTGCAAGATCAGTTGCTCCTATCTCAAATCTTGGGTAGCCTGTGTTGCATGAGGAAAGTGTAATACAGCAATGAGACTTAGACTCTCAGGAGCAAGAAGGAATTCTAAAAAATGCAGCAGACAAATTATTGTGCCTTTTCTGTGAAGCTAGGTGGGATTGGAAGATGTGGTTTAGAAAGTCAAAGTCTTCCCATGCAGCTTGGTGATGGTGGTCGGCTGGAATGTGGCAGAGCAGAAAGAGTTAAGATTCTCACCGTGGTTTTGTTGCTTTAACTACTGTGATGCTGCACAGTAGAGAAATGACCTTTGGCCGAACAAGGGGCAGAGAGATACAGCTCTACCGATTGGAGACCACAGCTGTCCATCTAAATTCAGTTTTACAGCCCTGGATGAGTTCAAAGAGTAGGGCAAACTTCATCCTGTTTTAATGCAGATTTTGCCTGGCAGTAATGAGATGTGGATGTGGAGAAGTTGTGAGAGAATCCAATTTCCAAGAATGGAAGTGACTCAAATGTAGGTTCCTGTCTCTGCTTTTTTAGTTTCCATCACGGGTGAAAAATAGCTTCAGCTACCAGGATGGGTGGTTTTGTTGTCAGAAAATGTTGTCTCTGAAGAGCGTGTGGCAGTGACTGAGCAAGCTGGAAGCTGGTAGAAATAGCAATGAGAAATGTTGTTGTATTTGCTCCAGGACAGAAGAGCAGGCATGATTTTAAGTGTCTACTGCCACTAAACTCCCATCTTTGCAGGACCATTCCTCACAATTCTATTTTTCAGTTTTGATTTGCTGCTGAAAATGAAGGATGCTGATTAGCTTTAACAGGCAAAGAACAGGTAAGGGAAAACATCTGGAAAACATCATATGATGTTTTTAGTGTTAGTGGTGTAAGAAGTAAAATAAAGCATTTTGGAAAGCTGTAGCAATTCCAAATTGTTGCTGAAGCCATCAAGTGTCAACGCTGCCAGAGGCGCTGTGCAGACTCCTCTCATTCAGCAGTCCTGAGCTACATCTCCTTCCTTCTCCATCTCCTCATTTTCATATCTCTCTTTTGCCATGGAAACAGCCTCATGGCTTTTCATGTCCCAGGTCTAGCCTTCCACTTCAGCTCTGTTACTCCACTTACTGCTTTCCCTTTCCTTCCCCTGGCTGTGGCTTTGCAAATTCTGCCCTGCAGTACCTCTCCGTGTTCCCAAATGATGCCACTGCCAAGGTCTGTGCTGACATTCAGGTGTCAGTGCCCCCTGGGGCTGGTCATTGGGCTGTCCTGTGGGAGCGGTGTTTGGTCGATGCTAAGGTCAGGGTGAGCCTCTTAAAGACATTTAGGTAGGGAATATACTTTCTGTGCAGAAATAAATCCCATTTGGCCTCTAGCTGTGTTGGCCCCAAGCAGAAATACAGTTATTTTTTCCTGAGGTCTAATGTGTACTGGGGACACCACATTTTCCGATGCACGAGTTCTTACTGAACAACAACAACTTGCATTCACTTATCAGTGTGTCAAAATAAACCTTGGAGCTCACCCAGGAGGGATCTGCACACTGGGGATGCTCTCTGCAGGGTCTTGCAGCAGTCTTTGGGCAGCACAAGTTACTCATTGTTCAACATTTCATGCAGTTCACATCCTTTTCCTTCAGTTGAGGAAATGTATAGAAGGTAAGGTATTCGAACGAGGAGGTTGTTGGTAAAAAAGAAAGAACAGCCATGGTCATCCAGCCAAATCAAATACCAGACACACATCTGGCAGCCTTGAAGGGAAGGTAAAAGTGAGCCTAATGGTTTGGAAAATGAGGTTGCAAACTTCTTGAAGGCAAGGACCTTCCTCCATGAATCAGAACTGCGGTGTCTGCCCATCTGAGGCTTCCTGTGCCTTTGGTCCGTGGTGGACCAGAACCGTCAACCACCCAAAAAACATGCAGACTGAGGTAGAGTCCAGGTTTTCCTCCTCTCATCTTTGAGAGACATACAGTAGGTTTTTACCGTGACTCATTTCTGCAGAAGCCAAACGCAAGCCATTGACTCTTGTTCAGTTTTATACATGCATTTTGCTGACATTTTGCCAGCTTCTCCGGGAGATTCTTGAATCCTCGCAAGCGTTTTGGCGCGCGCCCCTTCCTATTACAGCAAAACAAGCAAACAAATTCAGCGTGTCACATGTTTAACTTCTGCACTTGGAGCTTATTCAGGCTGTGAAAATTGACTGGGCAATTTTAATTCTGCCTTTTCTTTTTCTTTTTTTTTTTTTTTTTTTTCTTCTTTCTCTCTTCCTTTTTTGTGGTGCTGGTGATTTCCTAATGGCTTCGCAGACCACGTTCAGGAACGCGTTCTCGATTTCGGAGAAGCGTGGCTGCGTGCTTGTTAAACTGCGTTCAAAGTTGACGGAACTTTAAGCGCACGTGTAAAATTAAGCATATGCTTGTGTTTTACACAGTCTCTTTTGCAGGTGACACAAGCAGCTGCATATGGGTTTCCAACATGTGATTAAATTCCAAAAGGAGTTTCTAAAAACCGTTTGTCAACCTTAATTTTCTGAAATTGGTGGCTTTAACAAAACCTATCTTTTTTGATTAAAATTGCCTGAGACGTGTCCCTTTTTAAAAGCTCTTCATTTAACTGTCACAATATGCAGTCTCGTGTGAGAGAGGTTTTGTTCATGCAAATTCAGCTTCCCGTTAAAGCAGTACAAACACAAAGTGATTTCAGTAGATCTGTACGAACACGGCAGCGCTGTTGCTTTCTCACTTCTGTCAATGTGGGGGCCAGGCAGAGCCGTTAAATTGTCAGCTGTGCCCTTCTGTGTATCGCAGATCATAAAGCTTTGCCTGGTCACCCAGGGAGACCAAAGGCATCCAGCCTCGATCCACAGACATCAAGAGAAGGAGAAATCTTGCGAGTTTGTTCTAGGATTTAATTACCTGCAGTATTACACATAAGTGACTATCTCTGTTATTTTAAAGTAGAATTTCTCTGGCATCGGCTCCGAAGCCGCAGCATGTTTTTCTCTTTTGTTAGGTTGGACAATGTTGTGGTATCTGGCATTTTCCTTCTGTGAAGCTGTTTAGATATTGTTATCGAGCTACTCAATCTCCTTCATAAGTGAAGCCAAGTGAGCTCTTTACGTGCCTGCTTGTCAGCTGTTTCTGCTTTTCTGGGGTTTCTCTCAACTTTTTAAAATGCTGACTTCCAAACTGGACGTGGTATTTCAGTGCCAGAAGTGTCCAAAGGAGTAAAATCGCCTTCAGTTCCACGCCCCCTTGCTCCAGGATGGCGTGGCACCCGGCGGTGTGTTTGGTGTGGTTTGCTGCATTTTTCTCCTATGGACTATAAATCCAGAGTCAGGGGGCTGGGTGTGATGGCTTCCCCTGTGCGTAGGTGTGTGTAATTCATGGCTTGTCAGACATGCCACTGGAGGCATCCTCCTCTTCCCTCTTCTCTTACAACAGAAAAGGAAAGAGAAAGATCATGACTTGGGCAGGATGTGGAGATGAAGGGAGTCTTTGCTCTTGGACATTGCCGTGGGATCCTTTAGATATGTAACATTCATGTTGTACGAGGCAGTGGGAAGGTCTTCCTTTATTGCACGGACACTTAATGAGCTGCTTGGATTTTACATTGATTAAGCTTTGCAGCTGTATTGGAGTAATTGGTTACTCTTTGCTTATGGTTCTCCCCTTGGAGGCAGATGAAGAAGTATCTGATATCTTCCCTCAGCTGTCATTTTTTTTTCTGCAAGCAGCAATGCGCTGCAGAGAACATCAGCTCTGCTCGATGGCTAATTAAACGTTAATTTGTGAGGATATCGGAACAGATTTTAAGTTGGCAGGGCAGGGGGCAAAGAAAGGGGAAACTTTTGCAGTCACCATAATTATCAATAATGTGTCCTAATGTAATTGCTTTAATTAAAAGAAAAAGGATATATTCCGTGCTGCTGTAAAGTTAGTTACAGTCAGTGAAAGTCATCCTGGGTCAAAAGGATTTCATGGCCAGCTATTCTTGCCCCATGAACAGAGAGGTAGTGCTGTCCTGCAGAAAGCAGCAAGAAAAAAAATATGTGTTCCACTTTATATTGTATATTCTGTGGATGAACAGGAACATTTCACTAATTCAATTTAATTCCCAAGGACGAGTGATTGTAACTCCACCCGGAGAATATTAAATTGCCTTAATGGAAAAATAAACTGTTTTTATTCTCCCCTTCTCTCCCCATCTTCCCCATTCGGCTTTCAAATAACTTTATGTGCCTCCTTAGTTTATTAATACACTTCTCATCTTGCTGCTGATTTTGCATCTGGTAGCAGTTAACACAGACAAGACTCCCAGAGCTTTTGATCAGACACTTTAAGTAAGCTATCGGGACCGTCGGATCTGCCGCTCTGGCAGATGTCGGCTCATGGGACTCCTCCTCTCTCTTCATCCCTCAACTGTTCCTTATCAAAACCATCCTGTTGCTTTCATGTACTTGAGTAGCACAGTGCCTCTTTCCCATGTACTAGCTGGTCGGTAATACAAAGATTCTTCAGCTGACTAAATGATTTCTTCCGTTTTGCTGTCTATCAGTAGTGCTGCAGTTTTGAAATCCCAGTTTAGCTGACCTTGAAATCTCCTGAACTTCCTTACAGGAGCAAAATGCAGTGGTCAGAAATGTGGAAAAGCTGGGTGCAGGTTTGAATGCTTGAGGTACAGGTGTTATTCTGTGAGACAGAGAGCAGAAGGCTCTGTGACATCATTCTGGGACAGAGCAGTTGGGAGCTGAGGAGATCTGGCAACACAGGACCTCTGTGTTGGCATCTCCAGCTTTGGGGTAGCAAGAAGTGCACACCTAGGCTGCAAGGCAGATCTTGTTGAATGTTTTGAACTGTTTGCTGCAACCTCTTTACTTCTGTTGCATATCTGGCCTCTGTTGTCCTCAAGGGTGGCCATGGGACAGGGAGTGTTGCACATCTCCACATGGGCTATTGTTCATGTCCCATGACAGCCACCAGGTTCATCAGCTGCTGGTCCAGTGCTTCAACAGAGCACGCTGCAGGCCATGGATGCCACTGGATCCTGTCCCTGAGTGGAGTAAAGGTGCTGGTTTGGGGATTAAGGCCCCTCTCAGGATGTGCAGAGGGAAAGAGCTTATTAAACAGTGATGGAAAAAGGGCAAAACCCAGTGCTCAACTTGTGCTTAGATCAAATGATGTCAGGGCTATCCAGCAGTGAAAGTGCAGCTGGAGCTTGGATGGCGTTTTGTTGTCATCTGACATGTTTTGTCAGGGCTAGGATGGCAAATACAAAGAATGAAATGTCCATTAAGGAGTTGGTTGCATTAGCATCTGACCAGAAGGAGGTTGGTTGTGTTTCTGGATTGCTGCACCTTGCTCCACTCCTCTACCTGCTTTCTCATCCCAAGGCTGCCATCCAGTTGACAATAAGCTCCTAACTATTGTATGTGAACAGAGCCTGTCACACTGATCTCTAGGGAAATACAAACCTTTATTGCCATACAGATTCATAATTGCAACAAAGTCTTTGCTGTCTTTCATATGTGTGTCCCAGGAGACTGAGTGCAATTGGCTGTGATTTTGTTTTCTCGGCTACAGGGAGGGAAGTGCTCTATAGAGAGACAAATCAGGGCACCAGTGGTCAATAGTGAGTGTCCAGAGGAGAATGTAAAAGGGGAAGCACAGAATGTTTTGGTGGGGTGGTTTTTTTTCTGTTTTTGGTTGGGTGGGTTGGTTGGTTGGTTTGTTTGTTTGGTAGGGGGTTTTGTTTGCTTTGTTTTTAATTATCTTAGTGGAGTTTTCTTCCAGATGTTTCTCCAATTGCATTTGAAATCCATGCCAACTCATAGCAATTATTGCAGCAGAAGTAGCTATGCAGCTTAGCAGCATGTTGCATGATGAAACACCTACCTTTTTTTCTTTGTTTTAAGAGTGATGTGATAGTGGGAGGCCATCTTAGGCACAGCAACCACAAATTGATAGAGTTTTTGATTGCTGGAGAAGTAACGAGAAGGGTCAGCAGAACTCTCGCCTTGGATTTGCAGTGGGCAGACTTTGGTCTGTTATGGAGACTGGTAGACAGAGTCCCTTGGGAGGCAGTCCTGACGGGTCCTGGAGTTCTGGAAGGCTGGACATTCTTCAGCAAGGAAGTTTTGAAGGCACAGGAGCATGCTGTCCCCATTTGCCAAAATGGGTTTTGTTGGGGAAGGTGGCCAGCCTGGCTGATTAGAGACATTTGATTGCATCTCAGGGAAAAAAGGAGACTTTATGGTCATTGGAACAAGGGACAGGCTACTCAGGAGGACCACAAAGTTGCGGTGAGCCTATTCAGGGAGAAAATTAGAAGGGTCAAAACGCTTCTAATTTTGGTCAAGGAAGAGGAAGAGGCTGTGGATGTTGTTTACCTGGGCACTACTAAGACACTGTTTCCTCCCAGAGCAACTGGCTGCTCATGGCTTAGATGAATGGACACTTTGCTGGGTAAAAAACTGGCTGGATGACTGTGCCAAAAGGCTGGTGGTGAATGGAGTTAAATCTGGTTGACAGCTGGTCAGAAGTGGTGTTTCCCAGGGCTCAGTACTGGGGCAATGTCTGTTTAATGTCTTTATAAGTGATCTAGTTGAGGCTGTTGACTGTTTCCTCAGTAAATTTGCAGATGACACTAAACTGGGTGGTAGTGTTGATCTGCTTGAAGGTAGGAAGGCTGTGCAGTGGGACCTGGACAGGCTGGATTGATAGATTGAGGCCAGTTGAATGAGATTCAACAAGGCCAAGTGCCAGGTCCTGCACATGGGTCACAGCAACCCCATGCAATGCTACAGGCTTGGGGAAGAGCGTCTGGAAAGCTACCCAGCAGAGAAAGACCTGTGAATATGAGACAACATGTGCTCAGGCAGCCAAGAAGGCCAACAGCATCCTGGCTTGTATCAGGAATAGCATGGCCAGAGGACCAGATTGTACCTCTGTATTCAGCACTGGTGAGCCCCCTGAAAAGTGGTTGTAGCAAGGTGGGGGTCAGTCTCTTCTCCCAAGTAACTAGTGATAGGATGAAAAGGCATGGCCTCATGTTGTGCCAGGGAACTTTTAGATTGGATATCAGAAGAAGCTTCTTCATTGTAAAGGTTATGAAGCACTGGAACTGGCTCCTTAGGGGAGTGGTTCAATCCCCATCCTTGGAGATGTTTAGAAGAGGCATAGATGTGGTGCTGATAGACTTGGTTTAGCACTAGTCTTGTTAGAGTCAGATAATGGTGGGACTCAGAGAATTTAAAGATCTTTTCCATCAAAAATGATTCTATGATTCTGTGATGACTTCTAGTTTTTTGCTTTCTTCAGCTGTTAACTGCTCTCTCTGTTGGTGTTTTTTTTGGTGGGTTTTTTTGTGTGTGTATGGTGGGGTTTTTTTGGGGTTGTTGTGGGGTTTTTTTCTAATACATTTTTATTATTGGTCCTTTTTATAAGCCTCCTACACCACAGTGAGTTCATAAATTGCTAGTTAAGATTTCACAAGATGTCTCCTAGCAATGCTTAGCAAGTAGCTTTTCTTCATCTGCTTGTTTGTCTGCCCCAGCTGTAAGCCTGTGCAGTTCTTTACAACACCTGATTGCTTCAGAGATAGGCTCAATTATTCCTCAGGATACCCAGTTCTATTTGCATTTTCCATGAGTGGAAAAACTGAATGTTGGGCTGTGGCCATCCTGGGATCATGGCGTAGGTCTGGGACCGAGCTGAGTTTGAACCTTGGGAGCTCATTCCCCTTCTACCATGCTGTGTCTCCTGTGGTTTGCTGTGACACACCTGCTGGCCCTTTTGCAGGCAGTAAGGTAGGCTAGTGTTTGGTAGATGATCACAGTCTCAAGCTGTGCCAGGGGAGGTTTAGGCTGGATGTTAGGAGGTTCTTCATAGAGAGAGTGATTGGCCATTGGAATGTGCTGCCTGGGGAGGTGGTAGAGTCACTGTCACTGGAGGTGTTTCTGTTTCTGTTTCTGGTTCTGGTTCTGTTTCTGGTTCTGGTTCTGGTTCTGGTTCTGTTTCTGGTTCTGGTTCTGGTTCTGGTTCTGTTTCTGGTTCTATTCTATTCTATTCTATTCTATTCTATTCTATTCTATTCTATTCTATTCTACTCTACTCTACTCTACTCTACTCTACTCTACTCTACTCTACTCTACTCTACTCTACTCTATCACCCCATTTAAGTCCCATTCCAGGCAGGCCCACTTGCCTTCTTACAGGGAGATCTTCAAAAGTGGCTGGAGTTGTAGAAATGTTCTTCAGTTAAATGACAGTGGCATCTGAGAGACACCAAACAATGCCTTTGAATAGCTCACTTAAAACTTCTGAAGTGTTTTCTTTTGCTCTTGCTAATACTCAGCAACACAAACCAGGTAAAACTATTCTGTGCCTGAAAAATGGAAAGCGCGAGGGGAAAAAGTAAATCAAAACCTAACTTCCCTTTGGCTTTTATCCTTGATGTCATCAAAAGACTGAAAAGGATATTTCAGGCCTGGCTTCAGCCTGATGGAACAGCAGGGAAGTTCTTTTCTATTAGATGCTTGATACAATCACGTCTAGTGAAATCACCGCAGTCACATCTGCTGAAATCTTCCATCATTTGGGATTTGTTTCAAAAGACTCAGTTTTTCTCTTTTAAAAGGGCACAACTACTTTTCCAGCCTCCCTTTGATGCCTGGAAGGGTGATTAGGCTTCACTCAATCATCTTACACACCCCAACCCCAAATGTTGCAGTCAGCTCTTGTCTCCATGTGTGTGCTTGTTGGAGCCACCTCTTGGGACTATTTTAACATACATTAGGGAATTTGAAACAAAATGTTTGCACTTGTCTTTAGGCTCAGGGAAGAGTAGACACAGAAGCTCATCTTCAAGGTGCCTCATTTTCCTGATATATGCCTTTGAGGGTGTGTATTTTTGCCACTGCAGTGTCTTTTTGTGCTATGGATGGCTTTTGTGTCCTTGGAGAGAAAACTGGGAAATCCTACAGCGTGAGCAATTGAGGTAGCAAGGGTGTGTGTCTGAAAAGGAAAAGTTAAACACAAACCCCATCCTGAGCTATATCAAAGACTGAATCACTTCTTCCCAGTTAACATTTCTCACAGTCTCTTCTGGTGTGTATAGCAGGTGCCATCAAAATGAAACATCTTTCCTTCTTCTGCACTGCCTGCCTCCAGCTAAAACAGGAAATAAGAGCCCCATCTTTCTTTCTAGGCCCAGTGCCCAAGGCCAGGGACTAGAAAGAGATCCTAACTCCTTGTTTGGAGAGCCATTTCATTTATTCTTCCTATCACCTCAGCGCATACTGTAGGATTTGAACAGCCTGCAGAGCATGACAGGCAGCTACCATGGGTGCAACCAGACAGTAGTCACTGGATTTATCAGCTCTGCCACCTCATCTGTGTCTCAGTCACATTTACTGGAGGAAAAGAAAATGAAGTCTTTCAGGGCAAAAGTCCTTATTTACTATCTACTCGCTCACACCCCCTGCTTTCCCCTCTTCCTTGCTCCTCTCATTACTTTAGTCCTCCTTTTCCATCACTACATTTGCTGCAAAGGGTTTTTCTGTTCCCTACTTTTCTCCATTCTTAGATGTGTAAATGCAAACAGTTTTGACCTGTTGCAGCCCCAAGAGAGCTCCCCAAGCACCTCAGGCTCCCATAAGACAGACACACCCTGGTAGTAGAAGGTGCTGGGGGCCCCCAGCCTGTTTGTTTCAAGTCATTATCTATGACCTTTCTTAGTATGCACGGTGTTCATCTCCATTCTTCCACTTGTGAGTTATGGGGTTATCTGTGACTTGTGATAGCATGGTGTGCAGAGCAAGCTGATGCTATAAGGAAGATTGTGTGTCTGAGTGTAGCTCTGCTGTCTTGGAGGTGTCTGTGCGTGTATAACAGTACTGCATTTCCCAGTAATGACAGCTCCTGTTCCTGGAGCACAGTTTGGACGATGAGCAGGTCACAATGCTTGTGAAACACACTCAGCTCAACCTGTTTTAGAGAAGACTTCAGTGAGGTTAAGGTGGATCAGAAGAAGGTGAATCTTGATGCACTGTGGTGATGCTCTGAAAGTGCTTAAGAGTTTGGCCATTTCCTTGTGTTGGCAGAAAATACACAAAGAGACTCTGGAGTTCCTTCTGACCTGCTGTCTATGTAAGTCAGCAGGTTGCTGCTGCAAAGCCACTCTCCATCTTTCCCTGACACAATACTAACATGATTTCCTATAGAGGCTCAGAGGCCAACCAGGCAGCCCACATTGCATCTCATCCCAGGGGCTAGTGACTGTCCCAAGCTGCAGCATTGCGTGGCAGCAAACAGGGCACAGAGGGGAAAACAGAGAATAAAAGAAAGGCGGCTGGGCCTGAGCAGGGAAAGGAATTTGGAGCAGGAGCTGGGAAGGACATCTGGAAGCCAGACTCTTCTCCTTGAGCCTATTGCAAGGAGCTGGCTTGGACAAACGAGAAACATTCTTGTTTCTCTGCTATAATGTGCAGAAGGTGATAAGAGTAGGTGATCTGGCTTGTAGGAAAAAGTTGGCATCTAGGGAAATCATTGTGGTGTTTGTGTCTTCTAGCTCAGTGAGTAGTCTTATAGCCTTCATAGCAGGGTGGGCTGCACTTGAGGCCCTGTGTGGCCCTTTGTGCTGCAGGGTCTGTAATGGATGTCCCTTGGGGTGTTGTGTGGTCACCTGTGTCACTGACTGGTTTTGGGTGGTAGGATTAGCAAAATTACAGCTAGTTTTCAACAACGTAGAGTGGGTTGGCAGGTGTCGGGAGTAGATTGCCATCATAGCTGCTCTGAGATGCACACCAGGAGTTCAGGGGCGGACAAGCAAGCCAAGCAGGGAAGCTCATTGCTGTTTTCCTCTCTTGCCTCGCAGTGGGGACCTAGCCAGGGGATAGGAGTCTAGGCATGGCAGAAGTTCACGTGAGCGGATAGTCTCTGGCACGAGTAATGTGTTGGAGTGGGTTGGCTTCTGTTTGCTTTGTGTCGAGCTCACGTTGGCCAGGCTGCAGATAGCATCCTTTTTAAACCTGTTTTTCCATATTCTGTTGGCTGAAAGGGAGGGTGAGCAAGCGACATGTCTGCAGCCATACCATAAATCCAGACAGGAACAGAATTAGCAATTCTTTCTGGTTCTGGTGTTTGTATCTGTGAGGTTGTAAGCTTAACCGGTCTGGGTTCCTCAGAGCAGAGCCATGTCTGTGAGAACCTGCTGAGCCTTGGGACCTGGCACTTGGGTTTTGTTCCAGAGCAATATCATAAAACTTTTATAGCACATCATGACAGAGAGCATGAGAAGAGAAGTAACTTAACCCTCTCTTGCTATAGTTAGTGTTGCAAATTCCCCTTTTTCCACATACAGCAGATCCCTCAGTTGAACCTGGAGTGCTGTGGGGAGGAAAGGTAAGATTTGTTGAATGGGGAAGAGAGAGCAAGCAGAAACCTGTCTTTTGAAGAAATGGTGATCTTCACAAGTACTTAAAGTCCAGTCCTGTCCCAATAGGCCACGCATCAGTACTGTTATTCATTGGCACTGTCGTTCTGCATTGTGCTCCAGCATTTGTAGCACTGGGCTCTTAATCTATGCTGATTATGTTTTAATTGAATAAATAAATCTTCTGCAGAGCGCCGAATCAATAGAGATGCTCCCATGCTAGTTTAGTTTATTTTTCTAGGTTTCCTAAGGACATTTAACTTTTGCAACCTTACAACTTCTTCTGCAGCATTTGCTCATCAGCTGTTGCATAATTGTTCTGGGGAATGAGAACCTGGGAATAATATGGCCCAGAAATGCTAAGAAGCAGAAATGAAATTGCCTGAACCGCTCATTTGCCACCATCATCTCTCCTCTCCATGGTCAGGGTACCAAAAAAACCCTCTGTGGGCTCCATTTCTCTTCCTGGGTGTGCTGTTTTCTTCATTTATCGCCTCAAATGTTGGAGCCTTGGATGCCCTTTGCATCTCCTCCCCTTTCTAGGCTGGATTTTGGCTGCCTAGCTTAAAAATTCTCTGGAGTGGAGCAATCACAGTTTTTGTGTCTGAGAAGCTTGTGGCTGCCTTGTAGTTATAGGCCAACAACTGGAGGACAGAATACAATCAAATGAGAGCCATGGAGTGCACTAATAATGGAAAGGAAATTGTGCTTTTGCAGGTTTCAATGTCCAGGTGCCTACAGCTAGCCAGGAGTAATGGTCTGGGGTAATTCCTGTGAAGAGTATTTATTTCTTTTAAACAATAGATTGGATGGAAAAACTGTAATAAAAATAGGCAAGAATAACTGAGTTGGCCAGTAGTTTCTAACTGGACTCCCAGCATGAAGCACATTGGAGCTTCCATTTTCTTATTAGTCAAGCCAAATTTATTGTAATCCAGTAAGACGTAGTAATCATTAGGAACTAATGAATGCCTCGGCACATACAAGCTTGGCAGATCAAGAGCCTGCCTGCTTTGCATAGTCTGTGTCTCTGTGACCAACTTGCCATTTATGTGTCAGGCTGATGACTGGGGAGCTCTGTAAAGCAGGTAATGATCGAATGCTCCTGAAATGAAATTTAAGTGCAGCCTCTCTGGAGCAGCCAGGGAGCCGAAGGAAAAGGCAATTTCTTGGCTTGGAAAATTGAACTAACTTGGTGAGAGTGAAGGCAAACAGAGCTGGATTGTCTGTGGGGAGGTGCCACCACGGTCTGAACAGACTTTACAGTTGAAATTAAGTGAGATGTTAGGTAATTCTTGGGTATTTTTATTATTGTAGTAGTCACGCTGTGAATGAGCTCTTCTTCACTGAGCTCTGTAGTTACATGTACACCGAGAGAGACAGTCTGGGGGATTTGCAGATAAGTCAGACATGGAAGGACGGAAGAAAAACACTGACTATGACTCAGGCTGAGAAATGTCTTTCACTGTGTAATATTTCACTTGACTCAAGAACTTTGGTTTCTGGACATGCCCTTAAATGTGGGCTGGCACAGTAAGGTTAGCTCCTTGTACCTGCCTCTCACCTAGTAGGAATTCGTAGCTGGTTTTCTTGAGCCCCTCATTCCTGATGGAGCTGCCTGATTTCAAAGCACTGAAAACATTGAGGAGGAAGATGTTGCCTGGCTTGTGCCTGCCATTATGTGTCGCTGGGAGGTACTGCTGTTGGATTGAGATGTATGGCACAGAGGTCCTTCCCAGAGGTTCTGGGCTAGGTTGATTTTTCAAAACCAAGGTGTGTCAATGACTCCTCTCTTAAAATGTTTCTTCTAGCAGGGATTGCAGTGCAACCCTTGAATAGTGGCTTGGGAATCACATACTCTCCTGTGGTGCTTAGATGTGGTGTTTACTTTTGAGGTGGATGGTGGTGTCTCTTCCTGTCTCTTCACTTCCAAGCTTTCCTACCAGCCTGGGTACAGGTGGGGCTAGGCTGTTTTGAAAGCAGAGAGAAAGCAAGCTGTATAGAATCAAAAAGGGTCCTGGCTATAGGTTGGTATTCGCTCTGTTCATGGTTTTCCTGTGTAATAGACTTTTTCACAAGAACAGCTGGCTGAACATGAGCCAGCAGTGTGCCCAAGAAGGCCAATGGCATCCCGGCCTGAATCAAGAATAGTGTGGCCAGCAGGAACAGGGAAGTCATTGTGCCCCTGTATTCAGCACTAGTTAGGCCACACCTTGAGTCCTGTGTCCAGTTCTCGGCCCCTCAATTGAAGAAGGACATTGAGACACTTGAACATGTCCAGAGAAGGGCAACGAGGCCGGGGAGAGGCCTTGAGCACAAACCCTACAAGGAGAGGCTGAGGGAGCTGGGGTTGTTTAGCCTGGAGAAGAGGAGGCTCAGGGGAGACCTTACTGCTGTCTACAACTACCTGAAGGGAGGTTGTAGCCAGGAGGGGCTTGGTCTCTTCTCCCAGGCAGCCAGCATCAGAGCAAGAGGACACAGTCCCAAACTGCACCAGGGGAAGTTTAGGCTGGAGGTGAGGAGAAAGTTCTTCCCAGAGAGAGTAATTTGCCATTGGAATATGCTGCCCAGGGAAGTGGTGGATTCACCGTCCTTGAGGTGTTCAAGAGGAGACTGGACATTGCACTTGGTGCCATGGTCTAGTAGTCATGAGGTCTTGGGTAACAGGTTGGACTTGATGATATTTGAGGTCTTTCCCGACCTTGTTGATTCTATGATTCTATTTATGTTATTTTGTGACTGCCTATTGCACAACATGCTCTTCACCTTGGTTCTGCTAGAGATTAATTGAACTTTTTCATGCCTCCTTAAAAGAGCTCATTTTTCAGATGGAGGCTGTGAAGAGCTGTTGAATCAGACAGGTACAGCTATCACAAACTGATTTAAAATCATAGCAATTGCAGGTGGTCAGCTGCTGGCCACTGTGGCTTTCAGCTCTGCTCTGTTTGTGCTCTCAGGATCCCGT
Organism: Picus viridis; assembly: GCA_033816785.1. Classification (NCBI taxonomy): domain Eukaryota; kingdom Metazoa; phylum Chordata; class Aves; order Piciformes; family Picidae; genus Picus; species Picus viridis. The sequence continues at coordinate 28,594,371 of CM066589.1, forward strand.
GCCCCAAGCCTGTTCCCAGTTCTGTCTGCCCAGCCAGGCATCCTTCTACAAAACATCTTCTCTGTCTGTGAGAAGAGGGATTGTCCTGCCTCTTCACCTGCACAGCAAATTGCACACCAAGTCATGTAATCACAGAATCACAGCAACACTCAGGTTGGAAAAGACCCTCAGGATCACCAAGTCCAACCAATAATCCTACTCTGCAAGGTTCACCCCTAAACCATATCCCCAAGCGCCACATCCCGCATTGTCCCTCTTCTGAGGGGACAGGTTATAAACCCAGTCAGTTTTAAAAAATGTCTACAAGACTTCTGTGCTGGCTCTCCTAACCTGATTAGTTTCAGTGGAATTCAATGTGCTTTCCCTACTTTTCCCTCCCACAATTCTTTTCAATGACTTTGCTTGCTGGGAAGTTTAAATTTGTGGCATGCAAGTTCATAACATCAGAAGATCTCTGTTGTCCCTTTCTGCTCTACACAAGGTACCAACCAGTCTGACTCATTGCTCCAGTGTTTTTTTTTCCACAGGCACTGTTGCACCCTCTCCAGTGTTTTTGATAAGGATAAATTGGATGGAGACAGAATGCAAAATGAATACAGAAAGAGCCATTTCAGAAATTACCTTCCACATTGATTTAAGACAATGGGACCAGCCAAGAGGGCCAATGGCATCCTGGCCTGTATCAGGAACAGTGTGGCCAGCAGGAGCAGGGAGGTCGTTCTGCCCCTGTACACGGCACTGGTTAGGCCACACCTTGAGTCCTGTGTCCAGTTCTGGGCCCCTCAGTTTAGGAAGGATGTTGACTGGCTGAAGTGTGTCCAGAGAAGGGCAACAAAGTTGGTGAGGGGCTTGGAACACAAGTCCTATGAAGAGAGGCTGAGTGAGCTGGGGTTGATTAGCCTGGGGGAGAGGAGGCACAGGGGAGACCTTCTTGCTCTCTACAACTACCTGAAGGGAGGTTGTAGGCACGCAGGGGCTGGTCTCTTCTCCTGGGCAACCAGCACCAGAACAAGAGGACACAGTCTCAAGCTGCGCCAGGGGAGGTTCAGACTGGATGTTAGGAAGAAATTCTACACAGAGAGAGTGATTTGCCATTGGAATGTGCTGCTTGGGGAGGTGGTGGAGTCACCATCATTGGAGGTGTTTAGGAGGAGACTTGATAGGGTGCTTGGTTGCATGGTTTAGTTGATTAGATAGTGTTGGATGATGGGTTGGACACGATGATCTTGAAGCTCTCGTCCGGTCCGGTCTATTCTATTCTATTCTATTCTATTCTATTCTATTCTATTCTATTCTATTCTATTCTATTCTATTCTATTCTATTCTATTCTATTCTATTCTATTCTACAAAAGAACAAAAGCTCCAAAGCAGCCCAAATCCTTGGGAGATGGGGACGTGCTGCTGGTTCCAGGAGGGAGCTATAGCATTTCAGCATGTTTGTCTCTTCAACCCGAGAGTTCTTGCCGGGCATGGTAGCAGCCCGTTGAAGACAGTAAGAAACCATGTGCTAGGCCGAGCAGTTTGAATAACTGGAGCTCCTCTTTCTTCTTGAAGGTGAATCCTGGCGGCAAGACACTTGAGGAGAGGCGGTCCAGTTTAGATGCAGAAATCGACTCTCTGACCAGCATCCTGGCTGACCTAGAGAGCAGCTCTCCTTACAAACCTCGGACTCAACAGGTTAGTGCCACACTGTGTAAACAGAAAGTGGGAAAACAGCCAGCATCGACTGCTGGAGTCAATTTGCCAACTGCTTGGTATTTGTTGTGAGCTGGCATGACAGTTCTTCCTGATAACATCCAGATGTGGCTGTCAATGGGGAGATGGGCGCAGCCGCTCTGGAGGGGCACTGGCTCAAAAGCTGCCATACCTCAGAGTAAAGAGCCTCTGATCCTGATTGTTAGATTGCCACGGAGACTGTTAGAAAAAGACTTGCGGAAGATGGGGTTTCATTTGCCTTGATTTTCCCCCAGCAATAGCTTGTGAATTGAAACCTGCTCCGTTCGCAAGCGCTTCTACGCTTTTGTTTTGTTGCTGTTTTTTCTGTTTTCTTAACTTTCATCTGTCACACTGCCAGAGAAGGATCCAGATATCCCTGTCTCAAGTTGTTTTCTTTTGTTTTTGTCGTCTAATCGGTGGCGACGAAGTGGCTTGGATTGCAGCTCAGCTGCCAGGGTGGCTGTAGCCCAGCACTGCAGACTGGAATTCACACTTACTCTGCTGTGTCTAGACAAGGACTGCAGGGGTGACAGCAGCTCAGCTAATTTTTGTCACTCATCTAGGTAGTGTTTGAGCGGAGCTATTTAAGTTCTGGTGAGATGTCATCTATTTATCAGAGGAAGCAATGACACCCCAGTAGCACTTTAAAAAGGGCAGTTCTTGAGATCATGTAAAATCATCCTAGATGTGTTTGTGCCCAGTTGTGGCCTGCCTTTGCTGCTTAATCTCATGACTGGTCTCATTTCCTGCATGTATAAGAGTCTGTAGGCATGTGTGCAGCTGTAGGTAAGCTGTGTTTGTCTTCCCAGTGTTAAGCCTGAATAAAACCCCCAAAGTCAAAAGTATCAAAGGAATGACTAAGTGATGCAGTACACACCCATTATCTGAGCAGAGCTTTTCTTTAGTTTGTGGCTTTTTTTTTCCTTCTTTTTATTGTTGCATTTGTTCTAAGTACTTTTGGAGCAGAACTGAAGTTGCAATCAGAGTTTGTTTAGATTTGCTCTTAAGTATTTGAACTTAGCAAAAGCAGAGTTAAATCAGGGTTTTGTACTTCTGAAAGTGTCCATCTGCGCACAGAGGCTCTGGCATGGTGACCTGTGTGGGTTTTTGTCCTTTCAGCAGGGACCTACCAATAAACTTTTCTTTCATTCAACCAGCATTTGCACAGTTACTGCATAAACTTATAGATTCATCCTTGGAAAAGCAATCTGATTTGGGGCAGTCATCAAAAAGAGCAACACTGTAAGCCAGATAGAATTCAGTCCTTTTCCCAGTGGGGTTTTTGTTGTTGCCATAAATGGGTCAATGTTTAATTTAATTTCGGAGTGTTAGTGCTCAGGCTCTGTGTCAAGTAACCCACATTCATTTTGTTTGCGTGGGCCAAACACGGAGGATGCACAGTTACTGGGAAGTGCTTTCTAGTGAGAGAACGCTGTGAAAGTTAACTGGAAGAGATTTGTGCTACTCATTTTCTGTGGCAATGCTTGCAGTCATCTCCAGTGTCTTCATAGAGACATGTAACTTCTGTAACCACTTCTCTGAGCTTTTGCACCTTCCTGACTGTGTCTCCTGATACCACTTCCTTCAAAATCTGAGCAGTCTGATCTGATTTTTCACTTTGATTTTGTACCCATACCACTGGGGGAAAAATAATAATAATAATAAAAAAATCACAGTGCTCCAATGCAAAATTCTGCAGCTGTATTTGAGTTTCTGGAGGATCAGAAAGCTTAGTCCAAGTCTGGGACTTATCTGACTTCTTAAGTTCATTAGCCTCCAAGATGGCACGTGCTGCTCGGTGCACGTGCTTGTTCTTTGGCTTTCTGCCCCTAGTTCAGGTAGGGGCCCTGAAAACCTGTCCCCTCTTCCCAGGAGCAATGGGATGCTGCCGTTCCCTGGTGTGTTGCAATCACTCTGTGCAATCCAGTAGGTGGAAGAAGCTGAATTTCATCTCTGGGACCGTATCCCAGTTTTGGTTTTTTTTGTTCATTTTATCACTTTTCAGGATTTACTGGATAACATAATGATGTCCTGTGAAAAGTACAGCTACAGCAACTTCTAACTATAGCTGTTCGAAAATGCCAGCATTGAATGTATCATCTGCTATAATTAAAGAGTACTCAAACAAGTCCTTGAAAGGTGGAACTGGAATGTAAAGCTTTGATATTTTTCTTTGTTTGATCTGTACTAAGTATTAAAACTGGTGAGTCACTTGATGGTCTTATGGTAGGATAATAGATTAGACTGAAAATTGTGAGGTACTTACTCAGAGCATCAGCACATTTATTGGATTACACCTTAGCTGACCTTCCCAAATTTATCAGGATAATGGCTGCAGATAGGAAAATAGAGTTACAACTTGTTTTCAGAGAAGAGATTTCCAGTTGTGCTTATGCAGTTAAAGCATTATAATAATTTTATTGATATACCTTGCCCTTGGGGATACTCCTGTGCTGGAGTAAGAGAAATTCTGTTGTTAGGCTTCATTTTTATGTTATCTTCATGATAGTTTTAAAGCAACATAAAATAAACTGTAACGTAGTCCCCTCTTACTGGAGTAGGATTGATAGTGGGATAATGACAAGCAGTTTATTTAACATGCCCTACCCATTGGCATAAATTCACACAGAGGGAAGCTCTTTCCATCCTTGGTACAAGTTCAGGGTTGCAATGAGACACACTGTACCAGGTGGTGCCTCTGAAGCAGAGGGCTTTGTGCCTTTTGGTCTAGGTTTGGAAAGTCCATAAATAATTCTCAAAATGGGTGGACCAATGTCAACCCCAGAAAGCTCCCTTTGGCCAGCAGACCTGCTGTTGAAGACCATGGATGAATATGAGTCTCTGCACCATCCCAGCATTGCTTATCTGGGCATTGCTCTGGTTACATATTTTTGTTTGCCAAGCAGGTGACAGGGACGTTGTCATGAGATAAAAATGGCTACCATTAACAAAGAGCAGGAAGAGAGTTTTGACACCTGCAGTCAGCATCACTGTCCTCGTACCCAGTGGTACACTGCCTAATTCAAGGCAGCTGACCTGGAAAATGAAGGTAGAGGAATCACCTAGGTCCTGCTGGCTGCCTCCAATGTCTTGGGCAGAGGTGGTAGGATGCTGCTGCCTGCAGAGCTGTGTTTCCCTCTTCTCTGAAGTGATGAGTTTGAAAAGCATTTTCTCAACATAGATCCTTTAGGGAGCAGAGAAGACCTTTTCTACCTATCACGGCAGGTTTGATGGGAGGAGATGCTTTGGTGCATCTGGTACCCCAGTGTGTGTCAAGACCAACACTGCGGAACCTCAAAGTGAAATATTCTCTCAATCTTCATTTCTGGTTAGTTCTTGTCTCTGTTGTTGAGAGAGTCCCCTGTGGCAGAGGTTTTCTAGAGGTTTACTTCATATTGGCCATCAGCAGTGCATAAGTGAGAGGCAGCTTTAATCACCATTACCTCAGCCCTGGGCCAACCCCATGGCTTGCAAGTGAAAGTCTCTGAGTCACAGAAGCAGTCAGCAGTGATTAAAATGCTAGGGTGTTTTTTTTCCTTTCAAAATTGCTCTCATCAGAAAGAACAGCAAATGGCAAGGCTAAATCATCGTTTTTGGCTGCAAGACAGCAGCGTCTAAGGATGCTTTCTGTCATGTGAGGTGGTGCAGGAGAGACCATATTTCAAGAATTCAGCTGAAGCTGAAGTTTTAGGAAGGACCACACATCATCTGAACTTAGGAAGTTTCTGTGTTACCTTCGCCAACATGGCCTGTTCGAGCCTTGTGGGGCAGTGAATTGAAATGGAAAAGGCAACCAACATGATCTCAGCACTACCAGGACTGCAGTGGCATGAGGTAGAATTAGCCAGGTTGGAAAAGACCTTTGAGATCGAGTCCAACCTATCATCCAACACTATCTAATCAACTAAACCATGGCACCAAGTGCCCCATCCAGTCTCTTCTTAAAATACCTCCAGTGGTGGTGACTCCACCACCTCCCTGGGCAGCACATTCCAATGGCCAATCACTCTTTCTGTGAAGAACTTCTTCCTAACATCCAGCCTAAACCTCTCCTGGCGCAGCTTGAGACTGTGTCCTCTTGTTCTTTTGCTGGTTGCCTGTGAGAAGAGACCAGCCCCCACCTGGCTACCACCTCCCTTCAGGTAGTTGTAGACGGCAATAAGGTCTCCCTGAGCCTCCTCTCCAGGCTAATGTTGCTAGATGAGCTTTTCTTAGGTATTATTTACAGAACCGCAGATGCATTATGAAAGAAATCCGATTAAGATTTTCCTCCTGTTTGGTAAAATTTGGAAATGCTAGCATGATGAGTAAAGTGCAGAGCTGCTCTTGTGTAGCTGCAGTGTGCTTTGTGTTCACGTGTCACACTTTCTAAAGTGGTGCAACCCACTGGAAAGTTCAGAGGCAGAGAACTCGCTATGCCTTTAATGAGTAAAATAAGGCTGTACAGACAAGGAATTTAGGTGCAGAACTTCCATGGACAGGAGCAAGAGCAAGCCATATGTTGGCTGAACCCCAGCTAGGGGGCCTGGTGAATGCTGCGCTCATCTGGCTTCTCTGTTAGAGGATTTTTTCCCCTCGATCAAACCAGGACATGCTTAAACCCTTCCTTAAGAGACCAGTGCAGCAAGGCTGTAAGCAAAAGGCATGCCAAATTTCAACCCATAAAATAAATGTTTGCCTTTTTTTAAAAACAAGAAAACTTTGTGACTCTGGAGAGAAGGCTTCCAGCAGAGGCTGTGAAAATGAAATACTGGAAATAACAGCGTATGAAAGCTTGGGATTTTTTTGCCCCTGCTGTGAATTATGTATTGAATGCTGATTGCTTTGTCCAGAGTTGGACACCTACCTTCTGAAGTGCTTGAGTTTTGTCTTGAATTTCCAACAGATTGTCTCTTTTGCAAAGCAGAACTTTGTGGGAGGTGTACCAGGCGGTAAAATGTACCTGGGGCAAAGGTAATTAGCCTTGTTAAAAAAAGAAAATACTGGGTGGCCAAAATTCATGGAGTGTTTAAATAGCAAACAGAGTTGGATGGTCAAGATCAAATCTACTTGTGTACAGCTCTCAGAGGCAGCTCAATCCAGAGGGAGCTGCGCTGGCACATTGGAGACTTGCTTCATTCCCAGCTACCACCACTGTGCTAAATGACCTTGAACATAGCATTTCTACTCCACTTCCTCTCAAAATCTCTTCTGTCCTTGTAGCTTGGCAACCTCTTCAGTGTGATTTGCCTCTTACTACTGGTTGTACAAATAATGAAAAAGAGCCTTTTTTATTTTTCCATCTAACAGATGGGGAAAATGAAGGCAGAGTTAGACAAGCTATCTAAGCATTCATTCCCTCTGTATCACTTGCCCCCACTACTAGACATCTGCCACTATCCAACACTGTCAGCCTAAAGGAGTAATATTTTGAAGGAAGAGAAGCTCATTCTCAATGTGAGTTGCAGAACAATAAAAAAAGTAGAGAAAATTAAATTAAAAAAAAAAAAAAAAAAAAGGCAGTGATACATTCTCATTAAGTTCCAAACATACTGGGAAATAATGTCTTATAATGAGTGGAACTTAAAAGGGATTTAAATGTTTGATGGCATTGGTTGTTATCCCATCACTTCTTTTGACAACCACTTGGGGATAACAAAGGCAGGGAACAGGCAATGGACGTATTTCTTGTAGAGTGAAGGGACAGGATTGAAGAGTTTCAGCTGTAGGATGGCAAACCACAAAACAAGACAAAATGTGGAGCACTGAAGGCTCCTGGAGCAGTCTTCTGTGTGCATTTCTAATTTTAGTGCCTCACTTACAGCTGCAGCAGGAATGGACTGCTAAGGGTTCTGGTGGTTTATCTTTGTTTACGCAGAGCTGTATCTCCAACTATGAACAAAGCCTCCTGCTCAGCAAGGAGCAGCACATTCCCCCAGCATCGAGAAAGAGCCTTAGGATTGCCCTTGGTTTGGGCTGTGAGATTAACATATGGGCTCTGTGAAGAGCAGACCACTGAATCTGTGACCGAAACAGTCCGTGCAAATTTGCTAGTCCAGGCTCAGAGTCTGGTGTCCTCGTTTCTGTTTATTGCCTGAGCCTGGCTTCTTAGGTTGGGAGGCACCAAAAGCACTTTGCAAGTGCAGTGTGTGGGGCGTTTGCTAACATACCAGTTGTTGTCAGAAACTCTTTTAGGGAAGAACAATTTAGGGGTACAAACAGATTAAGATTAAATTGGTTAGTTAAAAATTAATTCCCCATTCTGGGTTGGGGAGGGGGATTGGGAGGTGGACATTAATAGCCAGGCAGTGCTTTTGCAGTGGCAAGGAGTCCTCTGTATTTGTTCACTTGAGGTCTGTGCATTTTGGTTTTAGGGGGCTTTTTGAACTCTGTAGGACAGAAAGGGTCATCAGGGATAAGCCTACCTGCTGAAACTGGGAAGCATTTTAGTAGGGCCATCCAGCTACTCTAGAGCTACAAGTGCTGTGCAATACTTATCATGAAGGCTGTGAGCTGTTGTCATTTCCCCTCTGACTCAGATGGCTTGTTTGGACGCAGAGAGATAAGAGCGTCCCACAGAGGTGTGTCCAAGCTGGTGCTGAGGTGGTGGGCTCTGACACTTGTAGCAGCGCCAGAGGGGCTCTTGCAGGCTCACTACAAGGCTGCTGGCAAGGGTTGTTCTCAGCAGGCTGCAACATTTTTGCCATAGCTGTGGGCATCAGAAATTGCACGGGCTGTTTAAAAGCCGGGGTCACCTCAGAGAGCTGCGGTCCCACTTCTGGCTGCAGCGTGCTGGCTTTGTGCTCTTTGGAAAATCCGTGTGGATTACTTAAAGTAGAAAAGGAAGCATCCCATCTGTAGCAATTTCAGTGGGTTTCTCCCAGCACTTGAAAATCAAAGCCTCTACATCCAGGAAACTCTCCTCCTGCAGTTCCTCTCTGCAAAGGCAGAGTGACATTCCCACCCCGTGTGGGTGGTATTTGAGAAAGTCCCAAGGTTGAAGCTTTCTAGGAGCGCCGCTGCGGGTGTGCTGGCTGTGAGCAGCGCACGTCTGTCGTGCCGTCCCTCACGCCTGCAGGCAGAGGAGCGAGTGCAGGGCAGGGATGTTCAGCCACCTACGTGCGAGTTGAGAGGTGTAGGCGACAGATGAGTTCATGTATGTTTGGATTTGGCCCTTCTCTACAAGAAGGGAAACCTTCCTGCGCTCATCAGCTCCAGCCAGCGTGTGCGGCAAACTGACGCCGCTCTGATTAGCAGATGCTGGAATTGGTTGCATCTGCTGGTATGTATTAAACCTTAATCCTTCTGATAAGAGCATGTCCGTGAAGATTTTTAAAGAAAGTTTTCTGAGATCCCAGATTATCAGCTTGTCACAGATGAGCAGGATAAGCGTGACCTTTGCAGGGTATTATTTCTTCCTCTTGTACTGTCATCAGAGTGAAAATAAAGCAGCATCGCTCCCGCTGTTTCTTTTTCTGACGTGGAATAAAGTTCACAGAAATCTCAGCAAGGTTTACTTTTCCTCTTCCCCTCATTTTGTGTGTTCTGCCTACGTGCTTGGCTAAAGCTTTGGATGATGACTGGGATTGGATACATTGGACTTTAAAATCTGTGCAGGCATCTCAAATGTGTGTGTAGATAAAGATAAACATTTACTTTGGGAACAGTGATAAAAACCAAATAGTACCTCATAATTTGGTCCATTTTTTTCTTTCAACGTTTGTGATTATTCTGTTGTGAGTGGTTGAGAGCAGGGCTCTTGCTCTCTAATGCTGTTCAAGGCCTTCTAGCTATTGTTACATTTTGTTTTCTGTCTTTTTTCCCCCCACAATGGGACCGAGCTGCAACATGCCATCATCTCAGGAAGCCTGTCATCATTTCCCCATCCTCGTATTTTGGCACTCACCGCAATTTGGCACTCATCTCAAAGGGATCTGCCGCGCTTCCCTAGCTGTCCATGTGCCTACCCAGCAAAGAGCAGCCTCCTCTGGGGCAGAGACCTGTGTTTCATTGGAATGCAGACTCTGCTTGCATCCTTGCATGGGTCAATGCATCTGAGCGCCTCAGTGGCATTAGATTTGCCACCATGACAGCAGCCCTCTGAAATACGGAAGCATGCTTCCTATTTCATGGGCGAGTGAGGAACCAAGGCACTGGGAGATTAGATGTCTTGGTTTGTGCATGGATCACCAGAGCTGCTGAGGCCAGACCAAAAAACTTCTTGATGCAATGTCTTGACAGTAAACCCTGAAGGATTCAAAAAGCATAGGCCCAGAAAGTTGTGGTCTCCTGGACCTGCATCATCACTTTCTGATCTACCCAGCACTGAGTGAAGTGAGAAGTTATTTTCCACACCTGCCTACAGCTGAAAGTTGAACTCGGTCCTCTGGCACAAGGTGGTGATTTCCCCATGAGTGCCGCAGCCAACTTCACAATGCCCACCAAGGAAACAGCTGATGCATTTTGAAATGAAAGTGTAGCTGATTAATTCCTTCTACCCAGGAGCCACCAGTGTCTGGCAGTTGCCTGCTTCCCACATATGATTTGAATCCTGTGACCACTTTTATAGAGAGTTTAAGAAAGGCATATATGCATGCAAAACTCCACGGCTGGAAAGGAGTGACCCAGACCTATGCCTCTTGAGGAGCTGCATCATGGTGCTGGCAGCCTTCACTGTGGCCCATAGGCTGGTCTATTTGTACATGTGCACAGCAAGCTCTGAGCCTCCTGTGTATCTTGCAGGCAACCTGAACTTTTGCTCTTCCAGACTACACTGTAACTCTGACCTGAAGCATAGACTTTTTGGCTGACATACTGAGGTAAATGCCAAGGCTAGTACTAGGGGAGAAGGGAAGCAGGAGGAACGGTCAGGAGAGGTAATGGACAAGAACAGGAAGGGTCAGAGTCTGCTCAAGATGCAAGACCCAAGTTCATAGGAAATTAGGCTTCCTTTGCTCTGTTCTTTATGTTTTCTGTTTCTTTTGTTGACTATTTCTCTTCTGCACACATTAGGAACCAGCTGTGTTTCCCTCTCTATTAGGGAAAGGAAATAGTTCAGAGCCAAGGGAACAGCACAGCAACTTGGAGGAACACCTGCATGGCAATGTGTCACTTGGGACTTTGCTCCCACTGTGGCCTGTGCTGGATGTCTTCCTCAGGTCATTTCCACAGAAGTGAGAACAATGACTGTGGTTTGTGCATTGCACTCACAGCAAGGAGAGCATTGCCTTGACAAGCCTTAAAATTCTCTCGAACCTGTTCTGAGACCATTGAAAGGCAGGCACAGGTCTTGCTGATGGGAGTTACTGTTGAGTTGAGCTCTTTTAAAAAGGAGGGGAACTAGTTTCTACAGTTGGAGGTCCCAACTACATTTGAAAGGCAAAGGCTAAAACATGCTAGGAAGCCCTAACATTTAAAGTATGTCCTTCACAAGTTTGTCATGGCTGCTGCTAACTGCTGCTTGTTTGTGTGTGGGCACTTGCAGCTTTTCTTTAGTTTGTAGTATCCTGAGAAAGGAGAAGTCTGATTCTTTTCTGCAAATGGAGAGCTGAGCCCCAGAGAGACCGTGCAGCTTGCTGTAAAGCCTGGCCTTTGGATACACATTGGTGACATTCTGGGATAGTTGTTGGCGTTGGCTGGTCTGTCCTGTTTTCACAAGGGTTTGCCCTAATGGGAAGAGAGGACCCCTCCCTGAAGTCCATACTGGATGGCTTGAAGGCGCAGCAGATTTGTTTCCAGCCTTGTTTCAGGTAGGGCTGCCTGGAAGAAAATAGAGCGCTACTGAAAAGTGGAAGCTGGCCATGCAGTTTCTACATTAGAGCCTGCTGCCCCCATGTATGATACATTTGTAGCCTGAACATAGCTCAGGAATGTTGCAAGATGTTCCTAGTTCAAAGCCGTTAACCATTATAGTAGGAGGCAGATTCGTCAGTGGACGGTTTCAGGGGCTGTGTCTATATTTTCTTTCATTGATTGCCTTTTGCTTTCCTGTCTGGAGCCTTTTGAGAGGTGACTGTGGTGCTGAGATGCAGTGTCTCTTTCTGTATATTAAAGCTGCTTAGGCTGACAAAAAAGAAAACCCAACCCACACCCAGCCTGTATCTGAAAGCTATGAATTGATAGATCCTTGCTATAGCTCTTCAAGTAACTGTAAATTACTCCAGGCTGTTACAGTTTCATTGTAGGGAAGTTCCTTCCTTGGCTCAGTCTTCTTTGCATCACAGTAGAAAGCAATTAGGTGACGTATATATAGTGGCTTGGAAGCACTTAAAATTTTTTCAGCCTTGTGTTGTCAGCTTTTGCTCAATAGCAGGCTTGTGGACTGTGTCACTGTGCCTGTGTTAGCATATATTATCACCATATGGTGTTTCAATAGTGAATAGGAAACTTCTATCAGTATGTAAAAGAGGATATAATGGAAAAGATATTACATCAAGATAAACATAGCACGCTGTTTCACAGCTGAAAGTGAGCACTCTAGCTGCTGGTTCTATGGGAAATCAATAGTGCCTTGGGCCAATGAGTATTGCTGTCTTCTTCCACAGATTTGAAAACAAAAGCAAAAAAAAAATTGACCTGCATAGAAAAAAATGAGATTTTGGTGCAGTTGTTACGAGTATTTCTGCCAGTGATTGCAGTCCAAGACTGATTCCTCCCTTCTCAAGCAGCATATTCAAAGTCTTACAAGGAATTCTTCCCTTTGAAAGCAGTAGTTTAACGTACGTAAGTACGACGAGAGCACCAGCAGGTTTCTATGGCCTTATGCATGGAGACAGACAGGGTCATCATGATCATCTCACTCAGTTGTTAGCATTACCCAGGGTGGAGACTTTGCTATTTTGTCATAAGTAGCAGTGTTATTTATCTTTGGGCTGATGGGAATCTGGGTATGTCACCTACTCTGGAGTGATTTGTCGATGAGAAGCCATTGCTGTCCCAGGAAGCTCAGAGCCATGAAGAACTGCTGTCTTGCATACCAGCCATCCCTCCAGTCATCCTGGGGGCTCAGGCAATTTTGATTCCCTTTTCCAAAAGTGATGATCCACGGGGAATTCAATACAGATGGGAGACAGTTTTGTTTCCATCTGACAGAAAGCTGGGATGCACATGCAGTTTCAAGCTGTGATTATCAAGAGGGAAGAGAAGGTGTCGGAGCTGATTGCTGTGCTGGTTTGCAGAGAGGCCAGCTGTGCGTTGCGTGAGATATCTGTGCAGCTAAGACCATTTTGCAGACTTAAAAAGTGATGGATAAGCCACTGTTGTTCAGCTGGGATTTTTTTGAGCACTGTATAGTTCAGCAGGGAGATAGCACAGAAATTGTATTGAGTACTATTTAATCTTTTTCTAGAAACATTTTGACTGGAGTCCACTTCAGTGACTAATGTCCAAAGTGCAAGACAGGGGGATCTGGCTGTGGAATGGGGTGGCCATGAAGGTCATGGTACTTTATGAGGCCCCAGTGACAGAATGCTGCTACTGTGCTCAAGACAGCACTCTTCACTTTGCACAAAAAGCCATAGAGATGCTGTGCCCGTGATGCTGTGCACATCAAGGGCTTCTTTAGGGTAAAAGCAGATCACTGCTAGATGTTTTGGAGCTATGTGGAAGAGCCAGCACCCTGAGCCAGCAGGGCTCTGTAACTCTGGAAATCGCCAGGCTTTTCAGCTTTTTGGCAAGACTTGCCTTTGACAAGACTTGGCTTTGATGCTGCTGAGTAACTGGTCATTTCTAACTAATGGCAATAAAACTCTAGGGAACACCTGCTGTTTCTCTATTGAACATACGTATGCATGCTCATGTAAAATCACAAAAGCACGCAGGTCTTAAGAAAACAATTTATATTTGGCATCTTTCCTACAAATTGTATTTTAGAACACCCTCCTGTAAATACAATCACTTCAGGATGGAGGTTGTTAATGAAGAGAAAGAGATGGGGTAAGATACAAAGGAGGAGGAGGAAAGAGATGGGGTAAGATACAAAGGAGGAGGAGGAAAGAGAGTGGGTTTTTTTGTTTTGGTTGATGGCCTTTTTAAAGGCAACCCCCCACCCCCCAAAAGAGAAAAAAGGTGCCAGATTTGATTGTTTGCTGAGTGCATTCAGTGATTTCTTAGGAGGACATATGGACAGTCTCAGGAGACAGCATGATAGGAACTGCATGGAGCCAAAACTGAAATGATGGGCTGATCACTTAGAAACATAAATGGAGGGAACATCTGAGGAGCTCTGACTCTTTTGCTTATGAGCCAGTGCTGGATTATCCCCTATAATCAGTGCTTTCCCCAGCCCAGTTTCAAATAAATTAAATTTAAATATCTTGCTGCTTTCTTTGGATGATTACTCCAGACTGAAACATATACAGCTGCTAAGAGCTATTTGACTTCAGCACTTCCTTGCTTAATTTAATCTCATTCCCAATGACACTTCCTATATGTGTCCGTGTATGTGTGCTCCTGCTGTGTGGATCATACCCATTTCTATACATACAGAGTACAGGGATGCTGAAATTCCTCAATACAAAGCTGTAATAAAGGGACTGACAGACTGGGTCTGTAATGTGCCTGACCTGACAATTAAGCAAACTTATTACCATGTCAGCCTGCCAGATGGATGATACACGTTACTCATGATGCAATGTGTATTGCTTCTGAATGTACTGGGAGTGCAGATTCCTATTTTATGTTTGCTGAGCTGAGAAAGGGAGAGGGAAGAGACAGTTTTATTTGATCTAAACCCACTCGTTTCAAGTGTGTTTAATGATAGCAATATGTGACAGATAAAATCCTAGGCCCTTGTCCATGTTTAGTTTAATTTCAAGCAATGGGGAAAGATGGAAAAGATAAAATTATGGGCTAAAAATGTCCATTGTTGTAAAAGAGCAGCTTGAGCCCTGAATGAGCTTTCCTTGTTGCCCTCCTCAGGACTCTCATATATGTCTCACAGAGCTTTGCTGGGTAGGAATTTGGAGGTCTGGCCCTGAGAAAGGTCAGGTTGGACTGCTGCTTTTCTAACTGTTTGCTCTAAGCTTACTAAAGATAGTAAGTCGGTACTGAACGAGAGGGTCGGAAAGAAATAGTCTGAATCCTCTATCACTAACCTGGACTTTCTTTTATCATAGTCCCTCCCTGAACCTGAGAGGGAAATTCATAGCACTACTGCTCCAGAATATTTCCTTTTATCTGAGAATTTGCTGTTCACAGAGATTGTCTTGGTAAAAATTATGCCTTCCATAATACTCAGGGATTTTTCCCACCGGATCCTCCAATTTGTTTATGAATTCATGTAAATCTCTGAGATTTGAAGCATCCCATGGCAAAGAAGGCCCATGGAAATAGGTCAGACCCATCTTCTTTATGCTCTCCATTTGCTTCCTAATAGGGTAGTTTCACATTGCTTCTTTCTAGCACTGGAAGAGACAGAACAAGCATTCCTCTTCTTTCTACTAGAGTTTTAGCTGTCTCTTTTTAATTCTCAAGGCCTCTGTTGTACTTAGTTGTTTCAGAGGAATATGAAAATTATATGTGATATCCATTTATTTCTGATCAGGTTTTGCTGTCTAACTGCAGACTTGTGAGTATGAATGTAGGAAAAAATGGAAATGGCTTTTGGATCGTGTCCAGAGAAGGGCAACGAGGCTGGTGAGAGGCCTCGAGCACAGGCCCTATGGGGAGAGGCTGAGATTGCTGGGGTTGTTTAGCCTGGAGAAGAGGAGGCTCAGGGGAGACCTTCTTGCTCTCTACAACTACCTGAAGGGTGGTTGTAGCCAGGAGGGGGTTGGTCTCTTCTCCCAGGCAACCAGCACCAGAACAAGAGGACACAGTCCCAAGCTGCACCAGGGGAGGTTTAGGCTGGGTGTTAGGAAGAAGTTCTTCATAGAAAGAGTGATTGGCCATTGGAATGTGCTGCCCAGGGAGGTGGTGGAGTCACCATCCCTGGAGATGTTCAAGAGGGCATTGGATGTGGCACTTTGTGCCATGGTTTAGTCATGAGGTTTGTAGTGACAGGTTGGACTTGATGATCTTTGAGGTCTTTTCCAACCTTGGTGATTCTGTGATTCTGTGATCTCTGTTATTCCCTTCATGATTTGCTGTTGACTTATTCCAAAGCAGTCGATTAACTGTGAGTTTTGTTTGTTAGAGATGAAGCTGGTGATTTGACTATGGGACTTTCTTTTCAGAGTAAGTCACCCTAGGATTAAACATTTTGTTAGATTTTGACCTCCTTGCCAAAGTTATTGCACGATCATTTCCAAAGACAGTATCCGTGGGCACTTTGATGCTTACAAATAAAAAGTGATAGGAGAAATACAAGATGAGTGATTTAGGAGAGTGTTTCTGGTGCAGCCATGGTACTTTGGAACAGGATGGGATCTGTTGTTTTCCCTTTCCTCACAGATCTCTGGTATTATACTCAGAAAGATTTTGAACTCTTCTAGCATTAACTTTCTCTTCAGTAAAACAGAGAAGGTAATCACATATCCTACCTGGCTGTCTGACTTCAGAAAGGATTTTCAGATCTTCAGCTGAAGGTTCTTCTGCAAGCACAAAATATTGTAGTTTTGTCAGCTTATGCAAAAAAATGGTTTCTCCCAGTGAAAAATCAGTATCTCTAATACTTTGACTTTCTATAAGGGAATTCAGCATCAGACTCTTCCAAACGTTTTTGGTAATGTTTTGCGTTATAGATTGTCCGCTGTTAATTTGATTCCAAGTTCTGTGTAGAGGAGAAAATGTTGAGTGTACTCCAGTGTTTTATACTGCAATTCGATCAGCGTGTTGGTAGTCTGGTGATCTCAACTTTCAGACACAGCTAAGAGTTCAATACATAAGAAATGAGTAAGATATGCACAAGACCATGTGTGCTAAATTAAAGCTAGATTAAAGCGTGAGGCCTTTTGGGCTGAAACTGCTAGCACTTCCGCAGCTCTTTTTTCTGTCTTCTAAAACTCCTCTGCACAACCAGTATGAATCTAATACACTCTGCATTATTTTACTGCTTTAATGTGGGGACCTGTAGAGACAGTGAAAGCTCTGTATAGAAAGTATTGTAAAGTGAGGGAGGGAGCCCAACAAAGCTAATTATACAGACACTCCCACTCTATTACCCTTTAGAGAAACTGAGCCTAACATTCTGCTCTTAAGCTTGTTAAACTATTCTTTTTGGGTACAAGGATCTTATTGAGGGAATGAAATATCCACACAGCATAATCAGAATGGGAATTGGAGCAGATCATTATATTTACTGATTTGATTAGCTATAAAATAGCTACTGAAGTCTTCATTTCAAATCTGCTTAGCAATTGTTCAGTATGGCAAACTGGGTGTTTTAATTAGAAAAGAAAGTGTGGGGTTGGGTTTTTCTTTTATAAGTAATAAATATATAAACACATGCACATTGTGATCCTGTTTATGTAAATAACCTCTACCCTGTGGGTGTTCTTGCCTCCTCTTTGTTCAGGACCTGTCTGCTTCGAGCTGCAAAGAAAGGGGAATTAAATGAAAGGTTCCACACATATCTTGAACGTGTCTAGAGAAGGGCAACGAGGCTGGTGAGAGGCCTCGAGCACAAGCCCTATGAGGAGAGGATGAGGGAGCTGGGGTTGCTTAGCCTGGAGAAGAGGAGGCTCAGGGGAGACCTTATTGCTGTCTACAACTACCTGAAGGGATGTTGTAGCCAGGAGGGGCTTGGTCTCTTCTCCCAGGCAACCAGCATCATAACAAGAGGACACAGTCCCAAGCTGCACCAGGGGAAGTTTAGGCTGGAGGTGAGGAGGAAGTTCTTCACAAAGAGAGTTGTTAGCTGTTGGAATTTGCTGCCCAGGAAAGTGGTGGAGTCACCATCCCTGGAGGTGTTCAAGAGGGGATTGGACGTGGCACTTGGTGCCATGGTTCAGTAGTCATGAGGTGTTGGGTGACAGGTTGCACTTGATGATCTTTGAGTCTTTTCCAACCTTATTGATTCTATGGTTCTATGAGTCTGTTGTTGAAAGTGCAATATCCGGAACTTAAAATTCAACAAAAAAAAGATTCAGGTTAGCCATTAGGGTAAAACTGCTATAGGAGGGATAGCAACCCCAGAAAAAGAGGGCATGAAGAAATGGTAGGACCTCAGTTACTGGAGAGGCTTTAGGTCAGGTTGTGCAAACATTTGCCAGGAAGAGCTTAGGCAGGGTCAGTCCTACCTTAAGGGAAAGGACTAAACTGAACAACCCCCTGAGGTCCCTTTCAATCTGTAAGATACGCTTAAAAAAAGTGAGGCCATGCTATATCATCACAGGGGTTGCCTGTGAGCAACCAGCTCCCATTCCCTGAGGGAGCTGAAGTCTCAGGTGTGCTCAGACAGGGACAGTATCTTGTCTCTTCTGCTATGTCTGAGACACACAAGTCCCTGACTGCCTTGCAGTCATTGACTGTCTTTGTGCACAGAGAACAGCTGAGGATACCCAGCTTTCTCTCTAAGAATAATTCAGTGCCCTGCCACTGATCTGTCCATAAAGGCTTGGAAGTGAGCCATGGCCGAGGTTACATTTTCTGGCTTCCTTTGCAGTCTGAGGGACTTGCAAATCAAATGTTCCAGAGGCAGCAAGCTCTGTAGCCACTGCTTTCTCTGGCTGAGATGGTCACCATCTTCATGTTTCTTAAATACATCATATGCCTTTAGGAAGCTCAAAACCTGCAAAAAAATTTTCCAGCTTTTTATTTATCTATTTGGTTTTAAGACAACCCGAAGCAGTAAAATAAGCTTGGTTACAGGGAGATCTGTTTGTTAAAGGCATTAGACTATGTGAGTAGAGATGACTGTTGGCAAGTATGTGCTGTGCTGCTGTACCTTCGTGGGTCACTGAAAAAGTCATATTAATAATGATAATAACAAAATCATTCTTGTGATGTTGCCTGTGGATTGCAAGACCTTTGGGCAGCAGGAGTGGGGACAGTAGCACTGTAGTATTACGGTTATGAGGGGTGAAATAAGTATTTGGTTTAGTGATTATTTATGGACAAATTCTCCATCTCATTGATTTGTCTGGCACCGAGAATTAGGACCCATTTGCAAATGGCCAGAAATCCTACTGTGTTGAGAAGTCATCTCCAGAGAGGCTCAGAGCTTTCCCTCCCAGATGTGCTGTGAGGACCTAGCGGGAACCACCTCAGAGGAAGGAGGCTGGCCTGTTCTGCATCTGCTGAGGAACATATTGATGCCTAGGGTTGTTACTCTGGCATCATTAAACATCACTAAGCTGTATAAGAGGGCATTGGGCAGCCAAAAGAAAAAAACAAACCAAAAAGATTCATTATTAGGCCCAGCATGCCATTAGGTATAACTTTATGGCCAAGAGAGCAGGCATCTGACTATAAAGAAGTTAGAAGTATACCATAAATTGTAAGGAACACCTAATTCTCTTTTTTTCATGTGGCTAGAACACCTGCAGTTGGATGGCACTATTCTGCATAGCCCTGCATCATTGTAAACACCTCAGGACTCACCTGGCTGGCAGGGGGAGCAAGGTCTGAGGGGAAAAATTGGGAAGCTGCATGGTTCAGCAGGGAAGATATTTAAGGACTTTCTCTGAAGTGCTGCAAACCCCTGGCTCCCATTGAAATTAATGGAACACTCAACACTGATGCCAGCTCTCCTTTTCTTCCATCAGTCATTGCTCAGATCCTTTCTGTGCCACAGGGATGAAGAGAGCCCTGGTTCAGTCTCACGAGCACAGTATCTGCAGAAAAGTGGCTGAGTGACCACACTGAGGGAGCATTTCTAATGTTACATCTACCCTTTTGACACATGCCTTTCCCAAGGGAGAGCTGCTTTGCACCCTGGGAAGCAGGGTTTGTGTGTAGAGCACGTCTGCGAATTGCTGTGGTTGGACTGGATCAAGCTGTCGCTGTGTCGCTTAAATGTTACAGTCTCTCAAGTTGTCACAATGACTTTTAAACTGAAGCAAAGGTGCTGGCTTCCTTTACACATCAACAGTCATGCCATTTCCAGAGCTGTGCATCCTGGCACTCTGATGTCTGCTTTTTTGTTTTGAGGATTTTTATTCCTCCCCCCCCCCCCCCCCGGCCCCAACCTCCTTTCCTGGGGTTATTTGTGCCTCACCTGCTATGAGGGCATGGTTAGATCAGGACACACAATTTCATGTTTTCAACCAGTCAGGTGTTTCCAGCCAAGACATAACTTTTCATAGTAATTTTGGGTCCTTTGCATACTGTTCTATCCCTTCCAGCAAAAAGTGTACTCCTGTAATCTAATCCAAAAGGGTTCCTAAAGGAACTATTTAACTATTTCTCTAGAAGTATGTAATAAATTTCCCAGGAGGACTGATGCTCTTCTGCGTGGTGGAGGAATGAGAAAGCATTTAGTGAGATTTCCCAAGGGATGAGTGTGAATGTGTCTATTCCATAGACAAATCTGCTATTATTGCTCATTGCAGGGACATGCAGCAGTGCACACAGCAGCTTTGGCTTTGCTTGTGTTCAGCTGCTTCAGAAAGGGAATCAGAGAATGTTAGGTGTTGAAAGGGACCTCACAAGATCATCTAGTCCACCCCCCCGCCAGAGCAGGACCACCTAGAGCAGGTCACACAGGAATGCATCCAGGTGAGCTTTGAATGTCTTCAGAGGAGACTCCACAATCTCTCTGGACAGCCTGTTGCAGTGTTCTGTCACCCTCACAGTGAAAAATTTATTTCCTTATGTTCATGTGGAACCTCCTGTGCCCCAGCTTGCTTGTTTTGGGTCCAAACTCCTGGGTGCCTCTGCTCAGTCAGAAAGTGCCAGGTTGGCTTGCTGAAATGGTCTCCCATGGGTGGAATGAGCTGCCCCCACATTGTCCCACCACCACACACAGAGCTTTTACCTGTGAAACAGAGGCAATGGCATAGCTATTTCTGTACATATCCAGTTGTAAATGCTGGGGACTCCCTGTGGATTTTTCCTAAGGTTGTGAGCTGCATTTTGGCATTTACAAAGCAAGAAGATTGATGCATGTGTTTATGTAACAGGCAAGGGAGAATTCATTGCAGTCCTGGTGAATCTGTCAGAAGTTACTGGTCTCGTGCTAATCCCTTGAGATCCTGCCTGGATTGGAGCCGTACCCACCAGGGCTGTGATGAACCTGAGGTTATGGCATATACTCCTGCTCCCAATCCAACTGTCCTGTTGGTGTTTGCAGGTGAGGCATTGATAGGGGAGGAAGTGACGACCTGCTGTGAGGGCAGGTGAAATACCTGAGCTACTCTGGTGCCTGAGCACTCAGATGCTGGTGTTTGAGCTCATAGTGGCTGAGAGTTTAGATAGGAGGAAAAGAAATTAAAATCTTGAAATATTTTTGATTGGAAATTTCCATTTGAAATGGGAAATTTGGTCTTTGGTGTCTGGGTTGGAAAATGTGTGGCGTTCAGCATTTACAGGAAGCTCAGCTGGGCAGAACTAGAGGAACTGAAGATTACCATCTTTTGACCATTGTAGGGCAGACATGCCACTGCCTTTTAGCCCACTGAGGCTAACGCTTTGCAAAGGGCATCCTCTCCCAGGCTCAGCTGGGAGTTGAGTAGGCTGCTGGTTTTGTGGAGCCATCTGAACACAGGAAATCCCAAAGCCCCATTTCAGCCCTCCTCACAAAGGACCAAGTCACCTCAGCCTCTGGGTTGGCGATGTTGCAGTTGAATTTCTCCTCAGCCTCTGTGCTGCCTGCTGTAAGGTCACCTCCAGTTTCAGATGAGCAGGAGATGATGTTGAATTGCCCCCCTCCTGGCAGAGCCAGGCAGTGACTAAACCCAGTGTTGTGATCAGCTTTTGGCCCAAGCATTCCATTGGTATAATTAATGCTGCACGGGGGTGAGCAATTACTTCTCTGAAGCCCTTGCAGGCTCTTTGGAGTCTGCCCGTGCAGCGTTTCTGTCTATGTGCTCCTCTCCCATTCAGGGTTGGTGGAATGACTAAGTAGTGCTGACGGCATTGGTTGTTGGCCTGTATTAATTATTTCCGCGGGTTCTATTTACTTGCGTGCTCCTGTGGGAATGCTGTGCATACAGATCGCAGCAGCACTTAATTTTATTGCAGTAAGCGGCTGAGGTTGGGCAAGGGGAGGGGGGAAGGGGAGAGAAAGGGTCGTGTATGCGTCAGCCCTGTCAGACTTCTCCTTCTGTTTCGTTTGTGCTGAGGTTTTTATTATCATTAAGCCGATTGTATCTGTGGCACAAAGGGCTGAGTTACCTCGGTAACCACACTAGCTGGGATGGTAATCCATTTATAGCATCACTGCTCAGGTCTGATTAAATTAGCATGCCGATGACGTAAATGCTTGGCTGGGTGATGCTGACAAGGCTGCTCCTAATAAGAACTCTCGCCCTTACATTTATTCTCATTTATTTCATGAGACCCCTGCAGGAAATGTACAGAAATAAGGCTACAGATGATTGACTCTTGTTTTCAGAACAACTTGTGCTGCTAGCAACAGACAGTGCTTTATCTGAATGCAGACGGCAGCCTGCACATTTTGCCTCGTTTCCTCCCGCTGCAGAATTCCCCACGCAGCCCTGCCGAGGCAGAGCCAGCCCTGCTCTCAGCCCTGCTTGCCATCTGCCACAGCAGCAGCGGGAGCAGCTCCTCTGTCTGATGGTTATTTCCAGACACCGCTACAGAAGAAATAAAAAGGGTAATAGTAAAAGAAAAGGAACACCCTGGTTCTTTACTCCCTCTTGTGAGTTTCCTGCAAACACAGACATCCTTTTACTCATTTGAAACGAGCCAGCTATTTATGTCTGAATTTTTCATTATTGAACAATAACATTCGGTCCTAGCGCTTAATACCATGTGGACCAAATGCTTTCAGCATCTTCTGTCCAGCCCCCCTTGAGGGAAAACACTGACAACTGCATGATCACATAGCTGTGCCTGTTTGATGAAGTGGTGAGAACAAGAGGACTGAGAGTTGCTGAAACTCCTGGCTTTCCTTCCCAGCCCTGCCTCTGATTTACTGGATGAGCACTCTTCGGGGCCAGCAGCTTCCTCACAGACTGTTTTGAGCTCCCAGGGCTTCAGTTTTTCATCTGTGAAAAGAGAGCTTAAAAGGATGCTTTTCCCAACCCCCCTTTTTTTGCAAGAGGTATGGGAGTGATTAAGTGCGTTAAGTTCCAACAGTATTTGGAGATCCTCAGGTGGAAACTTTGAGGTTCTGAACAATTTACCATTGTAATTGTCAGATTTGATTTATCCAGTCAGCATAGAAGGATTTAAAAGGAATTTTTAAACAAAAGCCATTTTGGGATGGAGGACTGAAAATGCAATAAATTTTAAGCAGCAATAAATAGTTTGGCATTTGCCCTGGAGTGTGAGCAGATGTGGCTGCACGGAAACCACTGGAGCTACACCTGCTTTGAGTCGGATTTGGACGTGAAAATCTGTTATTTGTGAAATAAAGAGCATGGTTTCGAGACACAAATTTGCAGGCCCAGTGCTGTCATTTTCTGGGCCTGCCAATTCTCATCTAGAGCTGTCAGGTCTGGTCTTTGGGAATGACAGGGAAAAGGGATGGTGTTTGGGTGCATGGGAGCCCTCTCTCCATGCCTCTCCCGGCTTTGGTCACTCTCTTTGGGAGTCACTAGGGGGACCCTGCCCGAAATCTCAAGGCATTGCTCTATAAAAACGAGGGACACCGATTTAGCTAGCAGCGATGCTTCGCCAGCTGACCTGAAACCTCTGGACACTGCAGTCATGGGGAACAGCCAGGATGAGGACACTCCTGTCCACTCCTTGGTCTGTGTGGTGGGCACGTGCTGCAGCCATGGCTCCGCCAGCACCATGCTGAGATGTTGCACGGGGCACCAGCCTCCTGCCAGAGCAGGTGCACATTATTAATGAAGGTATTTCAAAGGGTTTGATTCTACTTCTGGCCCAGTTCAAAACATCCCTCCATTGAGAAGTCCCACACCCATGACCGGGATGCCTTACCCCAGGGCTTCCCTCTGCATGTAAACTCTAATGGCTAATGCCATTAATTTACAATTTCCAGTGGAAAATAAATGAATAAATGTAAAAGCCAGCAGAAGCAGTGTCTGCAGGAGGGGTTGCAGTACTCCTTGGCTGGCCTCTGCCTCCTCCAGAGGTGACAGGCATGAGTAGCATTTTGCTACGTTATTTACTAGCTAATTTTCAGCTCCCGGTAGAGTGAGCTGCCTCCGAGGGATGTGAACTCCTGGTGACCCACTCAGCACATGAGGTGGTGGAAGCTCTTAGCAGAAATGGCCATCAGTCTGCAAGGGAGACTCTGGACTTGTACCAGGCCTGGGAAGCCACCTCTTTCCTCCTCAGGTCCATGGATCTCTGCTGAATAAGTGAATAATTAGTCCTTTCTTAATTAGCAGCCTTTATTTATTTAACCTGTCTGCTGGGGCTGCCAAATGTGTATGGAGAGGAGGTGGCTGTCTCTGTTCCAGCAATGTTTGCATCCTGACTGGCAGTGTTTTGGCATCAAGACCACGTCTGTTCATTTCAGGAGCGTCAGAAGAGCTTAGCTGAGGTGTGCACCCCTCATTTTCAGGTTGTTGGGGGTTTTTTAAGATTTGCCAAAAAACAAGAGTCATGTTTTGGTCTGAAAGGGTCTGTCATTGGCTTGGTTTGCTGGAGGACAAGCTGCTCTGGGTCTAGCAAGCCTAAGTCAGACAACAACCACAGTGCGAGAGGGGAAGTCCCACTGAAATTCCCCTCCTTTCCCCGCAGGTTTCTGTGATTTTTGGCATGAGACCGTTGCTTTAGTGCCTGGAAATTTTCATTATAGGTGAGCAAAATTTCGACTCATTTGTCTACCAAATTAGAGCAAGGCAGGGGATGAACAGTAATAAAATTCCTCCTAGTTGAAACGGACCCCCTCTTGCTCATTTGGAGAAAAAGAAAAGCCTCTTGTGTTTGCATATATTTTGATGTTGCTGCTTAAGCCTGGGCCCTCTTATCTCCGAAGTCTTTGGGATATTTGTGTTTAATTCAAGGGAGAGGGGGAATCCGTTGGCGGAATTTGATGTAGCACCGTGGGGATTTCTTTTTATTTGGGGAAGGGGAGTGAAGCAAGAGTTAGGGTGGGGTTTTTTTCTCCTTCAAACCATTTATATTGTTCTAAAGGAAAGTTTGCTGGTTATTATTTCTCAAGCTTTTATCTGGTGCTGAGTCATGGAAGTGAGAGCATGTGTAGGCGTCTTAGCATAAGAGAGAGTAACTCTGTCATTTTCATTTACAGACAGTTATGCTTTCCAGAAAACTTTTTTCTTTCCTTTTTTTTTGGTTTGCAAAAGTGATTAATCTGCTGCTGAAACAGTTAAAGGAGGTTTTCTGTTTAAGAATTTTTTGAGAGAGAGAGAGAGAGAGAGAAGAATCTGGTTCTACTTAAAGGAAAGAAGAAGGTAGAAACTGAAATGAAAAATACTAACAATAATAATAATAATAATACTGAAAGAACGGACAATAAAATGTTCCCTTTCCTAATGGTATTTTCCCTTTCCTAATTGTATTTTCCCTTTTTCTTTGTATGTATCAATCCATCTGTCTATCAGCCTATATATCCATCTGTCCCCCTTGGAAAAGTCATGTAGACTTTGATGGATGCAAAGCTAAATATAGTAAAATCGTGGCTGAGTTCAGCATCGTCAATTCCAGCTGTTAAAAATATCAGTGCATCTGTTTAAAATCATTTGTATTTTTCTTTACAAAAAACCCCAAACACTTAGTTTCTTCCATCAGGCTCTTCAGCTTTTATCACGTTTGAAGCTTTTTCTGCCATCTTGAAAAGTACTTTTTTTAACGAAGTCCTAAATCTTCAGCTAAAGCTTTCTTGGCAGTAGTGGGGTAAACGATTTCATTTCTTTTCCTTCTTCCTTTTTTCCTTTTTCCTTTTATCCTTTTCCATCATTTCCTTAAAAAGCCAAACAAACAAAACCAACCAAACACAACCCAAACCAAACAGACAGCAAAGCAACAACAAAAAAACCCAACCCTGCTTTTTGGTGTTTCCTCTGTTATTAAAAAAATAATAAAATAAATTAGTTAATTAGAGCTAAGACAAAACTTTTCCTCCTTAGGATACATTCTCAGTTGTGAAAACTGTAGTACTATTGGAAGGCTAAAGAGAGTTCACTGGTTTCAACCAAGTATATATAGACCATCAAAACCAATGGCCTGATCTTCTGTGATATTTTGTTTGTTGTACCTGGCCCTACAGAGAATCTGGGCACATGAAATATTTAGCTTGGAAATTTAGGAGTTGTTCTCACCAGCTAGGCACTGATGTTTTCAAATGGTCTTCCCTCAGAGCAGGGTGGGGGGTATAAAAAACTTGAGAGCTACTTTCAGCATAGTTTATCCCTTTATGGGGTTGCAGTGTAGCTGATACTATGTTTAGTTAGAAGCAAGCTGTGGTTGTCACAAGTAGCCTTGAACAGGGAGATTGAGTAGCTATGATCTCACCTCCCACTGAGGAAAACATGCAGAGCAGAAGGGATGTCCTCTCCATGTCTCACCTAGTTGAAGGCTGGAGCCCAAACCCTAATACCACATCTGCTTAGTTGCTTTTGTTAGAAGGCTTGATTTTGGATCTCCCTTGTTGCTGTGGTGAAAATGTCTGCTCACCATTTCCTACAGCTGCCCTTTGCCCCTCCCTAGCCATAGTAGCTTTGGCTATGGTCCTTTGCCCTTCAGCAGAAAATTATTAGGGCCATGCGAGAGGAATATTGATTTTTACATCACAGAGCCCATGAGGTGTTGGAAATCACATTTCTTGCTGCTAGTGTGGCTTATCTGTAGCTTTTAGGAAAAGATTAGTTTTGGGTAAATGGCCACTCCATTGAGAAAGCCACGTGCTGCTGCTGGCCTTCTGCATTAGAGGGGGAAAGGAATTAACCTGGCGTCACCTACGCTTTGAGACTTCTGTGGAGAGGCCGGTGACTCATGTAGCGGATTCAGTGAGTCCAGAAGGGCTAGGATGAGACCTCTGCAAGCTTATAGAATGTCATTGCTTTGTATTTTAACAATTGGGTCCCGCAGTGAATTCTTGTGGGTTGTTATGAAAAAGAGATTTATTGATGACTTGTGATGCCAGGACGCTTGCTCTGTGCATGTTTTTATTATTCTTAGGATACGAATACATCATGAACTGCACACACACACACACACAAATCACACATTGTTTACCTCGTGCTAAATTCAGACCCGGACCTGAATTCTCCCTGCTCCCCTCACGTTCAGGTCTGATGCTTAACTTGACTGGTGACAAGCAAGAACGAAAGCTGCAAAGCTCCAGTTTGGATCCAAAATTCCTTTCAGCTTTTTGGGCGTCCACTGCTGAGTTTTGGACAGCATCGAGCCCTTGTTAGAATGTTGTTGAAGCCAAGCTGCTCAGAAGGACTAAATTAATACTCTGTAGTCCCAAGGTTTTTAACATTTAGCACTCCTGCCCCAGGGCTAGAAAGTCACTGTTTCAAATTCTGAAGTTAAAAATGTCAAAATCGGTTAGACTATAAATCCCAGTAGCCATCAGTATGCATTTATACATCCACCACAAGGAAAGAAGTGAGGAGAGAGGGAGGACATGTCTGTTTGGTTTGAATTAGCACTCTTGTTTTTAATTCCTAGTGCAGAAGTGTTTGTGGACGGGTGCACAGGTCAGGGTGCAGAGCTGGCCTGAGAGATGAACTGGTTGATGCTGCTGCTGTTAATGTGCCGAGCTGGGTGCTTGCAGGTGCTGAGCTTTAGTCCAGTGCAGGCTATATTTAGTGTCAATTATAAATTTCATTTGCTTTTCTTCAGGTTGCAGCAGTGTGAAGAGGAGGCTCAGGGGTGACCTCATTGCTCTCTACAACTACCTGAAGGGTGGTTGTAGCCAGGAAGGGGTTGGCCTCTTCTCCCTAGCAACCAGCACCAGAACAAGGGGACACAGTCTCAAGCTGCACCAGGGGAAGTTTAGGCTCGAGGTGAGGAGAAAGTTCTTCACCGAGAGAGTGATTCGCCATTGGGATGTGCTGCCCGGGAGGTGGTGGAGTCACCGTCCCTGGAGGTATTCAAGAGGGGATTGGACGTGGCACTTGGTGCCATGGTCTAGTCATGGGGTCTGTGGTGACAGGTTGGACTCGATGATCTTCGAGGTCTCTTCCAACCTTAGCGATACTGTGATACTGTGATGACTTGCCAAGACCTCCTTATGGGATGAGTTTGAAGGAAAGCTAGGGGATTATTACCTGGAGGAGGTCAGATTCACGGGATAGAATTTGCACAGAAACCTCTGCTCTGTTCCCAGTGGGGAGAAAAACCCTCCATATTCTGAGGCAGTGGTAGACCAAATCCCCATCTGCAAAGGCCAGTATATTTGGAGTAAGCCTGCTGGAGTCAACAGACGTGCTTAAGCTGGCACCAGTGTACACTGAGATCAGAATCTGGCTTGATATAAAGAACTTTCAAAAAACATTACTTAGGCAGCAAGAGGTATTAATATTCTGGTTCTTAGCCATGGCTGTGATAACCTTAACCCCATCAGCATCCTTGGAGCAAATACCTTCGGTGTAAAAATAGTTTCAG
The DNA here is from genome assembly GCA_033816785.1 of Picus viridis. Classification (NCBI taxonomy): domain Eukaryota; kingdom Metazoa; phylum Chordata; class Aves; order Piciformes; family Picidae; genus Picus; species Picus viridis. The sequence continues at coordinate 28,622,623 of CM066589.1, forward strand.
CAAAGAAAATGATGTATCATAAGCGAATCAGGCTGATTAGGTCATTGCTGGTGAACTTCAGCAACTTTTTTCTTCTAGATTCCTAAAACTTCTGAGGTGATAGGAGTGTGGCACAGGAGAAAGCCTGGTATTAAACAGTATGTGGGATTAAGCTGCATTGAAAAAATCGCATTTTTGGACTGAGTGTATAACCTGTTCAGCATTATCAGTTGTTCAAAGTGTAGCTTTTGTGGTCCAGTGAAGAATGTAAGAGAAGATGGTGGTGGTTGTTGTTGCTGGGGGTAGGAGGCTAGGTGGTTTTTCGTATTAAAACTTACAAGGGTTATTTGTAGTTTTGTTTCCTCAAGGCATATTTAGGAAAACTGTAGTAATTTAAAATGCTGTTTGCAACAGACCCAAGCCTGGTGAGGCAGTGGATTTGATGTTGCTTTATATAGGCCTTTTAGAGTGATACTGTTATGATTCTGAGTTTTTATCAGTGTGTCTTTTGAGTAAACACTTTGTTAACCATACATTTAGTGTAATTATATGTTCTCTGTGAGGAGAGGAAAATAATGAGGAAACACTGATTGTTCTGGGTTAATACCTGAGTTCAAAAATATTCTAACTTTCTGTAGTGCTTTGTACTCAAGTATGTCTGTGGTACAGATGGCATCTTTTCTTGTGCTATGAAGTGACGCTCTCTTGCTTTTCTGACTTGTTACAGTGCTGCTTTGGTGTTTTGACTAGATGTGTTACAGTGGGCAGATTCTATGTACCTTGGAGTATGCATTTATGCACTTATAGAATAATATAAAAGCCACAGCAGGTGAAAGAAAATCCCATCAGAGAGATTTCTCCACATCATACTTGGAGCCTGTGATATTGTGGAAAGACTAAGGTATTTTGGGCAGTGGTGATAACCGAGGCAGATGGATAAATGAGGGAACGTTCCAGTCCACTTCCCAGAAGAAGCCATCTGGGAAAACAGTTAAATTTGACCTGTTGTTGGAGCTCATCAGCCTTTTGGAAAGGTGTACGTTGGGCCTAATAGGAAAACAACCCCTCTGACACATCTGCCTGTATTTTATGCTTTTATTTTTTTGTTTGTTTGGGCTGTTATTCCTGCAGTGAAGCTGTATAGTTTTTCTCTGCTGCTAACCACTCGAGTTACTAACTTGAATCGTTTTGTAGCCCACTAAAAATGTTGGCGGATGGCAGCGGGTTCTGGACCTCAAGTGAACCATAAGAAAGCAGATGTTGCATGAACATGGGATTGTTCACTGATGCTTCTGCTCTTCTGCACTACTCTTCGCACAGGCTTTAAACTGTGGGGAAGAGAAGAATAAAACCACATGGTTTTCACAGGAAATGGAGACAATACTAACACTGAAAATGTTTATGCCCTGTGGTAAGATAATTTTTAAAATCTGGTTTAATAGAGTTCTGGAATTCTGAAAGATAAATAGGTTATAAATGCAAGCAATGCAGCCAGCAAATGGAATCATAAACAAATAAGAAGTAACACGAAGTAAACCAAGTGGTGTCTGAGTGCATATGCATTTCATATTACTTCATGAGTGTATATGCACACTTTTTTTTTTTAAATGTTCTCTAGAATTAATAAAGGAAGAAAGCTTGCAGGCTCCATAAACACTTTTAAGATTCCTCTGCAATTTAGTAGGAAATGAGAAGCTTTTATAGAGTTTCTGGATTGTAACTTGTGTGTTCGTCACACAATAGACAATGATAACTTTTCCATGGAAGTTGTAGGAGCCTTCCCCAGAAGACTTCATGAGTGCATGTGATTTGGCATGTCAGTCAGCAGTGCACATCCCTCCCCTCGCTCACCCCTCTTCCATCACACAGTTTTAATGCATTTAAAAAATAATAGTACAGATCCATGGGTAGCACCATGATCTGTATGACCCTCCAGCCTGCTCATATTTATCTTGCACATGAGCTTCTTTTCCATTACAAATGGCAAGTTATAAAAGGAAGGGAAAAAAAAAAAACACAACACCATTTTAAAGTCATTAGACAGTGTAATTATGATACTTCAGGCTTCACTAGCTTAGTAATAGCAAAAGTCATAAGAATACTTTGCTTGCCCAAAAGTCTTATTTATAGGGAGGTGGGGGCTTCCCCATTGTCAGGCAATGCCACATTTTGCCTAAATTAAGCAAGGAGACTTTTTCAGCCCATTAAAAGGGCCCATTTTGCTGAATGGAAATGCTTTGGACATTCCTGAATTGCTAAGCTTTGGAAGAGGTGCTCTTTATGGTGCTCAGTTTCCCCACTCCATACACATAAGGACACAGTCTCAAACTGTGCCAGGGGAGGTTTAGGCTGGAGGTTAGGAGGAAGTTCTATACAGAGAGAGTGATTGCCCATTGGAATGGACTGCCCGGGAGGTGGTGGAGTTGCCGTCACTGGAGGTGTTCAGGAGGAGACTTGATGGGGTGCTTGGTTGCATGATTTAGTTGCTTAGGTGGTGGTGGATGATAGGTTGGACACGATGATCTTGAAGGTCTCTTCCAACCTGGTCTATTCTATTCTATTCTATTCTATTCTATTCTATTCTATTCTATTCTATTCTATTCTATTCTATTCTATTCTATTCTATTCTATAATGAGTTGTCTTCACATGGTACCACTCAACCCTCTTCTGTGCTCTTCTCTTCCAGGATTGTAGTCAGTAGTTCTGCATTTTGATGTAACCATAGGGCTGTGCTGCACAACTTCATATGTAATTTATTACTGAGTTGATGTGTCACCAGTTCAACCAGGGGGCTGCTGTTGTGTGTTCTTGAGGTCCAGGTTGGTGCAAATTTGTCATTTTGGTGATGAGATTAGGAGAATAGAATAGAATAGAATAGAATAGAATAGAATAGAATAGAATAGAATAGAATAGAATAGAATAGAATAGAATAGAATTAACCTGGTTGGAAAAGACCTTCGAGATCATCAAGTCCAACCTATCATCCAACGCTATCTAATCAACTAAACCATGGCACCAAGTGCCCCAACCAGTCTCCTCCTAAACACCTTCAGTGATGGTGACTCCACCACCTCCCTGGGCAGCCCATTCCAAGGGCCAATCACTCTTTCTATGAAGAACTTCTTCCTAACACCCAGCCTAAACCTCCCCTGGTGCAGCTTGAGATTTTGTCCTCTTATTCTGGTGCTGGCCTCCTGGGAGAAGAGACCAACTCCCGCTTGTCTACAACCTCCCTTCAGGTAGTTGTAGGCAGCAGTAAGGTCTCCTCTGAGCCTCCTCTTCTCCAGCCTAAGCAACTCCAGCTCCTTCAGCCTCTCCTCATAGGGCTTGTGCTCCAAACCCCTCACCAGCTTTGTTGCCCTTCTCTGGACACGTTCCAGCAAGTCAACATCTTTCCTAAACTGAGGAGCCCAGAACTGGACACAGGACTCAAGGTGCGGCCTAACCAGTGCTGAGTACAGGGGCAGAATGACCTCCCTACTCCTGCTGGCCACACTGTTCCTGATACAGGCCAGGATGCCATTGGCTTTCTTGGCCACCTGGGCACGCTGCTGGCTCATGTTCAGCCTAGTATCAACCAGTAGCCCCAGGTCCCTTTCTGCCTGGCAATTATAGAAATATCCCAAGATGAACTCGGAAAACATTTCCCTTTGCATGACTGGCATCTTCTGTAGCTTTTTAACAAAGGTATTTCTCCTGCTGATGATCTCGTAATTGAAGTTGCATTTGAACCTGTCAAGTTCAATTGCTTAAATAGGAGAGTTTTAATTGCAACTACCTCTTTCAGTGAGTTAAGCTAAAATTATGGCCCTTGTCTGTCCACCAGAGCTAGAAGTATTTAGGTTAATTGTTTGCATGTCTTTTAAAATTGGTCTCTGACATGGTCCTTCTCATAAATAGCAGAAAAGGACATCAGACTCATCAGAAAAGGAAAAACAAATGGAAAAGCATGTAGTTTGTATTGTTGTGATAGGGTAGACCAATAAAAAACCCTAAGTGTAAAACTGAGTAGGAACAGCAAAATTCTTCCTTCACATAACACTGTTGTGTCTTGGAGACCAAACTTTCACATGTGTTCAGGCTCTTTGGAATTAATGGACTGTTGGGGAGTGGAAATACAGACTGCATAGAACATGTTCCCTAACTGTGCACACCAGTTGCAGAGGGCGGTTTTACATGATAAAATATTGCAGATCAACTTGTTACCACCTTTTCTTTTGTGCACCCTCTCCTCCCTTGTGTTTCAACCTGGGCCACAGGGAATACAAAAGAAGTTGTGAACAGGAGCATTAACAACTGTGTTGACTTCTATTCCACCCATGGTAGCAGCTGAAAAACAGATCAGAGCTCAGAAACAGTTGTGTTATTGTAATACTTTATGGCGTCTGTAAGGTATTCTCTTTATTTAAGAGCTATAGATGAATACTTAAAGTTAAGTTTCTTCTTCTTTTGCTATTAGCCTAGGAGCCATCTTGGTAGCTTCTGATGATCAAGCCAAAAAGCTGAATCCCCTATCAGCACATCTGGGAAGCATGAGTGTGGCTGCTGTTCTGAATACACTCCATGCCTCCATGATGCTTCTCACCTGTAAACTAGAAATGAGAAAATGATGAACCTGTAAAGAAAGCTCCATCCAATTATGAGCATGTTTCAGACAGGGGCTTTTAAGGTTTTGCACCAGACTTCAATGTTTTTGGACTGGATTCTAGGGGCATTTTGATACCTGGAGAAATTTGTGTCAGCAGCTGAGTTTTGTGCACCACATAACAAGAGTGCAAAAAGGACTGATGTGTCCTCAGTGTGCTTGGCCTACTATCTGGACATTTCAAAAGAGGTCAGAAAATCCTGTATATTGAAAATACATCATGTGTGTTGAATGGGAGTTGCTTACTATCCAGGATCTCTGGATAGTAAGCAACTCAGCTGAAGCTCTACCAGGACTCTAAGCATCTGAAAGTCCCACATGAAAGGTCAGATTTCTTTTCTTCACCCAGATGTTATTTCAGACAGAAAAAGCAAGATATGTTCAGGACAACCTGGCCATATGTTACCACGAGCAAGGCAGCTTGCTCAAATAGAAGATTGTAAGTCAGCAGGCATTAGATGGATCTGCACATAAGAAAACTCTGTAAAATGCCTGTTCACATTTTCAGGTACTCCAAGGCCCAGGTTTCAAAGCAGAGTCTTTTGTTTTCTGTGTGGCTATCTTTCCTAAATTGAGGGTGAACTGGGGCCTGCTGCTTCAGGCAGGAGGGATGCTCAGCCTAGCCACTGCTCCTGGCAAGGCAGCAGCTCTAGTTCCAGTGGGAGCCATTATTCAGCATGGTGGTGGAAAAGGAGGTGAGAAAGGATGGCTCACCAGTGTCACCCCCTTTCACATGCTGAAAGTGCCTTTGCAGCCCAGCCTCTTGGTCTTGCATTGGCTGCACTGTGTGGCAGCATCCTGGCTGACTGAGCTGCTGACACTCAGAAATTCCTTGGTGTTCAGCAGTAGCTGAGCTTGAGTGGCAGTGCACTTAATACAGGGAAAAGATATCTGTGCTTCTTACAGTCATGTTAAAATTACCTGCTTATTGTGGAATTTGTCTCCACTAACTTTGGCTGTCTAAATATTCAGTGACTTGACTTTTTATATGCTGCTTTTACAGTCAGTGGAGTGAAGTGATTCCCCCAGTGGATGATTCATCTCCTCTGTTTTAGGCTTTGATATTAGAGTAGCATAAATGACCCTGTGGAGATGCATTTCACAGAGAACTTTAGGCACCTCCAGCTAGCCAAGGTGAATGCCAGTTGCAGCTTCAGGAGAAACCAAGTTATTTTCCCACCCTTCACTGCCTTTCTCACCCAGGCCTACGACTGTCACCACCACTGAGTGATACTTAAAAGATTTCAGCTAGCACATGCCTGAGCTGGCTCTGTCTTTCAATCCAGGTTGTGCTGGTGGACAATGGATAAGAGTGGCTGAGGTAGAAAGAAAGATGTGGTGCCAGCACTAAGAACTAGCAGCCCCCTGGAAACTCTGTCCTGGCTTTGGCTCACCAGTAGTTGCCAGGTTGCTGCCTTTTGAAGAAGAGGTGTTCTTACATTCCTATCCTGGTGTACTGACTGAAATGCTTGTAAAAAGGCAGCCTCAGCTAGAATTGTGTCTCTCAGCCTGTGCTCTACAAACCTCAGCTGTCTATGCATCATTCTTGAAGTAACTAAGAAGTCAGTGAAAGGTAACTTAAAAAAAAAACCACACATGTTTATTGTCAGTAGATTAACTCTCTCCATAAAGCAACTCACCTCTCCTGAAAACATTTGGGGGCTGCTGAGCATAAAGGTTGAAAACCACTGAGCTGGAGTAATGCATCTTTATATGTGATCATTTGACAGCTAAAGGGCTAAAGCTATTCAAGGGTACCTTTATGAAAAATACCTGGAGAACTGAATAGAATGTGATAAACTTCGTGTTGGTGTTTTTGATCCAGGCTGTGAAACTGAGTAACTGAAGGGATTCTATAGAACATACACTTCAAATGCACAAAATAAAAGGAGAATGAAGGCCTTTTCATAAGGGTTCCAGCTGATCATACAGAATCATGCTCCTGCTGTAGACTGTCATTATTCTGTACCCTTTTAAAGTTTTAATCCCCACAAATAGTATAAAATTGTAGGCTAGTTTCTGTAGAAGAGCAGGCTTCATCCCTAGTAACTATGTGACCACTTTTTAGTTGCAGGTATACATTGAATTTAATTTGAGCTCTACAGAAATAATTTCTGCAGAATGGGGAACCACGCAGATACTCAGGATTTTGAGTTTCCCCAGGAGGGTAGCTTTGAATCCAGATACCCAGCTTTGATAGTCAGACCTCTAGGGCAGCAAGGGTTTATCACAACACCACGGACTTCTCCTTGGTACAAGAAACTCCTGTAAATGTTTATAACATTACACTGCATTTAGGAAGACAGGGCAGGAGTTAGCAGGCAAAATTATTCCCTTCATGGTTACACAGGGCAGCTTTTCTTAGGAGAAGTGTTGTGGGGGGTTTTGTTTGGTTGTTGTTTTATTTACCTCCCACATTGAGTTCTACTTGATTTTGTCAGTATTAGTTCACCTTCATTTGAACTGCTGGGTTTGTAGAAGAGGCAGTACACTTAGGCACTTCCATCTGTGTTTAAACAAGGCTCTTGTGCTTTCCCCATTAAAAAAAAAATAATTAAAAATGTGTTATAATGCTTGTGGTAGATGAGGTTCTGAGTCTAACTTCTTCCTACTTTGGTTTTTCCTAACAACTCTGCATTATCAGCACCTGGGGTTTCTAGTTTACTTGCTCTTTGCAAATATGAATTTGCAAGAAGAGGTTGATGGTAAGTAGCGTGGTTCTGATTTGCACTTGCAAAGTGTGTCAGACAGTTTCATCTAGTGCATGGTGAGAAGAGGAAAGCCTGTCTTCCTCTGAAAAGCCCTTAGAGGATGTCAGAGAGTGTGTTTGGCTGTGATAATCACAAATGCAACATGGTTTTGAAATGAGCTGTCCAGGAGCTGCTGGAGGAAGGGTTGCCTGTACTGCATTGAATCCATTCCTTGTCTTTCTCCTTTCCCTTTCTTCTGTTTCTACTTGTATTCATGCTTCTGAGCTGTCACTTCAGTGTGCTTCTGGATGAGTCTGCTTCATTGTGCTGGTAGAAGTTCTGTGGACTCATTTGGAAGCATTTGTGACAGTCATCTGTTTTGCTAGGACTGTGATATAGGTAGCACTTTCCAGCTTCCTTTCATTACTGCCTCTCCATCCACCTGGCATCTTTATAGCCGCAGCCATCCCTCCTCCTTGTGGCTTCCAGACATCTGCTGAAATCACTCTTCCTGTGGCATCTGAGCATCCTTTTCTCCTCCTTCTGCACATTCCCATCCTCAGAGGAGGAATCTTGTCCATAGTTTACGTGCATTTGTAAAGTATTTTCTTAATCCATTAATAATTTAGAGCCTGGGGCGATATTTGAGAGTGTGGCTGGACATGCAGACTGTGGCCATCCATCTGTCAGGCAAAAGGGCAAAGGATTTACGGGGATACCTCACCTGTGCTCAAGAGCTGCAGCCAAAGTTTCTTTTTATGTCCTCATAAATCAGCAGTGCTCCAGTCATGTTGAATTCCCTTTAACTTGTCCTGTTTCTCTACTACACCGTGTTAACTAACCTTACACCATCTTCCTTCCCTTAAAGCCCAGCTTTCATCACACACTTGCCCAGTGCCCTCAGAGGAATTCAGAATGAGTCACACTGTGTGCCTCTGGGGACTCCTACTGATGCAAACTTCCTCCTCCACAAGGCAGCCTGTGGTTTGAAGGCCACAATGCAGCCAGTACATGTTAGCTTGAGCCTTTGCTATGAAGTTGTTAGCAATGGTTGGTCTCTGGCCTGGGCACCAAAGTTCCAGTCTGAAGGCACTGAGGGTTTTTTTGGCTAAAGGGTTTATCATTAATTCCTAAGGGCAGGAGATGGGAATTAACATCAAGTGTTATGTGGATGTTTATATGCAATATTGAAGTCCTTTGGTTCTTAGGATGGAATAGATTTCCATTGCATGAGCTTTACTAGTGGTCGGTTACCACCTGCCTCCAGAGTCTGTCTTCAGAAACATGAGACATGATGAATAGGGCTCTGTTCTCTTGTTTTGGTTTGGTCTTTTCCCCTGCCTCCCAATAGGCTTTAAAAATATTATCTACCTCTCCCTCTTCAGATGGAAAAGAAAAATACTTTTATGGTCGTAATTACACACTGCCTTGTTGTGGACCTTTCATCCCATTACTGTAAGTGGGCAAACTGCTGTCATTTACAAGAATGAAATAGATGAGGAAATGGGAAATTTTCTAGCACTCCTGAGCACAAATGCCAAACTTACATGGGAGAAAAGTCTGACAGAAAGTAAATTTTCTTGCTAGCAGTGAGTGCAGTTTTGTTCTGATCCTGGGATGGAGGGATGCTTGCTCCTCATCAGGTGTTTCAGAAATAGAACAATCAAGCAGTATTAACAGAGGGTTACAGACCCTTAACCTGTGTCTACCCTTGCAGTTCAATTGAGACATGTTTCAGCTCCTCCTTGCTCTTAGGTTCAAAATGTCTTCAGTTCTGTCTATGTACTGCCTTGTCATAGATCTGTCATCAAGGTCAGGTTTTGAATACATTGAGATGCTTTTTTCTTCAGCAGAAATTTGCCACTTTACTCTTCCCTACCTCTGCCAGCACACCTTTTATGTCTCGAGATACACCAATGCTCTTACGTTTTTATGTTCATTCATAGTGATTCCTCATGGGGTGTTTACTTTGATGGAAAGTTGTTTGATTGCAGGACTAAGATCTTTACCAGTGCTTCAACAAAAATGTTTATGCATGTCACCAGAGAAGAGCTGCCAGTTGGGTGGTAGAGCTTCCTTTTTCTTTGCTAAACTTGCTTGTGGGCTGTGGACTAGAAGGTGAGCAGCTTGCTCTTTATCTCCCTTTGCTTCATATGTACTGGTTGCCATATGCTGTGGAGGGAAGGTGTCTGCCTTACTTGCTCCTTCCACGGGAGGTGAGTTTGGTATCCTTGGAGGCTCAGGGAAATGGGTGGTTGATGTTCCTTTCCAACCTCTGGCCTGGGTTGGTTTGGCAGCAATTTACTGCCGCCACCTGCTGACCAGGCGGAGGATTTCTCTAGCGTGGGTAGAGCTTCTGGACCGTGCGGCCTAATGAGCCCCCACTGCTGTCCCCTGTGCCCAGTGGTCCCTGCAAGAGAGTGATGGGGCAGTAGATAGGGCTCAGGGTGCCTGCATAAAGTAGGAATCCCTGGGGACAAGTGCAAGATTGTTCATTTAGGTAAAGGTGGCATGTGGCATTGCATGAACAAAACCATCAGTGAGGGCTAAGCTGACCTGACTTTGGGCTACTCTGAACTTGTAGGTTACCAAGGAGATCATGGGTGAGATCAAGTCTGGTGCACTAAGTTTGGATGAGATATAACCTCATACAAGTGTCATGTTCAGTGCAGCAGCAAAGAAATACTTTTCAGTTGCATGTCTTGACTTCAGTGCATCTTTCAGAATACAAGACCATTTCTAGAGGCAAGAAATTTTACCTAATTCTAAACTCCAGAAATTCAACTTTTTTCTCCTTCAATTTAGTGAAAAGTCTTAAGAGTGATCTTCAGTTTTCTTCAGAAACTATTTCACATGGTTAGTTCTTTATAACAAAGATGGCCTTTCACATCGGTGCTTTTGGGCATGGGATTTAAATGAGAGGTAAAACCAGACAAACAAGCACATTTGACAGAAGGATGTACAATGCCTATTAGGGCAGTGTCACTGCACTAAATCTTCATTTGGTGGCCAAGGTGCAGGAAGCACTGGAGCTTGCCGTGAACTTCTTCCCTGGCTGCCCAAGCACTGGTGTGCCTGGGGCACTGGTGCAGGGTTACATGGCTGCCATGGTGGGAGCTGACTTCTGAGGCTCTCGGGAATCCTGGCCTGCTTTCTGCCCTTTAATGAGCCATGCATAACATTTGCCTTCACTGGGGTCACTTCAGGCTTTCAACCAGCAGTGCTTAAGGAGCAGAGCCAGGGGCAGAGACACCTCTGCGTTTTGCTTTGATCCAAGTTAATTCTTACGGCTTAGGATGTGCTTTCAGGTCATCCCGTTTTGCTGCCTCCATAGAGACTCTAATCTCATTTCCTCTCTTTTTCAAAACTCTCATTTTCACAGGAACACGTAGATTTTCCCCTAATTATTCTCCAGCGAGTCCCCCTTTTGCTTGCATTTATTGCTTTTTAGTTTGTTTGTTTTGAGGCAGAGGAGAAAACCCTAAGGAGACAAAACACTAGCATGGCAGTTCTGCTTGGCTGCTGTGGAGCTGTCCCTGTTCTGTCAGAGTGGGGAAAGGTTGCTATTATTGTCTCATAACGTGTGGTCTCAGGTACATTCCTGCTTTCCTAAGCAGTTTGGGTTGCTGCACAGATGCTGCTGTAAACCCTTATAATTCTACTTAACCTCTTGCTGCTTGACCTGACGCCAGAGTTCCCCTCCTGCTGACACTGTTGCTCTCCTCCTTGCTCCCTAGGGCTCTGGGACCTTGAGCAGCTCCGCCACCACCACCCCATCTGTGTCCACGCCTGTCACTGGCCACAAGCGGATGATCATCCCTAACCAGCCTCCCCTCACCGCCACCAAGAAGTCCACCACCAAGGGTGCGGGGCAGCCAGCACCCATCCCGGTCACTCCTGTCGGGACCCTGAAGCCGCAGCCGGTGCCAGCCTCCTACACTACAGCGTCCACCCCCAGCCGCCCGGCTTTCAACGTGCAGGTGAGGACGGCACAGCCCAGCCCGCACTACCAGCTGCCCGGCCCGCAGCCCACGCACTACGGCAGCCTCGGGCCCAGCCAGCCCTATGCTCCCTTGCCAGCTCGCCCGCCCGGCGCCCCGCAGTACGGCCCTCCACAGACCCACGGGCCTGACTATGGCTATGCCCCGCCACCCGCCCGGCCCTCAGAGCCCACCTATGGCTATGCACCTCCCCAAGGCCGCTACCAGAACCCCTACTATGAGGGGTACGGGGGCAGGAACGGTTCTGAAGCGCCCTATGTACCACAAAGCTCCTGGAAGGCTGAGCCGGCGTATCCCGCTAGTAACACCATGGGCCAAGCTCCTCCTGGGCTCTATCAGCCGTCTGGCATGAAGAAGACCTACATCACCGAGCCAGTGCTGGCCCCGCAGCCACCATCACTGCAGCAAAAGGTAGGAGATGTGCACTCGCTGGCCTCCCGTGGGGAGCAAGGGGCCACACAACCAAACATGCCCTGGGACCCTCTCCAGAAGGTGGTGGTGGAAGTTAAATGCTGCCTGATGGGGTTGGGGTAGGTCTCCCTCTGTACAGCTTAGAAGGTGGAAATAGGGAATCGTTGTCTGCTTTGACAAGAGGCTTTTGCAGAACTTAGAAATGCTGTCACCCTCAAAGGGTGAGATGGTGTTGTCACCCCTCTGACATGCCATTACCTGTGGAGCTCACTGACCGTACCCCATACAGTGTTGCTGCACCTGGGTCTTCCCTTCTGGGCCCTCCCAAAGTCAAGTGAGAGGCTGGGTGTGAGCTTCTGCTCTGTGTGCTTGTGGACACCTCTGGTTCACCAGACAAATCCTTCCTCTTCTCAAGCAGATAGGAGGTACACACAAGGCTGGTTTTGATTGTGGTTCAGAGTGATTGCGGAGGTTGACCTCTGGTGTGTCGCTGTTCAAAAATCACTTATTGCTGAAACCACATGGAAATGAGTTCCCACAGAGCTCAGCACTGATTTCCCTCTCAGGTGGTGGTACACCGAACGGCTTCCCTCCACTTTGAACTGGTGCCCGGACCTCACAGGGCAAAGTCGATTTGAAATAGAAAGTTCAATTGGTCTGCCTGGTTTCTCTGCCCAAACTTTGACCCTGGCCAGCTTTTGTCACGTCTACTCTTGGCCATCTTGAAACTTTTCAGGGTGGATATAAGCACTTTAGCCTTGTGGAGTCCTCATAGCATATGATAAGCTTAGGCTCCACTGAAGGTGGAAGATGGCCAAGCCTGGGTAGGGAAGCAGTGAAACCATCACTGCCCAAGCCCACTGTGACACATTTCAGCACAACTCTGCTCTCCAGCTTGTGGTTACTCACAGGGAAAGGGGAAAATGCTTCTGACACAAACCAGAAAATCTGTCCTTTTGGCATTTCCTTCACTAGCAGCGCACAGACTGTTTTCCCTGGATTCCAGATTTCCTGACAGTGGGAACTTTTGAAGGCAAAGATGTTTCTCCAGGCAGTTTAGAGGGGGCAATAAATTAGAAAACTCTTTGAAATATCATCTTTTACTCTTTTCTTCCCCTTCCTTACCGAGAAGCTAGAAGTGGAGAGAGAAGTAATGAGCTCTCAGCTCTGAATGTACTTGAAACAGAGCTTTAGATTGGAAAGTTGTGAAAGACACAGAATTTGCACATAGCCTTAACTGGTGTAAATCATTGTGGTTCCAGTGGAGTTACTGAGGAATTGCTGAGGTACAGCAGATCCATATTTAGACTTGTATAGATACAAGTAGGTTTATATATATAAAAAACTTAAATTATTTCAGTCAGCATCTCTATGGAAACGCAAATCATCTCGAACCACAAGCAGCACAAGCCTGTTAGTCTCATTTGCATTACAAAGCTGGAGGGACAATTTCATTTAGCTCAAGTTTGGGGTTTCGCTTATGTATATACGTATGTATTTTTGTGTGTGCACATGTGACATTTGCAGTACACATGCAGAAGTACTTCTTATCTGTCTCTGTAATTTCACTTCTTCTGCAAAACAGACTATTACCTGCTTGCTGATAGATTCCTCCAGAACTTTTATTCCTTTCCAGCTTGATAAATATCTATGCTATTACCTATTTCACTTTTGAGCTTCCAGTTCTTCTGTAACATATCTAGCAACCAGCACTAGAGCAAGGGGACACAGTCTCAAGCTGCACCAGGGGAAGTTTAGGCTGGAGGTGAGGAGAAAGTTCTTCACTGAGAGAGTCATTCGCCATTGGAATGGGCTGGCCGGGGAGGTGGTGGAGTCGCCGTCCCTGGAGGTGTTCAAGAGGGGACTGGACGTGGCACTTGGTGCCATGGTCTAGTCATGAGGTCTGTGGTGACAGGTTGGACTCGATGATCTTCGAGGTCTCTTCCAACCTTGGCAATACTGTGATACTGTGATACTGTGATATTGGTAGCGGTCTCTGTTTGCTGCTTCAGAACACGCGTGGTTTAATTGGTGAAGAACCGAGGGTGATCTTGCAGGCTAGCAGAGAAGACTCAATAATAAAACACTGTCTGCTTTGCCAGTGAAGCAGTGTTGTCCTGGTTTACCACATGCTGTTATCTTCCTTTGCAGACTAATTCATTCATAAAATCAACTTTTGGAATGATTTTATTTAAAGGGAGAAAAAAAAATGGAGGCTATGTTAGAGCCTGGTGTTTGATTGGGAGAATTGTAGTATGACTTGTGGGCTACAGTGTGAATTTTAACATATTTTCCTACACACAACTGGCTTCTGTGTTTTGTATAGAATGGAATAGAATGGAATAGAATGGAATAGAATAGAATAGAATAGAATAGAATAGAATAGAATAGAATAGAATAGAATAGAATAGAATAGAATTACCAAGGTTGGAAGAGACCTTGAAGATCATCGAGTCCAACCTGTAACCACAAACCTCACGACTAGACCATGGCACCAAGTGCCACATCCAGTCCCCTCTTGAACACCTCCAGGGACGGCGACTCAACCACCTCCCGGGCAGCCCATTCCAATGGTGAATGACTCTCTTGGTGAAGAACTTTCTCCTCACCTAGTGTTTTGCTTTTTCAGTGTTGATTTGAGGCCTTTCATTTATGGAAACTGATGTGAGAAATGAGAGTAAGCAGCAAGCATTAATGCATCGCACACAAAATGCAGGAAGAGCTTTAGAAATTTTTCTTCTTGCAAGGAAGTGATCTTAAAATATAAAGCTACTTCAAAATGTATTCCAAAAAGTGCAATTCTTAATTCTGAGTGCACTTTGTGTGCAAAATACTAAGGATGTTGTAACAAATCCACCTCAGATTAAGAGTTTGTGGCCTTTAATTTGAATACATACCATGATCCATCACTGTGAAAGGTAGTTTTTTTTTTTTTTTTTTTTTTAATTAAATTGGTTTAGGGGGTTTAAAGGGTTCGAAACAGAATGGTTGTGTTTTGCATTCTGGCTAGGAAGAGGTTCATGGTGTTGTGGCTCCGTGTTTTTTTTTGCTGCTTACTAATCATGTTGAAGTCGCTGCTGATCCAAAGTAAATCTGGATTGGTATGAGAACAGCTAATAATCTGTACTGGTTCTTAAAGCCCACTGAGAACAATGATTTTTACTCATACACAATGCTTTGTTGCATTCTGTCCTTGAGCCAGCTATGGAAGTGAGAGTCATGCATGTGAAACCTCTGTGTGTTTTAGTCTTCTGTAGCACCCCGTCTAGCATTAATGCCCAAGCCCTAGCTAGGCAATGAACTGGTGGAGGACTTGTCCTCATTTAAACCTTCAAGTGCTTCAAAGGCATTCCTGGCCAAAACCCTCAGGAGCTTTCCCCTCTGAGTGGTAGGTGGTGGGTGTTTCTGTAAGAGCAGCAGCAGAATTGTCATGAGACCATGACAGAAACATGTGACACGACCCTACTCTTGTGCTTTTTGCCAGTGGTGCTGTGCCCACTAGGACCAAGTCAAAAATCTAAAGCTTCTCTCTTAACTTTGCCTCTCCTGAAGGCCAGAGAGCACAAGACCAGGGTGACTCATTATGTATGCTGGTTTCTGGCACCAAGATGTCCGTAGTAGAAAATAAAAGTCGCAAAGCCAGTTTCTGACATGGAGATTGCCTGCGAGTTTGCCCTGTAGCCAAAACAGAGTTGACAAAACTCCCACCTCTGACCAGCTCAGCTATCATCAAATATTTCTGTGCTGAACTCGTTAAGACACTGAGTACCTTTTTAGAGCTCTGCTATCTCCACATAGGTCTGGGTCCTTTCACTGGTTCTAGTTAGTGCTTTGACATGCTGTTATGTGTCTCCCCAATGATTTTGTGGACCATTCAGGGACCTCATATGACTCCTGAGGTATTTGAGAGGTCGCCTCTGTAGACACCTGAGAAGACTGTTCTTCCAAGATCCCTTATATTCTCTTTCCTCCTTCTGAACACACTTGCAGGTCTGAGAACCACATTCCTGTGTAAAGGTGTCTGCACATTTTCAGCATCCATGCTGGATGCTACTGAAGTAACTTGAGATAGCTTCTGGCTTTGGTCCATAGTGGTGGAAATCGTAACAAAAGCATTCATCTTTGGGACATGGTTTAGTGCTCATGGTGATGTTAGGTCAATGGTTGGACTCAATGATCTTTAGAAGTTTTTTTCAACCAAATCAATTCTATGGTCCTTGAGAGCTGTCTGCCAGTTTGGGGAGGATGAAAGCATCTTGTAGCTCAGATTTAGAGCAGCAGCCAAATTCATGCTTCTTTGCTGCCTAATTGTTGGAACGAGTAAGAGAGCAATGTCCCTTTGGTAGCTGTGTCAGTTCCTTCTGGCATGGCACAAGTGTACAAGTTCCCTAGCCTGGTTAGCCCAGCCATGAGTCCCATTGTCCTTTTCTACACCTGTATGGAGCATGACCACCCCGGCAGACAGCTCCTCAGTGTTGTGCACTGTTCTAGGTGAGTGCCATGGCAATGATGTGAGGAGACAGCTTGAAATCAGGAGGTCAAATTAACAAAGCAGCTTATGCTTTTTGCATGGTTTAGGTTGTGGTGGCGGCTCATGGTTAGCAGACCTCAACCACCACTTCATTTCTGCACTGCTGGAAGTGGTGGTTTTCTGCTGCCTGCTGCAACCAGCACTGACACAGTCTCACAAAACTTGCAGTGCCCAAAAGGGGACTGTGGCTGCTCACTGGTTTCGCATTTTACACAGCTTTTGCTGGTTTTTCCACCATGTTAATGCCTGTGATAGAGATGTTCATTTAGAAGCTTCATCTTTGCCTGAGAAACATCTGCTCAGCAGTGTCCTATGCTATGACTGATGCACTTCTCTTGTACTGGTTTAATAGTTTTTACAGTCTGCCATCACTCACATAGAGTAGATACCTCCGGCACTTGCATTCGAATGGAGACTAATGCTCTGGCTCTTTGCTGTTGATCTAGCAACTAGGAATTCTTTGTTCTCTGCAGATGAATAAATGCAATCTGCCAGATTCCTTCCTGCTGTCACAGGGATGTGTTCTTTCTTAGTGTTTCATCTTGCTTGTGGAGAAGGGCAGGCAGCTTGCTGTATACTGCCTGAGTATACTGTATACCCACCCCCGAGTGTCTTCTCCCCCAGAATGTGCCCCTGTACTCTGCTTTGGTTAGGCCACACCTTGAGTCCTATGTCCAGTTCTGGGCCCCTCAGTTTAAGAAGGACATCGAGACACTTGAACGTGTCCAGAGAAGGGCAACAAGGCTGGGAGAGGCCTTGAGCACAGCCCTGTGAGGAGAGGCTGAGGGAGCTGGGGTTGTTTAGCCTGGAGAAGAGGAGGCTCAGGGGTGACCTCATTGCTCTCTACAACTACCTGAAAGGTGGTTATAGCCAGGAAGGGGTTGGCCTCTTCTCCTGAATATATACCTGAAATACCTGAAAGGTGGTTGTAGCCAGGAAGGGGTTGGCCTCTTCTCCCTAGCAGCCAGCACCAGAACAAGGGGACACAGTCTCAGGCTGCACCAGGGGAAGTTTAGGCTCGAGGTGAGGAGAAAGTTCTTCACCGAGAGAGTGATTCGCCATTGGAATGTGCTGCCCGGGGAGGTGGTGGCGTCGCCGTCCCTGGAGGTGTTCAAGAGGGGACTGGACGTGGCACTTGGTGCCATGGTCTAGTCATGGGGTCTGTGGTGACAGGTTGGACTCGATGATCTTCGAGGTCTCTTCCAACCTTAGCAATACTGTGATACTGTGATACTGTAATCCATCTCCACCCGAGTGTCCTCTTCCTAACGTCATGTATTGAAAATTTTCACTGGGTGGGAGTCAAACTGTGTAAAATGATGGTTGAGGGTGGTGGGGTTTTGTGGTTCTGGGCAAGTAGCTTCCCCTAGTTTTAAAATGCTACAATAAACCAAATCCAAATAAAATTATAAAGGCTTATTTGAAATGTTCTACTTTGGCATGTAAAGAATTTTTTTGAAAAGACAGAAGGTAGTGTAAAATTGAAATAAAAAGTGAAATTCCAAAATTCAGAATAGAATTTGTGATTTCAATGTGACATTTCAAAATCTTCAGAGAAGATTCGGTTCCCTTCTAACCTGAGAATAGCGAGAAATGTCAAAATGTTGACATTCTTCACAAAACAGTAATCCTGAGTTCTAACCAGCACTAGCTCTGTATCAGCTGCTGACTCTGTCATTGCTTCTGGGTGGATTAAATTAAATGCTGTTGCCTCTGTTAAAATGAGGAGGAGAGGAAGAAGGCAGTGGTGTCTGACAGCGAGATGAGAAGCTCGCAGTTAGGGCTTGGTGGTAGTCTGTGGCATTACAAATGTTGCTTTCCTCCTCAAGGGATTATAAACCTCTGCACCAAAATCTTTATGGATTCCTTAAGGATTTTTCAGGTGACAAGGTGCTGGCAAGAGGTGCAAAGACATGTTTTCAGAATGGTGTCTTTGTCCTGACTGCAGGAATCTGACACAGTCTGGTTCATACCCTCAACTTTTGAAAGTGCCCAATTCTTAGCTTGGAATGTGTTCAGCATTTTCATTGCAGAACTTGACTGTTTGTTCTTTGTATTATACTTTTATTATTTAAGCAAAGGACTTATACTAACAGGAACCAGATGATGACAGAGCAATTAATCAGACTTGTCTCTTAGGAGTCACATATTTGAGTTGTTTTCCTGAAACAGAGAAACAAGAGGTTGCCAAACAATTACCTTGAAGTTAAAGATAACAGCGAGCCTGCAGTTATGGGAGTAAGTTAGGTCAGCACATACTGAGAAAGCAACTTAAATTTACAACTTCAGGATGCAGCTTTTGCAGCTTTAGCCTTTAGTCAGCCACAATGGGTTAGCAATATAAGAGGAATAATTGAGAAAGAGGCTTTTGACATAATACCTGGATGTTCTTTCTTGCTCCTTCTTAAAATAAGCTGAGGACAATGCCTTCATACATGATAAGGCATGGGGCAACCTTGAAGTTAATTAAGGGCTCTGCTTCTGTACTGTTTAACTCTTGGTAACCAAGTGTCTACCTTGGCAGATATTGCCAGATGATTTTACAGTCTAACAGCTAAGAATTATGTATCTGAGGCCATAAAATGTAGTAAGCATGTATTTACCTGTCGGTGGAAGGGAACATCTGGTGAGGGGGAGCTGTCTGATTTTTGAGCAATGATACTTACCTGAACCCTGAGGCCGGCTGATCTTAGGTCTCTAAATGTACAACCTGGTCTGCAGCATGATGAGGTAAGGCTGGTTGGCCTTGCTACTGGTTTAGAGCTTTTGGTTCCAAAAGTAGCACCTATGAAAGAGTGTGCCACTTAATTAATTTTTAGGCATGCTCTAGATGTTGTGTGTAATGGTGTTACTGATTACTGCAGGAGCTGTTTCCCTCTGCTTTAAAGCACACTCAGCCTAATCACACCATAATTCTTCCAAAGCCAAAGCATCAGGGCATGTGGTAAAGCTGTTCTTCTGTCAGATAACCTCTGAGTTGTCATTGCAATGAGGAGAGGACATGAATGGATAGGGAAACTTGCCCAGACTTAGGCACCGATCGATGAGGAGAGCTGATGAGAAAGAGGAGATGTGAAGCATCTTAGTGTTGCTGAATTGCTCTTTTGTTTGTGGTAGAAAGGGCTCAGGCTTCCCTGTTGCTGTGAAATTCTTGGGACTTATGACTCCAATGGTGAATGCTAGTATCAAGACATTGAACTGCTCATGTTGTGGTGATGCTTTGGGTGATGTGATATTTTGGCTGTGTCATCTGGAGTGGATCATCCTGCATTTGGATGATTTTCACACTAACCTCTATGAAGTGTATTTGTGGTTTTGATCACAGAATCAGAATCACAGAATTTCAGGGGCTGGAAGGGACCTCGAAAGATCATCTAGTCCAACCCTCCTCCCAGAGCAGGAACATCTACACCAGATTACACAGGAACGCATCCAGGTGAGTTTTGAATGTCTCCAGAGAGGGAGACTCCACAATCTCCCTGGGCAGCTTGTTTCAGTGTTCTGTGACCCTCACAGTGAAAACTTTTTCCTCATATTTACATGAAACTTCCTATGCCTCAACTTCCACCCATTGCTTCTTGCCCTGTCATCAGGCACCGCCAAGAAGAGCCTGGCTCCATCCTCTTGGGACTCACCCGTTACATTGGAGGTGTTCAAGAGGGGATTGGACGTGGCACTTGGTGCCATGATTTAGTAGTCATGAGGTCTTGGGGGACAGGTTGGACATGATGATCTGTGAGGTCTTTTCCAACCTTATTGATTCTATTTATAAACATTGATGAGGTCACCTCTCTAGTCTCCTCCTCTCCAAGCCATAGAGCCCAGCTCCCTCAGTCTCTCCTCATACATCCAGTTCTTAACGGCTCACGTACACATGTTAAATGATGGTTCGTTACTAAAGTACCACTTTGTGCAGGGTGCTTTCCACAGTTTAAAAGATGATGCATTTCTCCATCGATAGGCATGGCTGTCCACAAGTAGACTCTGGAGCCCAGTATTTCTATGAGCATGTAAGTTAGAAAATGGTCATGGTTCTAAGTGAGCAGCGCAAGCCACCTAGGATTCCACCTTAAACAGTTATTCAGTTATAAAGAGTAGAAAGTAGTTGGTAATGGCTGCTACAATATTTTTTTTCCTCCAAGAGTAATGGTAAGAAATAGTTGGTAATATGTGGTTACATTTACTGATATAAATGTTCTGGTACTAAACTACTGGGCTTCCTATTATGATTTACATCTGAATAACTGTAAAGTGGTACAATATAGTAAAAGAAATAGCAGCCTTTGTTTAAAAAAAAAAAAAAAAAAAAGGTTTGGTTTTGTTTTTTTTTTTTTTTTTTTTAAAGAAGAGATTTCCTATCACAAGCTGAAAGAACTCCTGCAAGGCAAACAGAATCTGCAATTATCCTGACAGTTTTGTTCTTAAATGAAACTAATAGTGAATTATAAAGCCCTAAAATTGTTTTCGCAACAATATTTTGTTTTTATAACTCATACTATTTCATTTAGTAGCTGCCTGGCTCCAGAACAAGTTATATAACATGATATTATGAATCCAGTGAATCTGAACTTTCTGTCTAGGGAATTAATTTAAGGGCTCTAAACTTTCCAATCACATTTTCCTTTCTGTTCCAGATGCAGTGTATTCTCTCTGGAAAAAAAAAAAAAGAATAGCAGATGAACTGCATCTTGCTTGTAACAGAGTAGTATTCATATGCCTCTTTACCCATGCTTAATAGGGCAGTGACTTAGTTTTACATGGATCCTCAAAATAACCCAGATGGAAATGTGCTGTCTAAAATCAGCTACATAAAACAAATTAGAAGAGTGGGGCTGCTGTGTGTTAGCTGATCAATCTAGCATTAGCGAGGATTTTCCACACTGTTGTTTAGCACCAGCACAGACAGATGAATTATTATTGCTGTCGGTGTCACTCATCCCTCCCCCCAATTAAATCTTTTGCTGAGCAAACAAACAAAATTTCCTCAAATGAATTGGCAGTAACTTAAACTGACTCATTAGGATTACTTTAGTCATCAGCAAAATGGAACAACACCTGAGCTATAATACAGCAGATCAGATGTAATGATTTTCATCCCTTTGCCTAGTTAGACTCTATTTTATCAACACCTGAAGGATATTTTTTCAGTGGTTTCCTCCAGTTTTGTGGGAACTGGTCCCTCATTAAATGAATCACCTTCTTTTCTGTTGGTGCTGTGAGAGAGCTTGAGTTGAAAACTGCTGGATTTTTCATGGAAAAAAACCAGCATAAATGGCCAAGGAAGCTCCTGCTGTGTATGTCACTGATGAATTCCTTCTAGACTGTCACCCAGAAGCCCAGTGGGTTTTATTTCTCAGTCTAAGTCAGACAACAGAGGAAATCTCCATGAAGAAGTGCCCTGTGACATTTGTACGCTTACAAACCTCAGTTTCATTTGTATCTTGCAGACTTAGAAGTCTCAGGTGACTATCGTGTTCCCCTGGTCTGATGATCAGCATCAGACTGCCGCCATGCACACCCTTCTCCAGCTTGAGTTAGAAGGCTCTTCTGTTTCCTTTGCCACATCAAAGTCTGTCCTTTCTCCTATTAAGCAACAGGATCCCTCTTCCTGTGGGCTTCCTCCTAAGAACATGCTTTAGAAACACATCAATTCTTGCACGAGCTCATATGAATGCTTCAGTTAAAACTTTCTCCTGAACCCATTTCCTTGACAGCACTTCCTGTGATCTAAATTTTTCATGATTTCTGTGTGTTTCCACGTGGGTTTTCCTGAGGCTGCTTGCTCCCCAAGACAAGCTTAGAACCAGGGCTTTTGCTGCTGTTGAATTTCAACATCGCTGAGCAAGTAGTAGATGAGTTTTTGTAGTAGACTTTAAGTACAGTGCAGCAACACAGTTGTATTGCAGGCAAACTGTAGATAACAGAGGGTGTTGCAAATGCATGTGCTTGTTTCTGTTGAGACTGCTCACCAATAAATACATCCAAATATAGCTTTCAAATCTGAATTCAGCTTCCCACCCACCTTTCTTTACCCTTTCACCATCAGGTCACCTTCTGGTGAAGCACATACAGCACAGCAATTAAAGCCATATGTGTAATTAAAAGAAATTCAGCATAAATTCAAACAGCATGAAGATAAGAAAGGTAAAAGGATAAAGACAACTGCAAGCTCAGTTCTGTGTGACCTGCTTTTGAATAAACAACATTATATTCCACAGTCAATTATCCAAAAAGTACAATGTGTTCTGTTGCCAAAAAAGGTTGTCAGATAGAAGTGGTTAGTCAAAAGGACACAAGCACTGGAGTGAACATTAGTCTATTGTATTCAGTATAATATGACAGAAACAGGGCTGGTTTGTTGCTGGCTTCTGGGTTTTTTGGTTGTTTGTTTATTTGTTGGGCTTTTTTAAAAGACTTTTTTGACCACAGATGAGATTATGCAGCTTTTTTGCATTATTTCATAAGCATCTAATTGCAGGCTTCAGCAAGAGGTGCAGGCATTGCTAGGGAAATCAAATAAGGTATGCTCTGTGCAGCCCAATAATAAGGTTTCCGATACAAAAGTGGAAAAACAAGTCATTAGTTGCAGCCATCGAACGGAAGAAGTCTAATGGGAGCCACAGGATAAACATTGCATTTTATTATGTCTTCGTTATATGTTTTGCAAGACTCCATGGTTATAAATTAAAATTGCTTTTTGCAGCAGTGACTGTAAAAAGTTCAAAACCTGTAAATGTACCTATTATTTTTATTTATATCACAGCAGGCTGCTAGCAAAATTAACTTCCCACCCCCTTCATCTTCTTTCCTCCTGTTTGTTAGTTAAAAGATGGAAAATGAATACGAATGCGTATCTGCAGGCTAGACTCAGAAATGTCCTCCTCTCACTTTACTTTTAAATCAAGATGGCATCAATTGAAAGCGGGAGAGAAAAGGAAGGAAGGGGAATACAAACATCTCAGATAAAATTAAGTTCTTCACCGTCACACAAGATGGTGGGGTCTGGTGTTTGTTTAGAAATTTAAATTAATGCTTGGGAAAGCATCCAGACCGTGCACTTCGACAGATGAAATGGGATTTATACTTGAGGCCATGTCGCTGACAAAGCAGAAGACTTTCCAGGGCTCTCCTCCAGTTGAACTGGCAGTCACGAAGACCCTGATTATCAGCAGAAAAAGGCAGTGTTGGAGTAGGATTTTCCCCTGCTGTCTCCTGCCTTCTGAGCAGGCAGACGACGTGTTGCTGTGTGAAGGAATGTGTTCAACCTCTGACTCTCTGGTCCAGAGCCTTTTCTGAACCTCCCAACAAAACAATTGAATTGTTTGGGGTTTTTTTAATTCAGCTTTTGGAACTCACTGCCCCAAGGTAATAGTGAGAGCAAGAGATTTGTGGAATGGAGGTCTGTGGTGGTTAGTAACATCTGTTTCTCCTTTTAAGAAGGATGCAAAGGATATGCAGTCATAAGCCCTCATCAGCCCTTCTGCATCCATTTAGGAGTTAATCATTAGCCACTTCCCTGGAGGACAGGCTATCCCGTGCATGTACAGTGGATTGGTGGCTTTCACCTTGCAAATCCCAAGCATCAGCAAATTATTTCTGCGGTGTACTTCTCCCTGCTCTGTGAAAGCCTGTTGTCAGAATCTTAAATTCATTATATGGGGCCTGCACATCTAAGGGAGAAAAATGAAATGGTATGAAAATTAAAAGAGGCAGAAAACTGAAGGACTTTTTCCTGCTCTTTCGTATTAGCATTCCCCGTGGGCCATTGAAGGAGGCAAGCTGAGGTGGTCTCACTTGGGCTGGGAATTCCCGCTGCAGGGAGGGCAGAGGTTCTTGAGCATCTTTCTCCAGGCATTGGACTGAAAGAGCCTGCAGGCAGAGACAACAGCACATTGCTGGGTTGGATCAGATTTGAACAAAAGATCACATGTGCTTCTGAGTCTACAGAGCGCTGCTACTGTTCTCCGCAGCCATTATTATTTTGCTAGTGTTGCTTAATAACCGTTCTAAATACCAGATAATGCCAAGAAGTCAATACCCTGGGACCTAATTGTTTTTCTATCATCAGAAAGTTTTAAAAAGAATCAAACCCCAAACCAACAGCAACAAAAAAAAGTTGTACAGTGCCAAGGGAGCTGCTTTAGCGTAGAAACCTGAAGTTTTCTACACAAGCTGAGTTCTTGCGAACTTTGCTTCCCACCGCGCTGACAGTTGCTGAGAAATGGTTTTATTTCCCATTTTAGATGTAGGACAGTGACTCAGTGTGCCCTGGAAATGCTATCATTCTAGCAATTTTTTTCATGTAGTACCTCAGCTTAATGTCAGAGAGAAGGGTAGTTATGAGTCCAGACGCCCTTAACGTTGGACTTAGGTTCTAAAAATAAATGTTTGGCTAACTTTAGGTTGTCAACAACTTTTCTATTGCCACAGATGCTAGAAAATGGAATAAGTGGCCTCGTGCAATTCCAGGCACACTTCTGAGGTCAACAGAAATATTGACTGAAGATTAAGTAGGTTGATAAGACAGACAGATGCTGCTCTTGCTATGAAGTGTATGCACCCTGCTGTATAGAAGTTTGGGAGCAGAATAGTGAAGTGTTTACTAAGAAGAGCAAGTGAGCAAGTGTGGGTCTAGATGGGCCTTGCTAACCTGCCTTATTTCTCAAATGTCTCCTTTCTGGCTTTATGCTGAGTACTTCAACCTTTTTCCCTCATAGTTTCCCCTGTAAAACGGGTATAATGTTTGCCTCCTGTATCACAGTGGGGGTTTTAAGACTTGATTGTCTGCAAAGTAGTTTTAAAGTCTATAAATGCAAAGTATTATACCTATTTTCTGTGTGAAAGGCAATTGAAATCATGTGCAGAGCTTCTCACAGCAGGCACAGTGGTTATTTGCAATGAAGGATATTTCTGTACCTTTGGATGGAAACGAAGGAAAGACCTCTCTTAAATCTGTGACTATTAAAACCAGTTAACTTCTAGCATTTATGTGGTGGTTTATGTTTTCCCATCTCTCTTACGAATCTTAAACAAATTCTTCACAAAGCCTCAGAAAGGCATACCTCAGTGTCCTGCTCTTGTGGTCATTTCCCCATACTTTACAGAGGGAGAAGGTAATTCAGCTGGGCTCGTATGGGTAGCAGCCACATGGCTTTCTCCTCCATTGGTCTGTATCTTGATGCAATAACAGAGGGATAGCTTGGTTCCTGCACTGAGGGGATAAAAAGGTTACCTCAGAGGTGCAGAATGAATGAATTAATCAAGTTGTATGGTTTTAAGGATGAGTTATCTTTAGGACAGTGAGGAATATCTGTGCTAGCATTGAGGAACAGTGCAGCATTCTGACCTTATTGAAGTCTAAGGGCTTTGGGAGGATTTAGGATGAATGTGACCCTCGCTCTCATCTGCTGAGTGTGTGCTTAGAGCAGGAATAAACAGTGCCTCGCCATGGCATAAGTCACTGTTTTGTTTTGCTGCCAAGCATAGGGAAAGGCCACAGAAAGCATCCTGGGCTTTTCTGCTAGTGAAGCATCTGCATGTTTTATGGTGAACCAGATGCAAAGAATATGGGAAATGAGGAAGAGGATAAATGTTACTGCCCGATGTTTGGGATTGTTCAACCAGTTTCCTTTGGTGTTCAATCTGTGATGGCTCCTCTGACATTTGGTGGCCATGTTATGCCCCATTCAGTGTTTAGAGGTTGTAAACCAAACTCATTTATGAAAGGAGCTGTTTTGCAGTTCGAGTCAGGCTTATCTCTATACACTAATTCCAGCTGTTGGGAATTCATGAGATGAAAAGTCATGAATGGAAACATGCAAGCATCCATAAAATCCAGAACAGATATGGCACCACATATATGAAGCCTGTAGAGAGAACATGTATGGAATAGTACTTTATCAATGGGTTTGATTTGTTCACTTGAGTTGTAATGTACAGGTTACTGGTTTGTGATATGTATATTGGACTAGTGTTGTTGGTATATTTGTATTAGCTTAAGAGCAACTATGTTGATTTAATAACAGCTGGGAGCATAGATCAGAGGCTAACACAGTGTTTTCATCTAGGGTTCTCAAGCAACAACTAGAGACCAAGTAAATCACAAAGTAGCCTCTTTTGTTTCTCCCTGCCTGCCTTAAACATTCATACATTGAACCGAATTCTGATGTTTGAGTGGCTTAACAGTTAGCTCCAGGGGAACTGACATCTTGGACTTGCTGGTATGTGGGAGTGTATACGAGCCTTAGCATTTTCCAATACTTTCTTTCCTGAGGCATTGGTTCTGAGCAAACTGAGATTTTTACTTCCCATATAACAAATCATCCATATGTGAGTTCTTGTAAAGAAGCAGGAAGAGGAATGTCGTAACAGAGCAGCTCAGGTAAATGACACCTCATGGTGGATACCCATTCATGTCTGGGGAAGTTTACTATAGCTGTCAGAGTGGGATGTGTCTGACTGGGGCTATTTGTGCACAGATGCCACCAGTGATTTGGGACAGATGAGAAGGGACCAGGATGTTGAGATGGGTTGGTTGTGAAAATGCATCCTTGCAGATACAAAGCAGAAGTGATGTTGAAAACTTGGACCATTTTTACAGAGGTTTATTTCCTCCTAAACTTTCTTTCCAAGCTCCCTACTCCTGACTTCCCAGAAAGATTTCTCTGTGTCTTGCATCCTATTTTTCTTGGAGAGAGGTTTTTCATGCTTCTCTTATGCTCTGTACAACAGGCAGCTGTTCACTCTTCCTCAGCAATGAATATACACGAGGTCTGTGTGCGAGGTTCAACTTACAAAGTCCAGAGCGTTGTGATGACAGTGAGCAAGGCAGTTACGCTGAGCTCTTGCTGAAGAGAGTTTATTGCTTATAGTTTTATATCAGCTCATATCTGCCTCAGCTGCTCTGCAGGTGCCTTTCTTCCCTGGCATTGATTTTTCACTTGAATTACAGAAGGCTATGATTCCTCAGCAAAGGTGTGCAACATTCCTCAGTCCTGGGTTATTACCCCTGGATAGATCTAGACTGGCAGGAGCTCAGGATATTTGAGTGCTGGAAAAATCATGAGGACTTGTAGATCAGAGGACTATAAGCCACCTGGCAACTGCCTGATGTAGATTGAGTGTGGTGTTTGCTGTGGGATGTTAATAGCCACATGCATGTGCATGTATGTAGGCAGTTAACAGCTGGGTAGCAGCACTTTTAGAGCTCTAACACATGTTCTTGGTGCTGACTGTTCACCTGCCGTTACCCACGATTGTTGCTTCTTTTATGTCTCCTATCCAAGAAGTTCAAAATACTTGAATGCTGAGAATTGTAGATTACTGCCTTCAGCTAAACATGGGCAATGAGTTGCTTCCAACCAAAAGGTGGGTTAGTTTAAGTGGCCTATTCAAAGAATTTACCAGCTTGATTTGATGGCTTGGCCCTTCTATTGCCTTCCTATTCCCCAAGGGTTACTGTGGATGAGCTGTTCCACGCAAATTTCCCAGGTATGTGTGATTCAGGCAGCTCATTCTGTTTTCATAGGACACTTGTGGGGATTGCTGAATCTGATCCAAGGGCAGAGGCCTGTGCAAGCAGTGAGAGGTGGTAAGAATGCCTCTGAATAGCTGGCACTCTTCATGCAGATGAGGAACCCAAACCTTGCTTGGGTGAATTAATGTGCCCATGTCCAAAGGGCGAGTTGATGCTGAGGTGAGGAAGTGAACCCAGAGGTATTGACATGCAGTGGTCTGTGCTTCCTCCTAAAAGGAGAAGTTGTGATGACACCTGTTGGGTCTGAGAGTTGCTGTGTGAGGCCATTCAAACCACCAAATCCAAGTTTCAGTGGGTCTTTCGGTTTTCCTCTGCTCCTGCTGCGCTGAGTTCCCACAGAGAAGTTCTGAGGGAAGTGGGTATGTCTAAATGTCACCTTGGGAGCTATTGAGCACCACAGGTGGGCCTGGGCTGGAAGCCAGAGCTGAAATGCCTTTCAAGTGATGCTACAGAATGACATTGCCTCGGTGGCTGGGATGTGCAGGCTTGGGGCAGCGAGCAAAACAAACACAGATGGGTTGGTTGGTCTGTTTGTGTTTGCACATCAGAGTGCAGCTACCTTGTCCATTTGTTTCAGAGAAGGAGGGAAAGGGGACAGCCAGTGGTTACTGGCTACCTTTAGTAAAATGTAATCTCAATTAATCATAGTGCTGTCCACACATGTAAGTATAGATCTTATCTTGTCTTCATCCAAAAGCTAGGACAGCTGACGATGGAGTGAGCCCAAAATTCCTCCTGTGGATGGCACTGAGGGAGCAAACCTCAAGAAAGGCTTTAAGTGTAGCTCAAAGCAGTCAATGCTGCTCGATTGATCTTTCCCTCTTCACAGCACAATACACATTAAAACTTGCTGATTCATGAATGTACATGTTCCCTACTTCTCACTCTACATCTCTCTCTCTCTTTCATCTTCTAACATGTAAGAATGCATTTGAGCCACTGACTGGCTTTTGTTTAAAGCATCGACCACCTTGCAGCATTGACCTTCAGCATGTCTCTCTCTTGCTATTTTGTTATTACAACATGAACATGTTTTAACCTAGAAGCAGCAGGTCAAGACCAGGGCCAGGCTTCCATCTGTCTGTTGCTCTGTTGACCCAGCAGTGTTCATCCTGGTTATTTCTTGTAGCAATGAGTTCCATTGCTGTCTCCTTTCCTATTTCCTCAGTACCCTGATCTGTAATACCTGCAGTCCTTCCTTTTTTCACAGTTTTTCTGGAATGTGAGAGACTTTTAGGCTCACCAGTTTCTGCAGCCTCATATATTGTGGAAGACCCCTGCGTCTATCCATTGCTCTCTTCGTTTGTGTGCCATGTATATCAGTCAGCATTTCGGGAGACCTGCTAATTTTCCTAGCAGTACATGAGCTGTTTTGATCCCAGTGTTTGCTTTGGAGAGTTTCCTGTTGTCACTCACTGGCTAGGGAGCTGCTGGCTTTCTTGAGCACTTGTTCACTTGTGCTGGGACACTAGCACTTCTGCAGCTGGGGCCATTGATCTGCATGTACTTGCCATACTGTTTGCTCTTATCTCGCCACATGTCCTCCAGTTACACTGTCCTGGAGGAGGACAAGATGTACAGTACACTGTGAGATGGCACAAAGAGGCTTTACTCCTGTGCCAGAAGACTTCATCTTGCCCCTTTAGCAAATGTTTAATGTTCACAGGAGCGTCCAGAGCACTCTCTTTGTTCTCAGTGAACCAGGGCCTGGCGCTGAGCAGTTGCAAATAGCCGCTCACTGCCTTGCGCATGAGACTGTGTGATGTGAACACGTGGCTGTTTTCACATAGGTCCTCCCTCCATACGAGTGGGGTCCTTGATGCCAAATCACCTTTGAGCCACAAAGCACTTAGTGATCCCAAGAAAAGCTCTCTGACCAACTGAGACAAATCCACCTTTCAAAATTTAACTAATGCAATGACTCAGAAACATCAAGAGATTTTTGTTTGTTTGTTTGTTTTGAGCCACAAATGCTTCTGTTTGAGGTTTACCTAAGGTCAAGCTGCAAACTATGGAGCCTAATTTTGACTGTGCTGATGTTTGGGGCTTAGCTCATTTATAAGGCGGCCAGTCCTTAACTGTGATGCATAATCAGATTTGAATTTTACCTCAGAAGCAAGAACTGGTCTGTAACTTCTGTAGTTAAATGCAGTTCTGCATTTTCCGTAAAGCACATATTTATAGCCAACATTACACTGCCACCTGACTGGTAAACAAGTAACTCCTAAAAGTAAACACCACAAAATAGGAAAGCTTTAGACAGGATTTACCTCATCAGAGTTTTCCTGAATATTTTCAGCTGTTACCTTTCATACAGTGTTGTCATCATCTCGTTTGTTGTTGTTTTGAGGTTTTTATTGTTAATTTTGGGCTTCTTTGTTTTCCCCCCCCATTTGACTCTACAGATTTCTTTTACTGTGAG
The DNA here is from genome assembly GCA_033816785.1 of Picus viridis. Taxonomy (NCBI): domain Eukaryota; kingdom Metazoa; phylum Chordata; class Aves; order Piciformes; family Picidae; genus Picus; species Picus viridis. The sequence goes on from CM066589.1 coordinate 28,652,839, forward strand.
CTGCACACCATGTTTTGCTGGTGTTAAGTGTCAGGGGAATATGCGCATCTGATTGGGAGGGAAATCCCTTTCGGGCGCGGAGATAAAGCAAGGTTTGTGCAGTAGGTGCAAATGAGGTTTGTTTGCACCTTTTGTACTATGGGTATAATATTTTATGTAGGGAGAGATGGTGTTTGTTTCTAGTGCAAAACCGGTTGTTGATCCTCCTAAACTGAGCAGAAGCATCTGAAAAGAAGCTGAAAATCCCAGGAAGAAAATAAAGAAGGATTTTTTTGGGGGACATGTTCCATCTTGGACTGGGGAATAGAACTCTTACTTTTTGTATCTTTACATGCAATCTTGCCAACATTTCTTGCAACCTCGTAGCTCTCTGTCTTCATTGCTGCTTTGCTTATTTTGACTTGTGATCATCTCGGCTCCATTAATAACAACTAACCCCTTTCATCACTCTGTCACTCTGTTTATTTAGAGGTTGACCTTTTGAGTGTTTGCACTAACAGTTTCTCTTTGTGAAATGTTCAGCCGCCAAAAATAAGTTCCAAGAAAGGGAATGTTATTTTTCAGCCACATACTTGCAGCATTCAGGGGACGTGCTGGCACACCTGCTGTTCAGAAGGAGCAGGCCCAGTTGCACTTGCCTGTTTTGGGATGCCTGGGACTCGGGAGATGTGCCCTGTAATGAATGTTAGCAATTGTGATTTGGCCTGGAGGGCAGCACGAGGAAGTATTTGCAGCAGTGATCACAAGGGGGTCAAGCACTTTGTTGTGCATCCTCTTTGAAAAATTCCCTCTCAGGGATGCATTACTGAAGAGGGTTTCTCCAGCATTTTCTGTCGTTTGTGGGGCTGGCGAAGAGACAGATCCTGCAGAAACTGTAGCGTGTAGAAGAACAAGAGAAATACTGACTCTGTTTCCTTACCGCACCTAAAATGTAAATAAAAGGCAGAGGGGTCTTGCATGCAGAAGAGCCTGCATATTTCCAGTTTCCTCTAATCCTTGGCTGCATTCAGAATTAAACTGTAGATGTGTCAACAGGGTAGTGAGGGTTTGGTTTAGCAGTCATTGTAGAGGTGCACCATTGATAAAATTTTAGCAGGAAAAGCAGAAGCTGTGAGCAGAGTAGAGGAGGAAGCACTGAAAAAGCAGAAAAGCCCAGCTCTGCTGAGAGCAGACCAAAGCTGAGGAATGGAAGACCCAGAGAAAGCAGGGCACTAAGCATTCATGTCTAGTACAAACAAAAGCAGCTTTTAGACAGCTCTTGCACAGGACAGCGTTTAGGTACCCCAGTGCTTGGAATCAAGCTAGAGGGACTCTGGAGTGTTTTGGACAGAGCTTCAGAATGTGACTCCTCTGCTATGTGTGAAAGAAACAAGAAACTACAGGGAAATGACTGCAAACTCCCTTGTCAAAAGCTCTGAGAAATCTTCCTGTCTTTGTCTTTTCCAAACTTACCATGTCAAGCTGAGACACTGGTACTCTTAAATCTGTTACAAAACACAGCACATGTGCAAGCTGCCGAGTTGCTGTTCAGTGAAGCGTAGTTTCCTATTGCCTGCGAGACAGTTTTTACAGACATGAGGTTTGCACTTCGATTTGGTTACTAGAGCCTAGCCCTTGAGACTGCAACGTCTTCAAGTGAGGGACAATCCTTCTGTTATTTCTGCTCCTCATTTAGCAACCCCGTTGAATTTACTAAGACTAATCAGATGAAAACCATGGTCAGATTCCACCTCTTTGGCCCCAAGAAGAGCTATGAGAAATTAGTCTTTGCGGTATGTGGTGTCACTGTTCAGCTGCACTGTCACCTGCATGGTTGTAACCACACAGTGCAGGAAACAGCAGTGCATTAAAAAGAGAAAACATGCTGCTCCCATCACAGTCATTTCAGGCTCAAAGCTTGGTCTGGCCATGTCCTCTGGTGTGTAACAGCTTTCACTGGCTGTGGGTTCTGGCACTTGCCTCACGCTCAGGTTTCTCAACATTCAACCTGTTAAGAGCCATGTTTTGTTTAAGTCCAGTAGGATTTGCAGCTGGCTAGGCTGCTAATGCTGAAATATGTAAGTACTGTGCCTTGCAGGACCCTGTGATCCATCTGCAAGAGCAAATAACCTCCTGGGTATCACTTGCCCAATCCCTGAGCCTAGACATGTCCAGGCTCTTCCTTAGCCAGGAATTCATGCTGGTGCTTATTTCCCCAATATCTCTAGGTTAACCTGTAAGGTTATTTTTTATTTTACTCCTTCTCCTTAATTTATTATCTCTGAGACTGTGCAAAGTATCGCTGTCTTTCTTTGGCCTTGGTTAGGGAAGGCTTGGCTTTGCTCACCGCTTTTATATGGACTTTTCTTTAGTGTTATCTAGCTGTAGCTTGCACACCCAGAATCCATGATTATTCACCTGTCTGCAGCTTTGGTTTCATAGAATCAGTCAGGGTTGGAAGGGACCACAAGGATCATCTAGTTCCAACCCCCTGCCATGGGCAGGGACACCCCACACTAGAGTGGCCAGAGCCTCGTTCAGCCTGGTCTTAAACACCTTCAGGGATGAGGCCTCAACCACCTCCCTGGATAACCCATTCCAGGGCTTCACCACTCTCATGGTGAAGAACTTCCTTCTCACATCGAGCCTGATGTTTGGTTCTCACCTTTCTCTTGTTTGACACTGCTTCTGATCAGATGTGTAGAAGGACCATGGCTGGGCCCATGATTTGCACTGTTTTACTCTGATGGTTTGTCTTCAGCCTCATACACCCATTGCCTGCTTTTTGTCCATGATGAGAACCCACCACTCCCTCTGTTGCCGCTGTTCTACGCTGACAGTCATGCTGATAGGGTTTGATGCAAAGCCAAGCAAATTAAGCAGAAAGATTTACACCACTGGGTTTCTTTGGGGTTTGGATCATGTTATAGGGACAGACTGAAGTGTTTAGAGCTCGGCATGCCACTAGTGTGCTGAAAGCAAAATTTTAACAATGTGGTCACCACCCTAACTCCATCACAGGACAGCAGCTCCATAATACAGCATCCAAGCCTGGCAGGCTCTGTCCTACTTCTACGGTGACATTACAAGAAGGAGGTTTTGGAGATGGGCAGGTGTGGTAGCCCAGCTCCATACATCTGTGACCTTTGTGAGGGATGAGACATGCTTACCTACATGCTGTGCCCTGCAGCAATGGGGAGCATGGAACAAAGCAGGGACACTGACCGGCAGTTGCAGCCAAAGTGGGAGTCACCCAGAGGCAAAGAGAGGAAGGGAGTAAGGAAATTCCCTGGTGACAGTGCAATAATGTAGCCGTCCCTACAATTGTCTCCCTTTTCTGGCTACACTTTCCCTTTGATTTCCAGCATGGAGAGCAGCAGGGCAAGCCAGAAGTCTTTCCTGCTGCCCAAGAGAAGCAATTTGGATGTCTCTCTGCCAGAAGTGTACATTCTTGAGGGAGCAGCCAAATGCCTTGGCATCACCCAAGATGCCTCAGTTTGTTGCACCTTAGAAAAGGAAAGACTGAGAGGAAGGGAGGCTGTATTGCCAGTAAAGCAAGATTCGGCTTCCAGACACTTCTCCTGGCAAAGGCTACTCTGCTTGGGAATCCCACTGTTTCTACCAAATATCTGCTGGGCTCCTGGCCTGAGTTCATGCTAGTGTGGTGCTGCAAGGATGCTCAGGCTTTCCTGGCAACCATTTGTCAAGCCAGCCCTGTCAGGGTGTTTCCTCCAAACAGGTAACAGGTTTGGTATTGAGAGAGAGGCAGGCCTGCCATGGGGGTGGTGAGCTGCGCTGCTTTTAGCAGTAGGTTTGGGAGATCTAGAGATCTGGGCAGCCTTGTCTTCTCTGGTTTAGTTGCCAAGTGGTGAATTTTAATTTTATAATTAAAATAAATAAATAAATAAAATTCACGACTTGAAGCACTGTGTTTGCAAACACACGAGTTGGAAGCTGATCCTTCTTATTAGAAGTACCTGCGCAGTGAGAAAGTGATACTGCAGCTGTAGCACGTTGCAATCTCTCTTCTCATTTCTCCTTTCCTTCCAGGCCAGTTTTTCCTCTCTGGCACCCAGCATTAGGCATATACGTCTATATTTGTCTGTTTAAGAGCCAGCCTATGATACGGCTTTCCATAGCACAATGCATTTGACTTCAATAAGGGCTTCAGGGAGGCGGCAGTGCAGGAAAGATGACCTCTGATTTAGTGTTTACACAGGCACTTCAAAGCTTGACTTCAGGCTCCTGAATTTGAAAATGTTTGACCTAAAGTCCTTTACCCCTTTCAGTTTATTGCCAGCTCTTATCTGGTCGTTACTGTAGCAGGTCACCACGTTATCCCTTAGCAGCAGCCATCAGTAAGTGTCAATTCCCAGCAAATAAATTCAGCCACTTGCCATTATATATTATATATTGTTATGATGGCTATTTAAAGATGACAAAAATCATAAATCTTCCAGGCTTGTCACTGGGAGTGTATATTGAGTTTGTTGATGAAACAGCTTCACAGCTCAGTTGAAGAGGAACTGCAGGGCTTGAAGAAGCAAAGGGCTTTTGATAGTGTGCAGCAGTCCAAAAAATTGAAGATAATATCCAGCTTGCTGTCATTTTGTCCATATTCCTTCTCCCTACTCAGAGCAAGTGTTTCTCTTCACTCCTGAGGGAGTGAGCATTTTCCATCCCCCTGCATACTGCAAGGGGATGCTTCTAACTAGAAGGGGAACTAAGTAAGGCCCAGAGGGCAGTAGTGGGGGCGAGCATGACCTCCTGCTTGCAGCAGCATTTATTTCTCTACCTTTTTGCATCTGGCTGTGGAAAATTCCATTGCAATATTGTTGTTTTACAAATGCAATTTTTAATTGCTGAGGAAAGTGTGAATTTTGTGGATGTTTTGATAATGACCAATAACCTTTCCTTCATAAATCTGTTTGGTGAGTCCCCATTTGCCTTCTCATTCTCTGTGCAGACCAGTGGCTCTCATTGACACACACTTACTTTGCAGTCAACGAGCAGATGAGCAAAGGTTAGGAAGTAATTGCAGTGTTATGCAACAAGTGGGAAGGTTTATAGCTTCAAGGAGAAAGAAGACATTACCATGACAATTTCCACAACTGCTTTAGAAACGACCGTATCACCAGGCTGGTCCACAAAACTGGATTGAAAAGAAAGTGTATAAAAAGTGTGTTTCAGGAATAAGCCTCTATTTAACAGAGAGGAATGGACTTTAGCTGGTTTTGGCTGTTGAAGTTATTTTAGGTGTCATTTGCTTTTTCTTGAACAGCAGGGATTTGCTGATCCTCCAAGCTCCAGCTGACTGCTGTTTCTGAAAAGCTGGGCACGGTGGCTCTGAGGTTGTGCATTTATCAGTCAGTTATGTTAATAGTAATATCTTTTGGTTTTTGTGTATTCATTGGGTGGAATTGGGCACTCTTGTGTTTCCCAAAACAGAAGCCCCACTCTCCAGAGATAAAATCAAACTGTGAGATAAATCCAGTGTTAGATCATGCTGGCCTCTGAAGGAAAATTATGGTTTGCAAACCCGGCCCTTGGCTAAACTTTCACTGACTCTGGCAGAGCCAAAATTTCACCTATGATATAGTAAGCACCATTTCCCCCCCCCCCCCCCCCCCCCCCCCCTTAAGTAAAATTGAGTTACATGAAAGGCTCTTTAAGTGTCCTTGTGTTTTTCAATCTTCCTGCAAATTACATTCTCATACTCAGCCAGAGCCCTTGTAAAACAAGCATGTGCTAAATCAAAAAATAGCAGCACAGAATTGTCTTCTATCTTGATAAAGAACGTAGAGCCAATCTTTCCTTTTTGCCTTGCTGTCTCAGAGGATCACAGCTCCAGAGTCTGGATGCTGTCGTCCTCTGGGATGAGTGTAGGGACACAGATCTAAGGTGAAATTTCCTGCGTTTCAAGTGGTTGACAAGTGATTTGGTGTTCTAAATGCTCCTTTAAAAACACTTCCATCTCCTTTCCCTGAGCTGCCCAGATTCATCATTTAGATTCTTTACAGGTGGATGTGTGTTTATTTAGCTATACTGTCTGTATATGTGTATATTGTATATATTATACATATGTGTACTGTACACTTGGGCTTATATTCTTGAAAACTCTTGGTCTTGTTCTCTCAGCAACTCTTTTCTGCTGGTACTGAAAGCAGAGCTTGGAGAGGGTATGTTGAAAGAACTGACGCTGAAGTGGTGGAAATGGGATTTCACAAGTATGCCCAAGTGAAAGAAGTAAAAGTAATGTAAGTTTAATGCAAAGGATTTCAAAATGTCGACCTCTCGTGCATCAAGCCTAGGTTCTGCAAGTGGGTTTGGTATTGCCAGTTCCTCAGCTGGTTTTATTTTAAACTACCAAGCAAAACGGCAAAGCCTTTTCTGTGTCATTGCAGGAGGGTCTCAGAAAACTGATTTCCACGGCAGAGTGCTGTGAGTTATGACACTTGGCCTAACAGAGCAGCCGTAAGTTGCTGTCCTGTGTGTGGAACAGCACAGAGTAGCACAGCACAGACTGCTTGCCTGTGCTGCCTACCAGCTAGGCTCACAGCAGCAACGTGTTCTGCAAACATCTCTCTGGTCATGCATATTTTAAAATCCCATTTTAGCAACTGAAGGCTTAATGCTAAACTTGCAAACTTGTAATATTGTTTGCGCAACGTACAAATTAGATCAATTTTGACGAGCCCTGAACCTTTGTCAGGTGAAGTTATGAGCTTGTTCTACAACAGCACTGGACTTTCAGGAACTGCAGTAATTGAATTCATGAAATGAGTTGGTGAGCTCCAACCAGGGCAGTGGATTAACTGGAGGCTGTCTGCCTGCTGCAGAGCACCACTCCATCTTCTCTGATGAATCACTGAGTTGTGTGTGGCATTAATAAACATGAGCCAGAGAGCAAAAAGGGTGTTATCTAAGACGTGATGAACTCCTGAACTGACATGAAGAACGTGGCATGCTGACAAGGTGTCATCAACTATGAAGCAAGACAGGCCCTCTCACCTCCAAAGCCCAGCCACAGGTATCATAAAGCCACTGTTATCTGAGCCATTATCTGTAGAGCCAGCCATGCATGGTTGCCCCATTAACATTTCCTGCACAAAGAGAGGAGGCTGTGAATGCTTTAAAGACTCCCAATGGCTACACTGCACAGCTTTTATATTTTCTTTAATTGAAGACTTAGTTGTGTGCATGCACATAATCCTCAGCCTGGAGATTTCACGCTGTTAGCTAAATGAAATATTTCAATGAGAATTTTGGGGGGTTGTGACTGGATACTGTTAGCCCTTAGTAAATTAGGAACAAATACTTACAGAAAGAGTTTCATTTTTCTTTAGCCCTATTTTCTGATGACAGCTGGACAGATAATGCAGCTACAAAGTGGAACTTGTATAAAGAAGTGCAAGTGCAAGCTCCTCCGAGGCTTGCAGGCAAAACCCTGCAGCTTCATAGCAGTAGTCAGCAGGATTTCAAACAGTGAGATGATAATGGTCACTCTGTAAGGTAAGAAATGGATTTGGATGCTGGGATTTCAAACCCAAGCACCATTCCAACAGTTGTGACCACATCTGATTGCAGCAGAGTCATGTTGAAAGGAGACCTGACTCATAGCCAAGCTTGAAGGCTTTGCGAATCCCCTGGTTGTTAAAAAAGAAAAAAAGGTTTTAAAGTGCCTGCCCACTGCAGGAAGTCCTAAAACATTGTAGGGAAGATGTGAACCAGGCACCTTGTGGACAGGAGACTGATTCTTTTGGTGTTAAAGGCAGTTACAGAACACAGGTGTTTTGGCTCACTTTTGTTTTTCTCTTCTTGCGCTTAGGTGAAAGTTTTCAGTATTTGTTTGCCCACCTTGGAAGCAGTAGGCTGCTCTGGTTGTCAAAGGGTGTTCAGTAGTTTTTAAAGCCCAATTCTTTCAAGACATCAGCCAGTGAGATATGTCAGTGTTTTCAGCAAATGTTAGTTTAAGTTTTTGAATCATTCAAAGTACTGTGAGCTGTTAATTAACTGATTTTTCAGTCTGTTCTGCCCTCTTGCAAACCCAGATGTTCCTGTTTAACCCTTAGAAGGGGAAGGCAAACCTGACCACTGTAGATGAGAGACTTGCAGAAAAAGTAGTGCAAACTGTGAAAACAGCAAGAAGTCTGTTGTGTTTAAGAAAAGACCGGGTGAGGCACTTAGTGCCATGGTCTAGTTGATTAACTAATCAACTAATAAATTAGGGTTGGGTGATCGGTTGGACTTGATGATCTTGGCGGTATCTTCCAACCTGGTTGATTCTGTGATTCTATATCTTCTTTGTTATACATTCCTTCAACATAGGCAAGTGTTTAAATTCATCTCTTTTCTAAAATGCCCCATTTCTCTTTCCCCCTCTGTGAAGTCTCTTGCTAGCCACCACTACCCACTCAGCCTCTGAGCTGAGCTCCAGCTGTTTACATATTTCATGTTTTGTGCATTAGTAACGGGGATGAAACCTGCTGGAGGAATAGGGATGAAGGCCAGGCCGGAGGAGCCCTGCAGCTCTTTCAGCATTGGACAGAGCTCTGCAGCAAGGGAGAGCAAATGCCTCAGGCTGTCCTAGGCAGCAGCAGGACTTCAGAGGTGAACAGCATTGGACCATCCTTGCCTATGATGAGAGGGGGTTTTGCCACACGTACTAGCCACAGCAGAAGAAATCAAGAGCAGCTTCCTTGGGTAAAAGTTTTCACAGAATTTGGTTTGGGCTGGGTGGGGGTTGTAGGAATGTGTTCCTTTGATGGTAATTGATGGTAACCTAGTGGAAATTTAAATACTCACTTATAAACCAGTATAAAAATAATACTCCCCATCTGTTTAACTAGTCTTGGTCTGTCTTGTAACAGTTCACTGACCATCTGTTACTGTGGCGTAGAGACAGACATTATGAATCCACTTGACTGTATGCATTTCAAACTTCAGTTTATTTTTGGTTGCTAGTACATATGGACTGTGTTCTGTTACTCTCCATGTGTTTGTTCACAGGGACTTCTCAGCACAAATTTCCCTGGGAGGGCTGTTTCAGAATGGGGGGAAGAACAGGAAGAAAAGCAATTTATTTTCTACTTCAACAATCATAAATAGTTTCTAATTTGGGTCCCATCGCACTCTCTTTCCCCCCAGCGAGCTGTGTAGATGGATGAAACAGCCAAGGGAGGGTGGCAGCCCAGATGTGAACTATCTGATTAATGAAGTCACTGTCAGGGATACATAGTAAAACTTGGACAAAATAAATAATTATAGAATTTCTCCTCTCCCCCTCTTCCACATGCTTAAAGGCTGGGCAGGTTGTTCAGGCACACACCCACTGCCTCAGTGCTCCTTAGTCTCCATGTCCAACAGCTCCTGTAAATTACAAGTGCGTTTAACTGGTTGGATGCATTAGCAGGACCTGCTTTGAGACATGCTCCTGGTTTTAGCAGCAGTCCTCTGGGTGTTATTAGCAATGCCCAGGTCAGAGTAGTTTTTGCGACAGGCAAAGATGAGGGGGAAGTGGCTCCTTTCCAGGAGCAAACAGTATTATGAGAGAACCCGGTGTTTGGTTGATCTTCTTCATGGTGCAGATCACCATTTGTTGCTGCATCTGTGGTATGTGGCTTTTTTATTGACCTGTAGCAAGTTCAATCTTGATGAAATGCATTGGAAATAATTTTTTCCTAAGATCATAGTGATTTTCCTTGTGAACAGCTGCCAGATGGGGACTTCATAGTGGAGAGGACCTGCCAGAGGGGCTGGATGCTATATCTGGCTTTTCCATGAGCCACCAATGTGCATTCATGGCTCAGAAGGCCAAATCATATCCTGGGCTGCATCAAAAAAGGTGTGGTCAGTGGGTTCAGAGGGGTGATTCTCCCCTTCTACTCTGGTGAGATCTGGAGTTCTGTGCCAGCTCTGGGGTCCTCAGCACAAGAGGGACGTGGACCTGTTGGAGTGAGTCTAGTGGAGGCCATGGAAGTGATCAGAGGGCTGGAGCATCTGTCCTGTGAAGATAGACTGAGGGACTTTGGGTTATTTAGCCTGGAGAGGAGAAGGCTCTCTAGGGAGACCTTATGGTGGCCTTTCAATACTTATAGGGGGCCTATAAGAAAAGTGGGGACAATAATTTTTTTTTAGCAGGGCCTACTTTCTCCACACAGGAGAAGTGGTGATGATTTAAAAATAAAAGAAGGGAAATTTAGAATATATATATATATATATATATGACATTCTTTTATAATGAGAATGGTGAAACATGGGCACACACTGCCCAGAGAGATGGTAGAAGCTCCATCCCTGGAAACATTCCTGGTAGGTTGGATGGGGCTCTGAGCAACCCGATCAAGTTGAAGATGTCTCTGCTTACTGCAGGGGAGTTGGACTAGATCACCTTTGAAGGTCTTTTCCAACCCAAAGCATTCTGTGATTCTATGATTCCTTGTCACAACAGGGTAACTTAATTCATGCCTGTAGGACTCCTGCCTTTGAGTGGCATGAGGTGGAAAAGAAACTTCCACAGCCTAACCAGATATGAGCTAGGTAGCCATGCAACCACTAGTGGATTAAGTTAAGCATTGACATAGTCTCCACTGCTTTGATGAAAATGTTCTAGAAAGGCTGTGCAGGTGACACAGGAACGCTCTAGGTCTTAGTCTGTACTTGTTCCTATTGCTCATAAAATGTTTCATGCTTTCTTTCTAAGTTAGCTTATTCAGGCAAGCAGCAGCATCCATTCAGTCCTCCTAAAGAGTCAAGTTCAACTCTAGATCATCTATAAACTGTTACAACTCCTTTTGTCAGGAAACCCTTTTAGCGCACACAAATGCTATGGGAAGAAATACAGCTGTGATCAATGTTGCACTGAGAGGAGCAACATAAATATCTAGATGCTGCAGTGCCCCAGCAAATTGCTGTTTATAGCCTGGGGAATCTCTCAGGATCCTAGCAGAGCCCACACTATTACTGATTATTGAGCAAAAGGGCTCCTGTGCAGTGTGGAGAAACACAGGATCCCTCTCATCATGAACCGACAGCACTTCTGCATCTGTAACAAACATGTAGACCAAACAGGATTATGGTTCTGCATTAATTATTGGCTAATTAGCCCCCTTGTTTTTAGACAAAGCCTACTTTATAAAAATCAGGTTGAAAGGATTTCTTGCATATATTACTTACCAAAGCTTTGTTAACATTTCACCACCTTTAATCGCTCTCCATTCATATTTGTATTTAGTAGTCTATCTGAATTAGCAGTGGTGTGACCCATTCTCTGCTGAGGCCAGACTGCCAGCTTATAGAAATTACTGAAACGAGGCGCCAAAGTAATGTAAGGACAAATGCCTCCCCGTACAGATTGGCATGAGCACTGGAGGCAGCATTTGAGCGTAATATTGACTAATTATTTAACCATGAGTGGCAGCTTTGAACATTGTGTTCTTTTTGCTTCGCTTCCCACATTTACTGTGAGTCTAATTACGAAGGGAACAAGTATTTCTTCTCAGGTCGCTGAAAACACAGCAGCTAGCTTTGGGAAAGTGCATGGGATTGCAAAGTGGAGGCAACCATGAACTGTGTGTCAGCTAGTGCACGTACTAGGACTAGTACTAGCATGCTCACGCTAGTACTCACTGAGCAGAGAGAGCAGATGTTGGTGGGGATCTAGTCTGAAAATCCAAGAGCTGCTGACAAGCAAAAAATAATATGTAGTTAGAAACAAGACACTCTGATTATTAGCAACTTCCCCCCCCTTTCTCCTTTTCCAGAGAACTTGGCTTTTTAATGATGATTCTTTCTGTGATGTTAACAAGAAGTGTCCCCCATTGGATGCTTTTCAGTAGGGATCACATGTATCAGAAGATACGATCCCTAAGAGAGGAATGTAATGTTCTGGCATTCACTTTGTGTGCAAAACCTCCCTGCTGTAGGCAGAGAGATTTCTGGGTTTAAAGGAATACACATGTACAGTAAACAGCTGGATCCCCTGAATGATAGGAGATGACTTCCGGTTGCTCCAGAAGGTGGATGACCATCTTATTCTTTCCCTTTCCACTATCTTTTGATCTGTTAACCCAGAAGATAAGAAATAATAGACCTCAGCTCTTAAAGTGCTCAACTAATAAACATGGCAGTAAGGGAGGGAATTGATTTTTAGGTGCTGCTCTGGAGTTTGTAAAGTCCAATCCTATTTATTTTGCAGCCTGTGGAAGGAAGGACTGTCTTCAAGTGGGTTGGTACAGTCAAGTCAGACTGATGACATGGACCTCAGTGGACGCTTCTGTCCTGGAGTTACTCTGGGCTAACCTGTCTTTGTGCTGAAGAGTGTAGGCTATTCTGTTGAGGTGGCCTTGGGCCTCACCACACTCCTTTGGAGTAAGTTTGTCTTCACTGTTGGATTTGTGAGGTTCAGCGAATGTGGTTTTCGCTCAGCCAAGAGATGAGCTGTGAAACCTGAATCCATGGATCCTCGCTGTCCATGTGCATATTGCTGGGATCTCCAAGGGCACTCATCTGCCGCAGCTCCTTGTGCAGCTGCCAACTCAGCCTCTCTATGGCTTGCTTGGTTTCTCTTCCATAAGCAAAAGGTCACCTGGAAGATTTTACTTGGCCCTCAGGCTCATTTAGAACTGTGTGAGGCAGATGGAAGGCAGCGAGTGCCTCAGTGGTAGAGCAGAGCTTGCTGGATTGCTAACCATACTCCAACCTTCCCCCAGCAAACCTGGCTGCACACACCTATACTTTTGTGGCAGATGAGCACAGCAGGTGTGGTAGACTAAGGGCACCGCTGGGTGAGACTACATTGCTACTGCCTTGGGTGCTGGAGTCATATGCTGTATGAATATATTCTCTTACCCTTTCTTTCATCTGGAGTCAGATGATGCCAGGCTATTACAGTAAATGCTGTGTTGCAGTACGTAGCCTGTGGATGACTTTGTGAACAGTACTTTTTTGCACAATAAATTGGGTGGCACTCACCTGTCTCTGGACTCTGGGGTGTTGAGGCCAACCATAGCCCTTGCTTCCCTTCCATTAAGCATTACTGAATCAGCTATGGTTCTTGCTGATTTTCCTCTGTGAGAAATCTACTGGCTGTCTTTCCTGGAGGTGCCCAATGGATGATTTTAACTACAGAGGTTATTGAGACATGCCAAGATCAAGGTGTCAAGGTTGGCCTTGAGCATTTGTCTCTGTACTACTACTGGAAAATTTATTTCATAAGTAAAATGATTGCCAAAACGCCATTAGATAACTTGATGTCCTCTGTTCCTGGTTATTTCCAAACTCTGTTACAGGGCTCTGATCCCAAAATGCACTTTTATTAAACTCGCAACTGCTCTGTTTGTTTTAATTTAAGGTACCATTTCTGCAAACACAGAGTTGTACTGTTTTCTCTTTGCCCTTGATGCTGAGTTGGTTCTGCATTTTAATTAAGGGCCATCAGGAGAGCAAGTGCAGAGCAGTGCAAAATGTGACTGAGCACATGTGCAGTGCTGCAGTCTGCAGTGTTCTGTGTTGCTCCACTTCTTGATGGGATTTGAAAAATTACAGGTGAAAACATATTCTTTGTTTATTAGCCACTATTATTAGAACCATATGGCTTAAACTGAGGAATAAATTGGGCCTGGCATGTATCAGCTTAGCACGTCTGTGCAGATAAATACAGTTCTTGAAACACAGATTAAAGGGGAAATGAAGGTGGGCTAGTAGTGTTTGCACAATTGCTCTAGGAGATGCTGGCATTATTTCTCATTTTTAAGGTCATGCCACAGAGTCAGTGGAGGGGATGACACAGTGGTGCAGGGCAGGTTCTCTGTAGGAACGCTGACGTGCTGGCATATGCTTGCATTCCATTATTTTGTATTCCCTCTTAAAATGAGAATCACCCTTGCTTGTGTAGAGGTTAACACGTGATCCAGGACACAACTGTGGGGAGGGTATATGTGTATTAGCATGCTGCTGCAGTGCCACTGAGCCAAGTTCAAGATGAGACCTTGACCATCCTTGCCTGACTTGTCATGAGATAAGAAAGTATGTTGTCACACTGGGCAAGAGAAGAAACATTAATCCTCCTATCTCAAAGCAGTCTAATTACAAATTACCTGGACTCGAGGAGGAATTAATCTTTTGATATACTATTTAGTATTGTATTGGTTTATGCTTATATCTTTTACCATTTCAGCATCAGGTAATGGTCCTTTCATGAAGATAGGACCCTGCAGCTGGTAGAAACCGGAGATCAGGTCTGCCCTGCTAATTACATGAGTTTCTCTTTGTCTAGAGGGTGTTTGGAGTACGAGCACTCTGGACACCCAAGACTTGTGCTGTGCTATTACTAGGAAAATGAAATGCTGCTTCTTCAGTCCCCAGAATTAGCACACTTAATAGGTGCTCAAACACATACTGCATTTTCCTTCTTTTTGGTATGAGGAGTTTTATTAAGCAATCTCTCAAAGTCACTTCCAAATCTGTTCTCTCTTGCTATTTCCTGGAGTTATACAGACTTGTTAGGTGTCTCTGCTTTGTCACTTTTAGAGTTTAATTAAGTCCCTGTTGGTACTGAAGGGCATTTGACCCGGCCTGCATCCTTGGTGTGTCATTACAGGTGTGCGGAACCAACCACTGCTCCACTCTCACGCTGTCCCCTCTTGCAACCAGGGGCTCCAGCAATAGGCAGCATCCTAGGGCAAATGAGCTCCTACTTGCAATTGCCATCTCTCACCTGGCTGCCATCTCAGAAGATCCTCATTGGTCTGACAGCGGCCACCACCAGTCTAGCATCAACTAGTAGCTAAAAATAATGCAGAGTGGGAAAAAACCACACAGCATCTAAATATAAATCTCCAGTGCCTCAGCGGGGAGCTCTGCATTTCCTAATCATTTGGTCAGATTATTTAGCGATTGATTAATACTGGAAAGACTTGCAGGTCTTAGGGGTTACCTAGTGAAAGGCTTCCACCTTGGTCTCTGAGCTCTTCTTAGCCCTGCCCTTTCTTGAGAAGGCAGAAGTTTCCTTTGCCTTCCTTCCCAGTTTTCCAACAGCGCTTTCCTTGCTCATGTGCCCTTTCTCCTGAGCCCTGCTGC
Organism: Picus viridis; assembly: GCA_033816785.1. NCBI lineage: Eukaryota > Metazoa > Chordata > Aves > Piciformes > Picidae > Picus > Picus viridis. The sequence continues at coordinate 28,667,896 of CM066589.1, forward strand.
CCACTGGAGCAGTGTGGAGGAGCACCATGTGGTATCTCCTACAACAACCTTTCAAAGGTCATCACATTAGGACAAGAGAATGGGTCCAGAGGGCACAGTGTGGCATTCAGGGCATCATGTTGTGCTGGCTGCAAGCCGGCAGGGCTCTCACAAAGCCAACCCGTTGAGCTGCACCACCTGGACTTGCCACCCACCCTTTATCGTAGCACAGGTTGAATGAAATAACACGCAGACATGGGGAAAATGGCAAGAGTGGTTTTTCCCCCAACCCATCAGCTGGCTGTCTTTGAAAATCAAAGACTGGAGAGATTTCTTTCCTAGGGAACACATGGCAAGCAATCGTGCTCCATTGTTGCTGGCAGATTTGTTTTTGCACACTTCAGACAGGATGAACGGCACTCTTGGGGCGAAGAAGCTGGCGCAGCGCAAGCGAGGTGGGAAGAGGAGAAAGAGCCAGCAAGTGGCGACGAAATCTGTGGCGGCTTCGCGGCGTTCCCTAGCAACCCGCACCCCGGAGAGCCGCTTGCGATGCCTCCTCTTTGTCAGCGCAGCTGCATGTGATGTACTGGCCTCACCGTGGTCTGGCTCGCGCTATTTTGGGTCTGAAACCGGAGCGTGTGATTGCAGTGCTGTCATGGGCATAAGGACTTTGGATTGCTCTCTTGCACAGATGGGAGCAATTCACAGGGAGGGTTGGGAAAGTGACTTTCTGTTCTTGCTTGAATGTTGTCTGGTACCAGCTAGTAAATACTGTCTTGTGGCTTAAAGATTTTGTGATGGCAGATTAGATAGCTCCCCTGCCATTTGTTTTCCCCATAAGGTGATATTGCAGGGAGGGTGTGTGTCGATCTTTCTGGAGTAACTGCTTTCCTTCCATCCATTGCAGACACACGTGGGTCTTTGCACAACAGACACGTGGAACGTTTTGCTGTCTGGGACGTCTATGCTGATTTTCTGAATGCTTTCTTGCCTGCCGTTTCCCTGCTCCTCACCACACTAACTGCATCCTGGCAAGCTTCTGGGGGTTTTAATGGAGATTCAGCACTAACTGCTGGATGGGGGTTCCTGTGGACCAGGAAAAAGAAGCCCTCTATTTGTCTAACAAGTAGTGCTCTGAAAGTGAGCTTTCTTATGCACCTGAAGTCCAAGCTGGAGATAACAGCACCTTGGAGATGGTAGGAGAAGGGCAGTCAGTGTGTCTGTTTACAACCCAGCTTCTCTGTCCCGCCATTCCTGAAAAAAAAAAAAAAAAGAGTTTCTTTCATTTAGTGTCTGGAACAAAACCATAAAGTAACTTAATACTGTACATGAGCCTCCTATTCTGTAAGCAGCTTCAGCCCTGAAGATGATCCATAGGGCCTTCAGCTGGCTTTGCTCAACTCCATTGCAGAATATGTCACAACTGCTATCACAATCCCAGAAGCATAAACAATAAGGCTGGAACAGACTTGAAGATCTGTCTGCTGCTCAGAGACAGGATCAACTCTGCCTAAGCCATTCTTCACAAATATTTGTTTGTTCCCACTCTGAAAAGCCTTGGTGATGGAAAACACAGACTTTCCACAGGCAATCTCTTCCAACACTTTGCTGGCTTCACTGTTTCTCCTCCTCCACACTGCAAATCCTCTAAAGTGTATGAGTGATTTTCAGATGCATCCCCTACACATGAGCCCTCTGCTTAATAGTGTAAGGCAGAGAGGCAGAAAGGGAGCATGGAAAGCTGAATACATAGTTTTGAGGGAAAGAAGAAGAAAGATAGATAGGCTTTTGAAATTTGCTTGGCTCTTAGGAACAAGGGTAGGTGAGAGGGGAGGTGGAGGAGGCTTGCTCGTTCAAAGGTCCTCTCCAAGGGAACCAGCTCCTCAAAAGGAGCAAGGTGAGAAGAGGCCCTGAAAAACAGGTTAATCTGAACTGAGAGGTGGTAGTAAGAGTGCATGAAAGCCAGACTGAGAGGGGCTCTATAGTTAGGGACAGGGTCTTTAACTAAGCCATCGAGCATCACCTGCAAGGAGGCAGGTTTCCATCACCCATATCCCCACAGAGTGGGGTGTCTGTCTGCAGTGTTTGCTCTTGTTCTGTCAGCCTGGGAGTCAGATTTCTCCCTGTGTCATATGTTCCTGTGAAAGACAAATGCAGCTGAGGGCTCAGGAGGCTGCAGTTAGTCTGGGTCGGGCTTGGACAGCCTTGATGACTCAAATAGTGCCTCTCAACCAGCCAATGTACACCTGAGTACACTGCTCACTTTGGCATGCTGAGCTAGATCCTCCACTGCTGTGTAAATCAGCGAGTTCCCTGGAGCGACTCTGATTTGCACCATCTGAATGTCTCGCCCATCCTTTTCAAGTAAATTCTGCAAGCAGAATTATATATATATATCTTTGTTTTTTCCCCTTCAGCCTTTGCCCAGTCAACCTGTGAGCTGCTTAATCATTAAAAAACAGAAGGGGCTGCTGCTGTTGTTGAAGTTGAATGGGACAAGAAAATGTTTCACAGACAGAATTGATCCTTTTAATGCACAATGTTATGTCCAGACACAGTCCTCACCCTCCTTAGCTGTAATTGCATATACCAGTGCCTCTTTCAGTTTGCTCCATTCTCCATGAAGTACTGCTTGACCAATTAGTGAGATAGGTTTGTCTCTAGCCCAGGAGGTATGTGGACAGCCTTCATTGCTGCATCTCTGTACACAGAGGAATGTTTTGACAGCTAAACATGGATCTTGTTGAGCTGTCAGTTCTGCTGACTCTCCCAAGTGTCTCTTATTTATTGAGCCATCAGGCTTTCCTTGACCTCCTCAAAGTCAATCCCAGCTTCACACAAAAGACAGCACAGAAATGCAGCTCAAGCATGGCCTTTTGATCAGGGCCAGTTTCTTCAAGCATATGATGCCTTGAACAGTGCAGTTCATTAGGTCTGTATGTCAGTGCAGTGGCTGTGCCCTCAGGCTGGCAGCAGCCTTAGAGGCTGCAGCTGAGGAAATTCAGATTCCCTCCCTTAGTGCGCATCCTAGTTTGACTCTCAAGATCTTGGGGCTTTTTAAGAGGCTGATGGCAAAGCAGAGGACAAGGGAAAGCAGTTGAATGGTTCTGAATCTAGGGACCTCTGTATCTCCTTTGCTGCTAGTGCTAAGCAGGGAATTTCTTCTCCTTGCTCTTTATGCCTAATCTCAACTGGCTTGGAGACCATAGGTACTTCTGCAGTGCACAGCCCAATCCCCACAGCACCAAGCATCTGTGCACTTATATCTGTAGCATCATGACCACAAAGTTGCCTTGCATTAAGCTGGAAGGTGTGCCTGTGACAGACTTGGGAACATGCACTGGATGCAGCAGGGGAAGCAGAAGCAGGGAGCGTATCACAGTTGATCTCTACATAAGCCTTCCATGTGGGAAACAAGTGAGCCTGAAGGTGTAGATCTCTGCTCTGGGTGCCCACCCTCCCTGATACCCCACATGCACGTGTCTGGAAGCATCTGACCAATCCCATAGCCTCAGACAGGTGGGTTTTGGTTGGGTTTGGATAGTTCTTGTACAAGGCAGCTGTTTCAGTAAAATCAGCTAATGCCGATACCTCTTTTTTGCACTTGTTTTCTGGCTTGCTCCCTGCTCTGAGGATGCTGTTAGTTCATCCTTTCATTTTGTCCAGCTCCTTTGCACATTAGTCTTCCCTGAGCCACTCTATATAGTAGGTGCACAACCCTCTCTCTATAGGCTCTTGACAGCTCCTAGCTAGGTTTCACTTTCTTCTGCTTCCTCTCTGCCTAATCCTACCCTCACCTCTGATGCTGGGCTCTGTCTCAAATCCCCAGCTGCACACTGCCTTCTGACTGTTCTTCACCTCCTTCTTCTAGCACTTATCTCCTGCCTTTGTCACTGCCTTTTTCAATTGTCATATTTAAATATGTGTTGGAAAAGGCTAATTTGCTCTTTGCTCTTTTCCCATGTTACCAGAGCCCTCATTCCACACATGACCTTGACCTCTCTGCTCCTGTGACTCTTCTCCTGCAAGAGTCATCTGCCATATCTGCAAGAAGGATGAGTAGCATCCACAACAGCTGTGAGTAGCACAGCCAACTTAGATCTTCACTCCTGTTCCAGGAAGTTGTAAGGAGAAGGTTGAGAGTCTTTGAATAGTGAATAGCCACAGTGAAACTACCTGCAGTATTTGTCAATAGCCCATAAGCCCAGTTCCTTCGCCTTCCTCTCACAATTTGGCCACCAGGTGGGATGTACTGGGTCCTCAGCCTGTGATTGTCTCTGAGGGAAAATCGTTCCTTATCTCTTGTCCTTTTCTCAGCTCTCACCTGCCTCTGATTGTGAGAAGTTTTGGAGCAGAGACAGTGTTTCAAGGGAGACTTGGAGCTTTTGTCAGAGTAATACTTAACTACTCTGGACTGTATTACAGGAGAATTATGACTCTGAGAAATTTCTACTGCTGTGAGCCAAATGGGGGATCATTTTCATAAGTACATTGGGTGAAATAAATGAAAATCTAGATGATGAGCATTTACCCTGGCCATTTTTTCCCCCAAGTGCAGTATGGAATTTGGCACTGCTTTGTTCTGAAAATATTTTTTTCTGATTATTCTGAGGTAATTGATAATGAAACGTGCAAGTCTCTTCTAAAGCAGCAGTGCTTAGGCTATCAAGATGGTGTTCACTAGGAGCTGCAGCTCTGCACCCTCCTCCTTCTTTTCTTGTGCATTATTCCCTCTACTCCTCATGGAACTGTCTAATTTCATCCCCTATTTCCTTACTGCCAGTTCATTGTATATTCTGTGTGGCACAGCTGAGCATCACAGCAGCACCTGCAAGTACAGCTAATGCCTTGTAGATGTGGACTGCACTACAAGCTTGCTGCTACTTTCCCAGACTCTAATGTGGGCAAGTAGACCTAGGTATGCAAGTAGACTGGCCTGCTTTTGGTGGGCATCTCCATTCCACAAAACATCAAGAGGGATTTATGTTTTTAAACACCTCCAGTCTGGTGATTTTGTGAAGAGGCCATTGTCCTGGCTTGGGCTGGAGATAGCAGAGAGGCCAGGGCTTGGTGGTAGAAGTGGTGTGTGTGAGCTGCTCTGAGCTTCAACACTGATGGGCTGGATGGTTGCTCCTTATGAATTAAATAGTACCTTTGGAGGTCCCTTCCAACCCAAACCATTCTGTGATTCTGTTCTATGATTCTACCTGACATGATGTTAGAAGGCTGAGCTGAGATTTGGGTGACCTAGGGATACCTGCAGAAGGCTCTTCATGAGGAGAATTAGTTGTCTTAAATGCAGTAAACCTTCAGTCACTTAAAGGTGTACAAAGCAATTCAGCAACAAAACTATCCATAGAGATGAATAAAATATAGAGATGCTCTAATTGATGCAGAAATTAGAGGATGAACTCTGATCTTTACAGCTGACATATCGTCTTGAGCTGTGCCAGTACCTTTTTAGTACTCTTCTCTACAATCTCTCACCACAAGTCCTTGAGGTGGAAGCAAATGAGCACTCCCTCTGACTTTGAAGAGTAGCAGTCTTCTCATTATTATTTGCAAACTCTCTTTTCTCTTGCATCACTTGAAAAGGTGTCATCTGGAATACATCTTTGTCATCCTCAAAGCACACCTCGACTGAGGGGGTGAGCGTAGTAGGTGGCCTGGGCAGAATGCAGATATCTGGACCGTCGGTTGAGGTTCTACTTCCTTTCCCCTCACTCAGTCACCTGAGAGATTGAAAGTCAAATGAAGGATCGTACTCAGCACTTAACAGTCTCTGACGTGTTTGGGGCTCCCATCCGCTTTCCAAAGGAACTTGTACTTTTTGTTAACAGGGGTTGAGATCCTTCTGTAATGACTTCCAGAAACAGAGTCCACACAAAGCCAAAAGAAGAACAGTGAAGCTCTTAGAGCAAAAGCAGCTACACGTGAGGAAATGAGAGCAGGTGATTTGGGGATCAGAACAGGAGTAAGATGGCAAAATCTTCCTGTCCTGAGATAAGGAAGAACTTTCTGAGTCCAGCAAGAATGGAATTTGCTTTTGCCACACCATTTATTGGTTTTGCTGTTATTCTTACCGCTTGTATTTATACAACAAGACTTGGGAGGCCAGTGTTTGTTTTCAAGATGTTACAATCTTAAAAGATCAAATGTAGGCACAGTTTTGGCTACTATAGATAATTAATAATAGCCATAATTTGTACTCATTCAGCATCTTTCATTCAAGGATCTCAAAGCATTTTGTAATCAAGAGTTCATTGAGACTCTCAAACTCTCTTGAGACAGCCAAGCATTATGAACAACATTTATAACAGCAGGGTGCAGGATCAGACTGGTTAAGAATATTGCTGAGGATAAAACTCAGGAATCCTACCCTCCAATCCTGTGGATGCTGAACCAAGCACTTGCTCCAGTCTGAGAAGCTGCTTTTTTTTTTTTTTTTCACAGTAATTTATATATCTATAATCCTTCAATGTTAAGCAAAATATGTAGTCTTCATTTAAGTCATTGATGTCCTGGGAAGTGTAATGGCCCATGTCACAGCTGACTGAAAGTGAGACTGCAGATAGTGTGTTAAACACATTTGGTTAACCATTTGTTTGCTCTTACAGTTTTCACATGAAAAAAAAAACTTAGATTGAAACCTGGCTTGGTGATGGAAAGTGATGTGATTTTAGGTTTCTTTGTCTATTAAAACAGAAACCCAGTTTGCATGTTTTAAGTATCTTTTCTAGCATATGCAGGCATCTGGCAAGATAGCTATATTTAAACTGTTAATACAGTATGAATGCAAGTTTCAGATGCAAAATTAGTGCCATTAAAATGGTGAGAGTTATTTTTCTTTTGAAACAAGTGATGCCCCACCACTTCCGTTTTTGTTACCTGATCAGGCACTGCAGATGGGACAGCCGATTTTTTCAGCAGGCGACGAACCTGAACTGCAAGGCAGGTGCTGCTCACTGCACAACCCCGCCCCCAGGACCGCATGGTGAATGGCAGCGAGCTCCCTCGTTGCCCTGGGCCACCAGAGAAGGCACTGCCCCGGGGGTGTGTGTGTAAGCCCAGCACGCAGTGTCATTTTTCATTGTCTGTGAAAACAGTTGGTCTCTGCCGTTGTGAAGTGTTTTGAAAGATAAAAGCTTCAAAAAGAACAGAGCTCAGTTATTTCCTTGGGTTTAGGGCTGCTTCTGGAAGGATAGGTTTTAAGACAGTATGTGGTTTTTTTCCAGTGGTTTTTATCGTGGCTAGTTGTGTACTATGTGAGCAGAAACATCTTCTTTCAGGAGTATGAATTTTGGAGCATTCCTATTTTCACTGGGTGTACCTCTGTGATTGGCCTATAAGTAGGCAACTTGATCAGTGGAGAGGCCATGAGCCCAACTTTGGATTGCTGTGTGCTCTGACCAGACACTCCCACAATTCTGTGTCTTTCAGTAGTTCTACCTTGGATTTACACAAGAAAGCTCTAGAGGTTCATCATCTCCCCAAGCAAGAAGCCCTAGGTGGCACTATGTACCCCAAGATACAGATATATACCCCAAGATATAGCCGAGGTGCCAAGAAGCAAATTCAAACCCATCTACAACACTTCTGTACACATCTTGGGATTAAGATTTTGAGACTGTCATCTCCTATGGGTGGTTATGGCTCCTACTTTGAAATGCAGATTTTGACCTGCTGATAGCAGCAAATGTAATGGTTAATTAATTAATGCTTTGAAGGCAGCCCTGTAAGCCTACAGTGTTACAACATAAGGAGGAGAGGAGTTGATAAGAAGCCTGTAGGATCTTTACTGCTGGTGGTGATGCATTGAAGTAAGAGAGCACTTGACTCTGAGCCCAGAGAGATGTAGAAAGGAAAACAGCTTAGAGCAGAGTAAAGCCTTCAATCTTGAAACAAACAGATGAGTAAGTATAGGACCTGCTGATGTAATTTCATGAAGCAGACCAAGCTCTTGCAGCCAAAAACGTAGGGCTAAAATGATGCAGTCTCATTATCCGTATGTTCATATCATGGTGATATTCATTCTCCCTCTCAGTGGAACCATGCAGCTTGTGCCTTGACTTCTTGGCTTTTTTTTTTTTTTAAGTGCCTAAAATGTTTGTTGCAGAGTAAGTGGGGTTAATAGGGAAACACAAAACAAAGCAGCCACCCCTTTTCATATGAGATAAGCCTTGACAAGTAAAGTGTAGTTCTGTAATGATAGGGCCAAGAAGCCCCAGGCAAGATCGGGCACTGCTGCAATTATTTCTGTGTATACATTTAAGCAGCAATGGGCCATTAAAATGTAGTATTTTATAGGTGTTCTCTTTTGAAATACAGCTTAAATCTATTATTTCCTGAGATAACATGTGAAATATTTATTACTTGGAGATGTTTGGTTTGCTTTTTGTAGTGAGCAATGGCGAGTGTTGCTGCATAAAAATCTAGCTTATCTCCTGTTAACCTCAAATTTATAAACAAACCACAGTGCCTAACAGAAACAAGGACTCTATACAATAGAAGTGGAAGCTGTCATTTTTGGGCTCAATACAGAAGCCAGCAGCAGAAAGCAGTGTTTGCAGATTATCCAACTTTTACACCACCTAGCAAAAAAACAACCAGCCCTTCCAGATTCAAAACACCGTCAAGAATGTGAAGAATAGCAAGAAAAGCTACTTAGTTTGTTTGCATATAATAGAATACAGTCCAAGGACAAAACAGTCATGCTCATTTATTACTGTGCTTGATGATTAATAAAAGACTGTCACTGTGTAGTCACATCACAGAAGCTTGGAGAGCTTTGCAGGCGCCGATTCATTAAATGAGAAATACTGTTAAACCCGTTTTCCAGAGTAATTAGGGTGCATGTATGGTGATCCTGCTGAATTCAGTACAAATACACAGTGACCAAGGTTTTGTTTTCATGACTATAAGCTAAAAGCTGGGCTTGAGAGAGTCAAAATAGGTATCTGTGTGAGCAGCCTGATTTTCACAAGTCCTGGGAACTTCTCCGCTACTTATTGATTTTGCATTCTAGCTCTATTGTCTTCCTGTGAAGACTATCAGACAAGATACCTTCTCTTCCAGCTGTTTGCATCATAGTTTCATAGCATAAACAAAAGAAAGATTTGGGCAAAATTGCAGGCTATGAAGTTAAAACAAACAAACAAAAATGTTGGTTTTCCCCCCAATTATTATTATTGCTTAAATTCTATGTCACTTACTGTGACAAGAGATCATTGAAACTAAGACCTTAGCAGGATCAAAATAGGAGTGACTGGGAGTGTGCATAGATAGCTAAGTGAGGCTACAGTTACAACAAAGAAGTCTAAAAATAAAGAAAAATATCCTCTAGAGCTTTGAAGCAGTTACAGAGCTGTCCTCTCTCAAAGCAAACTAGTGTTTGACAAAGGAGTGCTCTGCTGCCAGAACCGCCTGTGCTGGATTGCTGTGGGAGGCAATGGCACAGGGCAGGTAGGTAGTGAGGGAATCCCAACATGAGAAAAATCTTTTTTACTGTGAGGGTGATGGAACACTGGAACAGGCTGCCCAGAGAGGTTGTGGAGTCTGCTTCTCTAGAGATCTTCACAGCCTGCCTGGACACATTCCTATGTGACCTGCCCTAAGTGGTCCTGCTTTATGGGGGGGATGGGACTTGATGATCTCTAGGAGGTCCCCTCCAACCCCTAGCATTCTGTGATTCTATCAACCCATGGCTTGTCCCTCTCCATCATGCCCTAGAGGAGACCTTGCTCCTGCCTCCCAAAGACTTGTGATTTCGGGCTGCTGGTGTGTGCAGAAGATCACTGTCTGTATCATAGTATCATAGTAGTAACAGTCAGGGTTGGAAGGGACTACAAGGATCATCTAGTTCCAACCCCCCTGCCATGGGCAGGGACACCATACACTAGATCAGGCTGGCCAGAGCTTCATCCAGCCTGGTTTTAAACACTTCCAGGGACAGAGCCTCAGCCATCTCCCTGGATAACCCATTCCAGGGCTTCACCACTCTCATGGGGAAGAACTTCCTCCTCACATCCAGCCTGAATCTCCCCACCTCCAGCTTCATTCCATTCCCCCTAGTCCTATCACTACCTGAGAGCCTGAGAAGTCCCTCCCCAGCCTTCTTGTAGGCCCCCTCTAGTATGAAGGCCACAAGGAGGTCACCTGGGAGCCTTCTCTTCTCCAGACTGAACAGCCCCAACTCCTTCAGTCTGTCCTCATAGGAGAGGTGCTCCAGCCCTCTGCTCATCCTCGTGGCCCTTCTCTGGACATGTTCCAGCACCTCCATATCCCTCTTGTAATAGGGGCTCCAGAACTGGAGGCAGTACTCCAGGTGGGGTCTCACCAGAGCTGAGTAGAGGGGGAGAATCACCTCCCTTGACCTGCTGGCCACACTTCTCTTGATGCAGCCCAGGATCTGATTTGCTTTCCGGGCTGCAAGTGCACATTGAGAGCTCCTGTTGAGCTTCTCGTCCACCAGCACCCCCAAGTCTCTCTCCTCAGGGCTGCTCTCCAGCCAGTCGCTGCCCAGCCTGTACTTGTTCCTGGGATTGCCTTGACCCAGGTGCAGGACCCTGCCCTTGGTCTTGTTGAACCTCAACTGTCAGAGGGTGCCTCCCTGTGCAGAGCAGCTTCTTCAAAGGCTGCTGATGAATTATTCTCCAGTCGGAAGTAAATCCAGCAACATGTGTGTCAGAGTGAGTCTAGGCAGGATTGTCTTTTCAGGAATCTGCATGTACTTTGGCAGCTGTAACTTTTCAGGGGGAAAATAAATCTAGATTTTTTTTTTTTACTTTTTCTCCACCCCCCCCAGAGCATCTCCTCTGTAAGAGAGATCAGTTGACCTTAATTATAAACTGAATTACAGCTGCAGGCAATCTTGATGTTTCTGTGGGAGCGCAGCTCATGAGACATGTGGCACCGTGCTGGATTTGTTGGTCTGAAAGTTCACGATTGTTTTGGACAGTCAATAACTGAAATGAAAAACGATGGTCTTTGTCAGGCCATTGAATAAAGAATGTGCCACGATGCTATTTAACTGTTTATTTAACTGATGATCAGTTTTGATGAGTGAAGTGAAAGGAAAGTGCTAACTTTATGCAGATGAACAAGAAGGGGGGAAAAAAAAAAGAAAGGGAAAGTACGTATCAGTGAAAAATGTTTCTGGCTGCCTTTCAATTCCAAATTGGGCTAATTCTACCTTCTGAAAAGAAGATAATTTCTACATTTCTGTAATTGGGAACACATAATTGAAGTTATTTTCTCTCAGAGAGAAGCAGCTTCTTCTACAGCATTTGCAAATGGACAAGAAAAATGACCACGCAGAGTGCACTCTGAATGATTGTGCATTCTTCACAGCATCATCTGCTGATGTCTCTGCAGATTTTGTTCAGTGCTTTTTACCTCTTTGGGTAAAAATTGCATGCAGGTAGGAAAGGTTCACGTCTGTGAATGCGCCGCACCGACTACAGAGCTCCCTTTTCTGGGCAGCCATTATATGAGAAAGAGCTAATTACCAGTGAGGTCTGAAGTAGAAAACAGACAGCAGAGAAACACTGAGCCGAGTATAAGCCTCATGTACCAAAATAATGACGCCATGTGATTCCACACGACTGCTTCTTTTGACCTGACTTTTTAGGAACTGAACTTTAACGAGGAAGATGAGCCAGATGTTGTTGCAGCACTTTGAGAGTGGCCCAAGTGATTAACTCACTTCCTTTCACTTGTGGCATGAAGATAATTTCTGCCCCAGCGTTTAACCCTGGGAATGCTGGTGTTTTCCAAAACATCTGAGCATGTTTCCTAAACATTAACAAAGCATGCAGGACAGTGTTGATTCGTGATTGCAGGCTGAACATGAGCCTGCAGTGTGTCCAGGCAGCCAAGAAGGCCAATGGCATCCTGGCCTGCATCAGGAGCAGTGTGGCCAGCAGGAGCAGAGAGGTCATTCTGCCCCTGTACACTGCACTGGTTAGGCCGCACCTCGAGTCCTGTGTCCAGTTCTGGGCCCCTCAGTTTAGGAAGGATGTTGACTTGCTGGAACGTGTCCAGAGAAGGGCAACAAAGCTGGTGAGGGGTTTGGAACACAAGCCCTATGAGGAAAGGCTGAGGGAGCTGGGGTTGCTTAGCCTGGAGAGCAGGAGACTGAGGGGTGACCTTCTTGCTCTCTCCAACTACCTGAAGGGAGGTTGTAGCCAGGCAGAGGTTGGTCTCTTCTCCCAGGCACCCAGCACCAGAACAAGAGGACACAGTCTCAGGCTGCGCCAGGAGAGGTTTAGGCTGGATGTTAGGAAGAAGTTCTATACAGAGAGTGATTGCCCATTGGAATGGGCTGCCTGTGGAGGTGGTGGAGTCACCATCATTGGAGGTGTTCAGGAGGAGACTTGATGGGGTGCTTGGTTGCATGGTTTAGTTGTTTAGGTGGGTTGGATTGGTTGATGGGTTGGAGGCGATGATCTTGAAGGTCTCTTTCAACCTGGTGTATTGTATTGTATTGTGAATGAATTTGCATCTGAGCACATGGCTGCAGTTGTCATGCCTCTAACTGAGTTTATTTGGTATTTGATGGCAGTAGCAAAGGTCAGACGCAGGGCTCGTGCTCCTAAAACATGGACCCAAGCTCTTTTCAGTGTTCATGGGTCAGTTTAATCCTCCCTGATGCAGCTGTGGTTAATAAGACAGACTGGAGCTCAGAGAATTTGGAAAGCCATGTTGCAGTTTGGCTCGGAACCCAACTGTAGGCAGCATCTAGCTAAGGAAGTATATATTTGTGTGCTTTCAGGCATCACAGAGAAAAGAGAATGCATGGAGATAATTGTGGTAGATTAGACAGCAAATCGGGTTTCTAGACGGGCTTGATCATTGCACAGATCAGGAGAAAATAGAGGAAGCTTAATAAACAACAGCAACACAACTTTGTTTTGTCAGGAAAGCCAGAGTTATATTTTCAACCTGACCTAACAAAGAAGAAGGAAGGAAACTGTTTTGCTGAAACAAGCATTTTAGATTGGAATAAGGAAATACTTTTCTCTCTGTGTTTGTGTGCATGCCCCAGCAAACTCAACAGCATGTTCATATGCATGAAATGCATTTTCCTTCAGGCACATAGTCAGCATGTGCCATATGAGGAGGAAGGAGATGTGCCTAGCACTGCTTAAATATTGGTCCAAAAAGCATAGCGTTTTAGTCAAAATAAGTTAAAGCATCTCATAACATTGTGGTTGGTATTTGTTATTTTTGCTGACATGGGGCACTGGATAAGAAATATGCCTGGTTTGGAAAAGTGCAATGTAGATAAAATATGAGAGGAGCCTATTTACTGTGTGTACAAGGCAATGTGGCCTCCGAAACCAGAGAAAGTCAGAACTGAAAATCTGCAGATTTTGATCTTTCATTTGAAATGACACAGCCCAAGCCCTTCTACTGAAGTGGGCATGAGTGGTTCCCCTGATCAAGAGGTCTAGGAAGCCAGCATGGAAGAGATGGAGAGACTTCACTCACTTCCTGTCCAGGGCATCCTGCCAAAGCCTGGCTGGTAGTGGTCCGCAGATGGGGTAGCTTTGGTTCAAAGAGTGGCCGGTGTAGGTCTGCAACTCTGAGCCCAGCCCTGGTGGGCTGTGAAGACATGGGGCTCACAGCCACCTGGATATAGCTTTTATCTTTGCCATAGAGCCCATGATGATTACAGGCAAATCACTTCAGCTCTATGCATTTTGTTTCCCTTTTCTGTGAAAAGATAGCAGCCCATGCTTTCTGGATTGGTCCATTTATATTATAAGGTCCAAGGGTGTGGTGGTGTTTTAGGCTCTAGGTGGGCAGAGATCAGCAGAAGACTCTGAAACTTCCATGCATTCATGCTGCACTGCTGGTGGCTAATAGAGAAACTGTAGGGAAGGAGGCCATCATCAGCTTTGACCCATGCTGTCTTCTCTGTGCAAAGTCTAGGGAAGGAGTCTCAGGCAATGGGGTGGTCATTCCTTTCTGTATGGAAACTGAAAAAGGTACCATACATGGAATATTTTAAGGGGCTCAATTGCCAGATTGATTTCTCAGGAAAATAAATCCTTGGCTGCATTTGCTGTGTTAAAATATATATATATCCAGGCGAGATTCATGATCTCTTGGGAACAAGAGAGCACAGGGAAAAAAAAATAGGTTGTTCCAAGATTAAATGCTTTACATTTGGCACCTTTAATTGGCTTCTGAATAAACAGTTTGGGTTTTTTTGGGGTTACACTATTTATTATTTCTAATGAAAGAGTTATGGACTAGCCTTTTAAAAACAACCACAAAGCACTGGCCAAGGGTGTCTGGGTGAGCTGGGTCAAGTACCCAGCTTCAAAACTCCTAGTGTCTTGGGTGGCCTTATACCCCCCAAAACTGTATATCCCACAAAGATGGCACTTCCATGGCTTAGAAAACAAATGCAAGTTCTGTGCACCACACAGACCTGTCTGCCTATATGGAAAACATAAGTTGTGGTAATCCAAACACATTAACATGGTTGCATTTGTACAATAGAGTTTGCGGAGTTGTGTGTGGTCATTCAGTATATCTAGATGTTCTACAGCATCTTCAGAACAACTGCTAGGCATCTAAAAATCCTGGACAAATGCGCAAAATCCTTGGATATTGCTGAGAAAAAATCCCAGACCAGGAAAAGAAAACAGTTCTGGGAAAAACTGAGTGCATGGTAGGTCCAATCTATATTCTCTGTCAGGAAAGCTGGGCATATGGTAAATAGCCCTTGAAGGAAACTCATCTAACCCAGGGCTTATTCCAGGTGCCCATTCTTCCAGGGAGGCATGCCATCCATCTCCCTGTGCCCTTGCTACTACCCTGTTAGCAACCAACAGGCAGGCTGCACTTACCATATTGCGTGTATATGGCAAATCCAGCACTTCCAGGCCAGGCAGTCATGCTGCTCATGGGTGCGATGCCTGAGAGATACATGAGGTCAACAAGTAAGGGAGGTGATGGTGTACAACTTAGCATGAGCCCTAGAAAAATAAATATGACAAGGTCAGGAACATGAAAGCATTTGGTTTCTGGGAGTGGATGATTGAAGTATTATTGCTAAGCACTGTTGTGAGACCTTCTCTGCATTGATTGATGTCTCATTTGAAATTTCCTCCTTGCCTGAAAGAAGAAACTGTGAAAGCATTTAGTTAATTCTCTTGTAGTGCTTTAAAGCTGCTGTTCTCTGTTGAATATCACCGGCTCAATAAAGATTCATCGTGTCAGATGTAGTCTCTGTAAGCCAGCTTGAGGTGACCAGGGTATTGTTTCTCCAGTGATTTTGCATTGTCTTCGTGTTTAAATAGGTACAGAGCATGGGAAAATGCTTTCTTCTATACTAAGCCTCATAAGTTTCATATCTAAGGTCCAGTCCTTGATGAAGGCAGCAATTAATCAATGGAATCACTTGCTTTACTGCAGTGCTGCATTTCATAAATAAGTTGGCTTCTGCATGCAAGTCTTTCAAGAAAGCAGTGCATGCAAGGAGAGCTGGTGTCAGCATTTGTTAATCTTGAAATGACCGAGTTTCTCATTATGGACAAACTTAGCTTCTTCTAAGAAACTTCTAGGCATGAGGCTATTTTTGTGCTTCTCAAAACAGCAGTACTTCTGCTGTTTTCCAGGGAGAAGACTCACTGAGACAGACTGCAAATACTGTGTGCCAGCTGTTAGCATATGAAGGCCAAGAGGTCTGAGTTTCTAAGCACATATTAAAACCTCTGTATGCCTAGTACTAAAAATCTGTGGAGCACCTTCTGCTCTCCTTAATATCAAGAACAGACTTTGTGTCAAAACAGACAAGTGGAGAATGTAGCTGGGAGCTTGGGATTGTCATCTCTGTCTGTATGCTCCCCCACGTAGGAAGGATTGTTCTAGCATCTTTATTATTGCGTTGTTAAGTGATGGAAGCTTTTGCCAAACAAAACCTGAAATGCTTCCAAAGCCTTTGGCAGCATTGGGAAAATGTTTGTATCAAGTTATCCTTAGAATAATTTTTCTCCTTTATTTATTATTCTGTGCTACCCAGTAGACACCTAATTATGAGACACAGAATACTTCCCATTCTAGGAGGATATGTAATGTTTCCCTGCATGTGTTTAGGAGTCCATTTTCATTGCGTTAAATGAGATATTTACTTATGTGAATCCCTTGGGGTTTAAAAGCAGCAAAAATAAGGTGAAGAATAAAGTTCAACACTGAACAGCCAATAGACCCTCTTACTGTGGGTGAATACTTTTATACCACATCACAGTTTGTTCTTTTTATTATTTTTTTGCAGAGTGGGTATCCTGGCACTGGACCTGCATCAAGCACTTCTGCCTTCAGGCCTGAGGATGAATTGGAACATCTGACCAAGAAAATGCTGTATGACATGGAGAATCCTCCCTCTGATGACTACTTTGGTGAGCAGTGCTACATCACATTGAATCAATCTGTCTTTAGCCCCTTTCTCTGTTTACTAGGGTTGGTAACAGGGAGACCTGACAGCTGTGCTGTTAACGTAGTGACATTAGTACTGATGGATTTGCTCTCCATGCTTGGGCTGGAAGTGTAATCATCCATAGGAATTCCTCTGTAATTTCAGCATAAATCTCATGCTCACATGCTGTATGTTTACAGTCTTTCTGATTAGGAAGTTGAATTTTTCAGTGTCTCGTTCATTTTCACACCGTGTATGTCCTTGGCTTCTATGTTACCAGGCTGAATTCAGGTGTGGTACATTGTCTTTCCCACCTGCCTCATCCCTTCACTTTGCAGCTGCAAAAACTTGGCAGTGTAAATGCTCCCAAGGCATGGATTTTCATTTTCTGCATGCTGTCATAGATTAAAAGGAAATTAGTTTTGAGTGATTCCAGTTGCTTTTACATGGGGACCTGTTAGCTGAGAACAGACTTCGGGAAGACAAATCTGAACCCATTGGCTCATAACCAGGTCATCCTCCTTGCCTAGAAAAAGATAAGCAGCTGATTTCATTTTTAAGTGGTATAGAATGGAGTTATCTCAGGCATCTATAGGTGTAAAATATATATCTTGCCTTTATATAAATCAAAGGTGATATGGCTTCTGAACTCTGCACTAAAGTCAAGAGCCTTGGGCACGTTTGATGCATCTGTTCTGGCAGGGGGGTTGGACTAGATGATCTTTTGAAGTCCCTTCCAGCCCCTGAAATTCTGTGATTCTGTGATCATGTCTTGATGCTTGGGTGATAGTGTTATTAGGAAACAAACCACTGCAGTTTGTGCAGTAAAAGGCCTGGATGGGCCATTCATTTTGCGTCCTTTCACTTCCTTTATTTCATCATTTCTTTAAAACTTCATTTAAGTTGCTCCCTAGGTCTATTTGCTATAGATTTTGGCTGGACCAAAGCATTTCTTGCTTAAAGAAGCTTTTGTGGTTTGGTTTAATCAGAAAGTAGGTGGGATCAAGGTTACACTAATAAACAAGGATTTTGTGGTGACAAGGATCTTATTATACAAGAAGGTCAGGATGTTCCCATAAACATTGCCATTGTAGATGGGGTTAATATCAGTCCCCATTTTCCATCAGTGCCTTCTACCTTCTGCGGTCTCCACCCTCACAGCCAAAATGTCTTCTCTATAAACATTGATAGTCATCAGAGTTGATGACTAGGACAGATCTGAGGTGTAAACAAAGATGACTAACTGAAGAGAGGCTAACCAGAGAGCATTTTCTGTGCTACTGCATTTGATTTCATCTCTGCCCATATCCACTTGTGTTCACTCTCTGATGCTTTAATAGCAAAGCAACAACCAAACAAACCTAACTTGCATTTAGCCATTAGCGTGGGTGGGCAAGAGGGAGAAACCTTTTTTCCTCTCCCTTCAGGCAAATGGCTGAAGCCCTGAAGCATGAGATTTGATTACAGTCATTTTCTTAATGTAGAGCTGTGAGTGGCAGGAGCTGGTTGATGTGCCCGCCCCATTCTCCTTATAGCCCAAGAAGGTAGGCAGGTGAACAAAGAACTTGGAGATTCACAGGACCCAAGGTCAGAAAGGATCTTGCTATTATACTGCCTAGTGTCCTACTCTTGTTTTCTCCCAGAAATGTAATTGAATCATAACTTTTAAAAAAAAAAGAATCTTATCTTAAAGACTTCAAGCAATGGTGAGTCAACCACCTACCCTGATAAGCTGTTCTAGTGATTAATTTTCCTCACAGCTCAGAAATTGCTTCTTGAAGTGGAGCTTTAGTTTTGTTTAACACTTCTATTTATGAAGCTGAAGTGCTCAGGTTTTGTAGGCTAATACTGTATCACTAAGATGGATCTGCTCTGTTTGAGAGTGTGGTATATAAAAGTTCTTTTTATCCAAAAGGGATGCATAGCTCAAAGAGTTGGAACACAATGTCTCTCGATGTTAGGTCATCAGTTTCAGATGGGAGGTCAGATCAGTGCCATCCCAGTAGCTCTTAGTTTATCAGGAGAGAGAAAAAGGGAAATTTTGCCAATGCTAATATAAGCAATAGCCTGATCAAAGATGGAATAATCATACATGATGCAAGGCAGAAGATGAAAACCAAACAAGAACCCTAGTTCTACCTCAGGCAGATGATGTTTAATTACAAGCGGCACCTGACTGATCTAATTGCAGTGAGTCTGTACCACTGAAGGTCATCTCTGAAGTGATGTCCAGTCTTGGCATTCCTGATGTGCAGCGGAACCATGTGTTGGGCTGAATTCCTCAGTTCTCTAAGCATGCTGTGCCTCATGCACCCATTGGGACACATGGCCACAACTAATTATGTATCTCCCAAGAAGACCAAAACCAGCAGTTCTGCAGCACAACCGCTTTTTATAGCTGGATAAAAATGGTGAACTGCCTTCATCCTCCTAGGTCTGTTCCAGAGTGAGCTACTCCTCGGGAAGGTGGTCTCTGGAGTCACAGGGAATGAAGTTTTTCAATATGGCAGCTCAGACTGGGAGTTTGTACTAATTCTGGCAGTGTCAGAGCTAAATACCCATCTACTTGAGCTGTCAGCCAGTCCCTTTCAGTAACTTCATGCTCATGTGGAAAGAACAAATTAAGTGTGGGAGGGAAAAAAAGAGTCTTTCAACTTTGGTTAACTGTCTCAAGCAATATCTCTGCCTTTGTTCTTTATTTGTTTAGCATAGTAGCATGGATTTTACAAGATTCGTATGGCACATTGATCAAATAATCAGAAAAAGGACAAATGGGCAGAGACATTGACTCTGATTTACATTAAATATCTTCTGCCTGAGGTCTAAATGCCATGGTAATTGTAGCATACCAGATAGCTGTCAGCTAATCACTTTTATTAGTTTGAATTTAGAAAACTGGATTTCAGCATATTAAAAGTTGGTTAAGAGCAGATAGGTTTTGAATTGAGGAATCTAATTAACCTTGCTAGAAAGCTGCAAGGCGTTACATTAAGTCATGGAAATAATTTGTTGGAATAATTACATTTGAACTGTCAGGCTGGAGAAAGGTCATTTTACTTGTCCTGTCAGCACTCTGGGATCTTTCCTGTAACCATCTTCCCTCTGCAATTTCACTTGCTGTGTCTCTAGGTTTTGATCAAGCCATCTTGATTCTGGGGTCAGTGTGGGCAGAGTGTAGGTTCCTGGGGAGAGAAGAGGAGTAGGAGCCACTGAAGTTGTCTCTTTACCCTGGAAATGCAGTCTAGTACTGCTGTCAGCCCAAGACAGTTCAGGAACAGGACAGCCAGCACCTTCATCAGATCTGTGCTTACTAAACCTCTCTGCAGCTTCTCTGGGTGGAAATTACTGAAGGTGGTATCAGAGTTGGGGGAACTGTTCTAGGCAGTCATTGCTCATGCAGGCACACACAGCTGGCAGCATGGCATGGATCATGCTGTGTTCCCAGGGAGCACAGGCCCATGGTGGAAGCCAGAAGCAGCATGCAGGAGACACACTTTGGAGTAGTAAGATCACAGTTTGCAGCTGTTTGTTGCCTAGACTTAGCACAGCAGCATGATCCAGTCACTGTGAAATCCTCTAGCTGCCATTGGCGAGGCAGTGATTAAGCATGGAAATACCATGACTAAGTGTAGTAATTAAAAAAAAAAAAGCCACTGCATTTTTCAAAGTTAAACATGCATGCTGAGTTTTCTGCCACACTTAGTTCTGCTGAAAGACTACACTACCATACTAAGTCTAAGCACTCTGCTCCCTGGTGTGTGTCCCCTCCTACCCTCCTGCAGGTTATGGAGTGACTTCCCCTGGGAAGTCCTTGGCAGATCAGCAAATTGAAGTCTCTTAAGTCTAAGCTACCCTTCATTCTTTACTGCTGATTCAGTTGCTGATCTGTGGTAGTTTGCTGTCTTTAATCAAATCCCTTTTTATTACAAAGGATTCCCACATGCGTTATGCACTGTGCAGTAGGGATAGTTTCTTTCTGTCACAGCCCTCTCCACTGATAAATGTGACACTGTAGATAGACATGTCTGATTTGTTGGAAACGGCTTTGTGGAGTGGGAATTGGGTAAGGGTGAGGGAGGAGAAATGGATATTTACAAGAGATTAGGATAATACTATCAGAATTGTTTGTTGGCCACCATGGGAAATTAAAGCCCTTGATTTTGTATCAAAAACAAACAAACAGACAAAACAAACCAAAATGAAATAATAATAATTACCAAAAAAAAAAAAAAACCCAAAACCCACAAATCACCAAATGCAACAACCAACCAACCAAAAAATCCCAAACAAAATACACACAAAGATTACAACTGTTCTGGACCACTGTTTCAAGTCTCACAGAAATGACTTCTGGCAGCTTATCAGTCTCTATCGCTGTGCAGACAGTGCTGATTAAGACTGGAAAAGCGCCATCGGGGCCCCTCATCTCCTGTTGCTTTCTGGACTATGTCCCAGCTGAGTCACTCCCCATAGCAGAGGAGTTTCCCTGGCTGGTGGGAATAAACTTTTGATGGTTATTTTACAGTAAGCACTCAGAGCTACCAAAGCAATCACTACTAGCAGTCTCCTTTTGTAGTTTTGGTATGCTATAGGGATGCACAAAGGGAGAGGAGAGGCACTGAGATGGTCCTGATGAAAACACCATTTGTGCACTAAAGGGACCTCAATTTGTCTCATGAAGGGTTAAATCTTGGAGAGCCTAGCTCCAAGCACTGCTGGCCTGATAAGAGGGGATAGTGTTGGCCTTGATGGCTTGTGAATTACGGTCCAGCAGTGTGGTTGGAGGAGGGCATACGTTTGATGACGAATGGTTGTTATGACTGGAGTGTGTAAGACTTGAGAGAGAGACCAGATTGTTGTAACGGGGTCCCTGCTCCAGCAGTAGGCTGCTTTCTTGTATTGCATAAGCTTTTATAAAGAAGAATTTTGTGTAATGAACTGGACACCTAGCCTGCATCAGGCTGCGTCCCGTCTCTTAATCGCGGCAGTCTCAGAGTTTGGAATTCGGGAATTTTGTTGTGTATGTGCTATATTCCCTGACTTTGACAGTGGGAGAGTTAGGCTGAGGAGCAAGGTCAATAAGCAGGATGCTTGACCTTTTCTGCTTCTCATCCTGACATCTAGAGATCCTTTTACCTTTTGAAACTTCTTCCCCCCTTCTCCCCCTTTCACCCTATTTGCAGGGCACTTAGTCTGCCTAGTCCTTCAGACAGGAGCTGATTAACAGTAGCTATTATATGAGTGCCCCCGCAGAGAAGCCTTCATTTCTAATGTGGTTTTTGAGATGCTGTGTCACACTTAAAGACTGAAGAGTAAGTGTCACCTGGTACTGAATGTGTCAAGGCTCTTTCCACTCTCTGGTTTTGCATCTCCATTAGGCTTCATAGGCTGCATAAGCTAAAAATCCTTCACTAACCAGTCACCTAATGTCAGAGGTGTTCCCTAATTTTACTTCTTGAGAGGCAGGCCAGGCGTTAGCAGGTAGCAGTCCAAGATACGGGAAAGAGGGTGAAGCAGAGGAGACACACTAGGTTATCCAGGTACTGCTTCCTTCAGTTCATGGTGTCTTTATTTCCTTTGACATGGCCCTGAACAGTACTGAACAGTTCTAGTGTCTGTAAACTGAACATGTTCTTCATTGCATTTTCCTCTTTGTCAGGCATTTCTGCAGCCTCTGAGAGGCTCAGGTAGCCTCTTTGTTTTGTCAGAATCACCACCGGAAAAAGAAAATGAAAGTTACTGCATCTTGCCTCTTTTGAAAAGGTTATCATTAAAAGATGCACATCATTATTACAAGAGCATAATTAACATCATAATTTTGCAGAGTAATGTGATGTGTCATAGTGCCTTTTCTTTTAAAGACAGGGTTTATGGTGCAAAACAGCATGTGTCCTCATCTGAACAACATCTGGGTCAGAAAGTAGTAGGTTAGATTTTCAGTGACTGATGAGCTGACAGTCATTTTCTGTTATGTAACCACTCACAAAAGCAGGAAGGGCAGACATATAATGGAGGCCCTTTTCTCCATTGTAGTTCAAGGGGGTTTTGTGTTCAAGCCATATTGTACCATTTGTGCACAGCTGCAAAGGTTGCACTCAGAGGTCATGGTGCGGTACCATCAACATCCAGCTGCCCTCTTGTGGCCTGCCGCAAGGGGAGTCACCCTCCCCTGTTCCCCAGGGGCTTTAATTACCCTGGTAAATGGCTTTCAGAGCCTGTTTCTTCAGTCTCACTTCTGTCAATGCTTGCCAGCCCTGTCTAGCTTCCTTTCAGGGAGTCTTGTAACTGCCGGCATCCTTGCATAGCAAGCGCAGGTAGACTTTGGAGAGAAGATGTATAAGGAGACTCTCAACACAACCTACAGGCTGAATTTTGGCCCATGGTTCCAAAGCTGGAAGAGAAAAAGAGAAGGCCAGTGAGAGGCTGGACAGCAAAATATACGATGTCTACGTGCATTTATCTTCAGCCATGAGAAGGGCAAGAGGAAACAGGGAGGCAAATGAGTGCAAAAGTTTTATTCTTCTTGCTGCTGATGTAATCCACATCCTGCTCTGCCTGTAATTGTGGGGGAAATGTTTTGTGAGCTAAGCACCTACATCTTTTCATGCAAGGACCTTAGCCTTACAAAATCCTGAGTGCACATCTCATCGTGAAGATCAAGCAGATGTAGCAGCCAGGAATGAGGAAAGGTTGCACTCCTGGAAGCCCTGAACACCTGGTACCCACTTGTACCAGGAGGCAGCAGACTCGTGTTCCCTTTTTCCTCTTCTTATCCATGCGAGAGTGGACGAGATTTTGCGTCATGAGTGTTTCTGAAGCACAGTCTCTTCAGAGACCAGCACTGCTTCACAGATGCGATCTAAATCTTTCATCAAACCCAAAATTACCCTTTGTTGGTGATAAAATGCCAGCTGGAACAGGTAGCAGGCAGCATGACTTCCTTGGTGTTTTGAATTCTCTGGTTTGTCTTGAATTGCTGGCACTCAACCTAGACATACTTCTGGATTTAAACGGAAGTGATCTGATGCAGAAGTGGAGAATAAATGCAGATTACCAAGGTAGCATTTTAGCAAAGAGATTTCCATAATCACCTGTGTGCTGTGAAAGAAAGGTGGGTTTCAGGCTCTGGGTGGAATTTGATTTGTCCCAGCAGTTAGTAAATGAGAGTTGACAATTTCCTGCTGTCTTTTCAGAGGAGTGAAATGTGGTAATGGAATATCAGGGATGTGTCTTTTTTTAAACTACAGCTATATCCCACAGGATTCTTCAGCATGTTTAAAAATTAGCATACCTGTGGAAAAAAAAACATCAAGCCATGAGGGTGGTAGATATTTCTCATGTTGTCATAGGGCCCTTCGTGTACTAAGAACTGTAGAAATGGATAGCAAAGCTCAGCCACTTTCTGACAGGTATAAGGCAACTAGCCAAATCCCCCCAGATTGAAAGTCCTGCATGAAAACAAAGTAATTTTGTTCTACTTTTATTTGCAAAGCAGTTCAAAGAGAATCCAGCTTGTTTACATGCCCAAAGTAAACTTTCTATAGACTCAAATGGCTGAAGAATTGATGATGAGCTTGCAAGTCTTGGCTGCAGGTTGTTAGTCCGTTGCTAACTCAGGTCATTAAGAAGAGAAAGTGTGACCTACTTTATGGATGTTTCCTGCCCCACAGGAAATGGGTTGATTGGTCTCATGGGGCATGCTCTGTGGGTATGTCATCACCTCACTAAACACCATAACTCGTGCCACCCAGAGGATCCTTGGTTAGGAGTCTCCTCAAGAAGGCCAGTAGGTAAAGGCTGACTGTTAGTCTAGGGGTACACAGGATGGAGAAGGTCGGTTCTCCCTCTCCTCCTGTTAGATCTGTTTTGTGGAGATGAGGGAAATCAGGAGTTGCCCTCCAGGGTCTCATAAGCAGCGCATTCTCAGGCACAAGCCTTTTGGGATGGGGTGTATGTACGCACGTCCACAAATGAGCGCGAATGTTTTTCTGGATTGTAGTTTTACAGAAATAATTTTCATTTCAGATAGAGCTTTGATGCATGTTAAGCCTCAAGACATTCTCGGTTTGGTCACTGAGTTGTGGAGAGAGATACAAGCAAGCACTTTCTGAGCTGGAGGTAGAAACCACTCTTCCAGTTACGCAGTCCGGGACAGATCTTTGTCTCGGTGTCATGAAAACAGTTTGGTTTCTCTCTGTTTCTAGTTAAGTTATGCACATGACCTGGCATAAACAAACCTTTCCACTCCTCCCTGCTTTTTAAAACGGGAAACAGCTCACCTATTGATTGAAGCTGCTTGCACTAAATTTGCAGTTGCTTCTGTGTTATACTACGGCTTATTTGTACTGCAGTAACATCTAAAGCCTGCTAGCAAGACTGCGGTCACGCTGCACTATGTGCAAATTAAGCATGAAGTAAGAAACAGTATGCATCCCTCAGAGCTCCCCAACTGAATATACAGCAAGGACCAGGAAATGATTATTGTCCTTAATTTACAAATGAGGGGCTGACTGGCAGAGTTTAGATGACTCACTCAGAGTCATGCAGAGAACCAGTAGCAAAGTGGGAATTGAGCCTAGAATTCCTTCAAGTCCTGTGCTTTACCCACAGCTGTGGCCACACTCTTTATGTCAAAATCAACAAAATGGACTTGTGAACCTTGTCTGATGAGAAATCACAACTGGTCTGAAGTTCCCAGCATTTAGATCACACGCCCTATTTCCCAGCGTTAGTAATGGGGCTGTAAAAATAAGAAAGGGGAAAAAAGTGCTCCAGGATCACACTTGATAATTTTAACTGCTATTAATATAATGTACCCACTAATGCTATCACACTTCAGCATTTAGATAGTTCAAGGCTATTAGGAAAACTGATAATTCACCATTGTAATCTGTTACTTTCCAGTCTAGCAATCCCTGTTCCTCAGGGGCGGGCAAGGGGCACAGAGTGGCATTTGTTAATTCTTCTTCTGGAGACACTTGTCTCACGCTGTTATTTTTTCATGTGGTGGTTTGTCCCTTGCCAGTAACTTTTAGGGTTATTTTGAATGTCATTTGAAGTTTAGTTTGGGGGAAAGGCCAGACTTTATCTGATAGTGAAATGTGGTTTAAAAAAAGAATAATTAAAGGGCACTGTCGCATTTGCTGAGCGTTCTCCTCCAGCCTGTTCTCTTATGGTGGAAATAGATCAAAACTGCTTGCTTTCCCTTTTCCCTTTTCCCTTTTCCCCTTTCCCCTTTCCCCTTTCCCCTTTCCCCTTTCCCCTTTCCATTTTCCCCTTTCCCCTTTCCCCTTTCCCTTTTCCCCTTTCCCCTTTCCCTTTTCCCCTTTCCCCTTTCCCCTTTCCCCTTGCCCCTTTCCCCTTTCCCTATCCCCTTCCCCTTCCCTTTCCCTTTCCCCTTCCCCTTCCTCCTTCCCCTCCCTCTCCCCCTTCCCTTTCCCCTTCCCTTTCCCCTTCCCTTTCCCCTTCCCTTTCCCCTTCCCTCTCCCCTTCCCTCTCCCCTTCCCTCTCCCCTTCCCTTTCCCCTTCCCTTTCCCCTTCCCTTTCCCCTTCCCTTTCCCCTTCCCTTTCCCCTTCCCTTTCCCCTTCCCTTCCCCCTTCCCTTCCCCCCTTTCCCCTTCCCTTTCCCCTTCCCTTTCTCCCCTTTTCCCCTTTCCTTCTCTGTTGTTTTCAGTTATTTTTCTTTTTTAAGGGATCACTTTGACTCAGATGATGTGAGATGAATCATAACCCACTTTCTCATCTGAGATGTTAAAAAAAATGAAATTCCAGCTCCGATGTCAGTGTCAGCAATAATCAATACAGTGTTTCTCAGTGGTGCAAAGAGGTGGGGTAGATTAAAAGAATCAAAAGTAGCCAAACTTTCCTGCTGCTTTGAGTGAGCTGCACTGTTTTCATGAAGTCTGCAGATGTACCTTGCGGTTCATTGTGTCATCTTGGACATGAACACAGTCTTCACATCTCTGGCTACAACCCAAGGTCACAAATGGTGCTGAAAAGTCAGGAGACTGTCATCCCAACCTAGCAGACAGATCACGAGAAGCCAGTTCTGGCAGACATTTGGGATACTACCCGAAGCCAAAAGTAAACCTGTTTCAACTTGTGAAACTGTCTGTTGAGATGTCACCTGCCTGAACTGTGCCAGCACAGATTTTGTCATCTGATTAGGAGAGAGTGGCAAAGCACTGTGCCTGCCCTGTGGCCCTGCCTGAGCCAACGCCATGGAGGGGAATGGAAGACTTGAACAGCCGTAGGATTGCTGTGGGTCCAAACAAAAGCAGGGACCACATCTGACAGCTCATCACCAGCTTTCACATATGAACTTGCTCATTTGCATTCTTTCTTTTTTTTTTTTTTTTTTTTCTTGTGCATCAGCCAAAGCATACACAGAAATGTAGATATAGTTACCTCTCGTAGTGTGAGCTAAGAGTGAGCTTTGACCCCCTGACAGTAGACAAAATAGATCTCCACATTGAGCACAGTGGTTCAGTAAAACACTCTAGCAAAAACAAATACCTTTGTAGATAATTTAGAGATGAGTGTGCAACTGTCTTCCAAAGCATGAGGCACTGTCTGTAGCAAACAGGCAGCTGGACTTCAGATGTGAATTATTGTTCCCTCGAAGATCCTTCCACACTACTGGCCCAGCCATGCTAAACTATTTGTTTAAAGCTGTGAACCAGGCTGCATTCAGTTAGCAGCAGTATTCCACTTCAATGTACAATTTCCTCAACAAATTCTAGTTCCAGACAATATCTTGAGAAGCTAATATCTTACTATCTACTAAGTCCATGTTCTGCTGCTGTCTGTGCTGTCAGGGACAGACTGGGCTGATGATGGGCAGCATTTTATGTGAAGGACAGTTGAATCTAGGCAAAGTTTTTGTGGGAGTTTTGGTTGGTTTTGTTACCATTTAAAATTACAGTAGGAAAAAATCCCCAGCTTATAAATGCCACTGTTTCCTTATTATTTGCTTGCTCTGAAAGGCAAGTGAATTCAGCTGCTGGCTTCCAAAAAAACTGCAGAAAGCAGACTTTCTCTTGCGTTGATGTATGGCTAGGACATGACAATACTGGCTTTCCATCTCTTTGTAACATGAGGATTGTTTGTGATCACAGAGCTAAAGAGTTGTGTCTGAGCCTTCCTGGAGGGAGACATAATGTGGGTCACTTTAGCTCTGCAGAAGACTGTCATGTGCAGTCAGCTCTTCTGGACAGGAAAGTCCTAGAAATCATCATTGCCAGCATGGAGCTAATTCTGGTTCTGTGTTCTCGTCATCAGCGTGAGCTGGGCAGCTGCTTCTTATTTCTGGCCTGTGGCTGAAATTAGTGAGAGTTCTAAAATGCATATGTATGTGTGTGTGTGTATATATAATGCAAGATGCTGCATGGACCTTGCATTCTAATGATGTTCCCTTCTTTCTTGTTCTCAACATCCTTTCATCTCAACATCTTGCATCAGCTGATCCAGCGTTCAGTTCCTACAGGGTCTTGTGAAGTATGACTGTCTCCAGCACTGGCAAATCTGATGTGTGTGTTTAGAGGAGGGAGGAAGGTGTGGAGGAAAGACAGGATAGAGAAGGGTATGGCTACAATGAAAGTGAATGTTTGAGTGGGAAAGTTTTAAATATTCTATCATTTGTCAGTGTATGTCTAAGAACATTGGCTTCTTCTAAAGATAAAATGGCAAAGCACAGGCTTCAGTGTGTCATGCTTGTCTAATTTCATTAGGCCAGTACTGGTGTTGAAATAACTATAACATCTTATTCTATGTATACTCCATTGCCATGGAAGGCAACAAGAAGAGGGGAGTGAGAAAGTGAGGTTGCTTGTGGTCAGAATTATTTCCACTGGGTTTTCTTAGGCATAATTCAGAAAGTAGAGAAAGTGGAGCATGTGCACTGATAATGTGCACACCTGGTGCATTGCTGTCTCTGTGGCATCCCTCTTTCAGGCAGTAAGGCTGTGTCAATTACATGACCAGCTCCTAGTGAAAGCTTGTTGTTTAAACTCTCTCAGTCTCTTTCTGTGCTGCTGTCTCTGTAACAGCTGAGGAATGGAAACTGCTCTGTTTGCTGACACAGGGAAAGAAGACATTCAGATGACACAAGTTTCAGGAGCCTCAGCAGGAGGAGCAGAGACAGGCATCTGAAAAGAGGCCACCTCCATACTCAGAGCAGAGGGATGTTGCTCTTTCTGGGGTTGCAGATCTGTGCCCTGAGCTAGCCCTGGGCATGCCATGTTCATGAGTAAAGAGCTTTGTTCATAAGGCCTATTGATCTCTATGTGCCTTAGTCTTTTAAACAAAACCAGTATTTCATAGAAAGCCAATTACTTTTGGGATCTTGGTGGGGTTTCCTTTATTTCTTTGCTCTGATTATAGCAGGGCATTGGCTGAGGAGCCATAACTAAGCTGTTTCAGGTCTGCTAGCCTTGTGTTCCTTGTGTTTTGTACAATAACAAGGTATCCACACACAGTCTCATTCCCTGTGGCCTTTGCAGAATGACTGTCTTTCATGTAGGAGGGCTGACCTGTGGCTTTGAATTTCTTGTAAATGGCCAGAGTCCTGAGACTATGAATAACAGCTGTTAGGCAGCAAGTAGGAATGGCATGCGTCCAGCAAACATCTGATTACAAGAGCTGTTCTGGCCTAGGAAAGTCTGTTTGGAAGAAGTAACATTTTACAGGATCTCGTTTTAGAGAATCATGATGTGTAGTGGGTCACATCTCAATAGGTGTGTGTTGACTAGAACTGACATCAGTGTGGCTAGAGGACTAACCAACTAAATATAACCTGTAAAACCATGGAACTGTGGAATTTGGCAGAAACCTTTGAGATCATCAAGTCCAACCATTCTTCTAGAGCTCACAATCCCACCACTACTGCTAAGCCCAAAAAATCCTAAGCCCTCAGGAGGTCTGTGTAGGCAGTGGCTTCATGTTTGTGCTCTGGGGACATGGGAGAACAAAACAATATGCAGCAAGAATAACACTATAAAATTCATGTTGTTTCCTCTGGGCAAGTGTTTTACTCATTTTGCATCTCTCTTAGCTAGGAATATTGCATGGTGACCCTTACTAACTCAGGCAGGGCTCATCTGCACAAAAAAAGAAGTTCATAGATCTTATGTCTGTGGTTTCTAAAATGCCAGGCTCTTGGTATGGAGAGGTTGCTTTGACTTTATTGTGGAGCCGTACTGGGATGCAGACTTTTTCCAGGTGTTCTTATGTTTGGATATGAATCTGAGGCTTTACTCAAATGCTTCTGGGGTCATTTGATGCAGAACATGGGCTGGAGGCTTCCTAGGAGCTGCACAATGCATGCTATTTCACAGGTCTTCCTCTGTGCAGAGGCAGCAAAAGGAATGCTTAGAGCAGTGCAAAAACCAACAGAACAAAAAATGTAAAGACATCTATCAAAGTGTTTGAAATCTCAAAATTTTGCATTGGGTTTCACATGGTCATAATTCTCTGGTTTGGATGCTCCTTTTTGCAAGTTGTAGCCTTTTACTGGCAGGAAATTCTCCTGCATGGTTTCCTGTGCTGGGGTATGAATAATAGCTTCCCTGAACTACCCATTCCATCTGGCTTTGCCATCATTTTAGGTGCCAGTGGAAGGCAGGTGACTTAAACCAGCGCTGGCTTTCTGGGATTGGTCTTGCAACTTCAAAAAGTGTCTGAACTTGACTAAGTTTACATCAGTTCAAATCAGGCTTGGGATAAACTGAAATGGATATAAATTTGGAGATCTAGTGATTTCAAATGATTCTAGGTCGTGTTCCCTACTGTCATGCCGAAGTGCCTAATGAGTATTAAATACTAAATAACCATGGATGCCATCCAGAGGGACCTGGACAGGCTGGAGAGGTGGGCACAAGCCAACCTCATGAGCTTCAACAAGACCAAGGGCAGGGTCCTGCATCTGGGGCGAGGCAATCCCAGGCACAAACACAGGCTGGGCAGGGACTGGCTGGAGAGCAGCCCTGAGGAGAGAGACTTGGGGGTGCTGGTGGACGAGAAGCTCAACAGGAGCTCTCAATGTGCACTTGCAGCCCGGAAAGCCAATCAGATCCTGGGCTGCATCAAGAGAAGTGTGGCCAGCAGGCCAAGGGAGGTGATTCTCCCCCTCTACTCAGCTCTGGTGAGACCCCACCTGGAGTACTGCCTCCAGTTCTGGAGCCCCTATTACAAGAGGGATATGGAGGTGCTGGAACATGTCCAGAGAAGGGCCACGAGGATGATCAGAGGGCTGGAGCACCTCTCCTATGAGGACAGACTGAAGGAGTTGGGGCTGTTCAGTCTGGAGAAGAGAAAGCTCTGAGGTGACCTCCTTGTGGCCTTCATACTAGAGGGGGCCTACAAGAAGGCTGGGGAGGGACTTCTCAGGGTATCAGGTAGTGATAGGACTAGGGGGAATGGAATGAAGCTGGAGATGGGGAGATTCAGGCTAGATGTGAGGAGGAAGTTCTTCACCATGAGAGTGGTGAAGCCCTGGAATGGGTTGTCCAAGCAGGTGGTTGAGGCCCCGTCCCTGGAAGTGTTTAAGACCAGGCTGGATGAGGCTCTGGCCAGCCTGATGTTGTGTGGGGTGTCCCTGCCCATGGCAGGGGAGTTGGAACTAGATGATCCTTGTGGTCCCTTCCAACCCTGACTGATACTATGATACTATGATCTTCACAGTAAACTCACATGTAGATAGGAAACCAGTAAAGAGCACCCTGAAAATTTAGAGCATGACGACTTGACAGCTTGCTTCATTTGGAGGCTGCCGTCACCGGTTCAGGACATGGAGGAGGTTTTTCAGCACCAAGGTTCTGGCAAACACTTCTAATCCCCGCTAGTGATATCCCTCTCCAGTGCCCGCACAAGGACATTGGACTGGCAGGCCTCATCGTGACCTCTGGATATCGGATCGGTCCTTTCTCATTGGTTCAGCCCCGTCACAAGGAGGGAAGGGTTTTGGAGTTTCAGTTTCCATCGGCGTAAAATTCTGGGGTCAAGAATTGTGTGAATAATTCAGGAGCCAGCTTGGTGCCCTTCATGCAAAAGCCAATTTAGAAGGAGCCTTCCGTCTCAGAAATGTGATGAGTAATACCGTGAGTGTCCCTTTGCAGATGCTGAGCAACATCAGAGCTTCCTTATGGAGGACTGCAGGTTAAATGTCAGGACAATCTGCATCATGGTAAATATGGTTCAGACCCCTCATTTCCCATGCCTTCTGTCATCAGTCAACAGACCATAGAGTCTACCACCACCTCAGAGCAGTCTTAGGGCCGCTAAAGAGCTTGCTTTTATGGTGTGAGGGGCTTTTTAACTTACCATTTTTTAAGGTTTGCTAATTATGAATCAAAAGCTGTAGGATGTGTCAGAGTGACACATGCAATTGTGCAGATGGGTTTTCCACATACTTTCTTTAAATAAAATAATAATTATTATAAATATATGGGTATATATATCTCATATGTTGCACTAGTTCACTTCTTCTGGAGGCAAAGCAAGAAAACTTTGTCTCCTTTTCCTTCAGGCTCTGAGAATGTGACAATCAGGTTGGAATAGTCATCTGTGGATACTTGATACCATACTGCTGCACCACGGACTCCAGATACACAGCACGTGCCACAGGGAGGTCATTTTGAAAATAGTTTAGTGTTATCAGTATTACTTTCCATCTACCTCAGCCAGTAAAACCAGGTCCCGTGACCCAAAGGATGCACGGAGTTGCAATTACTGCAGACTACACGAGTGTAATGGATGCGGTGTCACCGACATGAAGTGTTATTTTAAAAGGGCTTTTACTCAATACCAATGTCACATTTTAAGATCGTGAGACGTGTGGTCATGCTGTGAAGAAACAAATGCCGCGCCTCCCCTCCAGAATGGGAGTACCTCTCCATCTCAGGTTGTAAAGCTCCTGTTACTTGTTCAACAGAGTAAACAAATACTGGACCTTGCATGTGGTTGGAAAAGTCCCAGATTTGGGGGTGAAGAAGGAAACCTCTGTCCAGTAGGTTGCTTATGTGAGAAAAAACAGAGTTCGTTGATTCCAGCTGCCGAGAAATTGGGAGTGGCAGAATTCAGTGCAAGGGATGGTGGCGGTCAGCATACAGGTGAGGCAGTTTCCAGCGCCTGATTTATGACAAGGCTGCTGACGACTTGCAGACAGTGCATGTTTCAAAACAGCAAGGAGGCTTCAGGCTGCTGCTGGATTGCGAAAGGCAGACCTTAAAGAAATGAGGTGCTGCTTGAAATTTGATGGGACATCTTCTAATGCAATCAGACACCTTTGAAAACCCCAGGACCCAAAGCTGTTGGAGATATGAGAGCTGCCGTTTGTTCGGGACCCTCTTGAGGGGAGGGTGGGATCCAGCCTTTCTCCACCTTTTTAATTTTTCTCCTTTTTTTGACTTTTGGCAAGGGGAAGACAGCTTCCCTCCCTGTTTCTTGTTTTCTGTCAGACGTTTTTCCCCAGGCAGGCGTGCAGGAGGCGTGCCAGGTTGGTAGACCAGAGCCTTTGGCCCGGGAAGCACAAACTGACTCAAACCTTCACCATTACGCAGGCATTTTCACCTCCCCTGTTGAACGGAGCCTTTGGTAAAAATCACTTCATGCCACCACCCTCCCAGTGATGCAGTGAGGCAGAGACAAGCTGCCCAAGACCAGCTGGAGCGCAGCCAGGCTATGGAAGAGTGAATTGAGTCATTCATGCCCAGCAGCGGATGTGATTTTTGGCTAGGCTTGAGTCTGGTGAACACACTGATGGCGCCTGTCCTGAGCTTATGAAATGGGTTGGCTGGGCTGGGGGACAGAAGTGATCTGAAGTGCCCTTGCGTAACATGGAAGCGGTTGGAGGTGAAAGTGTTTGGGAAAGGGAACATTGTCCACTCTGTCTTTTTTCATCACATAACACCCACAGGGCCTTGACCCATCGCTTGGTGTCCTTGTAACTGCTTTCTCGCTGA
Organism: Picus viridis; assembly: GCA_033816785.1. NCBI lineage: Eukaryota > Metazoa > Chordata > Aves > Piciformes > Picidae > Picus > Picus viridis. Next base: position 28,701,262 of record CM066589.1, read on the forward strand.
AAGCAGCAAACCTAATCAGAGTCCTCTGGAACGCAACAGAAGACAAATAATTTTTTGACCTGGACTTAAATGCTGCTCTCCCTATCAATGTGAGTTTTAGCTAGTCCCTTCTGACTACATCCTTGCTTCACCTCTTAAAGCAAGAGCCAGGGAGAGTTTGGTCGATATTCAAGACATACACTGAGAAGCATCATGAGCCTGTGGGCAGCTGGTTGCTGGTCCTCCCCTCCTGGCAGAGTGGGTGGGAGAAGATGCATAAACTGTTGTATAATGAACGCTAAGCCTCTGAAGAGGAGACCAGCTCATCTGTCCTCCAGATCTGCTGTGGTTTACAGCCACCACTTAAGTATGAGGTTGGGTGCAGCAGCCCCTAAAGCTACCCTCCACTGCTCTACCGGCAAGGCTAATCTCCTGAGTTAGTGGGCAAGCAGGCTGGGACACCGTGCTCAGAGAGACACCTGTGAGTGGGCCCAGACAGGCTGGGGACAGCTGCTGTCACATAGCTGCTGGCTGGGGCTTCTGCCACTGGCTTTCTGAAAAATTGCAAGGTCTTCTTTGTGGCTTTTCCAAAAGAGAATCCTGAAATCCGGTGTGGAATTACAGAGTGAGCCCAGCAGGTTAGGGCATCACTCAGGAAATCCCTCTCCCCCGCCCCCCTGCCCCCCCCGCCCATTGCCACCAATGAGGGTGGGAGGAGAAGTGATTTCTTCCTCCTATCCTCCCTTCCTTGCCCTGCTGGAGGTTCAGACTAGCATAGTTGCTTACGTTTTGTGCTGTCATGCATTTGAGCCTTCCACTGTCCAGAGTTTATTACGCAACGTTATTATTTGCAAGTTTCAGTGCAAAGGGACCTGGCGCAGTGGTTGTTGCTGTTGAGGTCTTCAGAACTGCCAAAATTTGGCTGATCCACAGCTCTGCCAGCAACAGTTTCACTCACTAACATCCTTCCTAGGTGGGACAGAACTCCCCAGTATCAGCTTTGGGATAAGTTGCTCAGAGAGAGGGGATTTCTGCCTGCTGACACCCTTAGCTTCACCCCCTCGCTGGGGTTTTAGTGAAAAACTGCTGAGGTTATTCCCTGGTGTCGTGATTTAACCCCAGCCAGCAGCTAAACCAAACACTGCCACTCACTCTCCAAATGTTGGAATGGGGGAAAGAATCAGACGAGTGAAAGTGAGAAGACTCATGGGTTGATACAAAGACAGTTTAAGAGAGAAAGCAAAAGCCACACATATAAATGAAGCTAAACAAGGGATTGATTCACCACTTCCCATGGGCAGACAAGTTCAGCCATCTCCAGGAAAGCAAGGCACCATCATGCATCAACAGTTACCTGGGATGACAAACTCCATCACTCCCCCTTTCTTCTTCTTCTGCCAGCTTTACATAGTGCCCATGGTGTCATATGATATAGAATATCCCTTTGGTTGGTTGGGGTCACCTGTCCCAGCTGTGTCCCCCCAAGTCCACTTGCTGGTGAGGTGGGGTGAGAAGCAGAAAAGGCCCTGGCTCTGTGTAAGCACCGCTCAGCAATAATGAAAACATCCCTGAGTTACCAAGACTGTTTCCAGCACAACTCTGAAACACAGCCTGTAGTAGCCACTGTGAGGAAGTTACTATTGCCTACTGGGGCTTCCACCACCTCTTTGGGCAACCTGTTCCAGTGTCTCACCACCCTTACGGTGAAGAACTTCTTCCTGACATCTAATATAAATCTCCTTTCCTCTAGCTTGGATCCATTCCCCCTCATCCTATCACTACCTGACATCCTAAAAAGTCCCTCACCAGCTTTCTTGTAGGCCCCCTTCAGATCCTGGAAGGCCACAATAAGGTCTCCCTGGAGCCTTGTCTTCTCCAGGCTGAACAATCCCAACACTCTCAGCCTGTCTTCATAGGAGAGCGCTCCAGCCCTCTGGTCATCCTTGTGGCCCTTCTCTGGACACATCCATATCTTTCTTGTAATAGGGGCTTCAGAACTGGACACAGCACTCCAGGTGGGGTCTCATGAGAGTGATGAGTTGTTTGTCAGCTAGGGTTTATGATGCAAATCAGTGTTTTGAAAGTCTTGCCCCAAACACAAATATATCTTTAACATTAATAATAATAATAAAAAAGAAGCAGCAGTATTACTTCTTTCCATCCATTTCTGTACTTGCAACTTAAACTACTTTATTATATCCATGCTTAGTGTTAAGCCCACTCTGGGAGCACTAGTGAAGAGGAGCAGGTAGAAAGGAGTGTCCAGAAAGCAGCATGGGACATGGCAACCTGTTTATGGTGTTGGAGAGCCTGGGGAAGGCAGGGAGTGGAGGAGGAATTGTTGTTGCTTCCAGAGACAACATCCCATGCCCTGGCCAAGAGCACCTGGCAAAGCTACACAAACAACTCTCTGCTCTGTTTCCTGAGCTGGGGCTCTTCAGTAGATATACAACTGTAGTCTCTGTCATCTGGTAACTTTCATCAGCATTAGAGGAAACATTTATAAACTAAATACAGTACGTTTTAGTCCCTCCCTCGCATTTCCTTGATCAATCAGCGAAGGGAGGAATGTTTCCTCTCTCTCCTACTCTCCCCCCCCCTTTTTTTTCTCTCCAGATGTTACTGAGGCTCTTTCAACCAGTTTGCACGTGGTAAAACATGTGCCAAAAAGTTGACAAAATGTAACAACAAAACAAACAAACAAACAAAAACAAACAAACAAAAAAAAAGAGCAGAGCATGCTGCAAAAAAAGTATCTGGAACCTTAAATACTGTAGAGCATCACTGACCCCCACTGGGCTGGGACACTCACTGCAGATCACCCAAGCTGGGGACCGGTACCTCAGCGATGTGTTGGGCACACGGTCGGATCAACATTTGCCTGCTTTGCAAGGTGCCTTGCCTGAGGAGGGAGGGGGCAGTTTTGTCCAGGGTTCATGCCAATCCACGTTTCAGAAGCTTCCCACACAACCGGTGTAGACCAGACAAAGCCCATATGTGTACTTTATGTCCATCATGAGTAAAGTAAAAATGTGTTGGCTTCTACTACTGCGAAGAATGTTTTGGTTGGATGGAAAGAGAGGCTCGCTAGTGGTAAGGTTATATTCTCACTGAAATGTTTTGCCCAAGTTGTTGGTGAAATTTCTGTTACTGGTGGTTCTTAGGAAGAGGTTAAGGGTCTGTCAAGAGTGATGAAGGGAGAACTGATCCTGGTTTTGAGGCAGTAAAATAATTTCTGTGACCTCTCAAGGTCCTGTTCAGCTTGAGTTTTTATAGATTGGTGGGAAAATCTGGAGTATTCCTCTCCAAACTTTCTTTTGTGGCCATGATGCATTGCAATTACAATGATTTACAAAGGTACTTCTACCGCTTTGGTAAGCACTCTTTGTAATGTGTTCTTCATCAGAAACAAGCTCATTTGTCTCTTCTGTCCATGGGAATTGAGGAGTGAGAGACAGATGTGTAAGGGACAGGGACCATCATCACAAAGATGTTGAAGGAAACACAGGCCTTTCTTCCTCTCTCATTAAACAGAGGACAGTAGAAGAGGCACAGAACTCTTTGTGTTTAGCTGTTGCATGGTGCAGCCAGGCTGCCCAAAAGTGATGGACAGGGAGCATGTTCCTCCTGCCAGAGAGGAGATTCCAGCAGGGCTGTTGCTGGGACCTCCCTGTGAACTGAAGGAGTCTCCATGCTGCAAGCCTGTATCACCACCAAGTCTATTCAGAGATGGCCTTGTGGTTTAAGGGACTAGTGGGGGACTAGTGTGGGATTGAGAAGATGTGGTTTTAGTTCCTGGCTCTGTTACAAACTTCTTATCTCACCCTGGGCAAGTTACTTAGCCTGTGCGGGTCTTCAAGTTCCCCACCCGCTACATTCCTGGTGTGTTGGAAAGACTCACCAGGAGGGCTAGTGACTGGCTGGGATAGTAACCTTGTGGTGAGCAGCATGGAGAAGCATTAGAAAAGGTATGGTAAAGTGTTAGCAGTGTGAGCCTGCACAGTTGCAGTGCATTTGCTCTGTGGAGCGGAATGAGACCTCCAGGGCATACTGGGAATGTGTCAGGTTTGCAGCCAAGCAAAGTGAGAATATAAAGTTGTATTGTGGCTAGGGGAAAGGGCTGCAAATGACAGGAGAGTGCAGCTACTGCTGGACAAGCACAGTACAAATGACAAGGAGGTCACTGCAGGGACCTGTATATCTGGAGTACAAGGGCAGTGCAGTTAAAGCAGAATAACCAGGACACAGTAATTAAATCACAGCCTTGGATTTAATTTATGAAGTGTAACAGGCACACATTGCAGTATGAAGCTCTGTTTACTGTGAAAGATTGTGTTTTCTGACATCTGCTGAAGAAGAGGGAATTAAGATTGATCTGTCTCGTGTCCAAAGGCTGTGTAAGACAACTGATGCATACAGCCTATACAGCCTGCTACTGTCAAGTGGTGAAACTCGAAGCATGGATCCTGGCACAATAAACTATTGCCAAGGGCTTCTCGCTCAGTGAGAAGTCTTGAAATCAAAAGTAAAAAGGGGTAGGTAAGGAAGGCAAGGATAAGATGAGAAAAATCCTATAGCTTCCTACAAAAGGCACAAACTACCTCTGGGTTTCCCTTTGTGCTACTGTTGTCGTGCCCTGAGTGCCAAAGTGCTGGAGTAACTCTGGGGTGCATATAGTCGGTGCATCTTTCTCTAGCATAATCACAGTCAGACACATGCCTCCTGTGCCCACAGGAAGGGGATAAACCCTCTCTTATGGAACAGAGATTCCTGTTTTATTTCACTTGGATAAATCAAGGATCCATTGGGTGCTTATGAGTTGCAAGATCTCCAGCACTGAGACTTGATTAAAGTGTACTGGCAGTTAGAGTCTGCTGTTACACTGCTATCACAATGGATTAACTTATGCTCCCATACCCCTTTAAAATGCAATAATTGTGCCTGTCTGACATAGGTGCCCTGAGGAATTCCACGTGCTTGGAAAATGCTTGAAACCCTTGATAAAAGTCACTAGGAAAGAGGAGGGAGAGAGGGGAAAATCTTGTTCCGCTGTTGACTTATGGTCAACGTTGTCCTCGAAATGCTGTTTTGTCATCAATATTTCTTCATTAGGAATAATGATTTTTCCACATTTACTGCCAGCTGATTCAAAGCTGTCCAAAAGGAGAATGTGTCATGAATCTCTAAAATGCATTCGCTGGCGAACTCTAAACAGAGATGATTAGAAAAATAACGCAGCGGAAATACTGGGTGTCTTGAGGCTGCCAGGGGAACTTTTAGCGTGACATTTTGTTCAATGGATTTGCATATCTCAAAAATGTTCTTAGTACACTTTTGTCAAGGCACTACGCTGCATTTCTCCAGTTCTTTCTTGCATAACGTATCAGGGCTGCAGTGAGAACTGGGGAATACACTTAGCTGATCAAGGGAAATTGTGTAATTGATAGGCGCTAAGGATATGACCTTGTGGTATATTCCCACAGTACTCTTAGGTGGGAAATGGGTTTTTTTCCATCATGCAGAAGTTTTTGAGATATCAACATTCCCCCTCCACCCCCACATTTCAGCAAATGCAGAACCTTCCTACTTGATGCTTTTATCAGAAAATTATCCCCTATCTCCTCTCTCCATAGAAAGCATGCTTTGCATTCATGAGTTTAAGTCTTTTGTAGGGAGAAGGTTTGCACATTTTCTCTCTGCTTTCTTTACTCTTAGTATCTCTAGTTATCGCCTCAATTGTCTGTTAGGCACTGTGCATCACATAGCAAGAGACAGTAGGTGCCCCCGACAGCTTAGTGTCTAATTAAGTATGACAGACAAATAATGCTGCAGCCTAAAAAAGGCTAATGCAGTCCTTGGATGTGCAAACAGGCACATCTCAAGCTGGCTGGCTGGAGTTACATTACCTCTGTGTTTGGCTCCAGAGTGATTGCTATCAGAATATTATACTATAAACATTAGTATGGCATGTACCTGTTCCATCATCTGTCTTCACTGGTGGATGTTTGTCTGAGTGGCTCACACTCTTAATCTGACATTTTAGTGTGACTCATGTTCCAGATAAGGTTGGAACACCCGGTATCTAATTCCTCATCTTCAGATCATGCCCAGGCTCTGGCCAAATCTTAAGAATCTTGCTGCGTAACAGCTCAGATTTTGGCCTTTCCTGTTCGTCTTCACAGACAAAGCCTGTATCCAAGATCCAGTGACCCTGAACTTCTGCAACATCCTTTTCTAAAAATGCAGTTCCTCTCAGTTCATACTCAACTAGAATGCAGCTGCAGAAATCAGCTGCAGAAATCTCTATCTTGTGACTTAGGTCAGATTTCTGGAGCTGTAGTAATCAGCTGCAGAAATCTCTAGCTTGAAATTTAGATCAGATCAGATCATCATTCGTGCCTCTGAATATCTTCTCTGGTTTCATTTCTGCATCACATCAAACAGAAGCTTCTTATCTTTCCTTGCATGGCCTGTAATGACCTACTTCCACTATTTTTTCTTCTAGTATTCTCCAGTGGCTTATTGACTCAGCCTTCCCATCTGCAGGTGCCTATGCTCAGACTTCAGGCACTTACATTCCCTTTTGTGCTCTGTCCTTTCCACAGAAGTATCCCATTAAACTTCCCTCAAACTCCCTCTGAATTCTCCTTCAAATTCTTGCTTAACCTTTTCCTTTGCTGGGCTAGCTACAGACTTCTTGTCAACAGTAAAACATTCAGAGTGCTGAGACAATGACTTTCCTTGCTGATCAGTTTTGCCTGATTGCTTCTTAGTATTCCCTATCTATACTCAGTTGTTACTGCTTGTATGAGATTGTAAGTGCCTGCCGTTGGGCCCTCTCTTGAATTCTGGTTTTGTCCAATACTCAACGCAGCGGGGCTAGTCCACAATCTGAGCAACCAAGATCTGTGTGGGTATAAGTAAAAAACATATAATAATAATGAAAAAAAATTACAGGAAGTTAGAACATAGCATCATGTGAGCTCCTCTTGGCCCCCTCTTTCTTCAGATTCACAACATTTCACATTTTTTATACAACAGAAGGCAGTAAACAAGGAGGTTTCAGAATATAGTAGCTGATGTTTCCTTTCAGCTGCTGAAGTGTTTCCCTGTGATCCACTCAGTAATGATGGCATTTCCAGCAGTTTCAGCAGGGAAGGCTCTGTGGACACTTGTATGTCCCTGAAGGTAAGACCCAACATCTGGCAGCCAGGCTAGGCTGAGGGAAGGTCACAGCCACTTCCATGTAACAAGTGAGAACTCCAGTCTCCCAGGCTTGCTGCCAATGCACCACCTTCTAGTTTTGCTGAAAGAAGGACCTAAAAAGAGCTGAAGGGGTGAAAGAAGAATCTTGAAATGACAGAGTTTCATCTTCATGTAGTTTAGCACTAATTTTGTCCTTTGTCTTTAAGCTGCCTTTTAAGTGCTGTTTGTCTCTGTGGGAAGCAAATGGGTCACGTTGTTCTGTGTTTCTACTGTAATACGCTGCCTGCTATTTTTCTCTTAGATTATTTGTGTATTCTTTTTTGTGTGCAATCTGTTCTTGAGTCTTGCAAGCTTTGCCTTTGCTACTTCTTTCCCAAGAAGCAGTGGGATTCATTCTGTGTTCACTCCTGGGTATTCTGCACACAGCAGACTGGGTTGTTTCAGACCAGTGTGAAAATATTAAAACGGGGAACATGTGTGGGCACTTAATTGTGGCGAGTCCAACCACAAATACCTTTGCCGTTGGTAATTGGCAGAGAGGAAAAGCAGACCTTTGTTTTGTTTTTGTCAGACATAATGCTAGATACATTGTTTGTAGTGGGGTTTTTCTGGTTTTCTAAGGAAATGAGGCTTGTGCAATCGCGACGCCTGTGTGCATGTGCCCGTCTGATTGGCGGTTCCGCCCTCATCCACAGCGCTGCAAACTAACAGCCATCTCCAACCAAATTTGAGTGTGGTGCTGGCCCTGGGAGAAGTGGCAAGCTTTTACAGAAGTCTTGTGAGTTCCCAAATTGCACCAAGCTCTGCAGAAGGTGCAGTCTCATGGCTGCATCCAAGCCAAATCAGCTGCGCCAGGGGAAGTTTAGGCTGGAGGCGAGGAGAAAGGTCTTCACTGAGAGAGTCATTCGCCATTGGAATGGGCTGCCCGGGGAGGTGGTGGAGTCCCCATCCCTGCAGGTGTTCAAGAGGGGATTGGACGTGGCACTTGGTGCCATGGTTTAGTCATGAGGTCTGTGGTGACAGGTTGGACTCGATGATCTTTGAGGTCTCTCCCAACCTTGGTGATACTGTGATTCTGTGGTTTGCCTGCGTGCCTTTCTGTGGATCCAGCCACCTAACTCTAAGCTCCCAAATCTGAATATTTTGGCTTATTTGCTTTTACCCTTCAGGCAAGTGAGTCAGCTGGAGGTGTTGCTAGGCACAGAGCTTGTGTTTTCATCCTCACTGGAGTGGCCATGTCTCATGAAAAATGTGGTTTGCTCCCAGCCACAGTGTTAAAATTTGCATGTAAACTTATGAAAAAGGAAGCTTTCTTTAAGCTTCCCTGTGTGAGAGTTTATAGGAGCATTTCTGTCTGTGTACATGATAGCAGGAGCTAGACTTCTCATAAATGTAGACATATTAAATCTGTCACTGCCTGAATGGGAATCTTCTGTGGAAAAACCCAGGAAGAGGAAGGAAAGCCTAAGGAAATAACATCTTCAAGGGGAGAAGTTGGCCAAGACATCTGTTGTGCTGCACTTTGGTTTGTATGTGGCCACCAGCAGCGTAGTTGGGTATGCCTCAGAGCTGTGCAGGAATGTAGCCTCAGGGCACCTTTGGGAGACGGAGAAGATGTCTTTATGCCCTTTGTTCAAAGAAAGAACAGAGGTACAAAGGCACCAAGTGATTTGCCAGGTATTATGTGAGTATATATGTGTGTTAGGAAACAGACACAGGTCCCCTGACACAAGAAGTATTGTCAGAAGTATGGTCTACATATAGACAGCTTCTCCATAAAATGGAGACATGCCTTGGTCAAAGAGGAAAATAAACATTGAAGTATATAAGAGCTGGCTAAATTATGAACGTGAGAAGAGGAGGAGGGGAAGAAAAGGTCCCCACATGTTCTACTCACATGTTAACAAAGAAAGCTGAGAAGTGTTTGCATAGACACTACATTATTCTGCGTCCAAATGCCTCATAAAAATAATACCGGATGATCACAGAATGGCACACCAGGGAAAACAAATTCTTCAGCGGAATATTCCCTCTGGAAAAACACTGTGTAAAGTAATACACTAATGGCTTTCAATTTCATGTTTTATATATAGAGATATTAACTGCTCCCCAGACATCTCTTCAGATTACAGCCCAGCTACATGAGCAGTTTGGGGAAGGCCCCAGAGCATGCTCGGTCTTGTCTGCACCCAGGACCAAGCAGTGCTTTCCTGTTGTACATGCAACTCCTGTGGTGTGTACAGCAGGTTTCTTCTGCCTCCTTCCTAGAGCAGTACTGCTCCTGTGGCTCTCCGCATTGGTTTGTCCAACCCCCTCTCCCCCTCCCCCCGCGTTACAAGTCTTTATGGTTATTTTTTGTTGGTTTTTTTTTCCCCCATTTTCCCCCCATGCTCTGTAGCTTCATCACCATGCTGGGGACCCTGCATTCCTTCTCTGCTTGTAAAAATGGAGTCCACACAAGAAACATTAGAGTGGAGCGATTAAAGCATAGCACTGTCAATCAAAATGCTAATAACAAATGCTAAAGAAAGTTGAGTTTAAAACCAACATTATTGATTCCTTTTGGGGCGGTTTACAGGCTGGTCTGGATTTATCTGGTGACTTCTCTCTCAACGTTGCTAAGGCTGGGATCTGTTTCAGTCAGGAACTCGTATAGTGCCAACTATGGTTATGCCATTGTAGCAAATCAGAATGATCTGGGTTCTTTTCCAAGCTTTCCTAATATATCTCAAATGTGTATTTAGATCACCCTGCCACATCCTGAGGGATCCAAAAGTAGCTTACATGCTTTGTTCCTTGGATGTAGACTGTTGGAGTCTGAGACAGGCAGGGAAGAAGTCACGAGTGCAGGGACATCAATGGAGCACTGTGCAAGGACAGCAGCCCTGCTGTTGGGATGACAAGAGGTGTTCAGGTCCTTTTAGGAAGTTTTGCAGTATTTTTTTGAAAAGGCCAATAAACACAGACTGTGGTGTGAGAGACCATTGCATCGTTGCTGGATTAGTTATGTATTTTTAGGGACATATTTGTGTACACGTGTATGAATCATTCTAGTTTGAACTCAGTCTGCTTCCTGCTTGCCCCCAGCTCTTGCTTTCCTTCCCCTCCTTACCCGCAGTGACCACACCACTCCACCCATAGAGCCTTGAAGGACAAGTGCAGAGTCCAAAGGCTGGGGACTCTGCTATTATTAAATGGGATAATTCTGTTTTGAATGGACCAAAGCCCCAGACCATAGCTGCTGTGTTGCCTTCACTGGGGTCCTCCTGCATGGAGTGGCTGAGGTTGTCCTAAATAGCTTTCATGAGTCTCTGCATGAAAGATTTTCAACACTGATTGCTGGGTAAGGATATCAGATGTCTCCATTCTCTAGAACTCAAATGAATGGCAGAAGAAAACTGGAAAGGTGTGCCTTCCACCCATCCTCTTCCACTATCTCAACACCAGAGCCTTCTCTAACAAAGCGTCTTTCCCATGATCTAAGAAACCCTCTTTCTCTGAAGTCCTATCTTCACTTTAAACCTGTCTGCCAGGGAATATCTTCAACAACAATCAAAACAAGGCAGAAAGCCTTTTGTATGTGTGGACAGATTTTTTTGTGTGTTATGCATTAGGGATCTTCTTCTGAAACAGATAGAGCTTTCTGAGCTGGTCTTTGCTTAGAGTCCTTGCTAGCACCTTCTGATACACCTATCTTGAAGGACAGTGAGAATAAAGTATCCACACATCAGTTTCTTGAGGAATAGTTTCTGTGCTTTAAATAGATACAGTATCTTAATCCATATTAATCTTCAAACATAGAAGAATTGGCTCCTTTGAGGGAATTGGTTTCAGCTGTACAAGCAAAAACTACTCTTTAAATGGTAACAATTGCACTGCCACCAGGCAGCTTTGTGAGGCATCCTACCACAAAATCCTTTCATGTGGAGGCAAGGCTTTAGGCACAGGTTTATCCCATATAACTGAGGAGCTGAGGGTGACTATATAGCTGGGTTAGCTGATAGCTGAATGGTTTGTAACTGGGGTGCAGAGTCCTTACCAGGATCATCGGCTAACAGCAGCAGTAACAGAGCTGGTAACAGCCCTGTCCTAGGAGTCAGTTTCAGTCTCTCTAGGTCCTTTCATGTGGGCCATCACCAGACTGCCTTCTATTGGCACTGGATCTTTGAGCTGCCATGTCCCCCTTACCCACTATTCAGCACAGGTGTGTGGGAGGACCTTTCCTGTGGTTGAGACTGGCAGCTTACTTTGGTTCATGTCCTTTCTGTTTGGTCACAGGCCGCTGTGCCCGCTGCGGGGAGAATGTTGTTGGGGAAGGCACTGGCTGCACAGCCATGGACCAGGTCTTCCATGTGGAGTGCTTCACCTGCATGATGTGCAACAACAAGCTGAGGGGACAGCCTTTCTACGCAGTGGAGAAGAAGGCTTACTGCGAGCCCTGCTATATTGTAAGTGCCCATTCTTGTTTGCACCCTGATTTATTGCACAGACATGGGAAACATAATTTCCTTCATTGCTGTACAGTCCCATGACAGTACTGTAGGCATCGTTTTTTTCATGATCTTCGGAAGAACTCTGATCTCTTCAGCTTACTGGGTGAATTTTGTTTCATGGTCTAACTTGTCTCTGAAATGAAGTGACCAAAGTGAGGGAAAGAGGTGATTTGTGTGTTTGGTTTTGAGTTTTGTGGGTTTTTTTTCTGCTGTGTAAAGAGCAGACTATGCAGTGATTTTTGAGTATTGCTCTCAGAAGCTTTCCACGTTGAGGAACCTGATACCAAAATGCTTTAAGACTGTGATGTCCATTAGGATTAAAGGGGTGGGTGCAAGGCAACACTAAAACTTCTAAAATCAAGACCTTTGTATTGCTGGATGGAAGCCCTTCTACTGAGCTAAGAGTCTTTGCATCAGGTATCTTTTTAAGCTTGCTTTACCCTAAAATTCCATTCCCTGCCTACAACAAGCTCCTCAAGCAAACAGTTGCTCTGAGAAGCTGCACCTTTTAAGAGGCTTCCATAGGAGCTACTTGGAACCTGTTTGCAAATTAAACAAACATCACATTACACACCTGAAGCATTACCTCGGGGTGACCTCAGCATACAGTATATAGGGATAATCCTTGTAATTTACAGTAAGAAAAACACCAAAACATTTTGAAGTGTTGATAACACTTTCTCTACACCTCTGGTTTTTATAAACACTGAGCTTGAGACCCTTCCAGAACTGGATTTTCATTTCTGAACGCAAAAGCTGATGCTTTTATCAGATTTTCTAATATTCCAATAACAATTAAAGCAATAGTGTGTATTTCTGAAAATGCCACCTATATCTCAATATTCTTTCTGGTTTTGCAGAGCCTTCACAGTGGGATTATTGCTGAAATACTGTGTGTTCTGTCTTATTTACAGTGGCAGGGATATATGGGCCTTGTTAATTGCCATTTAAAACCTAAATGATCTTTTGCTGCAATACATACCTTCTAACCCATTTCCAGTTTTGATTGCACTGAAATGATTGCACCATGAAAAATTCAAGGTTACTCCCCTGGCAAGCTTGACCATGTTGAGTACTATGTCTAGTTCTGGGCCCCACAATTTAAGAAGGACATTGAGATACCTGAACGTGTCCAGAGAAGGGCAACAAGGCTGGGGAGAGGCCTCAAACACAAGCCCCATGAGGAGAGGCTGAGGGAGCTGGGGCTGTTTAGCCTGGAGAAGAGGAGTCTCAGGGGAGACCTTATTGCTGTCTACAACTACCTGAAGGGAGGTTGTGGCCAGGAGGGGGTTCTCCCAGGCAACCAGCGCCAGAACAAGAGGACACAGTCTCAAGCTGTGCCAGGGGAAGTTTAGGCTCGAGGCGAGGAACAAGTTCTTCACAGAGAGAGTTGTTAGCCATTGGAATGTGCTGCCCAGGGAGGTGGTGGAGTCACCATCCCTGGAAGTGTTCAAGAGGGGATTGGACGTGGCACTTGGTGCCATGGTTTATTAGTCATGAGGTGTTGGGTGACAGGTTGGACTTGATGACCTTTGAGGTCTTTTCCAACCTTATTGATTCTATGATTCTATGTGCACATGAAGGTGCATCCATAATATGACTGGAGCAACTTTATGTAACTGGAATGAAACATTTCATTGACTTCAGGCTGGAATTGACTTCATCTGCTTGCAGATTGGTGCTTTCTTTTCCTCTCTTTTAAATCAAGCACACATTCTTCACCACTCATCTGCTTTGGTTTGGGAAAACATCTGCATTAGCTACTGTAGTAATGGTTTAAGATTATTTAATCCCATTACTTATACACTTCATTAGCCTGAGTGAATTGTTGGCAAGGATTCAGTAAACTTCATACATTGGGAGATAAAAGGATAAAAAAGGAAAATGAGAAAGATTCTGTTCCTCATTTTCTTTCAAATTTATTTTCTATCTATTTAAGGGATAAAGGAACAGTCATTGCCTCGTTGCATCTGTGCTTTTACATGCTGTGATACAGCTTTGCGGCTCTGAGTACAGAGGAACGAGTAAACGCTTAATAGGTTTCTTTTAAAGACCCCTTCTGGTTATATGAATGTTTACCCATGCAGTCCACAAAAACCTGGTTATGGACATAACCCAAAAGACATCTGGATCCATCTGCTGCTGCACATGCAGGGTAAAGGATGGCCATGCTAATGGGGCTATATCTGTGTAGCTGGAGAGCTAGTACCATGAGTGGGAAATGCAGAACGGGAATCTGGCAATCTGATGCAGCAAAGGGGAAGGGGGAGGGGGAGAAAAGAAAACAACACCCAAGCACACATTAAACTCTTAAATGTGGAAAAAAAACCCAGTGTCGAGAGCTGAAGTCTCAATACCCTTCAGAAAGCTTAGGGCTCTGCTCTGCCAAAAGCCAAATCTAGGCACCTGCCATGCTGTTGGCTTTAGGCCTGAGGAATTTGCATCGTAGAGCATATGTCTCATTGATTTTTCTATGAAATTAAGTCTGCAGTGGCTTCAGTAAGATGTGAGTGCCTAAGTACGGTGAGGGCCCGAGCTGGGCTTGCAAGTTGTTCTTGCAAATGGATTGGGGGCTGTTAAATTGCTGAGGCACAATCTGGATGCTTTTTGCCTTCAGATGTGTGATGCGGTCATACTGAAGTCAATGAGAGTTAATGACCTGCTTAAAACATATCCTGTGTTTAAGGATTTTTGCTGAATTGTGGCCTCTGGGTTTTGTTTGTGTGTTGGGTTTTTTTTTTCCCTTTGGAGCTTTCTCAAGACCTATTATCAGAAAGTAACATGGGACTCATAGAACCCTAGTTCAGTAGGAAATCCATGGGACTGAAGAGCCCAGACTCAGATTCCTGTGGACCTGAATTCCCATGAAAGGTGGAGCCTGTGTGACTAGCTTAAGATTGCACAGCAAATGGCTGGGGCCAGCTTAGAAAACAGGAGTCTCAGCTGGTATAAATTTGAGTAATTCAATGAAGCTTGTTTACTGGTCTGCCTAATTCACACTGATTTCTAGCACACATCCCCATTTCCCCAAGTCCAAAACTCTTGACCTATTATGCAAGCCATTGGGGCCAAACTGCTTTTTTTTTTTGTGTATAAAGGAAATTAACTAGAATATTTGCCTGCTTGTAACAAATACATTCATTAATTCTTTGATTATTATTTTAATAATTCCCTTGTGTGACTTGTGGGCTTACATGCCTAAAAACTATGCACAAAAATAAAAATACACGTTTTTCAACAGTTAGAATTGGCTAATCTTCTCCTTTTATTATGTGACTCTCCTTAGTTGTGGTGGGGTGAAGCCATAATTAAGATTACTGCAAAGAGCTGTCTTTAATTACTGGTTAGTCAATACCAAGCCTGAACAGCCTGAAGAAAGGTTGGGTTTTGGGTTTGTTTCTGATTTTATTTACCAGTGACCCAGTTAAGATGAAATTCCCCAAAAGTCTGAATTAGCATCTAAGGAGATCAATCATCTGTTTATTAAAAATAAAAAGAATCTGAATGGGAATTTGAGTACCAGAGTTAATTTCTTGCACACAAAAATCCCCCCACCCCAAAGCCAGTCACTATCGTTTCCTGTTACATCTTATGAATGCGATGAGTTCTGTTGCCAGTGTGTTTGCTGGTTTTGCTCTGCATCCAAGGATTCTTTCATTATTGATGTTATTTCTAAAAGAGTACCAGTCCTCTCCATTAAGACACTTCTGCTGATCTAAAAGCAACTGTAAAAAACAGCGTTAATAGGAGACAGATGTCTCCTAGTCATTACAACAGGCAAGTAACAGCTGAAACATCATGATAGGGGTTCCAGTGTAACCAGCATACTGCTGCACACGTGATGAATGCTGTGTCTGCAGTATGTAACCAGGATCCTTTTGCCCTCCCTTGCAGGGCAAATTACTGCCAAAAAAATATTTGATTCCCCTCCTCTAAGCAGTTAAAAAGATTTTAGAACTGGACTGGGTGCAGAGAGAAGGTTAAGAGTAATATCAGTGGAACTGCTGCTATAAAAGATTGAAGAGCAAGATGTGAGTGCAGTGCCAGCTGTCAGCTTTCCAAACATCCTATTATCATAAGGACTGAGCACAAGGTTAGCCAGGCACACCAGTCTGGCAAGAGTAATGCTGCTGTTTTGTGAATGGGATGTTCTTTGATGTCCTGATGACTTTCCCTGGGATGTGGATATTTTCCTCCATTCTTTGTCCCCTTTCCTGGCAGTCCGGTGGTTGGCAGTTGGAGATAAGCACTGGCAGGCTGAAGGGTTCTGAGCACCTGCAGTCAGCACAGAAAGCATCAACATCTTCAGATGCTTCTGACCTCTCAGAGTTTCTTCTGCTGTGTTTGTCAGTGACCCACCACTGAGGGAAGGTGTGATGGGGAAGAGGACAAGAAAGCAGAAATAACTAACCAAACCAAGCAGATATGTAGAGTCAGATGAAAGAGTTCAGAGAAGTGGTGGGCTGAAAATGGTGAGCTATTGAAGGAGGGGGAAAAACTGACTTATGTCTGTCTAGCTAGAGTAGGGCAAGATGATGGGTTTGCTCTGCAGTGCCCTATGGAGACCCAGGAACTGAGGTTTAATGTTTATGCTGTGTGCTGTGAGATCTTGAGGAAATGACCTTAAACCCTACCCCAAAGATCACTCATGAGGATTTTGCAGGGTGATGTTTATCTTTCCATGGGACTAAAGCTGTGGAAGTGCTCAAGGAGGGAAGAATTGTGTGTGGAAATCATGCCCTAATCACTGTCATTCCTCGGCTTGAAACTCATTAATATAGTCCTCCACCTCTTTTTCCCTGATTGTTTTGTGAGGGGGAAAAAAAATGTACCTTCAAGGTATCTGTCTCTTACCAGCTTCTTCTAACTTCCTACCTTTTTGGAGTCTCAGTTGGAGAAGATAGTTTAGACCAGAACACAAGAGAAATGCTGATGTTTTAGGAAGCGGTGCAACTTGAGCCACTGGTACCATGGAGCACCCTGGGAAAGCTTAAATTTGCTAATCATCCTGCAACGCCAGTAACACAATTTGTACTCTTGAGATCTCAGTAAAACTGCAGTGGCCTTCAGTGTGACTGGCATGGCAAACCTCACCCTCTGTGTGTGTGTGTGTGTGTGTGGCTGGTTGAAAGCTGTGCCAGAGCAACTACCTACAGCACGCACAGTTTACAGTGTCAGGTTGATCCCTGCCGTGAAATTGCATCTATTTTTAAAAACAATTCTGCCATTTGTAAGCAGAGATTACAGCACTAATTTAGCAACCATGTAACAATTGAAATTGGACCAGAAAAGAGAAACTGTAGTTTAAAGTGGGGTGGTTTTTTTTTTTATTGTTATTATTATTATTATTATTATTTATGATACAAGTTTTCTCCTTTTTCAAGTAAAAAGCTCTTTATTCTTGTTTTTGTCAAGCAACGTATTGAATTTGAGGGTAATTTATGGAAAGTGCTGCCAGCGTGGTATTGCGAGTGCTCCACAATTTGAATTTAAACTGCTCAATGGGATCATTAAGACTATTATGCCTGCCTTCCAAAGAGTTTGAATTCAAAATGACAACTGGAACAAAAATGTAAAATAAACTAAAAGAGGAGTCGTGCACTCTTTTACGTGGTGGAATTTTTCTGCCCTCGAAATATTTCATTGAGATCAATGCTCTTCTTCAATCCTCTCCTAGAAAAGACCAAAAAAAAAAAAAAAAAAAAAAAAAAGGGGGTCGAGGGGGGAAAGAGAAATTGGTGTTGCTAGTTTTAGTTCGATGCTCCTGCATGAGTCATCAGCAGCAGGGAGCTGAACCTGTGACCCGCGGTTCTAAAAGCACTAAGCCTCAGCTGCCGTAGTGGAGAGATGCGGCTTGGCTGCACCACGCAGCAGCACGCTCCTGCCCTCAGTATTTCTTCCCCACAGCAGAAGAGGTCCATGGGCACAGCAGACAGGAGAAAAAAGGTTCCAGAGCTTTGGTTTGCTTCCCAGCGTGTTTTAATCCTATTTATTATTAGCTTTGATAATTTTGCCGCTCGGGGCCGAGTTGGTAGCCTCTTTGGAAAGGAAGTCATTGGCGAGGGAAGAGTCATTCCTGGTAAACTGACCGTCATCTTTTCAGCTGAAAAATCAATAAATCCCTTAAGAGTGTAACAGCTCTTTCTATTAATACCATCCAGCAACAGTTGATACAAAAAAAAAAAGCATAGATGGAAGCTGGAGGGGGAGTGGCAGCCATAAGCTCAGTGCTGCTACTTTCAGTGGTAAATGGTCTTGTGCAATCAGGGCATGAAACAGAGGAGGAAGAAGTGCTATTGCATAAGCTTCACCTGGAGCTTCCAGGAGTCCAAGTCTGGGATGTGCAAAAAAGTGTGTTGTGAGGGAATATGTCAGTGAAGCAGCTTTTGTCAAAACTGGGATGGATGTTGGACTTATCTGACCTTTTTGAAGCCTGTATCTGGTGGGTTTGGGTTTGATTTCCCCCCACCCCCCGCCAGGGGCTTACTATCTGTTGCCTTTTATTTTGGCACTAGATGGGAGGAAGAGATTCCTTTGCAGAGGGGAGGGAGAGGGAAGGAGTCGATAACCTCCTTTACAAACTGGAATCATAAAGAAAGGGGAGGAAGAATACCATGAGATGATGAGCTTTGCTATACAGGAACTTCTCTGTGAAGACTCAGAGGCTCGTGTTAAAGAGGACAAAGCTGATTCATCTTGCTGTTCTGCAAGGGTAGGACAAAAAGTCTACAAACCAAAGATGTAAGAGGAAAAATTCCTAGTGCTTGTAGAAGACATGAGAGCCTGAGCCCTACCAAGAATTGCTCTGAGCTCACCTTGGCAAAGGAACTCTGAGACCATGCACTTTGCTGAGGGTGGCTTGGAGGATAAATTGTTTTTTTCTCAAGTGCTTGGCTGGTGCAAATCACTTGATGGGATTAAAGAGGTAGTGCATCCTATTTTCAACCTACGGTTGCTGTTTGCCTTCATGGTGTTGACTCTTGTGGATGCAGCTGACTGACGTTGGGGTAGATAGTGAGGGGATCAGGTCACACCTTGGTATGACTGACTTTCCAGAAAGCTGAGCAGGCCATTGCTTTAGAGGAAAACCAGCTATAGATTGTGGAGGTAAAGCAATTTTATGCTGCCAGTGATAAGAGTGTTACGAGGGGGTGTTTTTGTAACAGTCACTATAGTGCTCGACAGTATCATAATAGATACATCTTTGTGGGAAGATTTGGCATGCAGTGCCGATTAACTTGTTCAGTGGTATCTTAATAGCTCAAAGTCTTGCTAGTTATGGATAAATCATTTCCTACTCCTCTTTGTGGTCCATTTCTAAGAATGTCTTTATCAGGTGAAGACTTCTCCATACCTAGGCTAGCTTGAGGCTTTTGTAGGGGTTTGGTAGAATCCAGATCTTTTCTCCTGCATGTGTTAGCAGCCATAACAACTTGAATTGTCTTCTCCTCTCTGCCTTGCACTTTTAAAATTTGAGGCACTTTTCATAAATGGAATGGAATGGAATGGAATGGAATGGAATGGAATGGAATGGAATGGAATGGAATGGAATGGAATGGAATGGAATGGAATGGAATGGAATAGAATGGAATAGAATGGAATGGAATAGAATAGAATAGAATAGAATAGAATAGAATAGAATAGAATAGAATAGAATAGAATTAACCTGGTTGGAAAAGAACTTTGAGATCATCAAGTCCAACCTATCATCCAACGCTAACTAAACCATGGCACCAAGTGCCCCATTCAGTCTCTTCCTAAGCAGCTCCAGTGATGGTGACTCCACCACCTCCCTGGGCAGCCCATTTCAATGGCCAATCACTCTTTCTGTGAAGAACTTCTTCCTAACATCCAGCCTAAACTTCCCCTGGCACAGCTTGAGACTGTGTCCTCTTGTTCTGGTGCTGGTTGGTCCTAGGCAACCCCACCTGGCTACAACCTCCCTTCAGGTAGTTGTAGAGAGCAAGAAGGTCTCCTCTGAGCCTCCTCTTCTGCAGGCTAAGCAACCCCAGCTCCCTCAGCCTCTCCTCATAGGGCTTGTGCTCCAAACCCCTCCCCAGCTTTGTTGCCCT
This sequence comes from Picus viridis, assembly GCA_033816785.1. Lineage (NCBI taxonomy): Eukaryota > Metazoa > Chordata > Aves > Piciformes > Picidae > Picus > Picus viridis. Next base: position 28,721,012 of record CM066589.1, read on the forward strand.
TCTCTGGACACGTTCCATCAAGTTGACATCTTTCCTAAACCGAAGGGCCCAGAACTGGACACAGTACTCAAGGTGTGGCCTAACCAGTGCTGGGTACAGAGGCACAATGACCTCCCTGCCCCTGCTGGCCACACTATTCTTATTTGATGATATAAACTAACCATTGATTTGATATCTAACATCTAGAAAAATTATACCATGGGAAACTTTGTGAAAGAAGTTCTTAGTGTGAATGAAATAAGGTGGACCAGCTGCAGCCATTCAGGGAATTTCTCACCTCACAGAGTGAATTCCACCGACCAACTGCATATTCTTGGAAGCAAATAGTCTCCCTTTCAGAAGGACCAGTGGGATTTTATGCCTTCTGGCTATACATCTGCTTGTGGATCATACTGCATTAGAGGGCATGGTGAAGATTTCCCTTCAGAAGGTAGCCTAGCTCTTGTCTGCCTTTGAAAGCTAGCAGGAGCAGTTTAAAAGGAAGGAATAAACATTAGGCACCAGTGTCTCTGTAGTAGTGGGAAAATTTTCCTCATATGCGGTCAAGTTTGAAAGATTAGCTGGCAAACCATATCTACTGTCTGTAGCATTCCTCTCTGCTTTACTTTCAATTGTGCTATTTGCTGCTTTCACCCCTTGCTACCCGAGCAGCATCTAGAAATCCCGCTCTAATAAACTCTCACTGCGTTGTATCAGTGAACGATAGGCGATAGCCTCTGCCTCTAAAAAACTTCCCAGGTAGACAGCAGAAAGTGAGGGGGAGAGGCAGTGGCATTGCCTCCAGCTAGAGGATTAGATGCAGTTTGTTTACAGCGTGGATCTCTGTTGCTGCAGGCTTTGAAGGGCAAGTAGGGCAAACAGTATCTAGCTGAACCTTCTCTGGGCAAGAAGAGAACCAGGGGTCTTTTCTAGCTCTTGCTTCGTCTGTTTCTGAGCTCAAATGACCTGTCCAGGACCACAAACACATCCTGAAGCTCAGGCCTTCCATGTCCCAGTGTCTTCCTAGTTGCAGCCTGCAAAGATCTTGAAGTGAAGGAGCTACCCATCTTTTCTTTCCCGCCTCAAGCCACTGCTGCTCAGAGGCTGGGCATGAATGTGAACAAGCAGATGTAGGGTGAGAAAGGGCTCTTGGAAAACCCAGGAGGGTGGGAAGTACCATGGCAGTATTCCCTTCCATGAAGTCTTTCTGCTTGCTTACAACCCCACATAGTTAGTTGTCAAATCAAACTGCTGAAGACAATTATTTTGGAAAGGTTGTGATTTATTTGTAATAGGGCCTGTAATTTAGATGTGCATTTCCATCAGATCCATGTATTATTGAGTTTGCTCTGTCCTTCCTAAGGCAGTGATGTCAAAGTGCTGCAGAGTGTACAGAGATGAAAAAAATCAGAACTCACTCATGTAAATACAGTTAATTGTTTTAGCACACTTGTTTATTTTGCAGTGCTGATGCTATACTAGCAGAGCTGCTGGTCAAGCATATAGGCCTTGCAGGCAGGCTGTGATACCTGCCAGTAACAGAGCTGAATCTGCCCTGGGAGCGACGTGTTTGGATTTAGCAGGTATGATTTCCCCTTAGCAGCCTTGCAGAGAACAGAAAGTCTTGTCTCACTCCGATTCCAGATGACCTCTTCCTTCAGCCCAGACAGCAATTTGCAAGCTTGAGTGCCAGGGAGGCGAGTGGGCTTTTGCAGCATGCCACTTCAGCCATCTCCTTGGTGAAGCCACACTCCCAAGGAATTTGCTCTGGCAAAAGCTCAGTCTGTGAGTCGATCCTCCCTCTAGCGTCCTGCCTCTGTTTCTTCACTCCAGGACATCAGTTTTGTCTGCCTGCGATGTTTGTTTGCAGGAAACTGTTTAACTGTTAACTGTTTAACACAAACCCCTTGTGCTTAGGGAAAGCACAAGGAGCATGAATGATGACAGGAGGAAAAGGTTATTCATTCTGAGAGTATGGTGATTGTTTGGTGCTCATGGAGGGTCAAAGCAAATTACAATTATGTTGCCTTTTTTCTCAGCTGCATAGATTATAGATCTGTGGGCCAAGTACAATACTGATGGAAGAAGTAAATCATCCACTGGGGTATTCTGGGCAGAAGGATGACCACATTATAGCTCAAGTGCAGTGCTGTAGCATTTGCAAGGAACAAGAGATGATTGTGCCCTGGTAGCATAGCAGCTTTCACAGAAGCAGAGAGCATGTTGGTTAATGTGGCCAGAAATACCTGCATCCATCCCTGTGAGGACCATCCGTGTGAGCTGAGGCAGTGATGGCACCATGTGCATGGGTGGGTTTGGAGCTGGTAGGACATCTGGATAGTTTAAAATGAGTGACAAGAGCTGCACACTTGTCTCTGCTTTTCCTGGCTGCGGTGTCCTGACAAACGTTTGACGCAGAAGCACCATGAGAGTTTTTCACGGTAACCTGATGCTGTAACTGTCAGTGCAGACTTACCACACAGCTCTCTGAGGCAGTGCAGTAAGTGCAGGGAATCGGTGGCAATCTTTATGCTACGTGCCCACGATTTCAAAGGGTTTTGTTGTTGTCAAAAAGGGAGCACTGGGGGGGGAAAGGGGGGGGAGGAACCCACATGCCAAGAACTTTTGTAACATTTTCAGTTCAGGTATAAATCAGGAATTCAAGAGACTTCTTCAGGCATCACAGGGATGTGCTTCTGCAGATGCTGGGGATTGCAAAAGATCTCTGTATTGTTTGAATTTTTATTGTCTTGCTGAAGTTAATCTGCTAATGTGATAGTTTAGCGTTGTGGCTCATTGTATTTACATCCTTGCTGTTTGTAACACTTAGTGGCCTTCAGTTGTTTTCAGATTCTCATGTTACCTAATGCTCTTTAGGTAGGGATTTTTTCAAACTGCTCTGAGAATCTGAACAAATAATGACCACGGTGCCCACTCAAAGTTCCTTCTGACTGATCTTGGGTGTTTTCCCTTGCTCGCGAAGGGAAATATAGTGGGGGTGGGGGGAAAACAGCATTGAAATACAAGTTGACATTCAGCTGTTATCAAGGACTGAGACTTTAAGTGTGAATACTCCAGCAGCTCCTCACAATGTAGTTTTTTGTTTAAGGGCATGTTTGAACCGATACACCATCTTGGCGTTCCACCAAGAGAGGTATCTGTATAAATGCAATCTGTGTTAAAGCCAGGCAACACTGTAAGAAATGTATTTATTATTTCCTACAGCAAGCCATCTGTGACTGGTCATATTTTAGGAAGCAAACGAGCATCATAGCGATGTTCTGCACTCAATTTGAGTAACTTTTAGACTTTCTAATTTAAATGTGCTGCCAAATATTTATGTTCTGTTGTGAAAAGAAAAATATTTGTTTGACATCCTATTCTCCCTGGCAATTCACCATCAGTTGCTCCTCTTAGGAGCTGTGCTTTTCTCGTGAAGAGTGTAGGGCAAAAGAAGAGCACGGGCATCCCTCAAGCTGTCTTTTGGGCTTGGTCCTAAGCAGCAAGTAGGGGTAGCTGTAGCACGTGGTGGGGCATTGTAGGGAGCAAAAGAAGGTTGAGCCCCGGGTCCTTGCATGGCAGATGCAGTGCGCAATGAGGACAGATTTCAGCACTTGTCACAATCTGGCCCCAAACTGGTGGGTTGGAGGGTGGTGGAACAACCACCATGGCACAGGCAGCGACTGCAGCGCTCCTGCCAACATGCAAAAGGCTCAAGAGTTCCCGGAAAAGCCAAAGCACTTTGCAAGATGTCTTCCAAAGCGTCTGCCACAGACACTGCAACCATCACCAAGGCAACCAACTTGCCAGAATTTAGCAGCAGCAAGGCAGAAGGAAAAATTAGTGATGGCCTAAATCATGACCAGCAAATGCTATTGAGCCTAAACTACTCTGCTGGAGCTGAGTTCTGCTCTAAGTAATATATGCCCTGCTTTTATTTCATAAAAGCCTTGTATTAGATCGTGTTCCACAGGCTTAAACTTAATCACTCTGAGGTAGCGAAATGCATTTGTTGAAGAGCTCAGAAATTGGCACAAGGCTCTTATTACACAGAGGTACAAATAAACAACTAAAATACCTGAAACAGTCCTGTAATAGTTAATTACATTTTGGAAAGGCTAAAATGTTCTGAAGAGTCCCTGGTGGCGTAGCACCGATTTTTCACTCAGCACTCATTCGGAGCAGTCTGTATAACTTGCCTGTACTTACCGCCTTGGGACTATTGCAACCGGTAGAAGTCCAGATGAATCACCAGCACATAGCCTTGTCTACAGCTGTCTGTCACCTATGGTATCAATGCCATACATAGCATGCACATATTCTTACTTACATGCTGGAAAGAGACCCTTGCAGCATAGGGAAGGAAAAGAAAGCATCCTGGTTTGCTTTATTAGCTCTGACAGGTTTACTTTCACTGTGGCATGGCAATAAGATTAAAGTTTTATAGCAATATCACCTTCATCCAGGCACACACACACACAAAAAGCCTCAAAAACATAAAACCTCTCCTCTCTGCTGCTTACATTTCAGACCCTCTTTACAGAGCTTCTGCATCTGTTAATAAAAGCCTTAATTCATTTCGAACATTTTATTGTCACTTTGGATAAAAGTTTAATCAGATAGAATTATTGCCCTTCTAATATTCCCTTAACCTCTGTGGTTTAGACTTAGACCATACCAGTTAAATTTTAAAATCACTTTTTTATAGACTTGAGTGCCCCCATCTCTGTTTTCAGAGGGTACTTTTGCACAGAAATGCCATAGTGTGTCTTAAGGTCATGTGAAAACTTAAAAGGCTCTAATGTGAGCACTGCTCACTTTCCACTGAAGTGTCTTGCATGCCCTATTAATTACTTTAATGGTGACATGCTGGTTTAAAGGAGTTCTTTATTAATGCCACTAAATCTCTTTTTATTGTTGTTTAAATACTTTTTCTTTCCTTTATGTAGATGTATTTAATCCTTTCTGTCTTTAAAATGAATGAGTGCATAACTCCTCACGAAGCATTTGACAGTTCCATCTTGCATTCTCAGGAGGGGGTAGGGGAGCATTTTTTTCCTGGAATGTCCACATCCCAACAGAGACGTGCACATCTGTACTCCTGTCTGTAATCGTGTGTTAGATCGTGGTGGAGGCAGGTTTTGAAATACGATATCCGTCTTTCATGAAATAATATGCAGTGAGCTTGTTGACATATTAGAGGTCACTTTGCTTTCTTGTTAAAAAATGCAGCACTCCCAGTTCAAGGGAAGACTTGCTTATGTTTGAGCCCTTTCCTAGCAAGGAGGACACACTGAGTTCTCTAAGTACTGGTAGGCTGAGGGAGCTGGGGTTGTTTAGCCTGGAGAAGAAGAGGCTCAGGGGCAACCTCATTGCTCTCTACAACTACCTGAAAGGTGATTGTAGCCAGGAAGGGGTTGGCCTCTTCTCCCTGGCAACCAGCACCAGAACAAGGGGACACAGTCTCAAGCTGCAACAGGGGAAGTTTAGGCTGGAGGTGAGGAGAAAGTTCTTCACGGAGAGAGTCATTCGCCATTGGAATGTGCTGCCCGGGGAGGTGGTGGAGTCACCATCCCTGGAGGTGTTCAAGAGGGGACTGGACGTGGCACTTGGTGCCATGGTCTAGTCATGGGGTCTGTGGTGACAGGTTGGACTCGATGATCTTCGAGGTCTCTTCCAACCTTAGCAATACTGTGATACTGTGATACCATCTGCACACAAGGAGATTTGCTTCCCAACTCCTCGTCTCACTTCATACGCCAATGCTCACCTTCTCTCTACACAAAAAGGAAAAAAAGGGGGGGGAAGGGAGGGAAGAAAGGAAACAAACACCTTCCTCTGCCAACAGATACATGCACAAACATGCACAAATATTTTGGGAAAGCTGAAGAAACTGTAGACATGGAGGGGTTAGTGCCAGACTGCAAAAATTATTAAACATTATGTACAAAGAAAACATAATGAGCTCCTACGGGATGCAGAAAAAATTACCCACGAATGAGGGGAAAAGGGATAACCACTCCTGGGTTTGCCACTTGTGAATTATTTAATAATCACTCCCCGGCAGATGGAATATATTTATCCACCCCACTGGAGCACACTTTGCAATTTATTTACACGGCTTTAAAATATGATTATTTATTTAAAAAATAAACAAGGTATCCACGGGGGAAAAAAGGGAAGTAAGCACAAGCTTAAGGGGGAGGGGGCTGGAGGTAGAAAGCGTGTTTTTAGCTTTTCACTTCATTTTAGGGAATTTCCACTAAAATTCATTTGAATCCTCCTTACTCTTCTGCTGTTAAAAACAGAAATTGAAAACTTGTTCAGTGAAGCCAAGCTAAATTCCTCACATGATCAAGAGAACGACGTGCACCTGACGGGGAGGGTCCAGAGGAGAGCCACGGAAATGATCAAGGGGTTGGAATCACCTCTGCTATGAGGACAGGCTGAGGGAGCTGGGGTTGTTCAGCCTGGAGAAGAGGAGGCTCCAGGGAGACCTGATATCAGCCTTACAGTACCTGAAGGGGACCTACAGGAAAGATGGGGAGAGACTGTTTACAAGGGCCTGTGGTGACTGGACGAGGGGCAATAGCTTCAAACTAGAGAAGGGCAGATTTAAATTGGATATCAGGATGAAGCTCTTCACTATTAGGCTCTGGAACACTGGAATAGGTTGCCCAGGGAGGTGGTTGAGGTCCCTTCCCTGGAGATATTCAAGGTGAGGCTCGACAAGGCCCTGGGCAGCCTGATCTAGTTGGGGATGTTCCTGCTGGCTGCAGGGAGGTCAGACTAGATGACCTTTGGAGGTCCCTTCCAGCCTGGATGATTCTATGATCATTCTATGGGATAGGGTCTACGCCTCTTGCACTTTCATTAGCTCTATTGTCTTGGGTATCAGAAGTCTAATTTAGCTCCCATTAATATCAAAGAAAACTCCTATGGGGATCAATGGGAGCAGGCTCGTACCTTAGACTAATCCAATTCACAGGCTCAAGTTCCTTGTCTAATCTAGAGTCACTTTGCAGCCAGGGCCCACCAAACAGCACTTAGCTTTGCCATTTAATTAGCTGCTTATTCTACAATGTAAAGGGTGCCATTCAGCAAAACCTGAAAATACAGAAGATACCATTTAGGACCTTATAACTGCTTGAGTATACTGCCTGCTCACAAAATTAAAATAGCCAACTGTGAGCAAAGGGCTTAGCTCACTCAACAGCAAAGGGTGCTACTGATAACTGCAGACTCATTTGGACAAACCTGAGGGAAAGTCCATGAGACAAAGGATTACCTTTCACATGCAAATGTCAAAACATTTCAGATTGAATTCAGCCTTGTAGATTCTTCCTGTGCAAGTTTGTGTGTATGCACAGGTACCTGCTGGCCATGCAAAGGTGCATAGAAGCTCTAATCCCTCAGATGGACACAGATGCTTTTAGGAGCCAGGAGTCATCTGGGAGACGAGAGGTCAAGAGACACACCCCACAGTGTAACACAAGTTTGCATACTTTGCCTGTAGAAAACAAAACACAACCCGCAGCCCAAACCCACTCTTCCCCCACCCGAGAAAAGGTTAGCCACTGCTGCTGAAACCACTGCACAATAAGTTTTTCAATAATGGATTGTGGCTTTCTTTCAAACCAGTGAAGTTTATTTATAGAACTCGTGTGGGAGCGTTCCATGGCAAAACCACCATCAATGGCTATCGGAAAGGCAACGCTCTGAACATAACACTTTCAAAGGAGAGGGACTGTTGAGCAGGGCATGTGGTAACAGGACAAGGGGCAATGGTTTTGTACTAGAGTAGGGTACATTAGACATTTGGAAGATGTTCTTTACTAAGAGAGTGATGAGACACTGCTCTACAAATAATATAGTGAATATTGTACCTATTATAATAATTATAATATTATACCTATATTATAGGTATAGTTAATCCTATACATCTTTAAGGTTAAAAACAACTAACAGTATAGCACAGAATCACAGAATCACCAAGGTTGGAAGAGACCTCAAAGATCATCAAGTCCAACCTGTCACCCAACACCTCATGACTAAACCATGGCACCAAGTGCCACATCCAATCCCCTCTTGAACACCTCCAGGGACGGTGACTCCACCACCTCCCTGGGCAGCTCATTCCAATGGCTAATGACTCTCTCAGTGAAGAACTTTCTCCTCACCTCCAGCCTAAACTTCCCCTGGCACAGCTTGAGACTATGTCCTCTTATTCTGGTGCTGGTTGCTTGGGAGAAGAGACCAACCCCCTCCTGGCCACAACCTCCCTTCAGGTAGCTGTAGACAGCAATAAGGTCTCCCCTGAGCCTCCTCTTCTCCAGGCTAAACAATCCCAACTCCCTCAGCCTCTCCTCACAGGGCTTGTGCTCAAGGCCTCTCACCAGCCTTGTTGCCCTTCTCTGGACACGTTCAAGTGTCTCAGTGTCCTTCTTAAACTGAGGGGCCCAGAACTGGACACAGGACTCAAGGTGTGGCCTAACCAATGCAGAGTACAAGGGCACGATGACCTCCCTGCTCCTGCTGGCCACACCATTCCTAATGCAGGCCAGGATGCCGTTGGACTTCTCGGCCACCTGGGCACACTGCTGGCTCATGTTCAGGTGGCTGTCGATCAGCAGCCCCAGGTTCCTCTCTGTTTGGCAGCTCTCCAGCCACTCTAACCCCAGCCTGTAGCTCTGCATGGGGTTGCTGTGGCCAAAGTGCAGCACCCGGCACTTGGACTTGTTGAATGCCATCCCATTGGACTCTGCCCATCCATCCAGCCGATCGAGGTCCCTCTGCAGAGCCCTTCTGCCCTCTAACTGACCAACATCTGCTCCTAACTTGGTGTCAATCTGCAAACTTGCTGATGACTGTCTCAATCCCCTCATCCAGATTGTCAATAAAGACATTGAAGAGGATGGGGCCCAGCACTGATCCCTGGGGGATGCCACTGGTGACTGGCCTCCAGCTGGAGGTGGCAACATTGACCACCACTCTCTGGGCCCGGCCCTCCAGCCAGTTCCTAACCCAGCGCAGAGTGTTGCTGCCCAAGGCATGAGCTGACAGCTTAGCCAGCAGTTTGCTGTGGGGGACAGTGTCAAAGGCCTTGCTGAAGTCCAGGTAGACCACATCCACAGGCCTCCCCACATCCACCAGGCGGGTCACCTGATCATAGAAGGAGATCAGGTTGGAGAGGCAGGACCTGCCCTTCCTGAATCCATGTTGGCTGGACCTGAGCCCTTGGCCATCCTGCAGGTGCGCAGTTATTGCCACCAGAATGATCTGCTCCATCATTTTCCCTGGCACTGAGGTCAGGCTGACTGGCCTATAGTTTCCAGATTCCTCCATCCGTCCATTCTTGTGGATTGGGACCACATTGGCCAGTTTCCAGTCATCTGGGACCTCACCAGTCAGCCAGGACTGGAGGATGAATGGGTCATATCCCTGCTCTCACCCTGGTATGGAAATCAGTGTTACTTCAGGGTTGTGGCAGCAGTTAAGGTTTAGCTCATACTTCAGCATTTATAAGCAAAAGAATAGGAAGTAGGGAGAAGGAGTAGGATATGCATCTGATGAGCCCTGGCAGAATTTGGTTATCTTCTAAGAGACCAAGGGGGAGCCCAATGAGCCTATTTGTGGTGTTCAAGAGGAGGTTGGATGTGGCACTTGGTGCCATGGTTTAGTCATGAAGTCTGTGGTGACGGGTTGGACTTGATGATCTTTGAGGTCTCTTCCAACCTCGGTGATTCTGTGATAAGTAGCAAGCAATTACCTGATAAAAGCTAGGGCTGTATCTCATCAGTGGAAAATTTGCTACAGAGATGTGGATTGGTGGGCTATGAATCTGACCTTAAGGGAAGAGTTCAGCTCCTCCTGGTATGTAGCAGACCCAAAAGCCTCTTGTGTGGGCTTTGAGCAGGCTGGGAGGAAGACTGCTTAGAGCTAGCACATGACAGGAGGTTGCACACTCAGCAGCTGGCACCTCCAATGCTGGATCCCATCTCAGCAAGGTTCATGTTCCTGTAACTGCATCTGCATCACTGAGCAGGAGGTGAGGGACCACCATGCCATCCTGCATGCCAGCACCCGACGTCCTGTGGTCAGAGCTGGGCTCTGCACCAGGCTGGAGGCAGATGTTTGCAGTTAGAGGGCAATGGCTATCTTGGTGCTAAATGTGTAATTAGCCACAGGAAATTTTTTCCAAACACATGATGAAGAAGGGAAGGTAAAAGTGTCTCTTACTGCTTTCACTGGTTTTTCTAGGGAGCTGAGTGAATCCAACTGCCCTCACAGTGGAAAACAGCAGTCCTACTCCCAATCCAGAGGTCCATGCTGTCAGCCAGACAGGAACAAAACCCTCTCACAGAGAGGCAGTGAGCTTTTTCCTCCCCCTCTCTCTCTAGGGCAAGAAAAGTAGTGTGGTTGTGAATTAGCAGAACCTTGAACATGAACCTTGGAGCATTGTGCTTGTTTGTGACGAAAGGTCTTTCCTTTGCAAGACACTTTGCAAGCTCATATTCTGCATAGCTCCATCACAGTCAAAACTATGATCAGAGTAACACTTCCCATGACTGATTTCTGTTCAAAACATGAGTTTTGCCATTCTCAGTCTAAAGTGTTGCAACTGCTGAGAGTGGTGTTGACTCTGGGCTCCCTTCCCCATCTCATTTCCTGCTCCAAATGATGGGTAATTTTTACTCCTGGCAATGGGGCTCCAGGATGGAAGAGCACAGGGAAGCTAATGTCCAGACAAAACTGTGGCAAGTGATCATACTGAATATGAAGTCTTAGAGCAAATGAACAGGGAGTCTGGCACTGTACACACCACAGATATACAAAACAGGAGGTTACACTTTGAAGAGCAAAGGCTGGGAGGATAGATTTAGGTGTGCTGGCCAGCATGCTCGCTCCAGGAAAGTTGGTATAAATTCAGGGTTTGCTGGGCAGCTCTAACTTAAACCTTTAGAAACTGGAGAAAGATAAAACCACTAAGAGCTGGAAGGGTGTTTGAAGGATATTGCTGGAGCTGAAGAGAACAAAATTACTGCCATGCTGGCTCTTCTGTGCCTGAGACTCTTCCTTCTATTAGCAATTCTCTAGCCATACAGCATGGGAAACGCCTGTGTTCTGCTTGCAGACCTGGACTACTGTTGGCATTTCCATCGGGGATTCCATTTAATTCTGTGTTCATTGATGTCCTTGATATTAACCATGGCTGAGCATTGTCTCTTGAAAGCAAGCTCACTTCTCTAGAGACAAGCTTAGGATGCAGACAGAGAAATTTCTGTGATGCCCTGTTTTAATTCTTACCCACATGTGCTGCCTCTCCCCTGGACCTTGCTGTCTTCAGGTCTCTGGCTCCTTTTTTGTTTGAATTTCCTTTTCGTTATGGTGGTCTAATCGCCGCTTTTGCCTTCTCTGTCAAGTAGCTTCAGAGTGAGAGGAGACTCCACCACAGGACACACACTCAGGGCGCTGACACGAAGCCTCTCTGCTGGGTTGTAATGCAGTGTGGCACCTGTAACACTGTGCCATTAAGGAAACTGTAGTTGCCAAATGTTTCTGAGTCTACCTAAAGCTGTTCCACCAAGGTTGTTATCTGATATTTCTCTGGTGCTGAGAAGAGCAGTTGAATCAGACAAGAGCCCTTGTGGGTGGAATAACTTATGTCCAAAAAATCAATCATAAGGTAAGGTAGGAATAGACTTGAGTTTATTTACAGTCCGTTGACTGTTATAGTTAGCGCCATTTATTAGGGAAGATGAAGAAGAAAAAGAAGAAGAAGAAAATTAAGCAGAGGGCAGAGAAATGTTTCTTTGTGATATTTTTGTGCCTGGCAATGAAAAGAGATGTGTGTACAAGCTGACAATTTATCTTCTGCCCTGAAGAGAAATGACTTGTTCTCAAATGGGCATGAAATGAAATGAAATAGTGCAGAACACGATAGGAACTCTTCTGAGTAAATGGGTCAATTTCCTGTCATTCTCTCGATAATTGTATGTAGAGCACACTACGCTCCAAACACTGGCAAATGTGATTCTTTTTCCTCCTGTTATTTTACTCTACTTGTAAATGGGTGGAAAACATATTCCAGTGCTGGCACTATTATAATCAGCTTTTGCCGGTGGCTAATAGCAGTCCATTTTCGGTGAATGCTTATTACCTCCACACAGTCCAAGACACTACATAATAACCCAGCGCTGTGTAGACTGGTACTGCAAGGAACAAGATGTAGTTATAGGAGCTCTGTTGCAAATGCCCCATCACAGCAGAAAATTCACTTGTCCCTTTATCTTCTCCTTCCTAATGGCAAAATAAGCCCCAGTACTCTAGCTGGAGAAGGAGCCATGTTTGCCTCTGGAAACTTGGGGCTTTCTGCTTCACCATCCCTTACCAGGTAGATGCATTTTCCTCCACTTACAGCAGACCTTGCTTTTACTGATGGGGGTTCAAGTCAGACTCACTGAGGACTGAGCTGGTAATTTTACTTTGGCTGTGGTTAATTAAAAATAATAGAAGTGCTGTAACAAGTGATGATTAGGTCCTCTGTGGTAGATTGGGTAAGACTCACTGGTACAGATTAATACAGTGACAGAGCTTCACCAGAGTCTTTGAACCTCAGTCTGAGGAAGCCTTTAGGAAGAGGGAGAATGTTACAGGGTCAGCTCCAAGGAGCTGGATTTTGCCTCTGAGAATATCTGGATAAATAAAACCTCAGTCTTTCAATAACTCTTCTTCCTCTTAACTCCAAGCTAAGCAAGAGCTAGTCTTGTCCAGCCCATCTCATCATGCATAGCATTATGCTTCTACTTGGAGGTTATAGGAAGGATAAAAACACAATCCCAGCCTAATGAGGACTGCGGATACCAGAGCTGTTATGCATCACCTTATGGGTCAACACGTCCCCATACGAACTAAAACCTATCACTGCCTCTCCAGTGTCTTAGGGCCATGTACTCATAGTTGCACAAGAAATTATTTCATCTGAAGGTGGTTGGTAATTTCTGTTTTCAGCCCAGTTATCCCCTAAAAGGAAAATCTTAATCAGATGTTTTGAAGGATGGAATCTAAAAGCTGTGAAAGGAATTCCCCACCCCAAGAACAGAATAATTATTTTTGCTCCTCACTAGTGAAAATGAAATTTCGGAGGGGAAGTTGGCATTTCTGAAGCTTTAAGCAAAATACTGCAGCTCTCCCAGAATACCCTCCAGGGTCAGTGTCACCGTATGTGGTGGTGAGAGAAAGTCCAGTTCTCCCCCCACACAAAGAAACCACAGCTAACTCAGTCAGAGCCTAAAACGGTCACACCTTAATTCTGTGTGCAGGGTAGGTTTCACTCCAATGCAGACTGGATGGAGTCACAGCTTAAAAAAAAGGCTATTGGAGGTCTCTAAACCCCAAATTTCCCTGCCCTGGGATAGGAAAATGGCAGCTTGCAATAGGTGTCTGTAAGAAGAATAGGTGGTTTTTATGTATACTCTTGATGCAAATGAACTGGAAATAAGGATACCCACAGGACAGATCTTCAGTTACTACTGCATCTGCTATCAAGAGAAGAGAGGAATTCATGTAGCCAGCCCACTCTGTGAATCAGCTTACAACTGCTGGATGCAGTTGGCCCTGCTTGGTGTATGTGTAAAGCTCCAGGCTCCACGCAAGCTGTGAGGAGCTGGAAGTCAATAATCTCCGACCTCCGTCAGCAAGGAGCATGGAGAAATGTACGCTGTTTATTCCACCTGTCTGTGGAAATGTGCAGCTCTGCAGGGCTGATTCAGAAGACAGCTATGCTCACTAAATCTGGAATAAGTCAGCTGCAGGGGATGGGATCGGCCCACGGTAAAAGCCACTGGGGGGAATCAGGTCAGAATTTGGGGCTGCTGCTGCTGCTTTGACCAGAGTGTAAGATCCTAGTGACTCTTGCTTGGAGCAAAATGTGAAAAGATCAAGGGCAGAATTAGTCATTTTCCCCATGTTACATAACAGTATTTTAGCAAACATTCTTCTCCCTGAACGTTTAAAAGCATTACTTGAATAATCACTGGAGACAATGTGGTAATAATATGTTCCTTATGCGTTGGAGGCAAAGCATTTATTCTGGTTTTACTTCTGCAAAATGTATTAAAATACTTAACTTTTTGTTGATGTTTACACACAGGGAGTTGGGGGGGGGTGTGTGTTTTGGTTTTTACTGCTGTTTCTTTAAGGGAGCACTTTTGTTGTTTGGTTGGTTGGTTTGGAGGCAACTGGATTTCTGTTAAGTGGATCTGATGCTTGTGGTGGAATTCATCCCAGATAACTTCATCTAGCTACACATCATGTGGTTGGCCTGACATGCATGTCTCTTGGGAGCAATGGTGGAAACTTGTTGGTACCTCTCAGGGAATAATCCTTTAACCAGCCCTATCTAACAGTTTCTCTTGGAATCCCTCCAATGTCGGTGTCACCTTTGCTCGGTGTATTTCAGGCAAGCAGCAGATGAGTACCTAGAAAGTAGGTTTTCCTCCACCTATGGCTCTCATGTGGCCTGGTTGTTTAGTCATGCTCTAATTCACTCTCATTCAGGGCTGGCTTTACCAGAAAAGGCAGATCTGACCATTTTCTTTGTCACAGCCAGAAAAAGAAAGTGGAGGTGTGGTATGCCCAGACTGTTGTACGAGATGTATGTGGTTAGGAAACCAGCCCTGGAGATGAGTGACCAAGACTCTGAAGCCTCCTCAACTGAAAGGCAAAACTACCCCAAAACTGCCTTGTCTTGGAGATGTAAGGGAGATGTGAGTAGAGAATCTGCTCAGGAAGGAGTCCTGTTGCGGCTCCAGCTGAGACCTTGGGGTATGTAGGGCCAGAGAGGAACAGGGAAGTGCTCTTTGGCAAGATGTGGGTCTGGACTGTGCCTCTCCTGCCACCAAGGAATCAAACCTGCTCCAGCTCTCCACTTGGAGAAGCACACAGCCAATGCTGCTGACTGCAAAAAGGAGGTGGAAAAGTGCTTTGTGCAATGGGAGATGTGCTGTGATGGGCATGGTAATAGTGGAGGGGTGCAGCTGTGTGTGCTACAATGCTACCTGTGGGGAAAAGGTGGGCTGAGAAGGCATGGTGTGATTTCTTTGGCTGGCTGGCCAGGAGGGGTTCTTATTGTCAGAAATGGATTTTACTGGGCTTGAAACTTGGATTAAAAATATTAGCTCCAGAGATGCACCCTGGAATCTTGGAAGCTGTTTCACTGCTGGCTTTGGGAGGAAATTTTGGCTTTCTAAGTTGCAACATGACTGATATGTTCTATTTGGGTTTTGAGATTTTTCTTTTTTTTTAATTATTTTTTTTTATACTCCCATGACTCAAATCCATTTGGATTTTTCCCTTTGAAGCATGTGTTTGTAAGCTCTGGCTAGGGTTAGCATTGCATTTGATATTCTGGCATTGGGCAGTGGAGAATGGAGGAGTGTTTTTCCACTGCTGCCACAGCGGCCTTCAGCTCAGTGTTGCAAAGCACAACTTTTAGCACAATCCACCACACTCAGTTAGGCTCTGACACTTCCCAGGAGGAGCAGGCACAAGGTTTTTTGCTGAACAGAAGCACTACACTGAGGCACAAGTCTTGCCTCTTTACAATGGCATCTCTTTCTGGCCTGAAAAGTACCACCTCCTCCTCCTCTGTGTGAGTTTTGCTGCTCGTTTGTGCTTTAGCAGGGTCTGTCCATTAGTGACACAGTCGTGGAGGGGGAAAGTGTCATCTTCACCCACTGTGACAAGCTCTTTGCACAGTCCTGCTGCTCAGACCACTGACCTGCGATACAGGAATTTAGGGCTGATTTCAAAGTGAGAATGGAAAGGCAACCCCCAGTCTTCATCCCCTGCACTGCAGAGTGCAAAGGATTGATGTAGGCATCTCTTGCTTTCTTCTGGGCAAGCACTTCTGCTTTGCACAGGTAAATATTTACTGGCCCAGAGAGAGACAAGCAAAGGAATTGATACTGTCACTGTAAGGTCAAGCTGTTTGCTGGATAGAGAAGACACCAGCCCTCCAGGCGTGCTCTAAGAACACCCTGCAGATCCAGCTCTGCAAACAAGATGTACAAGGGCATGTCCCACTTGTGACTTGCCACCAGCCCCAAGGCTCCAGCCAGCATTGAACAATAAGTGCATAAATGGTTGGTTGAATGCCTGATGATTAAAATGGAGGTACCTCAGGGACTTTGAAAGCCTGTGTGATTTCCCTTCCTGCAGCAGTGCCCCAAGGGGTCTGAGATCTGATTCTGCAAGCCTATTTGCTCCATTGCATGCTGTTTTGACAGTTGGGCAGGCCTAATGAGGCTCTCCAGCACCTCCTCCCCATGTGAGAAACATCACAACTACTATGGTGCTGCCATGATGCTGGTGCCTGTTGGAAACAGCCAGCATACAGGAAAGAACTGGAATCCACTTTGCTTTTTGGGAGCTCAGTTGACTGTAGGGCTAAGAGGGGTCAAAACTGGCTTTTTGGCTGCTGCTGTCAGCTGACCTAGCTCTGATGCACTCATGGAAGCAGGCAGCATTTTCACATCTATATTGTTTGCTTTAACATGTCAAATGGCTGATATTTGTGCAAGGTTTCCCTAGCTCCTCCCTCCCTTTTTCTTCTGTCTCTGTCAAATAATACTGCTATAATCCAGTTTGACTCAGCAGGATCCCTTTCATGCTGGCTAATCCCCATATATAGGCATCAGTTCAGGGAGGTGCACCAGAACGCTGCAATATTTTCCCTAACATTTTGTTTAACCAGGATGACATTATTCAGACAAATTAATTCCTCCAAGACGTAAACTTGTTCTGACTGAGTGCTGCAGCAGCCTCCCCGAGAGCAACAAACCATGATCTGACATCTTAACAGCTCTCTGCACAGTCAGGGGGAGTCTTACATAAAAGATCTTCAGCTGTGCCTATCTGCAAGGTGCAGCTGCCCCTTTCCGTCGATAGATTTCTTTTCCAGTAGGTTTTGGTGAAAAAATATCTTCTTTTCCTTTCTTTTTAAGCAGTGAATGGGATCTAAAGCACAAGCTGTTTTGGAAAACATTCTAGCATATGGGAAATAGAGAGTAAAGACTACCCTGCCCTCTGAAATATTTGCTAAAGACTTTAGAAATGGTCACTGTTACATTGTGCGTTGAGTTCCTCTTGCATGTCTGAGCTAGCGTGTTCCTACAGAGGATTCGCAAAGCTCAGGTACACCTGTAGCTGGTAAGTCAGCTTTATGTGCCAAATGGCAGCACCTGTAGGAAGAGGAGAGCAAAATGTAACCAGCCCTTCACAAGGCTTCCAAAAGAAGGAACTCTTGCTGTGCTTTGTGGGAAGGTGACAGCATGAAAAAGTGGCTCTGTGCTGCTGCTTTTACCCCATGGGCAGGTGAGCTATCCTCCACCCTTCTGTGAAACCATCTCTTTGGATGTCTGTCAGTGCTGCATTCAACCCTTAGGTTTTTTTGTCCATGTTGCTCCTCCAAGATGTTTTCCTGGTGCTTATATTACTTTGTGTACTCTGTAATGTTTGGGCTCTGGGAGCCAGCTGGGAAGTGGCTTTTTCTTCCTCCTGCCCAGAGCATCTTGGTGCTTCCCTTAGCTCCTAGATCCATAATCCAGCAGGTCTGTGTGCCAAACCTGTGGATACTGTCCAAAAGCTGGAGGAAGGAAATGAGAAATCTGGTTAACTTAAAGTAGCTGGGACTAGGCTATTTAAACACAGCCCTGTGTCCATAAGTCACGGCCCTTGCTGCCTTGTATCTGTTGTTTGCTCAGCTTGAGTTGATTCACTCTGCCTTAGTTTTACCTCCCTGAGAAATGAGTTGATATTAATCATTTGTTCATTGACACTTGCATGGAGTGACTTCAGAGGGCTTAGCTGGCTGGATGGCCACAGTCCCAGGGTACTGGGAGCTTCTCCTGGCTGAATTTCTCTACTGCACCTTACCACCTAGGCTACCCAGGGCAGCTTAGGCTAAATACGTGCTCTTCTCTGCAGCAGTGTACTGTTGACAGAAGGCATCACTAGAAGGTCCTGGTACTCCACTGTAAGTTCCTTAATGTAATATCACCATCAATTCAAAGTGAGTTAAGGTTACAGCAAATAAATGTAGCATCTAAGAGATCCTGAATAATTAAAAAGGCTAATACAAGTTGCAGCATACAGCAATGAGAGTTACAGATGCATAAAGCTCCCTTAGACTGGTTTCAGTAGTTCCTCTCATTTTGTATCAGCTGTTGCAGATGCTTCCTAGTTTCTCCCCCAGGGATCTTTTCCATCTCTTGGTTCTGTTTGTGAAAGGTCTGGCGTGGGGAACACATTTCCTTTTATGCAGCAGTTTTGTCTTTTGGGGAATAGTCTCCAAGCTCTCTCCATGTTTCCAGCCCTAGGATTCTCTCTGCCTGGTGATTTTGAGCCCTTTCTTTCTTCCAGAAATGGACTTGACCCAGTAGCTTTGAAAATGCTGTCGCTCAGGCATGCCTAAATGCAGCTGTCACCTACACAATAGTAACCAGAGTGAGCTAGCTGCTTCTCAGGAACTTGTCAATGATTAGCAATATATTTTATTTATTGTTTCACCTGCAGTAAGGTAAAATACTTGTTCCTCCTGTCGAATCAATTCTTAAAATCTTTCTGGAAACTCTTCCATATACAGAAGCCTTTATTTCATATAGACCTGTGGAGTAACAACTGCACATTATACACACCCTGAAATGCCATTAAATCACACAGCTCATTAATGGCCTCTGCTTAAGACTCCCCATGATGGTAACCAGGCAGCCTGAGAGAAACCATCTGTCCCCCAACCAGGTCTTTGGGACAGTGCAACTGTCTCTACAAGAGAAACCATGTGAAAGAGCATGGCTGGAATAGATTTCTGATGTGGTACTGCAGAGCTGTTACATATGATAGCTCTTGATGCTTAGCTGTAATTAGCAGCAAAGGAAGTCGTGAGGTTTGTGGTTACAGGTTGGACTCGATGATCTTCGAGGTCTCTTCCAACCTTGGTAATACTGTAATACTGTAAGAAATGACTGCTGATAAAATTAGTCAGTTAGTAAGATATCAGAGCAGTGGAATGAAGGTTCATGGACTGATGAACATCTTGGACTCATTTGAAGAAACTTAGTATAATACACCCAACCATGAGGCTACCTATCTGTCCAGGAGCAAGACCATCATCTTCTCACACACCAACTCTATCTATAGCTGGAGGCTCATCTGCATCCTCCAAAATGGTTTCCTTAGGAAGGAGCAGGCCTTTATCTACAGCCAGCTAAGGAAGTCTTCCAGTGCTGTAGCAAAAAGACTGATACCAGCCCTTGCAAAAGGCCGGCTTGTAAAAACTGAGGAAGACTAAAAGCGGGTTTGTATTGAGTTCAGCATTGGTGAGAGACTGGAATCCCCTTCTAGTCTGCAGTCCATGCCTTACAAGAACACTGGAAGACTGAAGAAGGTGGAGGAAAGAGATGAATGTGGGAGAAAATGTACTTTAAACTGAGTTCAGACAGTTCAGCTTCTCAGAGGTATGTAATGTATAGGACAGTGTACTGGCTAATGAAGAAACATCTGTAATGATGAAAAGCAGGACAGTGATGGCAGCAATAGCCAAACACTTGCAGAAGAAATGAGACAAACAGTGCAACAGTTTGACTGGTTACAAGTGGAACAAAAGACTAGTAAGTGGTAAGTCTGCATCTCTTGATGTCTTCAGACTATGCCTGGAAAGTTCCATGGGAGTCTTGATTTAGTCAAACCTGTAAAGCACTAATAATTTGGGGTAGGAATGTTGCCTTGTTTTGTTTTGGTTTTGTCATGTTCCCAAAAGAGAGAGCTCGGGCATGGTGGGAAGATGGGAATCATGCACATCGTATGCTGGCAAGCTCCTGGTGTCCCATACATGACGCTAGCTAACGCGTTCCTCCTGTTAGACCACTGCTATGGTAGGTCTGGATGTCAGTAACTCCAGCTGATACCACTTGAAGAATGATGAGTGATGGCCACTGGAGATTTGTCAGCCTTTGTTCAAGGAGTGCAATAAAAGCACTCAGAGATGCTTGGGGTGGTCACTCATCTAGGTCAGAAGAGGTAAAAGCTGGTGTTTAAAGAATTGGCCTCCTTTCTAGCCATCTTGTGGTTTGTCTTCTCCGTGACAGACTATGGGCTGCTTTGTTTGGTTTTGTTTTTCCAAGATGCTGAACATACCCCAACTCAAGCTGCAGGCATGGAGTGTCTTTAAGAAAAGGAGGTTTGAATTAACCACCCTAAAACACAGAACACCCCATCCCTGAGGACATTTTGCAGTGTGTGATTGTGAGTGACTGGTAGTTAAAAGGAGAGCTGCTCTCAGTGCGAATTAATCCACACATCAGGCCTTGAAAAGACCAGCTCTGCACCCACATGTAGTCCTAGGAATGCTAGGCAAACAGTGGAGTTTGAAGTGAGTGGAAGCAGGAGAATTAACTTGGAAAGACAAGTCTTTGGTATCCAAGCAATATTTTCTGACCAGCAGACCTCAAAGCACTTTTCCAAAGCCTGGTTACAAGAGGGGGTCAGATGAACTCTGGAGCGAGTGCCTCCTTTTCAGTCACGCATTCCAGATCTCAGCTCAAATATTTTTGTATTGGGTTTCTTTCAGAAAAGTACAGAAGGACCCTGGAGCCAAAAGTACTGTATAAAACACGCAGGATAATTAGCAAACTCCGGGAAACATGTGCAAGCTTCATAAATTTCAAACTCCAGTTCCTTCCCACTGGTGGAGTCCAGCAGTACTGTAGGCAATATGCACAATTAAACTATTTTTATACCTCTTCACCTAAAAATGTGAGTGTTAAAACGTATGTAGGTAGGGCAAATGGAAAGCTGAAACTTGCCTGTGTGCCATGCTCCCTTGAACTTACTGCATTAGCTCTGCAGAAAGCCTGCATTGCTGCTGAACAACATACTGAAGCAAAGGTTTTGCAAAGAGAAAAGCCTTCACCTACAGACCTGGCTTCTTAAAAAGTCCTATGACTTTGCAGCTCCAAAAACTATTGACTTTCCCTGCCAACCACAAAGGGGAATAAATGACTCTGGGAGGGCTCAAGTAATTATACAAAGTGCCTGGATCAACTTTTCCATGGGGATCCTGTAGCTACTGGTCTGATGGCTTAATAACGTGCTTCTGAAATGGCTGGTTTCCACTGCTATTTCTCTCTGGGGCCAGATTTCCAGCAAGACGCCTTAGCTGCCCTTGCAGAACTGGCAGGAGGATGGTCACTGGACTCTGCATGAGAAAGAGCCAACGTTAACTTTTCCATAGGAAAACTTACAGGTAGGGCAGAGTTGGGCTGCGCTGCCCCAGTAGCAAACCCGGAGAAAAAGGATGATTCAGAAAGTCCTAGATCACCTCTTTTGTCCCCACGCTTCATTGCCACTCACTGTCCCTCTGTCCTTCTCCCACTGGTGTGGCAGTGTGTGCAGTGAGGCACAGTAAGGTAGTGTGATGCCAAGAAAAAAATGTTTTTTTCATTAGGGGACCACCTTGCACTTGTCCAAATTCCCTCCATTAGCTCGATCGATCAGGTGAGTGACCCTTGTGTTACTACCAGACTGTCCTGTCCCTTTGCACATGAACTTAGCTCATGGTTAGAGCCTGAAGGAAAATCACTCTTCCTTCCTTCTGCTGTTCTTAGTAGATTCATTAAATCAACAGCTATGGAAAGTTGTGGGTCATACCAGTTTTACTCTGTGTGAGCTGCTTGGCAAAAGGGTCAGATAACTTTGGGTTGTTCAGTTGTCCTCATTGGGAAAAGGGCAATTTGTGATCTTCAGAAAGGAAAGTCGGAGTTAACCTGGATTAGCGTGCAGCTGAGTAATTCAGCAGTTAATGTGACACAACCATTGGTGCAGGTGATCTCAGACCTTTTGAAACACTGTGTGAAGCACTGGAGCGTGGTGTTTTCCACAGTTAGGGAAAGGCAGTCCCCATGACAGAATGGAACTGTTAGAGAACAGAATGATCCTGGGAAAATGTTGGTTTTCCACTGTATTCTACAACCACTGCAATTTCAGCCAGAGGGACCCTACACTGAGAGGATGCTATTGACTGGAGAATGGCCATGTTACATAAGATCTATTATACATTCAGTGTGTTTGTATAAATGCACATTTCTTATGTAACTGTGTCTCTAGGAAAACAGGGAGGTTGGACAAGTTGGTTTCTCCTTCCGTTGCTGCTCCGCTTGGCTTGTTGATTCTCAAGCACTGTCACAAGACTGTGGAGTTTTACTGCTGTGCGTGCCCAAGTGAATCTCTTCTTTTCAAAGGCTCCATTCACATTTGGGCTTTGCTGGTTTTTCTCAACTGATGTTTCTTTTCTTCAGTGCAATATTTGGCTAAAAGCCTTTGGTGTTGCTTTCACAAACTTGAGAGTAATCTGGTTAGTATGTATGAGGGGCGGACAGTTAGTTGACTAGCAGTGTTCAGTGGCTGTGCTTTTCAACTTTAAATAACATCCCGGGCAGCCTCCTCAAGTGATGTAAAAGCCTTGGTAAAGAAATGCCAACTGTCATCTTGATTTTAGGTCTGCTCTGCTCTGACATAAACCTTCCCGACAGCTCAGACCAGTGTCCTTCATATTCCAAACTAATCCAAAATTTCTCGTGGTGATGAAAGGGAAAGAAATTGCTAGAGTGCAGGTTTTCTGCTCTGAACAGCCTTGACTAACCCTGCTGACACCAGAGACTTACCACCTACTCAGACATGCCCATCTGTTCCTGATGGCTGCCCTGAGACATTTATGCTTGCATTCCAATGATACTGCCATCCAAGGTCTCTATATCCAAGTCTCTGTGTTGTCTGTCCAAAGTAAGAAAACTTCTGTTTATCCAGAAGGAGCCTTAACTTTTCTACTTTGAGAGCGAAAGAGCAGTGCCAGGAAGTTAGATCAACTAGGCAGGCAACTGTGTTGCAAGGAATCTTCTGCCCAGCAGCCCACCAAAATGTCTTGAACAGAGAGTAGCCCAAAGCTTTTGGTTTACATTTCACACATTGTTGCAAGAAGGATCTGATCTGTAGTGCAACTATCAGTTTATAAGGTTAAAAGTATTCATCATCCTTTTTCTCCCAACTGTATGCTGAGCCGAGTTCTAGCAGGAACACCTTCAGAGGTGGGGTGGAAATGCAAAGGGGCTGATAGAAATCATCTTCTCTATCTTTCTGTGATTGAGGTCATCTCATAGTGGAGGAAGGAAGCCAGTAGATGGGTTCTCAAGCTGGAAAATCAGTCTCTAGCTAGAAGGCAGATGGGTTTTCACTTTTCTCATGTCTCACAAGTTCTTTGGGAAGTTCTCTTCTCTGTGCCATGCCCTGTCTGGATTCTTCTTTTGCCTTCTTGTATCTCTTCCTTCTTGGTCACTCTTACCTCAGTGGGTGGCTCAAACTTGCTTCTCCTATCCAGGAACTGAAGCAAACCTCTAGGTCATCTGAATGAAAAGAATAGGGATGTCTTTGCATCTAAAAATAGTTCCTGTACGTGCTAGGTGATTACATTGATATCCAGTTAGAGTCTGACTCTAGACAGAAGAATGGGTGTTGCTCCAGAGGATAACTCAGTTCAAGCCTATTAAAGAAATCCTGGCCCCTCAGAAAAGAGTAAAATTCTTGGTCTTGTGTAGAGAGGAAAGAGTACAGAAACTTAGTTCCTGCCTTTGACTCACTAAAGGCTGTTTTCTGTTACTCTTCACATTGGCCAGTGCTGATTGCCTCTGGTCCCTGACCAAAGCCTTTAAAATTTGCATTTCACTCAAGAGGGTTTCTTTCCAAATAAGAAGCCACCTTCTCCCTCCCTTTGGAAGGAACTCAGAGCACCCACAAGATTTTTCAGCCCTTGTGTTCCAGACACTGACAAGTCTCTCACTGTCCAAAAGGCTCCAACATTCTCCTCACATCAGGGACTTAAATTCATTTGGCAGCTCTTTAAGAAACACATCAGGGATTTGGGAGAATCATATTCTCACTGTCAGTTTGGGTAGCAGCAGCAGCAGCATCCAAGTGCTGTCAGAGTTTTGGGGGTTTCTTTCCAGGCTTTATACTGGATTATGTTATCTGTTAAAAGCAGCTATTTTTACACCAAACTATTGCCATGGCCTGTATTTCACAACCTGCACGTATACCTGAAAATGTGTTAGCTTGCATGCAGGTGTTTCAATGAAAGCTCCATGAAATTCTGTGCAAAATCTCATTACCTTCATGCTTGTTTCTCGTTTCGGTTCAGTCTGGGGAGGTGTTTGTTTCTTGGTAGTTCTAGCTGCCAACTTTGTTGGGCTTAAGAGAGACGTGACTTCTGTCAGAGGCTCACAGGCCTCCTGATACTTTGCTAAACCCACTCCACAGCTGCTGTGAAGCAGAGAGGTAGAAAATAATGAAATTAAACTTTCAGTCACTGGTGAACCCAAGGAGAGAAGCCAAGCACTTTTTATTGCCAGTGCTCTGCCCCTGCCACTAGAAAACATGACTTTCTCTTGTGACTTGTATGAGAGATTCAGGAGAAGCTTTGCATTCTCTGTGAGCAATTTAGGTGGAAGGGGGAGCTGTTAAACTGATATTCAGCTAAAATATTTAACCTTTGGTAGCTATTAGAAGCAACTTAGAGACATCCTTATCTGTGACTTGAAATAGCCAAGGGAAAATGAGTTGTGTACTTGTCCTTCTGGCTTTGAGAGATGAGGTTTTTCATTCTCAAGGAGTCAAGGTTAAAGAGTCTGCCTTTTTTTTTTTTTTTTCTTACAAACTTTAGGAGGTACTCAGAATCCTGAGTACCCTGGTTTCTGTGGGAAATCTCTCTTGGAGAGTACGGCAAGCATAAAATGCCAGCCTCAAACAGGTTGTAGTTAAAATGCCGGTGATGCTCAGTCTGTAACCAGAAACGGCTCAGCTCCGTTGGATGCTGGTTTACCGACAGAGTTCCTAATTAAAATTTGATTTCCATGTTGATCAACAAGATTCCATTTTCTTGATGTTTTGTGGTGGTTTGTTTTGGGGCTTTTTTGTCACACGTTTTTGCACTGCTCAGACAGTCCTTCAGGAAAAGCATGGTAGGTGAGAATTCATTTCTAATGTAAAAATACCAAGAAAGAGGAGGGTGAGGGGAGCTATAAATAACTGCCGAGATGTCACCGAGTCAGTAATTTTTTCCTCCACAAGTCAGCTTCAGCAGTTAAGGTCAAGATAACATTTCCATGTCAATGGTCAGTCACATCAAAATTCTAAAACAAGAGGACTGAATGGAATTTTGGATTATTTTTTGTCCTGTATTCTGCCCAGATTTGACCAATTTATAGTCTCCTTGGCCTGCCAACTACGAGTTTCAGTGTTATTTTGGTTAAGCTCTTTGCCAGAGTGGCAAACTTGGATTGGAGCATCACGTTTATTAAAGGCTTTGAAATGAAATTCTCCACCAAAAGAGAAAAGAAGGAAAGAATACCAAAAAGAGAAAAAAAAAAAAGAAAAAGCCCATTTCTTGCTGATAGTCACTCCCTTTGTATTTCCTTTGATGTGGTTCAGTTTGACTTGAATTTTAGCCTAGCAGTTGGCTACACAATATTGTTTTGTTTTCACAAAGTTCTAATCAGTTTAAACTGCAAGCGGTTGGAAATGCCTCTCTAACAGCTTCCTCGGCGTTGCTAATTAAGCCTGAAATCTTTGTGTTGTCCACAATTGTATCTAAACAAGGAGCAGAGTGTATCTGCTCACTGTTTGCCACATCTCCCAGCTGCATGTAATTTTGCTGCCTGCACAGAATGTAATCGCAACAGGACAGATCCTTTGGTCTTTATTTAGGCAAAACTCCCATGGTGGCATACAAGGTCAGGCACATCAAGTTTTGAGGGAAGAGATGGGTTTGTGGTGAGAACATGTAAGGCAAACAGTGCTACTTACATAGTGCAAAGACTGAAAGTACCTGGGTGTAAGGAACAGTTTGGTTTTATCCCCCAGAGCCCTGAGTGATGATTGCAGTTTGTAGGTGCTCTCACCTGATCTGTGGGTGTTAATAACAAGTTTGTGTGCAGTCTATCAGAATCTGCAGTGTGTTCCCCTCATCCCTCAGGAGCAAAGCCAACAGAATATCGTTGTTTTTCAGCTACTAAGGTTCACCCCTGTGGAAAAAAAAAGAGTCTTAGCAAATCCTCAGACCCATCTTTCTGCGGTGGGCGAAGCTAGTGGATTATTTATCTCTAGGTAGTGACCCCAGTAGTATGAAGCCAATCTTCCAAGGCATGGCTGTCGTCACGCAGTGGGGTCCAGGGATTTCAGAGGTAGCTCTGTGCCAGTTTACCTGAGATGCACTAGTCTTGAACAAAATGTTTACCTCTGATATTCTGGAAGGGATTTTGAGGACTTTCCTTCCAGTGAGAAATCTTGAAAATCAGCATCTTGTGCCAAGCATTGTATTATGCAATGGACTGGAAGGAGGGCCAAAGGTCTGGCTGTGAGCTCAGGATCTCCTTGGATTGAAGAAATTGGAGATGGAAACTGTCTTACCAGGTCATCTCTCCCTACCAAGGCAGGCTCAGCTCCTCTGCTTTATGGATGCTCATCTTTCCAGTGCTCCAAAAGCCTGCCCCAGTTTAGTGGTGGGATGTTTTCTGGCCCAGATGCGGTCCTGATGTAGTGCGACTGACTTCACCTGGTTAGCCTGTGGTGTGTACCTGGCGCATGATGTGGTTGACAGTACTAACAGCAAGTGTGACCTGTGCTCACCAACAAGCACAGGGCACTGGTTCAGTTTTGCTAGTAATGTGCAACTCCTCCTTTCTGAGAGGAGGTCTCCTCTATGTGAGAAGGTCTGGAAATGTAGCTTCACTAGAATGAGAATGACTGAAGAAACAGGGGCTGATTACCAAGATATATAACAATGTCCTTCACGCAGTAGTTGCTAAGGATGCTTTCAAATGATTGGCTTGCCATGGTATTGCATGCAACTATAGTTATTGGTGTTGAAAAATTTCATAAGCATAGACATTTTTGTTCTCCATGCTTTTTGAAGGTCAACTGTAAGTAAGAAACATTTCCCCAGTATTAAAATAGTTTGCTTTTGCAAGTTGCTGTAGCCACATTGGAGTACTCTAAGTAACAGCTCAGATGCTGTTTCCCAGTACTCCAATTCCCAGAGTCAGGCGTGGTTAATTTTTGAGGTGTGTGGAATGGTTACACGTAAGAAAACTGGAGGTTTTGCTGTTAAAAATACTTTGTTTCCATCAAGTAACCGCTTGGGCACACAAACTACTTCAAAAGTATTTATCAAACCTAACAGCATCCAGTTTCTCACTGGAATGGGTAACATCCACAGCCACTTCATTTACAGGCCGGCTGAGGCACAGAGCATGGGAGTGCTTTGCCTCTGACAGTTACTTGGGAGAAAAGCCAGAAGTAATATCCAGGCATTTTATCTCCCAGCCCACCAGTTCAGAGGACGAATCCCTCATTTGTTACATTTGTAATGACTGCCATTTTAACGTGACAAAGGTCTCTGTGTGGTCAGAGCAAGGAATGTACCGAAGATGAGTAGTTTTGAGTTCCAGAAAGTAAAGTAATTTCCAACATCAGGCTTCTTGTGGATTTTTAGTTGGAAGGAGTCAGTGTGATTGTGGTTGGACATTGAGCCTAATGCAGAGCAGACTGTTTAACCCTGACGTTCCTTCATCGCTTTCAACTTGGTGGTACTGCAGACAGATGTGGGTCTTGTCTACACTGGCACTGAACAACAGAAATCACTCTGTCTCTCCCTATGCTCTTCCAAACAGTAATTATGTTCACCATTGAACACAAATACCTTTTGCCAGGTAGCATGGCCAGCTAGTGTGCCTGCTGGATCTAGTAGCCTTCTCTAGATTTCCTCTTCCACCTTTGGTATGTTCAGACAATGGCAAAGCCACCCCTTAGCCTTCACATGATAAGACAGATAACTTAAAAAGGAGCAAATGGAGCTCCTTTCTCTTCTCACTATAAAGCATGTTTTGACATCTGCATATGATTTGTGAAGTACTTCTCAAGCCCTGTTCCACTGTCATCGTGGCCTTTATCTTATTGCACATTTGTGGACTCAATTGCATGACATTGTCGTCTTTGCTGCTAACATAAGCCACAAAATAGATCTAGTCTTTAAGTTGCAAGGCAAGGGGGAAGGGGGACTCCTTTGCCCTGCATGCTTAGAGGACTTTCTGCCAGATTCACCTCCAGCTGCTTTGAGTCCAAAACTACAAAGCTGAATTCAGTTTTCCTGACAAGAAAAGCAAATTCCAGCAGCAGGGAAGCATGCCAGCTATGGTATTGCTACTGTGCTGGGAAAGCCACTAAAAGCTGAGCCCAATGGAAGAATTATTTAAAAACCACAGCATACAGCAACCTCCAGAGCCTGAGTCTACACTGTACAGCTGGTAGCTGTATGCCCAGCTCAGACCCACATCATGCTTGTAGTGTCGCAGGGTTGCCAACACAATCTACTCCAGTATCTTCCCTCTCCCAGCAAAACAACCTATACCAGCTAAAGGGCACCCTCACTGCTTGCCACCGTGTCTGAATTAAGGGCTTTGCCAAGGTATTTTGGGCTGTCAGGGGTGACATCTCTTGCCCCAACACGCTGGCACAGCTATGGCAATGTGGGCTGAACATCATATAAT
The DNA here is from genome assembly GCA_033816785.1 of Picus viridis. Classification (NCBI taxonomy): domain Eukaryota; kingdom Metazoa; phylum Chordata; class Aves; order Piciformes; family Picidae; genus Picus; species Picus viridis. The sequence continues at coordinate 28,749,643 of CM066589.1, forward strand.
CAGCCAAGATGCATCTGCAGGAGTCTTCCTTGCTAGACCTACCCCTCTGAGAGCAGCAGGAAGGGGAGTGTCACCAACTGCTAATACTGTGTCCAGCTAGTCAAGCAAAGTGAGAAAGATTAACTCACACATGGCCAAAATATCTTCTCAAATGTGGAGGAAAGAATTTCATGCTGGTCATCAGTGAATTAAATGTAGCGTTGGCCAAGATTTACCCATCTGCGGACAAAGCAATCTGGGACGGCTGGGTGTTTTAAAGGGGAAAATCAGGTCTTGGATTTTCCTTTTCTAGAAATAATGCCCCCCAAAAAAGGTTTCAAAAGTGTTGAAATTGCATCTTGACACTTAACCCCTCCACCAGGGTCTGCTTTATATTTAAATTGTAATGCAGCTCTATGTTTGCAGTCCCAAAACCTAAATGAAACGATTTGAAATTATTTGAAGTGCAGTGTTTCAATTGACCTGATCTAATTTGGGGTTTATAAATTCACCAGACTTCTTGAGATTAAAGTGCTCTGTCTTTACTTAAGTATGGAAACGTTTTCAAGCCTCAAGAATTATCCCACAATGGGGAAAATGTCTCCTGCTCTGCTCTCCTCGCAGTCGGAGGAAATGAAGGACGGAGTCACAAGATTTAAAGCAATTCACTTACCACACTTTACTAAGTTACAGTTCAACTCCAGCAGTTGACCATGTGCCTGTTTTTAGCACAACAGTCACTTTTGATTCCTGCAGCTAATACCATCTCCTTTCTGCAGTCACTCCAAAACCTGTGTTTCTTCTGCAGTGCTCACAGAAAGCACGTTCATGTCCCTGTGTGTGAGCTGCCAATTTATTCCAGTGGCTTCACTCCCCTCTCCCAGCAAAATAAGCTATACCGTGCTCATGTCCCCGTGCCTGAGCTCTCCTTGGTCTGCTGTTCAGAGTGCAGCAGAGATTATTTATGTTTATTCTGGATGAATTGCCACTACCGAAGCAGCAATGACTAATCTCTGTGTGGCTTTCCTTCTGCATTCATTGCTAGGTCATTGTGGAAGAGTCCTTGTGCTGCACTATATAGTGAGTTACTGACGTCACTCAAAATTTGGCTATGAGGGATTCTAATATGCAGCATTAGGGAAGCAGGGTGAATTGCAGCCCACAGGCTGTCACTGCAGCTCTTCTCCCTGAAGCCATTTGCCAGCTTTTCATCTGGGATGTTAGTTTTCAGGAGGGAATTCCAGTCTTCAATGGCTCTTGCACCCCAGAAGCTTTATCCAGCAGTTTGGATTTTCACGTTGTGCCCCGTGGTTTAACTTGACATCTGCAGAGTAGCTCCCTATGGCTTTCTGTGGTTTCTGAAGGGCCAGGTATTGCTAAAGAGAGGCCCTCAAACAAATCCCCCACCACTTGCTGTACGATACTTGCTCCCCAGGAGCTTGTTCCCACTTTGCTGCTGATTGTACTGTACACATATAAGTCTCTTAGCTTTCACTTGCAAGCTGGTACTTGATGTCCTGGTCCTTTCAGTTCTTTGCTTGTTTTTCTTTTTCCCCCTGTATCTTTGCTAGGGGGTTATTTTCCTTAGTGTTAGGGTGTATTATTCTCCCCAGGTGAGGTTCCTTTTCTTTACCATGGATAAGCAGTTGTGCCCTTAAGGGATGTGGACTTAGATTCAGCCTGTAACATTGGGTCCACCTTCCACTTGGAAATGGGTAGTTCTTTCCTCATCCTTTTCAAACCATTAAAATTAGTTGAATTTAGAGGCACAAGTGTTTCTAAAGAAGAAGGGCACTCCCTGCCTGTTAACCAAGAATATGGGAAAAGGATGGTAAACTGTCCTCTCAAAGCCTATGCTGCATTTGTGGTTCATATTCTTATGAAATGAATTTGACCACAGCCCCTAGGTCTAATGTTTCCTATCTGGTTCTTCCCTTTCTTCTCTCTGCCTTGCTTTGGCCCTCCATGGAGCTCATTACATGTACACAGCTCTACCTGTTGATTACAAAGAGGGCTGGCAATGGCAGCTTGGGAAAAAAAAATATACATTAAAAAAAAAAAAAAAGTCTGTTAGTTTTTTTTCCTTCATCTTGTTTGGCTTTCTAAAGGTCTGAAAGCTCCAGAAGGTGCTAGGAGAGATAGCTAAACTGTGAAAGAAAGCAAAATCAAAAAGCCAAACTTATAATCCTACAGGGATGCTATTCCCATAATGTGCAGAAATACCTTTGTGCAGGTTGTTAGCTGCTGGGGCAGCACTTAGGCATGTGGGATAACCTGATTAGAGAATCAAAGAAAACCCTGTTAGCTCCACAGGCCAAATCCTGCCTTTCAGCAACCTGATGTCAAATGGGTGTGAATCAAGGAAGCTTTCCCTTTGGCATCTTCTGGTAACACCTTGAAGAGAAGGGTCTGAGCCAGGGTTCCAGTAAGGAAAGAAGCTTAAGCAAATATACTCCCAGACAGGGAGTGAGCTGGAGTCTGAAACTAATGACTTTGTTTTTCCTCACTGGTACAGACTTGGAAGGATGAAAAGAATAAATTTCTCAGGTCTGATTTTCAGGTTGTATGGAAGGCTTAATCAGGAGCTGGTTAATTTAAAATGCTTGTCTGTCTTAGCTGCAAAAATGTCAAACAGTGTGCCTGAGCTGAGATTTGGGAGCAGAAGACGTGTGTTTTGTGAAAGCATAATCCAGATGCATGATTATCTGTCGTTCTGGTCACTGCAAAACTCCCACCAAAGTCAGCATTAACGTGAGATGTCAGACAAGATGATTGTACCGATCGCTTGTGTGTCTGAACCATTTGAGTAGGAGTTACCTTAGATCCTTGGTGTGAGCATTTCCAGGCCACACTGTTTGCTGATAAATCCCTTTGCAGTGAGCATTGCAGCTGCAGTTTCTGCCCTGTTCACAGCACTAAGCAAGCCGTGCTCTGTTTTGCTCTCTGAAGTGCTGTTATGTCAGCTGCAATAGCAGCCCAGTGGAACTGCTCAGCAGATCAGCTCCTATTGTGTAGGCAAGCCCTGCTGGGTGCTCAGTGTTCAGCAGAATTCAAAAAGTGATCAGGCAAATTCATGGGAGAAATATCCACTTGAGGCTAAGTGTGGAGAAGCCAAGTTCTGGCTCAGGAAGTCCATAAGCTGAAATTGCTGGAGGCTGGAAGCATGTCTTAAGGAATTGTTTTGTTTTGCTTGCCCTGTTCTCATACTTTGGCCTCTCTTGTTGGCAGCAGTTGGAAATGAAACAAGCAGCGACTTGGTGAGGCAAACACTTCATACCTGTGCATATTCTCTAGGTGTCATAGCAAATGCCTTACAAGTGGCGCAGTCTTCCATTGGTACCTGCTGCTGTGCTGCCTTCCTTCCTTGGCAATAGAGAGAAAAGCATGGGTACAGACTGAGGTGATGTGATCTGCTTATGCAAAGCAAAATGGTAAATTTGCCAGGTTATTTCTCCAAGGAGAAAATTATTGGCCTTGCTTTTTCTGGCATACCAGCTACTTGTGTAACGATGATGTTGGTGACAGCAACCAGACAGCAAGGCCAGCAATAATTCTTTCCTGCCCATTATTACAAGGCACTAGTCTGGCTGTGCTCTCTTTACAAATGGGAGGCAGTTCTCTTACGGGTTGAAATTCAGGATTTTTTCATATAAACCTTTCCAGAACCAATGCTTTTGATCTTCTGATAGAAAGCTGTGTATTTCTATGTTTCTATCTTACCAGTGATTAGCATATATGTGACTGTAAAAGTAACCCCTCCGAACTCCTGGGTGATTTCATCTCCTGACAGTACTTTTGGCTGCACATGTAAGGGCTGGATCTTGCCCCTGAGACTATTGGCTCAAAGAAGCAATAACAATGTGGTCAGTCAAAGCACTACTTTTCCTGAGAATTTTATTGCATGAGGAAGCAAAAGAACTTTAGCCTTCCTGTGTTTGTCAACATGATCTGCCTTCCAGCAGCTCTTTATATTTCTGTCCCATTAGGGTTTTTTTTCCCCTCTCCTTTTTCTTCCCCCTCCTTAGTTTTGTCTGACTTAATAATAATCAATATTGTGATCATAGACATTCCAACTCACTCACGATTCAAGCAGTGGTTGGTAACATCATTTAATAACTCTAGATGCATCAAGCAAGAGTAATAGATGAAATTTGCATTCCTAAAATCCAGTGAAATGACCCAAATCATTGCCACAGATTTATTGTTCGTATCTATGTGAGTTGCACCCTGCAGTTGTGGCTTGTGTCTTTAAAGTGCTTGGTTTGAAAGAGTAAGTTTCACAGTTGATGTCAGAAGAGCTGGTATAGCTCACAGACAGCTATCTGAAGTGAAATTATCTTGGTGTTCCTATAATTAACTGCAAGAGTGAGTGAGGATTGAAAGGGGATGAATCACTTAACGGACCCCACTTGAAAGGTGGGGGATTTTTGGCTCCAATGCTCCAGGAGCAGGCCAGTATGTAAAACCTGTGCAGCAATAATCATAGCCTTAGAGGTAGCATTTTGCAGTTGTTATCTCAAGCGTCATGGCCCAGGGATAAATGAGCAGTTTAAGTCATCCTGAACTCCCGTTCCTGCTTTCACTGCAGATGCTGTTTTGTCTCTCCCTAGACTCAACAGTAGTCTCCATGGTGGGAGAGGATGATCAAGATATGCTTACAAGACAGATAAAAATCCTTTATGGAAGCTGTATTAGCAGAGCAGTTAGGGGGTCTTTGTGTAGCCCCAGGAGTTTGTGCTTCAGCTTTGCACTGCATGCTGTGGAGCTTGGCTCTAATCAGCAGAGTGTGGAGGCAAAAACCTAGGAGCGCAGGCTGCAAATGTCCTTCACATCCTCTTGGCTATACAAGCTGCAGTGTCTCAGATACACCCACCTGATGAGCCAGCTCTGATCATTTATCAGAGGTGCTGAAAGTTCTGTTTTGTGTTCTCACACCATACTGAAGGTTTGACTGAGGCCCTGTGCTGTTAACATGCTCTTTGTTGACTGTACCGCACTTGTCTCGAAGAAATCGGAAGAAAGCTTCCAAGGAGCCTCCAACCCAGCTGACCTTTGCAAATGCCCTACTGAGATGGTGCTCACATCTGTTGTGTATGTTTTGTATGCAGAACACACTGGAGCAATGCAGCGTCTGCGCAAAGCCCATCATGGAAAGGATCCTCCGAGCCACGGGGAAGGCCTACCATCCCCACTGCTTCACCTGCGTGATGTGCCATCGCAGCCTGGACGGCATCCCCTTCACTGTGGATGCCGGTGGGAACATCCACTGCATCGAGGATTTCCATAAGTATGGCCTAAGCTGCCGTCAGTGGCTTCACTTATTGTCTTTCTCTTCTGTCTCTAAAAATTCTCCTTTATAATCTTGAGTGCCCAGAAAGAGCTGAACCCTCTACCATTTTCTCCTTCAATAGTAGGCAGAGCTTTGCTCCAAGCAGGCGCACCATGGCGTGCAAGATTAATTGGTATGGGGATGACGCTGTTCCATCCCTGTTTTGCTTAGCCCTGAAATTATGGATAACCTCTGTGTGCCTCTGTTTTAAATGCTTTGCACTCCCCTGCCTGCCTCTACACTCAATATGTGCATGTTTCTCCTCATCAGTGTCTCCCTCCTCCTTCCACTGAGCAATTAAGAGAGGTCCTGTACTGTTGCACTCTGCAGGTGTTTGCTTACCAGCTAGAGGGATTTAGGTGGCCACAGGATGCTCACAGTTCCTTTTGTTTCTGGTTGCTAATTAGCTTCTTAGAGCTGCTAAAAATACAGCCCTGGTAATAATTAATAGTGAAACTGCTATTTAAAGTAAGTTGAAAGGTAGAGTTGAAAGTAGTTTCTGTCACTGCTGTGCTACCACCCCCATCATCACAAGTAATCTAGGGAAGACAGGTAGATATAATCAGAGCACAAATGTTTCCCCTGTATGGAAAAGACAGACACATTACACCCCTCAATTAAAAGGGGAAATCAATACTGACAAATGGGAGTTTACATCTCAACCATTTATCTCTTAATTTCTAAGGGGGTAGACATAATTAGAGCCTTGTGACATCAGTGTGTGGGCCTGAAAGCTCAAAGAAGCAGCCTGACTTGACAGAAAGGGAAGCAGTCACAATCAACTGGCATGTTAAAATCCAATATGAGGATGTTCCCTGTAGCTCAGCTAGGCTGGGTTAATTGGCAGCTGATGTGTGGTCTTGCTTTTCTGTGCCAGCAGTTCTGTAAGGTAAAATCTGGTCCTGAGCACAGGCCCAACAGAAGGCTTGCACATCACTCAGGCACCAGATTTGGAGCCTGCTCCTTCTCTAAGCCTCACAGGCCAAGGGCTCACATGCATTCAGGAGAAATGTTGGAAGCAAGAGCTGATGTCCTATGTTGAAGTCTTTCGGCAGTGACTGCATGTGGACCTCAGGGCTCTGCAAGTGGGAAGTGGGAGGCTGTCAGTTCAAGAAAAGGACACAGAATCCTTGAGTGAAAGATTGAGGGAAAGATGACAGTAACAGCACAAGACATAATGTGACACTTGCAATGTCTTTGGCCAACTATGTGTTTAGCAGCACTTTGACCAGCCCAGTTTAATTGATTAGGTATGGCATGTCCTCCAAGTATGGAGGTCAAGTACTCTGCATCATGTACATCCTCTTGATACCAAAACTGTACCTGATGCTCACACTCTAGCTTAGCTACCCCCTGAGCTTAGGCCCTGCCATAGCACCTGATCTAGTTGAGGATGCTCCTACTTACTGCAGAAGGGGTTGGACTAGATGACCTTTGGAGGTCCCTTCCAACCCAGACCATTCTGTGATTCTATCCCAACGTCGACATCCCCTGAGATCTACACAAGTCGTCTCTCAATCCTGGGAGTTAATATTTGGCTCACAATGAGTTACATACAGTGGCCTGGACAGAGGAGTGTTGAAGTCTTTTTAAATGCCACGTTTGAGCTCAAGGAAGTGCCAGCATGAAGCAGCATTCAATTAGCTGTGAGTACAGCTCTGGTCATATCATGATCCATTTAAGTTGTTTTTCAGAGCCTTCACTATAGCCACTGTTTAATTCTTCTTTTTCAGCTAGGTTGCAGCTACGCAGACATCTTTCATCTGCTGCCAGTGAAATTAATATTTTTCTTTATTCCTAGTACAGATAGATTGGTGTTGGGGTTTGGGGTTTTTTTTTGTTCTTTTAGAAGCTAGTTAATTCTGAGGTGGTTCATGTGACAGGCTGGGTGGCAGAGTCAATCTTTCCTAGGCATTTCAGAAGAGAAGGGCCTTTGATCTCCTCGTGTTCTGATGTTTTTCATAAGCGTTGCCCTCTGTCACTCCATGGCTCATAACCTCAGCTCTTATTACACAGCAGTAAATTCTGGGTTTTGTGAGTGGTATTTGCAGCGAGGGAATTGGTACCCATAAGTTTTGAACCAGAATGGCCAATAATAATTCACCAAAGGCTAAAGGTTCTCAGGCATCCTCACCTGCCTAGGCACAAAGCTGGCCATTTCTCATGGGCAGCCAAGGGAAGCAAAATCAGAGCTAACACAGAACACACTGGAATTCACCAGAAGGGCAGATGATGGACAGTATAAAGGGGAAAAGAAAGGTCTGTGCTCCTCTTGATCCCTGGACTGATTCCTGATCCAAGCCAGTTCCTTCACTCAGTAAGTGATTGTCACTATACAACTCTGACACAGGCTGAGTGTAGAAAAGGGAGCATTGATAGAATAGAATAGAATAGGAATAGAATAGAATAGACCAGGTTGGAAAAGACCTTCAAGATCATTGAGTCCAACCCATCACCCAACACCATCTAATCAGCTAAACCATGGCACCAAGTGCCCCATCCAGTCTCTTCCTAAACACCTCCAGTGATGGTGACCGCTTGGACACCTCCTTGGGCAGCCCTTTCCAATGGCCAATCACTCCTTCTGGGAAGAACTTCTTCCTAACATCCAGCCTAAACCTCCCCTGGCACAGCTTGAGATTGTGTCCTCTTTTTCTGGGGCTGCTTGCCTGGGAGAAGAGACCAACCCCCACCTGTCTACAACCTCCCTTCAGGTAGATGTAGACAGCAATAAGGTCTCCTCTGAGCCTCCTCTTCTCCAGGCTAAGCAACCCCAGCTCCCTCAGCCTCTCCTCACAGGGCTTGTGTTCCAAACCCCTCACCAACTTTGTTGCCCTTGTCTGGACATGTTCCAGCAAGTCAACATCTTTGCTAAACTGAGTGCCCCAAAACTGGACACAGGACTCAAGATGTGGCCTAACCAGTGCTGAGTACAGGGGCACAATGACCTCCCTGCTCCTGCTGGCCACACCATTCCTGATACAGGCCAGGATGCCATTGGCCTTCTTGGCCACCTGGGCACACTGCTGGCTCATGTTCAGCCTAGTATCAACTAGTACCCCCAGGTCCCTTTCTGCCTGGCCACTCTCCAGCCACTCTGACCTCAGCCTGTAGCACTTCATGGGGTTGTTGTGGCCAATGTGTAGAACCTGGCACTTAGATGTGTTCAATCTCATGCCATTGTCTCTGCTCCCAAACCTCTTCCTTTTTAAGCCTGGGCAACCCAGTAATAGATAATCGAGAGCTGGTTTTATCTCTGGTGCTTCTTATTTGAGAGTGAGCTCAGCCAGGAACATGCATAAGTGGGTAACATGTCTCAGAAGTTTTGAAAGGACGGGATAAACCTCAACAAAATGGCTGGAGGCCAGTCACCAGTGGCGTCCCCAGGGATCAGTGCTGGGCCCCATCCTCTTCAATGTCTTCATTGACGATCTGGATGAGGGGATTGAGACAGTCATCAGCAAATTTGCAGATGACACCAAGTTAGGAGCAGATGTTGGTCAGTTAGAGGACAGAAGGGCTCTGCAGAGGGACCTCGATCGGCTGGACAGATGGGTGGAGTCCAATGGGATGGCATTCAGCAAGTCCAAGTGCCAGGTGCTGCACTTTGGCCACAACAACCCCATGCAGAGCTACAGGCTGGGGTTGGAGTGGCTGGAGAGATGCCAAACAGAGAGGGACCTGGGGGTGCTGATCGACAGCCGCCTGAACATGAACCAGCAGTGTGCCCAGGTGGCCAAGAAGGCCAACGGCATCCTGGCCTGCATTAGGAATGGTGTGGCCAGCAGGAGCAGGGAGGTCATTGTGCCCCTGTACTCTGCATTGGTCAGGCCACACCTTGAGTCCTGTGTCCAGTTCTGGGCCCCTCAGTTTAAGAAGGATATTGAGACACTTGAACGTGTCCAGAGAAGGGCAACAAGGCTGTGGAGAGGCCTTGAGCACAGCCCTGTGAGGAGAGGCTGAGGGAGCTGGGGTTGTTTAGCCTGGAGAGGAGGAGGCTCAGGGGCGACCTCATTGCTCTCTACAACTACCTGAAAGGTGGTTGTAGCCAGGAAGGGGTTGGCCTCTTCTCCCTAACAACCAGCACCAGAACAAGGGGACACAGTCTCAAGCTGCACCAGGGGAAGTTTAGGCTGGAGGTGAGGAGAAAGTTCTTCACCGAGAGAGTCATTCGCCATTGGAATGTGCTGCCCGGGGAGGTGGTGGAGTCACCGTCCCTGGAGGTGTTCAAGAGGGGATTGGACGTGGCACTTGGTGCCATGGTCTAGTCATGGGGTCTGTGGTGACAGGTTGGACTCGATGATCTTCGAGGTTTCTTCCAACCTTAGTAATACTGTGATACTGTAAAATTAGTGTAAGGCAAATCTTTTTACCATCTCTATTAGGATTTTTTACAAGACTTGTTCCAATCTCCAAATTTTAATATTTTGATATTTTTTCAAGAGATGCTTTCTGGTTATCTTTCCAACCTTAGGATTTGCATGGACTTTATTAGAGTTAGCCTGAGGGTTGAGCGGTGCCTGTACGACATGGTCATGGGTCATTCAACAGGCACCTTAGCTGTTAATTAGGGCAAGCGGAATATGCTTTGCTGGCTGTCAGATATTCTTGAAGTCCTCTCCCAACAGTTTGCAAAATGCTCTTTATCTAGCAAGCCTGAAATTGCATTTTAAGACCTAAGTGCTCCTTCCTGTCTTTCCAAGGAGGCAGCTGTTTAAAGCTGCGAGCTGTGATCTGTATGTGGGCCTATGCATGCTCATACAAAGGTACACATTTCTGGCTTGCTGGGGCAGTTAAAAAACTTTCATTCTGAGTTTGACAGTAACTGGGATCATCTCTTCTTTCTTCAGGAAATTTGCCCCGAGGTGTTCTGTGTGTAAGGAGCCCATCATGCCAGCCCCAGGACAGGAGGAGACTGTACGCATTGTTGCCTTGGATCGTGACTTCCACGTGCAGTGCTACCGATGTGAGGTTGGTATTCTAACCACGTGAAGGATGGAAGCAAAGGTTGGCTTCTAATCATGTGAAGGGTGGAAGCAAAGGTTGGCTTAATTTTGTCACTGCCTCACGTTATACACACAACAGGCATACCCTATTGTAACACTTGCTCTGCAATCAAATTACTTCATTGACTTCAGCACACACGGAATTTGTCCTCATTTATATCAGCACAAACAAGAAGAAAATCACATCCCTTGTTTATAACAGGTTCATTAGGAGAGCAAGAGAATATGACTCAGGTAACTAGGGCTTAATATTTGAGAGCTTCATAAATGATAGCTTGGACACAAATGTTGGTCATGTTTGTGTTCTTAAAATGAAAGCTGATGCATGCTAGAATTTGAGCGAGATTGTACAGGAAACTCAACATATGGCTCTGGTTGAATTTTAACAGCCACGTAAACATGATCATTTTTGGTTTGTGCCATGTTTTTTGTGCTACTTTCCTGTTCAGTTTCATTATGCACTTCATAGAATTTTGATAGTAAGAATCTGAGGAAAGAGAAGAAAAATCACCTTAGAGCAATTAAAATGCGGGAACAACTGTAGGGAGCCTTTGAGTATTCTACAATGCAAGTGTTACTTGTTGGATAATACATCAGCCAGATGGCAAGGTAAGGAAATGAGACCAAATGTATTTCTTATCACAGTTGCAGATTCTATGAACTTTCACTGGAAAGAAGGATCAACTAAAGCTTAAAGGTCTGGGCTGAAACTTGAGGCACCTGGTTTGCTTCTCAATCTGACCTTGGCTTCCAGGATACATATCAGCCTATTACTTAGGCCTAGTTTTTTGAAGACTCTGGGACACTCCTACACTAAATTTTGCAGAGTCTAATTCATCATACAGCACATTGTGCTGCTGGCTGCTCAGATCCCTGGGCTTCACACATGAGTGCCTGAAGTAAATGCATTGGAGAGGACAGGAGAGAGATGGTCACCTGCCCTTGATCTTCATGTGCCTCAGCTATCTTGAAAGGAACAGCAATGATAGTTCTCTTTCCACCACTTGTTTGCCAGGTATATGTAACAAACAGATTTGATGCGATGAAGAGGCCTGGCCTTTAAGCAAGCCCTAATCCCCTCGCTGCAGCTTCATCACCAGTCTCAGGTCAAGTGACAGAAAATGCCCAGCATTCTTAGCAGATATACTTAGCCTTACATACTTAGAGGCTGAGGTCTCTGGAGCAGGTTTTGGGCCTTTTACTGAGGTTCCCATATGCCCATCTCAGTGTCATCCTCATTTTAGCTACAACCTTTTGGGCCAATTGCAGTACAAATGCCAGTGACAATTCTGGTAAGAGGAGAGTGGCACAGAGCTTGCTTAGCTGCCATCCCTGGAATGGATGCTATAGCTTTGTGGTATTCACTCTTCCAAAGGAGATTACCAGTAGTCAGATACTGGTACCAAACTTGCTTCCCACTGATGCTTCTTTTTTATCCTTTTTTTTGCATTAATAAATATGTGCTTAAGTTTTATATTTTCTCCAATGCTGAAGAACTTTCCTTCCTCAGAAATGTGCAGAGAATAATCTCCTTTTATTTTCAATTGGATTAAATTCAGCAGAGAGCTTGGGAGCCCATCTTCTCTGCAGCATTGTCTCTTATCAGCAAATGGCTTAATCGTGAATGACATCAAGTACCTCAGCTTCGTGATTTACGCTGACTCAGGCTGGATCCTGTTACAAGGTGGAGAGAGAGGAGGGAGTTTCTTTGAGTAATAGATTATTTGCTTAATCTTGTTTTTCTTTCTTGTTTACTTTGCTCTTTCTGTTTGCATCTTTTCTAGGACTGTGGTGGCCTTCTGTCTGAAGGGGACAATCAGGGCTGTTATCCTCTGGATGGGCACATCCTTTGCAAGACCTGCAACTCCGCTCGGATCCAGGCTCTGACTGCAAAGGCCAGCACTGATCTCTGAGTATCAACTGTGACCCTCCCCAGGATGCTTGCTGGGGCATATTGCACAAGCTTTGCATGATTTCTTTCCATTCTAGGGTCTGAATCTCTGTTTGAAAAAAAAAAAAATTAAAAAAAAAAAATTTAACTAAAAAAAAAAGAAAGTAGAACTGGAAGGCCTTGGAACAAGAAGGGCCATTCAGGAGGCCATGTTCAGATTGCCCATGACAGGCACCTAGTTTAGACATGACTTTTCAGGGGGCAGCAAGTGAGTAAGACCACTTGCTGTTTCTGGAGCTGACAGAAATAACTGGTCACAGCATCTAAGTTGCCTGTCTGTACAAGGAGGTCTGAACATGGTCCTAACTATATTTCTGCATTTGATTCCTTCCTATTAGGAAGAACATGAAGGAATAATTTGCAAGCTGAGCTAGTTCCTTCTCCCAGGTTATTCCTAAAACCTGAGCAGCTCTCATTGAAGTCATGGGTAGCTTCTCTTTGACTTTAACAGGATCTGTATCACCAGCAGAAGTAGCTCCGCTGCCATAGAAGGTGGGAGAGCAGACCCAGCATTCGTGACAACACAAGCAATACAATTTCAGGTGAACTGCAGCTAAGAGTGTAGGTGTGACATTGTATTCTCGGGACACAGATTCGTTATCTTTATCCTTTTTTCAGGCCCTTACTTCTCTCCATTTCCTTCCAGTTCAATAGGGTTTTTTTCTTCTGAAATTGTATTTTGCTATTGCATAAATTTATTCAGTAGTGATGCTTCCAATTCACAATGTATGAGCAATCACAGAGAGATGTGAGCCTGCACACACTGTACACTACACACACTCATCACAATGTGCTTTTGATTTATCAGAGGTATAAGCCAATTACATCTGTTGAGGAGGTCTTTTAGGGATGTGGGGTTGGAAACACATTTTTTTAATCCCAGTGGTTAAAAAAAGTCCCAGTACAGTGCATGGAACTGCAGGGCAAAGTGATGGTCAAAAAAATTCTTATGCCACCATCTCATACACCCCATTATAGTGGGACCACTGTCAGTGTTGGTTTCTGGGTAAACATTTAAGCAATAGAGTCTTGTTCTGTCTCCTGTTTATTGCAATTGGAGGATTTTCCTTCAACTGTAACAGGAATTGAATCTGGCCTTGGGATATACGTTTCTCTGATGCTAATATACATCATCTGGAGTGCTCATTAAAAAAAATAAGGCTCTTATTTCAACAACAGCAAAAAGGTTCCTCCTAAGTACATGCTGTTGTCCAGTTTTTTTATCTTAAGAAAGGTATTAAACTCTTCTGTATGCCATTCCAAAAAGTAAGCATGGGTTGGTTTTTTGGGGTGGGTTTTTTTTTTTTTCCCCTCTTTTATTTTCATCCCAGCTGCTTATATCCTCTGTCTGGTGAAATGTCATTGCAAAAGAATGCTGGACCAGTAGCAGCATTTTCATCTTTGGTCCAGAAATAATGCATATGGCAAGGCAGACGATAAAAGCTGGACACAGATAAACATTTTGTCTCGTGTGAGTGAGGTTTTGTTACTCTGGTTAATTAAAAAAAACCCACCAACTTCTACAAAATTAAAAATTCACAGCACTCAGAGCAGCTATAATATTCTTGTTCATGAAACCCATAATAACTACGGTGCAAATTACATACTGAGGGAGTAATTTTCATATCACCGAATTCACATTAATATCTTATTTGCAGATCTAATCAAACAGAATACCTGCCTTTGCACTTAACAAATTAAGCAGCAGAAGTGAAAGTTGCAGGCTGATTGACCATATCAGTGACAGGCTAGCACTGTGGAAGAGTAAGTTATAAGAATTTTTTTCATGTGCCTACTGAAAAACAATAAGAATGTGGTGCTTTCATCTTTATTCTCTGTAAGAGAAGCCTGATAAACTTATACCCACTAATGCTGGAAAGTTAGGTGAGCTTAGACCAAGAAGAAACAAAGAGGAAAAATTGAGATGCTCACTGCAGCTCCTGCAAAGGGTGCATCTTCTTTCAGTTTAACACTAACCTTTATGGAAGAGCACTGTGAAATTTAATAGCTTTAACTGCATAGAGTAAACTCACATACAGAAATACCAGTCTGAAGCCCCTGTTCCTAACATGGTTTATAATGTTGGCAGACTCCACCGCTGTCAGGGAAGTTTCCCAAAATTCACAGCTCAGAATGAATCTGCCTTTGTAGAAGGGTGGCATCATTAAGCAAAAGAAGTCATTCTCCATTATAGTGGCTGTGCTGAAGTTTGCCTCGTTGTACCAGTTTTCTACCCTGGCCTTCAAGAATTTTGCTGCCTCAGATGTAAACAGATTTTTTTGCACTGTGACTTCTGCCAGGTTCCACCTAGGCTCCCAAACCATGGCACATAAGGTACTTCAGAGCTTGCTGCTTTACATGCAGTCTGCACCACCACCAGCTAAAAAAAAACCCAAAAACCCCAAATACCAAAACCAACTAAAAAAACATCTGAGCAAATCCAGTTTGAACTAACCCTAAAAACACATGGAAGGTCAGAGCTGGGATTGCTGACACCATTGTATCCCGGCAGAAGATTTTATATCTCTGCAAGCACAGGGGAGGACATGATCCATTCAGATGTAGAATAAGTCATTCATCAGGCTCTGATCTTCCTTATTCTTACCAGTCTTAAATCAAGTGGCTGATGAGACTCTCCTGAATATCACTGGGTTGATAGAAATGAGCTCTTGGCCCTTCAAGTAGAATGTGGCATAAAGAGGACTGAAGTCCAGAGCCTTTTATAGGCTTTTTGTGGCCCTGCCATAGGCTGGACTTGGACCAAGTCATATGGCTTCTTATCTCCTGCCTTCTACATGAGAGGCTTGATTTCCAGCTTCCCAGGGATGGTATGGGAATCAAACTAATCACAGATTTGCCCAAAGTACTGGTTTTTGGAGTTCTGTCTTCTCTTTCCAGAAAAAAAGTTACTAGTCTGCAGGTTTGGGATTCTAGCCCTTTTCAAAGTTAAGGGCTGGCCAGGAGATCTAGATCTGAATCCTCTGTCTTAATTAGGATGCTGTGGTGAGTTGGGCTGGCATGCAGGGGGCTGTGAGAGCCAAACCTTTCAAGAATTAAATAACCCATGGATGGAAGATGCTTGATAAAGGTTAAGCAGTGTTGATACTTGAGGTACTGTGGCTAATTTCTAGACTGGTGCATCTGAGCAAAGGTATTATCATGCTTTTGCTTTCACCTCTGAAACACCAAAGCCATCTGTCTGTTGGAAAGTTTGAGCATCAAAGGCACTCTATTTTCAGTATTGCATGTGGTTTTGGCTTCTAAAATTGCTATAAATACATTTGGAAGACATTGCATAAATATATATATATTCCAGAGGCTCTCATCACCTACCTGTCTATAGAAATCTCTCCTCTGATGCTTCAGGATTTAATTAGGAAATGCTGGTGGACTTACCTCAATTGCACTGCAAGAACCACTGGGATACTGATTCATCATAATATTTATCACATATTTATAATATAGCCTGCTTTAGGTGTTCCAAAGAAGGAATCCTTTTGCCAAAGAGACCTTGCTTTTCTTAAGGTGGACTTCTTAGCCCTGATCAAAATTCACAACGTCTGTGGCTGTGGTAATGTCCAAACTGTTCCTTTCAGAAAGAAATGGAAGAGCACACAGACATTTCTGTTGAAGTTGGCAGTTTCTGCTTATGTTGCTTTGGCTTTTCTACCATTTCCTAGCAAGTAGGGCCTGATCCCATTATTTGTGTGGCCAGATGTGGTCCAGGAGGGTCCAGGGTCAGGTTCTAATTTAGCAAAATTATTTAAGCCCCTGGGGTTTGTTTAAGCATAGGCTTAAAGCTATTGCATGGTATGACATAAGCTATGGGTCTGCAGTCATTAGTACCAGTCACACAGGTTTGATCTGGGTAGGATGTGGACACAGTCAGATTCCTGTCAGATTTCCCAGAACAGATGAAATGGCTCCGGTGTTGCCCTTACGCCAACTGCAGGAGGGCACCCAGTGGCGGATCCAGCGAGACATTTGGACATCAGGAAGATGAGACATTACAAGATCAGCACTTTGATTTGGGTGGCTGTGGCAGTTTCCATATGTCACAAGTAGCCCTACAGCCAGTTTTGCTGTATCTTTGAACCATGGCTTTGAAACTTACTTAAACTTTCTCCAGCAGATTGGGTTGCCTCAGTTACAGCCCAATCCATAAGCATACCCCCAAGGCTAACACTAGTGTTTCGTTAATGTGATAGTTTTGTGCTCACTTATTTTAATCATTGCCTGAACGTTGCTTTTAAAATCAGAAAGCAACTCTGTTGCCTTAGCCTGTCAGATAATGCACCTTTAATTTGGTTTGGGGTGGCTTTTTTTGAATGTTGTAATCCTTAAATTTTTTATCACAGCTGCAAAACACTTGCATAATGACTTAATCAATAGATGTGGGAGTACCAAAGTGTTTACCATAGTGTATTCTACCTTATAGTCTCACTCATGCCGTCAGGATGAATGCTTTCATGAGATACAGGCCTTAATTTGAGTTTCTGCCTATCAGCAAAACGTACTTGAGAAGAATGAGAAGAAAATTGTCATCGAGAGAGATGGTGGTTGTTGATAGGAATAAGCAACAAGTCACACTGAAATCTCTTTGGACCTGCAGTGGCTGCTGCCTTGCCGCGGTCAGCCAAGACTAGCTTAGGTTTGATAAATGCCGGTTCCTTTTGATTTTGAAAAAGCCCAGCAGATGAGAGATAACAGGGCCCAAGAAAGTCCTCAGGGACAATTTTGTGCCTTTGCCTTCCTTCAGCAGCAGAGATAAATGTTGGACACCTGGTAGTTCAGCTGAATGGCTCGGAAAGGATGTGAGTTTGTACCAGTTGTCTGTTGATGCCTGGCTCCTGCGGTTGTTTCATCACGCTGATTTTGCTGTTCAGTCACCCAGCGGGGTTGGCTACACCTTATATAAGCTTCAGTACTTCAAGTCAGGGCTGTCAGAGAGATGTGCTGAAGAATCTCACTGTGGTGAAATTCCCACCAGAAAACACTACTGATAGTAATTGAGGGCTTGTTGCCAAAGGATAGCAGGAACTACTAGGTACTGTCTGGAAGTTAGTGAAGTGCAAAGTAAGAGAGACTTGTGAGAACACTGCTTCCAGTTAGAGCCGGTCACAGTTTTTACACTAAATTATGTGGTGTCAGAAGGGACTTTTTTTTAATGAGGTGGGGGGTTTTTCTCTTCAATATTATTCACAACAGGGGTGGGTTGCTATTGTAATTTAAACCATACTGATTTTTATTTTTTTTTTGTATCTAAATGAAATTCAGAATTGTCAACAAATATTTTCATCTCTCAAAAGAAACCAGCTCTCCTTTCTCGGATTTTTTTTTTGCAGTTCTTGGGTTTCTGCTGCTAGTAAATTGAGAGTTTTTTCTGTAATGCTTTTGAAAACTCATTGGGATAAAGAATGCTATCTAAAAAAACAAGCACATGTGTTCTTGGGCAGTGGTTCAAGATTGGAGCTGATGAAATGAAAAAAAGAAAGGAAAAAAAAAAAGCTTTGCAACTTTTCACAACATATTTTTATATCCCCCCCCCCCCCCCCCCCCCCGTTTTTTAACTGGTTGTGTTAATTTTCAAGTCAGTGTTTCCTTTATTAGAGCAATCCGAATAACGTGACTCGTCTTAAAATAGCAGCGTGACTTCTGTCGTGCTCGGTTTTCCATCCCATCTTAAAGGCATGGCCATGGGGAGTGCCAGGGTCTGTTTTGTTCCTGTGGCAATGGCAGTTTTCTTAGTTGTTTGTTTGGGTTTTTGTTCCCTGAAATTACCGGAGAGTATAAGCTCATTATGGCAGCTGCCATGAAGATCAAGTGATTCTGGGTGAACTTAATCTCCGTGTATCCTTAGTGATGGCATGGCTTCTGAAGCCTGGAGAAGAGGAGGCTCAGGGGTGACCTCATTGCTCTCTACAACTACCTGAAGGGTGGTTGCAGCCAGGAAGGGGTTGGCCTCTTCTCTCTAGCAACCAGCACCAGAACAAGGGGACACAGTCTCAAGCTGCGCCAGGGAAGTTTAGGCTCGAGGTGAGGAGAAAGTTCTTCACCGAGAGAGTCGTTCGCCATTGGAATGGGCTGCCCGGGGAGGTGGTTGAGTCACCATCCCTGGAGGTGTTCAAGAGGGGACTGGACGTGGCACTTGGTGCCATGGTCTAGTCGTGGGGTCTGTGGTGACAGGTTGGACTCGATGATCTTCAAGGTCTCTTCCAACCTTAGTGATACTATGAAGTGTCTTGGGAAATGCTGCCTGGCTTCCTCAACATTTCCAGTTTGAATTTGCAGCAGTTTGATGCCTAACTGGCACTGGGAGCACGAGGGAGTAGACTTTGAACTTGTGAAATTGTAACATCCACCTAACATCTGAAAATCTGAGAAAAGCCATAACCTCTGTAGGTTTTCTATAGGACCTTGAGGTCCTAGTGGAGCTCTCATTTCAACCTGGAGATCCTCTGCCGTGATCTGAAAAGCTAAGTTCAAACACTTGCAGATTGCTCTGGCACCTGCGAGGTGGTTGTGGGGCTGCAATATTGAGCACTGCTGCTTATACCTCCCTGGGCTTTAGTCCTGGCTACTTGTTCCTGGTCTCTTTGGCGTCACGTGACATGGGGAAGCAATGGGGTTGTTCACAGGTATCTAAAGCATTCAGTTCAAACTTCTTTTTGGTTTTGTTGTTTGTTCACATCTTTTATCATACATCTTTCAGAAAATGAGGAAACAGAAGCCTCAGGTGATGGTGTTACCTTTGCATTTCCAGAGGTCAGAGTCCCTCAGCAGGAACATGACACTTGGGATGTCTCTACTTTTTTGCCTGCCTCCCTTTGTCTGCAAGCAGGTCTCTTACCTGCTCTTCCCATTTGCTCTCACGTGCACTCATCTCTGCAGTCAGGAACTGACTTCGCAGAGGTATTGTGAATCTTAGCTGGCAGTTGGAAAAACTTCTCCAGATCTTTAATCAAGTACTTTAGTACATCCATTGTATCAGTGGCCTGCCACATGGATATCAAAGAAAATGGATATAATTCTTGCTTTTAAAATGATTATGAAATTGTGCAGTACTTTTTCAGTCATATTTAACCATGTAATTTAGAACCACATGATTGCAGGGATTTATCATGAAGAAATTTGTTTGAAGGATCGGGGTTTGGGGTTGGTTTGTTGGTGGTTTGTTTTTTTTTCCTTTGGTTTAAAATATTTTTTTCTCCAAAAATGATTTTTATTTTTTTTTCTTTTTTTCCCTCCAGTTTTATTCCTTTAAGATGTTTTTGTACCAGGGCAGCCACAATTTGCATTTGTGAGAGACAGGAGATTTTATTTGCTCTTGTATGTGGAGCTTTCATTTCTTTTATGTTTCCTCAGGAAAATTCCTCTCTGCCTGATTACTCATACTTAGATGTCTTTAAATGCAGGCTGACCAGTAAAGGGGTTTTTGTTGTTGTTTAATTTAGTGTGTGGTTCGCTTTGTGTTGGGTTTTTGGTTGGGGTTGGGGTTGTTGTTGTTTTGTAATTAACCAGATATTGAGTAGTGGGGAGGCATTGCACATTAATGCAGAATGTTAATGCTAATTTTCATAGAAAAGACAAAAATTAGTCTCTTTCCCTGTCTCCATTGCAGTTTTGTGACTGTTTTGTGTACAACACTAACGTTAAGCCAGATTGTAAAGGCAAAATACTCGGAGTGACCTACTTCCATTCACCAGCAAGAATCCTTTGTCAGCTGACTCCTATTTGTTTGTTCATTTTTAAATGTCGGATTACAGAATGAGCATCTCCTAAAGATGAAAGAAAATAGTGTTTTCGTGTGCAGGAAATTTGGGGTTGCAGCAACAGAACATTTTCTTTGTGAATTTGGATGTCATGGTGTTTTAAGCTCCTGCCTGGAGCCTAAATCAATCTGGCCACTCATCCAGTTCATCTCACTGGTGCTCCTAAAAGGCTGCAGCCCTGCAAAAGCTCATGCAGCACTTTTGGCTGCTTTCCCTTGCTCCCATTTGGTACATATTTGCACAATTTAACTGAGCTTTTCTTTCTGCTGAAGGTCAGATGCAAGCGATACGAAACACTAAACTTTATAAACAAGCAAAGCTGGTTCAACCACAGCATCTTGGACTGGAATGGATTTTTAGGTGGCGCACTGTCTGCTGGCCTTTGGAGAGGGGATCCTGAGACTACAGTGGACTGGAACAGGATGCAAAGCCACAATCCTTGGCTTTTTTTAATAAACTACTTACTGTAATCCAGCTACACAGTTTCAGCCTCACACTTCAGAAGTTTTCAGCAGCAATGCATGTACAGGCACTTTCCCTCTTGCAGAAAGTGAAACTTTCCCAACCCAAGTAAATTTAACCTATTGCATAAGATGCTGGAAATGTATTTTTTTTTAACTTGGGATTCTTACTGTAACCTTTATGTGCAGAGGATGAAGAGCTTTTCTTTTTCCCCCCTCTTCCCCCCCCGCCTTTTTTTTTTGTCCTTCTTTCATTTTTGACAAGATTAGATGTTGCATATTGATGAGCAAGCATTTCAAAGGTCTGTGGGGCTTTGGAATGTAGTAAGGATCTCTGAAGTTTAATATTCACCATGGTTTAAATATTCAGAAGGAACAATTTGCATTAAATGGCTTTTGATAAATAAGTTCTAGGGATTTTTCTTTCTATCTTACGCAAACGTTGTGGGGATTGTGGCTGTGCCAGTTTTGTTCCAAAGTGCCTTTTGTTTCTGAATTTCAGGACCATTTTGATCCCATTTGTATGCCCAGTGCTTGTCCTGAAGTCTTTTATGGTTTTTACTGGAACTCTGCAGCAGGCAGATGGATGTGGCAAAGGCACAGCTGAGCATCGTAACTCCTGATTGCTGGATTGCTCCCTTCTTCAGGACAGCTGGGCACATCCAGCCTCTTTCTGTACCTGCTGTTCATGGTGCAGGCTGGGATTAGCCTAGTGGTCAGGCCTGGCTGAGCTCTTTCTGCAAAAGTGGGGATTTGAGAATAGAGGGGGCAAGATCCTGAGTGCAGGAGCAAAGCAAAGTGCCATTCAGTGCATCTCAGATGCCACACAGCAGTTTTCCCTTCTTTGGATATCCCTCTCTGGTAAGAGTTTCAGCAGTAAGAGAAGCGCTTTTAGGAGAAATGCTCCCTTGGGGATGCCTTATTGCTCATGCTGTTGAAAATCTGATTGAAGCTGTAGATGAGGAGGATCAGTTATGGGCAGCAAACATGAAGCTGCTTTGCTGTATTAGTAGGTCTCTCGTTTGCCTTACCCTTGACATCCCATGGAACACGCCGTGGCGTGCAGGGCTGCGCACACAGCCCTGACTTTGTCCTGCCGGTCACCGTTGAACCGCTGCCTGGTATTCATTCTCAGGACTGCCCCGGCTTGGGCCAAGGGCATCTCATGCTCCTATGCAAAAGGTGGAACTTTCAGGCTTTGGCTTACAAATATTGCAGCCTTTTCAAACTCACCTTCCCCCTCTCTACGTAGTCCTCACAGAAGTAGGATTTCAAATAGTTCATAGTATTCTTCTTTCTTCTTCCTTTTTGCCAGATGCCTTGAAAACATTGTCAAGTTACAATCTGAGTGGGGGTTTTCAGGATCAGTTTCCTTTCCTTCTTGACTGCGTGGTGTAGGTTTGCAGTGGGGGTTTTGTCCCTTTTTTTCTTCTTTATTTTGTTTGGTTTGTTGTTTGGGGTGGGGTGTTTTTTTTTTTTCAGTCTTGCAGAACAGATGCCTTCAGTTTATGCAGAGTAAGATTGTCTATGATTAGAGCTAATCCAGGATGGCAGGATTGGACCCCACAGTGAAAGCTAGAAAAGTGATTGCAAAAGTATTCTGTTTCTCCTTTATTAATTACACAGGAAGTTTCCACCGAAGGCTCATGTAGCACAACTGGCCTATGTAATAAGTAGCAGGGCCTGTAATTACAGTCTGTCTTCTGATCCTATCTGTGCTCTGACTTTCTAGGCACTGCAGTTCTATTTACATCTGTGTCTTTGTCACCTTTTAAATTTTTGATTGGTCACTAAGGGAAGTAGAGCACAAGCTGTGAGCACTGTGGAGGTGCAGCGAGTCTAAATGAGGGAGTTCTCCTCCTTCTCAAGTATCTGCCTGATTTGGGACATGGAACAGAACACAAGCAACAGGGGGATTTTACCAGCCATGCAGCAGAGGGAGTAGGCTGCATGCCAACTGGGTATCTTTCAAGATCTTGGAGTCTTTGTAGGACTGGGAATTTGAACCTTTTACAGGTCTTAACTGGTGTAGTATCCTGTGAGGGAGTTTATATATTAGCATTTCTTTGCACTCAGAGCAGTTTCTACAGGATTTGACCTTTCTTTTCTGTAAGATTCAGAGGTTTATGGTTGTAGAGCGATACTTCCATATATGGTGTGAGAAGGGAGATGGCTTTTGGCATCAGGCAGAGAAGCTTGGCTGGAAATCCTTGTATCAGTGAGTAAAAGAAGAGTAACTTGAGCGGAAGGGGAAAGGCAGAGATTTACACGTGTTTCGGTACCAGGTCAGCAGCTCTGAGCGCCAGCAAGCGCAGCCTTAAGCAGATTAGCTCACAGGGGTGTCAGTCCTGAGACCTGGCAATAAATAAAGGAGCTCCTTGTGAAAGTGTTCGTTGCTAGTCACTCTGGCAGTCATCTCTTGCCTCTTCATAAACGTGCACTCGGAGTTAGGCTAGAACTCCAGAACGACGCCCTTCAGTCTTTCTCTTTCAAGGCATACTTCCAGTGTTATGTTTGATCAAGAGGAACAAAAGCCATTGTGCAAATAGTATACTTTATGCAAAAAAAAACAACCCAACCCAAACTAATTAACAATCCACTGGAGACACTTATAATGTCCATTAAACTGTTATGCAAATTGTCCCTTTCCTGCAGCTTGCACTATTATTTAATTATTTTTGGGTCTGATTTCTGTTTAAAAAGAAAAAAAAAAAAAGGGGGAAAAAAAATCAATTATTTTTAAAATTGTTTTTGTAACTCTACTTCTAAGAAAGTTGATGCTTGAAAAAGGGGGGGGGGGGGAATAAACAACAAGCCCTTGGTTTCAAAGATGGGGTTTTTCAGGCTTCGAAATTAATAATTTCTACACCTGACCCAGTTCCTGCAGCTGCCAAAAAAGAAAAGAGAAAGCTATTTAAATTTCTCATAGAACCATTTATCTCTTAAAATATGCCAAGGCAATTTGAGGTGGGGGTGGAGACTCAGCTATTTATCTCAGCAGCTTGATTTTTCTCTTTATGTTGCTAACTGTCAGGGGAGGAAAAAAAAAAAATGGTAGGAAGCTATTCTTGGGCTATTATTGATGTATTGTGTTGCCATTATGCAGGATGTCTGCTTTGCTATATACGGAAGGACATTAATAATAGCCATCTCCCTGCCCCCACCCTTGGTTCTTCTTTGGGAAGATGTGGTTTAAACTGGAGCATCTGCCGTGTTCAAATTGCTGCTTCCTCCTCCCCTTCCCTCAATTCATTCCCAAACGGGTTTTGGGAACGGGGCTAAGGCAGTGAGGAGACAGGTTGTGTTTTCCATCTCTCTGCCTGCTTGTGTGGTTGCTCCAGGCAAGTCATTTCTGTGCTGTGTACCTGTCTACCCTCTTCCTTTCTCCGTATTGCCCCTCCTTTCATTTAGTTCATCAGTGAGAAAACAAACCCTTTCTCACTGTCTTTCTCACAGGGGCTGGCTGGCAGAGCAGGACCTCTGATTTGTTTTTACCCAGCATTTCATATCCAGAAACCCTGATTACATTATTTCCCATAATCAGGAAAATCTCTGGCTGTTCCCACCCCTCCTACCCCAGGTTTAAAACACTGTTATGAAACTTTAAAGGGTCCGTCCACTTGTTTAAAGACGTGGATGCTTGTTTTATTTTTGGAAGCAGAGAGCACAGTGAACAGGAATAGTTTGATGTTTAAAAACATAGCCCCACTTCAAGATTCTCCTGAAGTGCAGGAAGTCCTGTCTCTGCAGGCCTGTGCCAGTAGCGTGACAGCACAGAGACCAAAACCAACTTGAATAGGAAAAAAACAGCCCCAAAAAAAAACCACCACCCTGGCCTGCCCCATTTCAGCTGTGAGAAGAGAGAGGTGAAGATAATAAATGTCCCAAAAATGAAAGGGCATAATTACTCTGATTACTTTTTTAATGGCTGTTCCTACATCTCACAATAATTTTGTTCCATGGAAGCTTGGCTTGTTCAGCATATCTGATGGTCAGGACCATGTGCTTTCTTGTGCTGTCATTAATTTTACTTGTTTGTTGTATCCCAGTCTTGCTCTGGCCTCTGCGTGGAAGGGAGCTCTTTTGCTTTAGGCACTCAATTAAAGGTAGGATCTCTGTCTAGGAAAGCTCACCTAGAGTTTAGGACCAAAAATGCAGGCAGAATATTTTTCAGTTTTGCTATAGGGAGGATTTCCAAATATGAATTTGGAATAGGAAAGCCTTCAGCTGTGAAAGTGCTCAGATTCCAAATTGAAAGGAAGATGGCCATTCAGGGTAGTTGCTTTTATTTTCTTGCTTGGGGATGGCAAAGGAGGGAAACACCACCCTCTGAAGTGTTCTATAAATTAGAGCCAGAGCCTAGCACCTCCTCTGCCAGCATCTGCTCCAGCTGCAGCTTGCCACACTGCTGCAACATGGGAGTGAGGAAGGCCTGTTAATAGAGCAAGGTCCACCTCATGCTCTCCATAAGCAGAGCTGCTCCCCGTGGTGAGTCTACGTCCAGCCTAGAGCTTGATCCAGCCTTCCCAGTACAAGTATTTTGCCAGGAACAGGTGTTTTCTCTCTGCCATGAGCTGTGGGATTGTGTGCAATGATTAGGATTTGCAGGCAGGGAGGAGAAGATCCTGTTCCAATTAGGCTGCCTTTGTGCAAATGTTTCATTCAGGGCTGTTTGAGATGAGAGCAGTTTGCACTGAAACGCACAGCTGGAGGTTGTGGTTTGCGTTTCAACTGTGTTAAGATGGTACCCGTTGAAAATGTAGAGCTGGAGCACGTTTTTCCATCTGCCAGTGCTTTACTGACAGCTCTCTGTGTGTTGGAAGCCCATTTTGGTTTGGCAAGTGGACATTTTCTGTATTTCCCCCTAGGTCTTTCCTTTCTCCACGTAAAAAGTAGTATTGCTAATGTGCCTAAGCAGCTAAGCACCTGACAAGGATCTAAGCAGAGGAACCAGCAAGGTGAAGAGCA
Organism: Picus viridis; assembly: GCA_033816785.1. NCBI lineage: Eukaryota > Metazoa > Chordata > Aves > Piciformes > Picidae > Picus > Picus viridis. The sequence goes on from CM066589.1 coordinate 28,775,109, forward strand.
GGCTATTCACAGAGCTGCCTTTACCAACAGTCTGTTCCACTTTCTTCACTGTGTGCCTTTTCAGAGACCTGCAGCGCTCCTTGATGGGCAGCAGGGAAGTAGACCTAGTGCCAAGCAGGGGTGGAAGGTAGGAGAATGATGTAGAAGAAAAGCAAGAGGTTACTTTTGAGCATCCATTGGGATAAGCAAAGCAATGGCTTATCCCATCAGCACTGCTTGTCATCTTGCTTAACACACCTCATTGTCTGGTAGACAACTCTTCAGTCGTGGAGGTACTTGGGCATGTCTCCTCAAATGTCTCTGTTTTATCAGAACTCTAGAGTCCTTTGTATCTGGAGATGCTATTCACTTAATTTTATCTCTTATTTCCTCTCCATTATTCATTGTTTCATATAATTTTAAAAGAGAACATTTGAAGGTGTACCAAGGCCTGGGTGTTTGAGTGGTGCTACTGTATTAAAAAGGCTGACTTGCTCTCGCTGTCAATCCCCCAAACCTATTTTAGGAAACTTTTCCCTGCCGTGGTCAGAGAGGAAATGCAAGGTTTAATTGGAAATGCAGAAAAGGGAAAGTTTTTGATGCTCAGTACTGCACCACTGTGACCTCTTCTGCTGTCCCTCTGGAGCGGGGGAACAGTAGAGGTATGGGCAGAGAAAAGTTAGGGTTTGACTTTCTCGTGATCTTGCCAGACAGGGTCTGCCTTAGTGAGACTTCAACTTCTTTAAGAGTCCTATATTTTCCCATGCACAGCCTGTGTTTGGGACCACCAGAGAGACTGAATGGCAGCCTCCAGTGCCTTCCCTCCAGTTAGCCAACTGAGAGACCAGGAGTACTACTTCCGCAGTTTTGGTAACAACACTCTAGCTCAAACCAAACAGCAGAGGTTTGTTTCAGAACCTAATCTCTCACACTGGCTTTGCCTGTGGACCGATCTATGGGGGTCTAAGCACACATGGGTCATTCCAGAAGGACTCCTCTTGGCTAAATGCCCCATGGTGAACCTCCTGAGGGCTGGGAGATTGGTTTAGCTCTTTCAAACTGCAAGGAGGAGGTGCTCCCAGAAATGTATTTGTCCTGTGTAGCTGCTGTGCTTTGGCCTATCCCTACCCATGGTAGACCTGTCTGCTCCAGGGTTCCCCGGTGATGATAATGTTGATTGGGTGTGCAGTAGTTCATACTGGATGACTACACCAGGTTTGAGGGGGTATTTCAGCTTTGTGGTAGCTGTTGATTTAGCCCCTGAGATAGAGAAGGTTTTGCATTGTTACTTTTGTTGGGAGGGGAGTGTGATTAACCACACTCCTTGTCCTCTGCCAGCAGACAGGGACCCTCTGTGGTATGGGAAGCATCTTCCTTTTAAATGTGAATCACTAGCCTAGGTATCTGGGCAAGAAAGGAGCACAAGCAGGTGTTCCCTACATGAGGAATGCCTTCTGCTGCACACTCCATGCCCTCAGATCCTAATGAAGTAATACTACTTGAGCTTTTAGAACTGGTCTCCTATCCGTCACAGCTTTTACTCATTGCTGAGCATAAGCACTACCCAAGTCTGTGAGGGGCTCAGTCCTGCTGCCATTGGAGTTTTTCTGAATCCCGTGAGTTGTTGAGTGTATCTCCTGTGAGCTGCTACTCTGAGTAGCCTCCCTTGTCACTGGCCATTTGTCTCCTGCCTTAACTACTTTGATAAGGCTTTGAGGCCACTCAGGAAATGCAGTCAGTGCCTTACAGGATTGGTCCACTAGGTAACAGATGAAGTTTGTTTTTTTCCTCTCTGGTAATTTGTGTGCATGGATTGAAAACCATTTATTCCATTTTTTCTTTCCCTGAGAACAGATGCAGCATATACACATTTTCTATATTTATAAATATATACAGATAGATATATTTTGTTCTCAGCTAGTTACCTCTTTTCAACTGCAATTCTCAGAGCAACCGGCCTATATTTTTTATTCAACACGTAAAATGACTTTTTAGAGAGTGAAAGCTGTTTGAAGCATGTGTTTTCTGTATTTTTATTATGCATTATCCAATTATATTGAGATGTATTTTCCTCTTTGCTCTGCTCTTTCGGTTCTTAGCCCTTTCTTTTTTTTTTTTTTTTTCAGTTATGCTTTTCTAATGTCTTGTAAGGGAAAATAAATATGCAAAATCGCCAGATGCCTTTTCTCCCCCCCCCCTTTCTTTGCAGAAGAAGTATCACAAATGCTTTTTTTATTGCATTTTACCAATCCAATAAACTCCTTATAAATTTCATTTTTGTTTGCTAGTGTGTGAAATTATTTTTCCAAGACGAAGGTGCTGATTTTCTCCTGACCTCCACCCGCAGTTATGCTTCGTGTTCTCCACATCTCTCTCTCGCTTTCAGGCTGCAAGTGTCGCTGTGTGGCTCCTCAACATGCTTAACTGAAGAAGCTCTTTCACTGTTGGGTGAAGCAAGGATGCTGGAAATATGTTACAAGGAGGTTACCCCCTGCCCGTACTGGCCATCTCTTGATGAACTTTGGGCTGTTCTTTGCAGTAGAGAGCACCCCAGCCCTAAGCCATGAGATAACCTGCAGAGGTGGGCTGTATGCAGAGGTTGCCCACAGGCATGCTCAAATGAATTGTGGTTGGGTGAGGGCAGAGCCAAGCACCTTACTCTGCAGCTAAATGGAGGAGTATTATTCAAGCTGTTATGGGGAGAGTAGAAAGAAGTGTGGCTAGCAAAGCCTTTCTTCTAGGAAATTGTTTCCAGGCTGTCACTGTGGTAAATAATTGGGATTGTTCCTGGTCCAGTCCAATCTGTTTCCAAAATACCACTGATCACCACACGGCCTGACCTTCACCTCTCCAGTCAGAGAACCTGGCACGGCACCAAACCCTCACTGAATGCTTTCTCCGACTGAAACACTTCAAGTGACAGAGAATCCAGTGTATTCTGGTAAGTTTTCCAATGACCATTTCTTACCTATTAAACAACCTGCACCCTGCTTTTAGTCTCTGTTGGACCTTTTCTTAAAAGCCCTTTGCTATCAGAAATCTCCTGTGCAGATCTGCACCAGCTGCCCTGAAAGTGGAATTCATCTCAATGAACTTTAGCAGTCTGGAAGACAGCTTTGTGATCCAATGTGTCTCTCTAGTCAGTGGAGAAGGTCTGTCATCTTTTCTTCAGGGGAGTGTCTGAGACAGGTTTGTGTCTTTAAGGGTTAAATGAGATCAACACTGCCCTGCACACATATCAGCAAATGTAGTTTTCTTAATACAGTTCTTCACTTTCCTCAGAGTTGGAGAAACATCCTGAGGCAGACAATATGGCTACACCCATGCCCTGTTTTGTCACTCCCAATAAAATTCCACCTACCATCCCCTTGAGGACATCTGCAAAGGGAGATTTCACAACCTCCCTTGGCAGTCCATTCCATAGCAGCATTGTCTTCACCCCTGGACAGTCTTTCCTATGGTCCAGTCTAAACATTCTTGACTGCAAATTACATCTCATACTTCCTTTCCCATCTCCAGTGAACACGAAGGACTTCTTTACTAGGCTATGTGTTTTCAAGGGATGCTTTGTTAGCCATAGAAGGAGGTGCAAGCAACCGCTTCACTCCCAGCTCCTCTTCCCCTTCCCCAAGGGAATTTAGGAAAGGCCTGTGTTCTCCCTCAGGAAGGGACAAGCTCTGCAGGGCGTTCCTATGGGACACAGGAGTCTGACAGGCTTTAACTTGGCAATGAAGGGAGTGTGATGGCGTAAGCTTTCAAGTCCATTCAAGCTGCTATCTAGTTTTTCAAACTCGATATTATTACTTCCTTTATAGCACAAGGTTCTTTTTTTCTAAACCTGTTAGGATGGAAAAGTTCCAGGGATACGTTGTCCACACACAAATCAAAATGCATTAGCAGGCCAGGGGCCAGAGGTGAGGGCCAAGGGTGGGGGAGCCACTAACTCGATAGCTTGGCGTTGCTTTTCTTGCAGTCAAAAGCACAGAGAACCCTTTGAAGGCAATAAAAGCTTCAAGAGTGAAGTGTAACTAAAACCCAGGTGCCAAGGCGAGCCGTCCCAGGGATTTAGGGGGCAGTGTTGACTATTTGGCAGCCCCACAGGTTGCTGCTGGTGATGTTCCTTGTCAAATGAAGAAGCAGTCACACAGTTGTATTCTCCTGGTGTGATGCTGTCTCCAGCTCTGGCTACTGTAGATTTAAGCACCTGACTTTAAACAAAGATGAGTCTTGTATATTTACCTCGAAGATATCTAGGCTGACTTGCAGTATGACTTCCTGTGTGTCACAATTGGAGTGTGATTACCGAGTAAGGATGACTTTTGCTTTCTGGTCCATTTTGAGAAGATTTCAGGAGCTTTGTAAAGTTCCTCAAGGCTTTTGAAAATGGGGAAGAAACCTGGAAAGCTGGGGAATCTGTCCACAGTGCTGGTCGTTGCAGGCAGGGTTCACCACTTCCATCTCTTTGGGAGTCCAGGTCAGGTAAGGTGCAAGGCTCCCTCTGATGGACACCTTCAAGGGGCTATTCCTTCAACATCCCTTAAACACCTTCTTCATAGAGTCACAGAACTGTTGAGGTTGGAAGAGACCTTTAAGATAATTAACCACTTACCTAGAGCTCACAGTCCCACCACTACTGCTAAGCTTCTACCACTAAACCACATGTGGTAGTTGGGGGGAATTTTCAACCCACCACACCACATCCCTACACACTACATCCACATGTTTTTTTTAATGCATGTTCAAATAGTGACTCCACCACCTCCCTGGGCAGCTTTTTCTAATGCCTGATAATCCTTCCTGCGATGAAATGTTGCCTAATATCCAACCTGAACCTCCCTTGGCACAACTTGAGCCCATTTCTTCTTGTCCTTTCTTCGTGGCAGGGTGAACTGTTTTCTGGTGAAGTTTCTCACCCTATTGACTATTGAGAGGCTCTGAAACACCAGCATAGACCAGACCTCTTGCTTTCAGCCAACTGAAATTGGAAAAGGTAAATGGTGGCACTCAGTGATGTGGATTAGTGGTGAACTTGGTAGAGTAGGGTTAATTGACCTGTGGATCTCAAGGGCCTTTTCCAACCTGAATTATTCTATGATACAGCAACTGGCCTCTTTCACTACCTGACTCACCACAAAGTGGCAAGTGGCTGCATAACACAGCACTACCACCACGGCAAAAACAAGCAGGGAAAAGAGGAAAGGGGATTTTGGATGGGGCTAGCAGAACAATTTCTATTCCTGTTAGTGTCACCTGTCACAACCTGCCAGGGTCACACAAGACAAACTGCCATTCTCCACTGACACAGAACTGCTTTCCGCAGGGAGTTTTTGTGAGGAGGGCTTTGAGCTCTCTGCCTCTGGTCTGTTGGACCAATTCCAGATGCTCCTGGTAAGGCTAAGTCAAGGAGGTTGTAGCCAGGTGGGGGCTGGTCTCTTCTCCCAGGCAACCAGCACCAGAACAAGAGGACACCGTGTCAAGCTGCGCCAGGGGAGGTTTAGGCTGGATGTTAGGAAGAAATTCTTCACAGAAAGAGTGATTGACCATTGGAATGGGCTGCCCAGGGAGGTGGTGGGAGTCACTGTCACTGGAGGTGTTTAGGAAGAGACTTGATGGGGTGCTTGGTGCCATGGTTTAGTTGATTAGATAGTGTTGGATGATGGGTTGGATGCGATGATCTCAAAGGTCTCCTCCAACCTGGTTTGTTCTGTTCTATTCTATTCTACTCTATTCTACTCTATTCTACTCTATTCTACTCTATTCTACTCTACTCTATTCTATTCTATTCTATTCTACTCTATTCTATTCTATTCTATTCTATTCTATTCTATTCTATTCTATTCTATTCTATTCTTGTGGGGAAAGTCTAAGCCTCTTTGCCTGCTGAGAGTTTCTGGAGACAATGTTTTGCTGGTATTGAATCCACTTTAAATAGACAAAGTCAGTCTTGGAGTGGAGCAGAGATGTAGCATCTGGTTTGAAAGTACTAACTGCACCTCCAGTGTGTTGTCACCAGGAGCTGCCTGTGACACTGTTTCCCACAAGGTAAGGAAAAGTAAGCTCAACTCATTGCACAGCAGAATGGGCTGCTTTTTTATCTTGCAATACTGTTGATGTTGGACTGAATCTGCTGTCTTAAAGTATAAATATAAAGACGCTGCTAAATCATCACTATTTCAGCAACTAATTAAGGGGTAATGCTCATGGTGCAGCAGTATATGAGGCAATAAATGGCTTTGGCGGCTGATTAAACGCTGGCACCCAGGCATTTAATTACAGCAAAAGCCAATTACCATGTGCATATTCCGACACCATGGACATTACTCCTGTTCTATGACAGAACAAGGAAAGGCAATAAACCATGCTATAGAGACATACACTATAGGATTCTTTAGTTTTGCCAGCCCTTTCTCTCCACTGGTTCTGAGATGGGGGCTCAATCCCCATAGGGAAGGCTCAAAACAAGGTCACAGAATAAAAATTCATTGTCATTTATAGGGTTTATTTGGCTCCTGGAAGCAGAGCCAGATCCTCCCTGTGCAAAGGTGCACTTGAGCATTTCTAGAAAACAAGATTGCCTTGCTCAGGTAACAGGTGCATTTGAAGCCTCACCTTCGTCTATTTAGCGTCAACGGGCAAGTCATCAGCACCGGTGAATGAGGCTATGCATAGCCTTTTTTCTTTCAGTTATTACACTGCAGAAAGCATAATCAGTTGCAAAACACCACATGCCATTCTTCAGCTAATTGATTTAAAAGCTGGAGTCTCATTTTCACAGGCTTTCAGCTCTTGCACCATCAATTTGACTTAACCAGCTCAGCACCTCTTCAAATTAAGCCCCCTCTCTCTTTAACCAGAAGTGAATTCTTCTTTTTGAAGGAGTTTCCTAGAGAAATTCTCTCTTAGAAAATCCTTGGCACAAAACCTTAGCCAGCCTTGGCATGCAAACCTGCCTCACGCTGGCATTAACAAGCCTCTTATTTAAATGTTGATGAGCTCTTTGCTGCCAGTTAGCAATGGGAAATGCAGTCTGTGTGTTAAACGAGAGCTGGGAATGACTTCCAAATACCAAAATGTTTGTTAAACTCACGGCCCACCTCTTCCCTCCTTAGGAGTGGGAAGATTGCTGGCAAATTGGCTTCACTTTGCACAGAAACTGCCAGGCAGGATGAGACCAAGGCTCTCTCATTCAGTGGCCCACATGGGTCTGATGCCAGAAGCATGGCTTCCCAGGACCATACCAGTGGCATGGTGGTCTGCCCCAGGAGACCTTTTGCAACTATTAGAGGTACTTTCATACTTCAAGGGCAGAGTCCACCTGCCGTGGTGTGCATTTGGGTTTACTTGTTTGCTCTGAGCCGTTATTGTTATATGGGGGTTTGGTGGCTGATACCTGTACTGAAAGCTGATGTATTTCACCCCCAAACCTTTTTTAAGTCACTTGTTTCTGCATGGTGTTCTGTAGAAAAGCTGATTGTGATACTAAATGTATCAGTATATCTCTTTAGCTAGATAGGGACACCCTGAAATTCATCTGGAGGCTTCTATTTGCTTGGCATCCTGTGGAGACTGCCTTGTTGCCTCTAAACCAGGAATGTATCATGTATGAGAGAGATCTCATACATGGTGGAGGCTGGTCTGTGCTGCTGGGTCTCTTCCCTTTCACGGTGAGTCAAAAGATGAAATCCAAATACTAAATGCCAGGCAAGGGAGTCTCCCAGTATCCTCGTGTTACCTCTGCTGCCTTCTGAAATCAACATCTTTCCCAGCCAAAGAACGTGTAAATTCTTTTGGCTATCACTCACTTTTGGATGAATCCCAACTGTGCATATATATATACAAGAGATGGTTTCCTCAGTGTTTGAATGAACCAGAAAGGCTTTGTCTGCTGTAGATGCTGCTTTCAATCCCATTTATGGTACATTATATCAGCCTGAGATAACATCTGTGAGGTCCTTAAACTGAACCGCCATCAGATTTACAGCCACCGCAGAGGAGTTAGCAGGCTGGCTCCACAAAGAGCAGTAACCATATTCTCTTGAAACATTTGCTTTCTCTGTAAAGTTGACCTGAAGAAGAATGTGTTGCTTGTTTGAAGATCTCTGTTTGTTAATTTATTCAGAGAGTATCTTCACTGACAGCCACTGCAAAGAAATGAGCTGCAGCACCGAGAGCCAAAGACATGCTTCTTGTCACTGCAGAGCTGGTGACAGAAGCTCGGACAGGGAGTTTCCTGGGATGCATCCACATAAGGTAAAACATGAGGAATTTGAGTTGTTCAGCACTGGGGGATAAGCAAGGCATTTCAGCTGAGCAGAATCTTCCACTTAAACCTCTGCCCAGACGATGACAAGGACCTTGACTGAAACTCGGCAGACAGAACAGCAAACGCATTCACTGACATATTCTCTGTTGCCTGGAAGGGCACTTGAAACACCTTGGCAAGGCTGCAACAGCAGGCCCAAAATAGGATGCAACTAAATACCCCCTCAGGAGCCCGTTCTTGAGTCACTTTGGACCTGTTGATCACCTGTACTGTAATGCAGGCCAAACTCAAGGGAGTTATCCCACCTACCATCCTCACTTGGAAACAGTTGGGGGATTGTCTGTTTGTTGTCAGTTGTCCTGGGAAAGTGCAGGAAGGCAGCTGAGATCCAGGAGGTTTTGCTTGATGCTGTGCAGACACGGTCAGTGACAGTCCACGCCTCAGTAGCTCTCAGTCTAAGTAGGCAAGACACATGAAGAGTGGGCAGTGCTGCCAGAGCTGTGTTTATATGAAACTCTTGGCTTTCATTTAAAATAATCAGCACCATTAAAAAAAAAAAAAAAATCTGACCCACTCAGTTGGAAATAAGATCCCTAAATAGCCAGAAACCACAAGGCCATTCAAAAAGGTCCATAATTCATATGTATATTCTTACAGCTCTTGACTTTTTTTAAGCCAAAATCATGGTGTTTGGAGGCCCAGCTCAAGACTTATGAATTCTTAGGGGCTGACAGTACCAAGTGGGGAAAGAGCAAACTTAGCACACGTGGAAAAAGAGAGTCACCAAAGGTATGGTGGGAGGTCAGTGGGAGAGCCAGGCCTCCTGCCTCCTTGCCCCATGTACCAGCCACATTGCCTGGCCTTCTTTCCCAAAGGAAATTAAGTCAGTCCTTTTAGTCTTCTGTTTCTGTCTTCCTTTTGATGCTCTTATTTTCAGCAACATGCAGCTCTAGTAACATCTTACTGCTCCCCATAGGATATTATTCCATCTCTGGGGCTCATGGCCATGGAACTATGTGCTGATGACAGCTGTGGGAGTTTTCAAGTAGCTTAACATTTGCATACCATGAATATGCAGCTCTGAGCATGGCCCAGTTCTCCATGCAGCCAGCCTGTGCACGTTTGTCAGGGACAGCAGCATCCTGCATGTGTCTAGATCCCAGGAAACGCTAGTTCCTGGTGCCTTGGGTGACATTGCTGTGTGTGCTTGGCTGTTTAGTAATCACAAGCACCTGGATAAACAGCTTTCTGTTCAGCACCCTGGGAAAACTGGACTTGCTTTTAATCACAGCAAAAATCGGGGTCTTCCAGGTTGAGTAGCAATCATCCCTGCCTAAGCCATTTCCAGGATCTGATTTCTGCTTGCAAGCAGATCAGGGAAACCTCCCGGCGCACAGCACAGCACTGGCCAAGGGCAGAGCCTGCCAGCAGCTCTTCTCCCTGTCATACCCACTTCTAATTTCTGTTTACACCAGCACAATGTCAAACATCGCAGCAGCAGCTCTGGCGGAAGGTGAGTCTGTTAGAACGGAGGTGTCGCTTCCTCTGCTGAGGCCTCTCTAATAACGCCAAGATGCTTTTCTAACTAATTAATTACAGGGTTTTGGCTGAGTCTCTTTAATGATTCTCATCTTCCTGTTGCTGCTCTGCAATCAGCACTACTTGCGGTGCTGTTCAGAGCGACACTGATGCCATCAGAGCAGACGGATGAGCGATACAGGGTGAGGATGTGTTTTTTTTAAGCCAGTCATAGTGTGAGCTGCTTGACTTTCTGCTCTCTGTTGTACTTCCTGGGAGAAAAGGATAAAGCTATGGTAGGCAGGTAAGTCTCACAGGCCTTTAGCCCTGCCCAGGATTGCTGTCCCAAGGGAAAAGCTTGTCCAGAATCTAACTAGTTCTTACCCTCTCTTTAAAAAGCCATAAGGTCCTCAGGCTCGAGCCTGCTGGCATATCCAAGATGCAGTCTGGAAGTTTTGCTTGTGGACCTCGATTATTGAGAATGACTCTAGGTGGAAGAGTATGGTCAGAGTCAGTGCCCATAGCTGCAGTCTATGGCCTCCCATGCTTGGGTCCCAACACTTGTAGACTCAGTAGACAAAAACTACTGCACGGCTTGGCTAGGCTAGACCAGAGACACGACAATGTGTAGGGGTGGCTTCAGCAGTGAAGCCTCATTACCTGCTGCTCCTTTTCATGCTGCAGTAGGAGCCACCTGCCCCAGTCTTACCCAGTGCATTACTGCAATGGCAAGTGGAAAATGAAAGACATCAAGAAGAAGTAGCTGGGAGAGCAGCAAGTCAGCACAAAGGCAGCAGCAGCCTCAGGAAACCAGCTCTTGAATGGTTGTGGGTCATTGCAGAGCAAGGTGTCAGGAAGAATTTGAAGTCAGACACCGGTGTCCTGTAAGGTCTGCTCCAGGAGTATGCACAAAGAAATGATGTTAACTTTCTAAGATAAATTATGGGAAATTTTGATATTTTTTTTTCCCATAAGGTTTTTTTTTCTTTTTTTAAGCTTTCAGTGCTTCTACATGTCTGTACAGGTACTCCCATTCCAGTCCTTGTGACAGAGGCCAACCAGAAGAGGTGAGACAGAGGTTTTTGAGCTCTTTAATTAACAGCTGAGCAGCAGAAGCAACTGAGCCTGCTTTCCTACAGATCTATGTCATATGTGGATTTCTTGCTAAGATGGAGCAAATTCTCTCTCCAGTCCTTTGCTTACAGAAGGCTTTACTAAGGTATTTCTCTCAGACAAAAACTTGCTGGAATCTAGTATATTTCCACCCCCTTCATTCCCTTCCAGTTTGAGTGAAATTGGTAAGGGAATCCTAAAGTTATCTTGAGTCACCCTCCCTGGAGGTGTTTAGGAAGAGACTGGATGGGGCGCTTGGTGCCATGGTTTAGTTGATTAGATAGTGTTGGATGATAGGTTGGACTTGATCTCAAAGGTCTCTTCCCACCTGGTTAATTCTAATTCAGTTCTAGTCTATGCTATGCTATTCTATGCTGTTCTATCAGAAGGTGGGAAATATGGACTTCCCACCTTCGAGGGAGAAGAGGGCAAACAGATGAAAGCAGATAATGCTATTAATGTACAATAAAAAACCCTGGGGGAGGGGGATGTGTTCATATATATATTTTTATATATATGAAAGAACATAAATTTAGATTAGTGACCCATTTTCCATGACACCTTCCTGGGGCACTTATAACACCACAAAAATGACGCACTGGTCTTTAGCACAACAACTCACCATCTCAGCCTGCTGCGCTTGGTATGGCTCTTCCAAATGAATTCCTGCAGCCAAGCATTCAAAGAGCCACCCTGTCACTACAGCCTCTACCCCAGGAACATCTAGAAGTAAGCAGAAGTTCAAACACAAAGCACTGTGACCTCCCTCTCAGTGTAACTGAAAAATATTAGCAGTGGCTTTGTACAGGCTTGAAGCATTTGTGCTGAATTTGCATCTAATAAGAAGGGGCCTTTTAAGGAACAAATAAATAAATAAATTGAGGAAACCTTCTCTTTGAGCTAATTTTAGGCACATCCATGCTGACAGCTGCTCTTCCCTGATATATCTCATCCACTTCCTGGAAGGGCCAGGGGAACTAAGGTCTGTTCATGCAACTGCAGCTGAGAAAAGGCCTTTGTTTGTTTTGTTTTTAAGGGGCTTATGGTAGCTGGCTATCCAGAGCCTCCCACCATCTCCTCGTTTCCATTATAATACAGCTGGGAACATGGGAAAGAAGTCATGGCACTTGTATGGGTGTCCAAGCTGTACATGAGCCAGCCAGGTGTTGCAATTGCTGGGCACAGGGACTCAAGCTAAGGTTTGCACTGAGTGGCCTCTTCCTGTGTTGCTAGCTGGGGAATAAATCCCAGAGAGCTGAGCTGCGAGCCCTGGAGGTATCCCAAACATCCAGCAAACAAGTCTGGCACGTGGGGTCACCTTGGGGTGAAGAAGCCCTGATGGACTGCAGACGTGTAAAAGACAGCTCCAGGGAGGGAAGTGAGGCAGGACTTGCTTGTGTGAGCCTCATGTTCAGCTGTCAGTGACTTGACAGGTCTGGCCATGCTTCTAGAGAGCTGTAGGGAAGGCTTCTTCTGTCTCTAGACATGAAGTAAGCCAAGCTCCTTGCATTGCTTTAGTCTCTGGGCTAACCCTTTTGTCTCTGTTTTATAGACATATGAAACTGAGATGAGACTGAGATGAGCATGGTAGGAAAAGTCCCAGCTCAGGTCTGCTTGAAGAGTGAGAGACAACATGGCACAGATACTGCTCTTTGATCTTTACCTGTAGCTGCTTTTTTTCACCCCCTGCTCAAATTAGAAACTCAGGACTTGTCTAGCTTGGATGATTGTTTCATTTCCTCATTGAAAAGGTGATTACCCCTTTAGTTCTCTTAATTACCTAATCAGCAAGAATCAAATCAATCAATGTTAATTTCAACTCTAATAAATACTCTCTGGTATTCTATACATTTATGTAGATCTCAAAACTCATCCCAATTTAAAGAAAAATACCGTTTCACACGTCAGACTAGTTTGCTCAGCATCAGGTTTAGCAGTGCACCACACATCCTCTGAACACACAGGGAGGGGACAGCGTGTGACAGAGGGAAGCTGAACAAATGCACCTGCAAACTGGGATGGGAAAGACTGATACATTACAAAAGGTCCAGACCCTACTGGACCCAAAAACATTCAGATAGATGTTTGCCTCTGTCCTGTTCTTCAAAGCATTTGAGTATACAGACCTATGGTCTCCCTAGCCATTTTTTTTCAGTGCTTAACTGTGCTTATTAGCTGAGATATTTACAGAAAGTGCCAAAGTTAAACCTTTCTTGATGCACTTTTAGCTTATTGTTTCCTGCCCTACCCACACTGGACTAATAAGTCGGACTCAAGCTGAATTACTTCTTCCTCTAGTGGGTGGCCCCTGGGGGTGACATTAAACAGTGAGAAACTGAGCCCAGACTGGCTACAGTTGTTGAACAAAAACTGCCTGATGGTTTCTGTGAGTTGGTAAAATCAGGAGCCAGCTGACACAGGAGTAAGGCCTTTGCTAGTCTCCTAAACCAACAAAAAGTCTCAGCTTTAGGGATGAGCTTCCCTACTCAGGACAAGTCATGCAGAGGACCCAGATGGTGCTCTCCTGGCTTGGCATGCTCAATAAACAGGGCTGGAACCTTTCTCTGTCTTTATATGTGTTGGCCGTGATGCTTGTTCAACTGCCATGATTTCTACTCCAGTACAGATGGGGAGAGGGAAGGGTGGAAGACAGTAGCACGAACTTAGTCACCTATCTGCTGTTATTTACATGAATAAGGGCTCAGATGCTTCTTCTGGCATTGGTAACGGCAACGATACTTAATTGGTGTAGTTGTCCCAACTGAAGTCTCCTCAGCATTGTACCAGATGCTGAGATGTCTCTGGCAGTTTTATCCCCATTTGCACACCATCATCATCTGTGCCCTCCCTGCTGACTGAAAGTTGCTCCACTTGCAAACAGCTCTGCTGGGCAGCAAAATGGCAGCGTGTTGGGCCAGGACACCGATTTCTTGCTGCATTTGTGCAGCATCTAGCACAGCGTGCTGTGACGTGGGTTCAGTTCCAGAGTGGGGCATCTGCTGTGGAAGGATTTGAGCCAAGGAGGACAAGGCTGATTTTGCTGGAAAACTGAGACTCTGTATGCCTCCACTCAACTGCTCTTGTACAAGTACTCCTGGGCAGGAGCTGCTGCTTCCTCCCCATAACCTGTGCCCTCTCCTAGCTGCCCTACATCGCAGAACTGTCCGGACTTTCTCATCCTTTGGCGAAGGCTGGCGTGTGGCTTAGAAGTCAGGAGGGTTGCATGTTTGTGGTTAGCCTAGGCTTATGTTTTAGAGGATGCTTTGGGCTCTGATGACTCCTTCTGTGGGGCTGGCCTTGAGGACAGATGCTTAGCACTGAAGTAATGCAGTGCCAGATTTTTAGATGCTGACATTTACTGTGGGTTTTGAGGCAGTTCCTTTCCATGGAAAACACATATTTCTTTCAAGACTTTCCTAAGCAACTCCAGGTACAGGTAAACCCAGCTCATCCCCCTCATAGGCTGCAGGTGGTGATAAATCCTCCTAAAGCCATGTCTGGCAAATGCAGTGAGCAATCTTGGCCTTCCGGCACCCAGCCCCCACATGGCAGATGGAGCTGAGCAAGAGGCACTTTTGTGCTGGTTTGTGTCTTTCAAGGAAATAATTCCTGAAAAGGAGAGAGGGCTCTGCTCTGAGGAGATAAGCAGTCCCCTTGAGCCAGACCTCTCATGTTTCTTCTCTTCCAGTTCACAAGACAACATCCTGAGGAATGGCACAGAGGGGACTGTTGAGCCAGTGGTAGCAGGACAAGAGCCCCAAGGTGCTGCCAGGGAGCCTGGCCGCCTTCATCTGGGGAGCAGACCCTCTGCCCAGCACATGCCCTGGCTGCACTGCAACACCAGGGACTAACCCTCACTCTGAGCACAGACCCTGCCTAAAAGCTCCTGTCATGTCATGGAGAGCAGAATTTGGAGCAATGCTGGACATGCCTATGGCATGGGCCAGTCTGCATGGTATCTCAGGTCCTGTGGGCAGGCTTTGACTCCTTGCATATGGCAGCTCATTTGTCTGAGCTCTTCCCAGGCCTCCTGCTTTGCTCACTGGAGTCCCACCTTCATCTGCTGCTCCTGACACTGTCCATGCACACCTTGGTCACAAGTGGGTCACAAGGCCTGTGCCACCAGGTTCAGCAAAGAGTGTGCTAGCAGCAGCAGAGGAGACCCTCCCACTCTTGGTGCCTGACAACAGCAGGCTGTGTCCTTTACAGACCAGGCTGGAGCAGGAGGCAATATGGGAGCAGGAAGATATGGCAGGAGTGGGACAAGAGAAGGAATGGGGTGGTGTGGCAGCATGGCTATGCCTGAGAAGGACTGGAGGAGGAATGGGATCAGCTGAGCAACTACAGTGGTGAGGGGCTTGGGAAGAGGAGCCCAAGGCTGGGATGTCTATGAGGGATATGCTAGGACCAAGCAGAGCTGACACACACTTGGGAGGGAAAGAAAGCACAGTCCTGGCAAGGGTTGGGGCTGACAAGTGTGCCAGACACTGTGGCCCCAAGTGGAGAAAGGCTTGTGGCACATCATCAGGGCAGTGCAAGCACCCCAGGGCACAATGGACCTACAGGTCTGTCTGGAAGATTCCCAGAGCAGCTGAGAGCAAGGTCCAGAGCTGAACTAGCAAGAGAGAGTGCACCTGGGTAGAATGGTAAAGCTGTAGTGGAGATGCCAGCCTGGAAGAGGAGAGGTTGCAGAGTTCCCTCTTAGGTCAGGACCTCAAATTTCATTCTCAACATTTCCAACTTGTGAGGGTCTCTGGTTCAATGAACTACCTAGAAAACAATGTCTTTTACCTGAAATCCAGCACTGGGTGCCTGGGAGGGGAGGTTAAACAGAACCAGGGGGTTCTCAGTGGGTATAATGGCCAAGGGATCTTGGTAGAGCTGCAGGGGAAGATCCCATCATGGCTCAAGAGAGCACACCCTGCTGTTCACTGAGCAAAGGCTGGCAGGCATGTGTGGAGTGTATGACCATGTTGGCCTCTAGCAATGGCAGACACTTGCTACTAATAGGTTTGGTAGCTCAGCCATTCTACAAGCTGCATACTCAACCCCTGCCAACAGAGCCTTCCCTTTGGTCTGACTTTTGTCCCTTTACTGTGCCAGTGACTGCGTCTGAAGCAGCCAAGCTTGCCAGTGTGTCTGAGCAGCACCTTTTGCCCCAGGTACAAAAAGATAAATAGAAGACTGTGCAGGAACGTCCTCCTCTTCTCTCCCCTCACTCCCCATTTTCCTGGCTAAGCCCTTGTTCCTCTTAAGGTATTGGACTCTCATTCAGGAAAGCAGCCCCAGTTCCCCAGCAGTATTTGTCCTGGGCACAAGGGCATCAGAAGCAGGAGTCTGACTGTCAGCAGATCCGGGAAGCGCAGGCTTGCAGAGTCCCTAGGGGGAATTATTTGCTGATTGCATCTGTTTCCCAGAAGCATCACTCCAATTTATCCTGGGATTCACGTTTTTATCCAGCAAATAAGCACCTTGGGAGCTTCATTTCCATCTCAGATGTTAAATTTAGAACTGGTGCTTCCCCTTCTCCCACCCTCTCCCTGCCCCCTACCCAACGGCTCCGGTATCTCCCCTCCAGCCCCCACCCTCACCTCCAGCTCTCCCTCTCTTTGTCGCATTACATAGTAATCTGAGATGCATTGGCCGAGCTCCAGGGAACAGAATGTACTTGGCAGGGAGACGGGTCTTGATGTCTGCAAAATGTCGGGAAATGCAGCCAAGAGCTGCTAACTGGGTCATTAACCTCTAGAAGAAGAGCAAGTTGTGGAGCTGTGCTCTGTCTCCCTTCATCTCACCAATAAAAACGTCCCAGCAATGAGCAAGGGAAGAAGAGGTTTACAGCTTTAAGTCCTAAGTAGTCAATGCAACCACCCCTCCCTGACCCCCTTCTCCTTAGCTCTCCCCCAGCGCAGTATTAAAGCTTATAAGTGGCCTTTTAAAAACCCAGCGGTCCCCAAGCAGCTGTCCCTCGGTGATTGTAAAGAGGCTACTGGAGCAAACCAGTCACTTCCAGCAGCGTGCTGCTCCTGATGTTTGTGGTTAGAGGGGCTCAAAGGAAGGGCCTTTTTTCAGGGTTGCAGCCCCCTGCAAACCTTGAGCAAGTTGGAACTGGGTGCTGCTGTTGCACCACAGACCTATGCACCCCCTTTGCCATCCCCCAAATAGCTATACATTATGTTTCTGGCCATCCCATCTCCATGAGGTGCCTTCCTGTGTTGGAGGCACTGCAGCCAAGCAGAGCTGCTAGTTAACCTCCATGGGAAGTGGTGTAGCACTGCAAAACAGCAGCCAAGGTGCCAAGGGGAATCCTGAGCTCAAATGACAGAGCCCATGTCACAGGCAAACTGGGAGGGCATGGGATCCCAGAAGCAGGGGGCCTGGCTGGAGGCAGCCAAGAGGCAGAGAAAGGGCACTACATCTCCAGAAATCCCCATCTTCCACAGTCCTTGGTGGCTGTTCAGTGAGCAGATCACAGGAGGGAGGCATGGGAGAGGGGAAGAAAGATGTCACGTTGCCAAATTCCTTCTGCAAAGGTGCTTCATTTCCACCCCTCTCCTCCTCTGGAGTTGGTCCAGCCTTAGCAGCCATTGGCTGGGCTTGGCAAGGACCCCACTGCTTACTTCTGTGGCTGGTGCCTTTATGTTGGGACCTCCATGAGGTTTTCTATGCAAACACACATTTCCTTTGCTCTTAACCCATCGCTCGTTTTAAAAGAAGCCACAGCACTTCTGGGACAGGGAGGCACAGGAGAGAGTGCTGCTTTCAGAGCCTGGGTCTCTCCACGTGAGCCAGGTTGGCCGATGTGGAAATGAGCTGCATCCCAGGAGCACATCGGGTCCTGCAGCAGGCGAGGGCAAAGGACAGTACCCTGACCTGGTGTTAGGACACTGGGTGCAGTTCCCTCCTCTGTGACAGCCAATACTCGTGACACCGAGTCGTGGTGGCAGCGCCCCGGGAGGGGAAGCCTGGAGAGAGTTCGAACTGATCGCCGGGCTCTGGCAGCCCAGCATCCTGTGCCCACCTGCACCGCAGAAACCCTCCTTCCCCCACCGCCCTTAGGGGCCGACTCAGCACAGATGGGGCAGCTCAGCTGTCTGCAGCCCTGCCCAGCCTCGGGGCCCACACCCCCATCTCTGCAGGCACCTTCCCGCCGCAGTGCCCCTCTGCCCGCCGAGCGCTTCCCCGGGCGCTTCCCTCGGCCCGGCCCGGCCCGGACTGACCTGGCCCGGCCTGGGCGCCCCTTCGCCGCTGGTCCGGCTGCAATCCTGCTCCCCGAGTGCCCTCTGCTGACGAACCCGGGATGGTGCAGGCCGAGGGGGTGGGAGCGGGCGGCCGTGGAGAGCGGGCCTCGGACCTGCTGCCTGGGAAGCCCAGCGCTGTCGGTGGGGAGACCAGGCGGCAGGGGGATGGTGGGGTGGGGGAGAGACCGCGCCCGTGGCTGCCGCCTTCAGCCCGCATGGAGCCACAAACGGGATGGGAAGCGGATGAGAAGCCGCCACGGAGAGCGGGGGCACGCAGGGGCTGTTGTCGGGACTATGATGGGGTGGCAGCAGCATTTTGAGGGCTTGCAGCTTTCCCGAGGACGTGATGGAGGCACAGAGCTGTTTGTGTCCGTGGAAATATCAGTCACTAAGGACCCCACCCCCAGGAAATCTTCCATATCTGGTTCAGTTTAGCTTACTTTAACTTTAAAATGCTTGTAAGGTTAGGGAACGTTAATTTCTTCCTCATCAAATGTGTAATTAACACCTTCTCCCTCACCCAGAAAGAATAACAGAATCACAGGATGTTAGGGGTTGCAAGTGACCTTGAAAGATCATCCAGTCCAACACCCCCCGCCAGAGCAGGATCACCCAGTGTAGGTCACACAGGAACGCATCCCGGCAGGTTTTTCATCTCTCCAGAGGAGGAGACCCCACAACCTCTCTGGGCAGCCTGTTCCAGCATTTTCACATTCACAGTTTAATAAAGTTTTTTCTTAATGTTCCAGCTTGTTCCTATGCTCCAGCTTGTACCGGTTGCCCCTTGCCCCTATTATTGGACATCACTGAGGAGAGCCTGGCTCTGTCCTCCTCTGTCACCTGCCAAAAGATCTTTTACATTATTGCAGCCTCCTCTTCCCCAATACACAGAAAGTTCCCCTTGGCCCTCGGTGTCAAAGGTGGTAAAGCCATGCTGTAAACCAAGTCACAATGATGCCCCTCTTCCTCTTCCCTACCCCACACCATCACTGCCAAAGCATGAACCACCCCAGCTCCTCCTGACTTCCCCAAATGCTTCCTTGTGTTCGCTGGGTGCCTTGAGGACTGCAGAGCACATGCTGAAAATCAAGAAGCCTCTAAAGAAGGCTCTGTCTTTCCTGTGCTCACTCCAGGATGTCCAGCAACTCTGCTGGGATCTGCCCTAGGAACACAGACCAGGCAAACTGGCTGCTTCTAAGACAGAGTGATCTCGGATCCCTACCAATTGCATGTGTAAGCCTTTTTAGAAGAAATACTATCTCTAAGAGAGGAGCTGAGCCAAGGCCCCTTTGAAATCACTGACCCAGATGAAGAAGCAGCCAGTGACATCCAAGCCCCCATGCCTACGGCAGCAGCCACAGCAACACTGTCCTTCTTTCAGCAGCATTTCACTTGGAGGAAATGAAAGCATCGGAAAAGGAAATGGGGCTGAAAAGGCTTAGATCCCCAGCGAGCGGGCCTTTGTTTTCCCATTGTGCTGGCCCAGCTGAGCCTGTGTTGGAGCAGAGCCCTCCTGCAGCTGGGCCCAAAAGCAGCAGCCAAAGAGAAACCCCAGCAACCATCTGTGGTGAGAGGAGGAGGGATGGGCAGAGGCTGGAGCACCCATGCTGAGGAGGAGAGGCGAAGGGCTGGTGGCACCTGCCTCCACTTCTTCGGTCCTAGCAGAGCAGGGCAGTTGCTTGCCCTAGGGCAATAGGAGCGTTTGCCTGCTCAGAAATCATAGAGAAGGACCCTGAAGGGATAGGTCAGAAGGAGCATAAGTCTTGATTGCCATCAGGACAGCAGCTTTCACCTGGCCCTGGACCAAAGCAGCATGGGCCAAGGATCCCAAGAGGGCCACAGCTGTGAGCCGATCTCCTGTACTGCAGCATGGCTACATGCCATGACCAACCAGACCCAGAAACACCATAGGCCATGCTTGTGCCTCTTGGCTTCCCAAGGGGTGCTGGGACCAAAAGTGCCTTTTGATTGGCAATGCATGTGCTGAATATGGAGCTGGTGGTAAATGTGACACCACCTCTGGCAAAGTGCTTTTTATAATGGCATATGTAAAACAACTGGGCATGGGCAAATGTCCTGAAGAGCACAACCTTCAGGTTTTTTTGGTGTCAGCACAGGAAAGCACTGTCGTCTCTTTCAGTAAGCAAGGGGTTAAACTCAGTCCTGCTTCCACTTTTTGCCCTGTTGAGAGAACTTGCCTGTGAATCAGCCTGCATCACAAGATGAAGGGCCATACATGCTTTCTGGCCTTAACTACTGCTCTCTCTCTGAGGACACATCACTATAGATGGTGCTTTTTCAATGACTTGCCCTAAAATGACCAGATAGCTCTTGAAAAGAGGTCACTGCTCAGTGGATGAGAAATTAGTGCTGACTCTGGGGAAGCTGGGTGAGAGGGCAAGACCTGCAAACACTCAAGTTTGAAGACGTGTATCACTGATAAACATGTAGCTAGCAATACTTTGGAGGTGGCCAGGATTCCTTATGGCTTTTCATGTCTTTCTGGAGGAGAACAGGTCTGCCAGAACAGTTAAGCAGCTCTGCTCAAGCTGAAGATGGGAGTGTCCTCAGGTATCCAATCTGCCTTCAGACCAGCTGGCAAAACAGAGGTGGCAGAATGGTTTTTCTCTCACTTGGGTGGAACTGGAGAATGATACCTTGGGAACTGTGCCTTGCAACAACCCGATTCAGTCTTTCTTGGCTTAGTTCTGAAAACATGACATGACCTAAATAAAGCAGCTAGAGACACAGGCTGCACGATGACTTCTTCATTCCCAGACTGAGGGATTTTCTCCCCTGAATTTGTACCTTAAGGAGGCTGTGATGGAAGGACTATGCCCACTAACCCTGCTACTTAACATGTTCCACAGCTGAAAACTACTTTAAGAGCAGAATTAATGTCGCTGCTGTCATTGTACTGTTATGCAAATGTCTGGCTGAGGAAGGGTCCCTGGGGTTTCTACTTAAGTTTTTCAGGCTTTATAACATTCAGTGGCTTTTCAAAGCCCTCCTTCCTGGATTTGTGCTTTTGCATGGACATTTTTATTTATTTTTGGAGAAAGAGCTTTTAGGCCACATAATTACTGAGGGAAAAAAAAAAAAAACAACCACCAACTTGATCTTTAAAGGCTCCCCAAAGGAAATAAATTAAAACAACTAGCACTTGAAAACTTCTCTTTAAGCTAATGATAGGAGAGGCAGATGACTCGGGGCCTCTGAACTCCTGGAGTCGAACAACATCGCCTCTCCTTCCTGAAATGTCTCTTTATTAAAAGACCTGTACGTGTTTTCTCCAGCTGATTAAGGATCTACAATGTTTTATTCATGCACAACCCGGGATTATCAGCAGTCTTTTACATTGCAAACCAACTGTTGCCAAGACTTCCCCTGCTCGAGGAAACTGCACTTCCTCAGAGCAGCTTGAGGCTATTCCTAGAGAAGGTGTCACAGCTATTAATATTTGTTACCCTTGTTTGTTAACCTCTGGGATGAACTGTTAATGCTTGTCTCTGGTGCTGCCTTTTCTGGCTCATTTGCCTTCTCTCTCTCTCTCTCTCTCTCTCTCTCTCTCTCTCTCTCTCTCTCTCTTTTTTTATGCTCTCTAAACACTATGGCAAGTGATCATCTTCATATGAGTCAGTGCTGAACCAGTTGTTGCAGGGAAGTGTCAGATTTTATCCAAAGAAGGAGCTGCACTTCAGCACTGGGTAAAGCATTCTAGACAGCAATATTCAGAAATCCATGGCATGTGCCTGCCTGTCCAGGGATCACTTGGAGCTTCACAGCAATCACTTCCACTTCCACAGTGTTACTTACCCCTTTTTATTGGTAATTCTGCAGGGACTGAAACACCCAACTACTTTTCAGAGAAGAGGGACTGATCCATTGCATTTGTAAATAATAAAGGCCTAACTGCTGAATCTTACTAAGACAAAGTGGTTGCATCACCAAGTAACTCAGCCATTTGAAGGAAATTCATGGAGAAAACCCTTTGTCTCCTCCTGCATGGCTGCTGCATAGCAAAGAGGGTCACACATTAAAATTGTGAGGCTGTTTAAGTACTCTGTAATTAACTGCTGTCTGTTTAACCACACAGCTAAAGCAAGTTAATTCAGTACCAGTTAGGAGACTTATTAAGTATCTGTATTTTTCTTAACAATTTACTGGTCTGTCATTAACTGCCTCTAGATTGTTTTGTCAAATTCATAGTTAAATGCCTCAAAATTTCATTACAGAGTCAATATATTAATAGGAATATAATTAAGTAATGTTTGCTTATGTGATCTGCAGTTTACTACCTGCATGCTGATTTATCTCCAAGGCATTTGCTAAACCTTAGCTGTAGTCTATTCAGAATCAATACAGGCCCAGGAGTCAATAAATGTCTTATTAGATCCAAATGAGCTATTTAATTGGGAGAATGCAGTGAGGTTGTCTTCTTCTGGATCTCCAGCGAGCTTGATAAGGTGAGTGTGATCTTACAAACATCGACTGAAAAACTTGCAGCTGCTGTTTTGTGGCTGGGTCAGAAACCCACCCTCCCCCACCACCCCACCCCCCCCAGCACAGGTTTTTGCTCTGATTTTATTGACTATTTGTTTTGGGTTCTGTAGTCTGTTAGAAACTGCCTAAACTGGTCTTACTGTGCTAGTCAGTTGGTGCAGTGATGAATCAGAGGCTCTATTTTGTGCAAAAAGCCTGAGTTAACTCCTCTTGTCCTGCATAAGAAAGACAGCCTTAAGATCGCCTTAAATTTGTAACCTTTGGACTCTGCATGTCATGTGGATTTTTTCAGAGAACTTACAAGCTGCTTCATTAACTAGTATGCATAATGGGAGACTTTAAATTTTCAAATTATGAGGGGGAAATAAGTGCTGCTTCTCCTCTGAATAACTGTAAAGATGGAACAAAACAGCATCTGAGATTTGCTGCACTGCTGAAATTCAGAGAGGCCCTGTGCACAGCTGTGTTTAAAGACATCAGCTTGCAGTTAAGGTACCGTATCACTTGTTACCATCTGTAGGGATTAACCAGCCTGCAGATAGCATATTGATCAAGATATATTTTCAGAGGGCAAGTGACCACCCTTCTCTGTGTGTGGAGTGATGTTACGGTGTCGGTGACTTGATGGGGCAGGTGGGCTGAGTGTCTGTCCAGCCTCCGTGGCTATAGGTGCCATAGCTGCGTCCAGCTGCAGAGCCTGTGCTTTGCTAGCTTTGTAGGCTAGAGCTCTATGTGTGGTCATGTAGCTTTAATTTTAAGGACCAGGGTATTCTCATTAAGATGGAATTGAGTTTGTGAGCATACATGTAATGCATGGTTTAAAAATAAACAGTAGGCTGGCTGATTTATTCCAAATCACAGTGTCATAAACCCCATGAAGTAGACAATTATATTTAAATGAAACCTTTAAAGGTTAAAGTTAAAGTAATATCATTGTAGCAGTACTCTCAGTGACTTGAAGTTCCCTCTGCTCTTAGGTGGTGGTATGACATAGCAGCAGCAGCATGAATAAGACATTTCAGTGTTCCTTGGCCCAGATTGGATTAAATTAATTGTTTACATGGCATATCAACGTTTTTGTTGTACTGTTTTCCATTGTGGCATTATCACAAGCTTGAGGGGTGATTATGTTCTTGTCTTGCTGTCCTACTTTGAGCTATGGTACTTTTTTAGGGTGGAGGCAGGAGAGAAGCTGCTGAAGGTGTATCTGATTGTTCCCTTTCCCCACTGTCAAGCTGATACTAATCACAAACAACTTATGAAGCAGTACGTGAATACAGAACCAGGATAGGCTTTGGCACGGAAATATCCTTTGAGCGTGCCTGGTGTTTAACTTTTCATCTCTGACTTTAGGCAAACTTGTCTTTGTTTTTCACCCTTAAATATATTTGGACTATTCTGTTTTCAAAATGAGTATTCTACTGTTTGAATTATGTGAAAAGCTGGCCAAATCCAAGCTGAGAATTCCTGGGGGAGAGTTCCCAGCAAGCAAGTGTGCGTGTGTGTGTGTGTGTGTGCGTGTGTGTGTGTGTGTGTGTGTGTGTGTGTGTGTGTGTGTGTGTAGACTTTGGTGTCTGCCAGGCTCCTCTATAAAGTGATTATAGCACTTCAAAAACAACTACACCAAAAAAAAGAGCCTCAGTTCTGCTCTGAAACACTTATGCAATTCCAGGGAAGACTGTTTGCCATGGCAGTAGACCTGAGGGCAAAATCTGAGCTGGTATCTACAGGGCATTTTTCTGTGTGATCTGTATGTACGTCGTCCAGATGTGGAACATCACAGGTCCTGACCAGGAATTCAAATCTGGTGTAGAATTCACAAATACTTGTCTACTTGTCCTTTGCATGGGGAATTTGGTTAGGAAATATTTTTTTCTTCGTGAGCTTTACTGGAATTAAAACTGAACCAAACTTCTCTGAAAACTCTGAAATGCTTCAGTAACTTCTGTTTGTTTTCCTCATGCCTCTGTACTTGGCTTCTGGCAAGCACTGAAAGCACCACTGAGTCACTCAATAAAGAAGTCTATTTTGACAGCATCTCCCTGGCCTAAGCATGAAGTCTGAATACATCAGGAGTTATGGATCTCACATGGTTAAAGCCTAGATGTACTAACCCTAAGGCCTTTGGGGAAGGTGTTTAAGCTTCTGGAGATGCTTAGACCATGCAAAACCGGCAGCGTTGGAGACCCTCATGTATCACTGGGGTTAGCTGGAAAGGTGGTTGCAGCAGACACATTTAATCATACAGTAATTTTGAGAAAGTCAAATTCTTTGAAGTTTTTCTATTCTCTAACGTGACTATTTAAAAAGAAATAAAAAATAAAAGGGAGGGTGTGGGGAGAAAAAGCTCCATCTTACTCACCCGATCTGCAGCCTCTGTGTGTTCTGAGTCATAGCTGCTGGCTGCACTGATATTGGCAAGGGGTTTAATTTTCTTTCTGTCCTCATTAGCACAGTAAGAGGGGACACAGAAAAGACAAGGACAGAGATAGGGTTGTGCAAGCATCAACAAGATGTTGAACTGGCCCCTTAGTTTTCCTCGGTGGGGATAACACTCAGTAAGGAAGAGCCTAACTTTAGTCTCAGGCCTCAGCAGCAGTTTTGCATGGTGGAAATTGGGAATGGGAAATAAGGAGGCTGGGGGTAAGAGAAGGCAAGGAAAAGGCCTCCAGGAAAAGGTATATCTGTTTATGAACATTTGAGGGTCGGACTAAGCCATGTTTGTACAACTTCATGTTAGCATTGCTTTACATAAAAGAGGCATTGAAACAAGATTCCTCTGCAAACTTCAGATTTGGCAAATGAGTACTTCTCAGCGGTGCTGGCATGTGTCATCTTGCAAGGAAGTCACAGAGGAAGTCACCCCATGTGAATTTCGCTACCTCCTTTCATCTTTTGAGATGAAGAATAAAAATACAAGTGAAAGATGTGAAAAGGGAAAAGTTAGGTCTCTCTTGATATTTGCTAGCTCTAAGTCTGCCATGAAAGAGTCAGTGCCTGTTAACACTTCCTGCATGGTGGGATGTGGCACACCACAGTCATCACCCCTCACGCAGAAGAGGAAATCACTGATAACTGTGATAGTTGCTGTAGATAGAGGGGGCTACCTCCCTCTAGTTATCTAAACTGTTACAAAATACACCGAGATGAAGAAAGGCCTCCTTTCATTTCAGCTGCACACTAAACTCTGCTTCTTGTACTCAAACATTATCTGTTGCTGCTCTACACTTGTAAGCTTCCTCTGAGTTCTCACCCTGAAGTAGCTGTATGTTAGTACCAGGTGCAGCACTTTGTAGCATGTGAGTGGCTGCATGCCCTGCGTGCCCACAGCCAAACAACTCCAATAAAGTTTATTTTAAATCAGCTCCTATCTTTGTGTTTGTAGATGACTTTGGGTACCATCTGGGAAAATTTGTTCTTTGTTAAATTCCCCTTTATTTCCTTTGGGATATGTATTTAAGGCAGGAGATGCTGAAGGATGTACTGAGGTCTGTAAAAGCAGCTTGAAGTAAGGATGTAGGAGGAAAAGTACTCAAGATGTTTTTCTGCTTTTGCAATTGAAAGGAAACTCATGATATAGCAAATTTTAAATGGCACAAGAAATTCTGCTGTCTACTTCAACATGGCACTATTAGGCCAGCAACAGGGGGAGCAGCTGCTCAGCCGTTGTATAATTGACATCACTGATAATGACCTTGGATTCATAATTAGGGTTTATGAGGATTGGGGTGGGGAAAAAAGGAAGAAAGCCTCCACCCTTAAAAAAGGTCATGCAATGAAGGCTGAAGCAACCCTGCCTGTCTCAGGGCCCTGCAGGGGGTGAGATGCAGGCACTTGCACTGGGAGAGGTTCCAGGCTTCTCTTGGGGACACTAAGCAGCTGATCAGAAGTGCTGACATTTTAGGAGCAGGCCAGAGAAATTTAGTTTAGAACACACTGCTGTACAAAAAAAATGTTTGGGTGGGGGTTTTTTGTTTGGTTGGTTTTGGCTTTGTTTGTCGTTTGTGTTTTTTGTGTTTTGGTTTTTTTTTTCCCCTGGGTTCATGCCAATAATACCAAATCTACAACAAGGTAGGTATGGCCTGCTGCCTCCAGGTATAATTAGGCCTTTAAAAGCCCATGCTGGCATACTCTGCGTGAGGATACCTCCTTTATCATGCATGTTCGAGAGATAGACCTCAATGGCCACCTGAAATTGGGCACTGTGGTTTTGTTTCCCCACTCGGTGGGTTATGTGGTTATGATTCTGCATACTTTGGTGAGGCTCTTTGGAGTCCCCTGTAGCCTTTATCCATTTCTCTTTCTAGCAAAAATATGTTTCAGGAAGTTCCATAATTGCCCATGTCTATATGGTGAGGTTTGGCACACAAAACCTGATACGAGGTTGGCTTCTTTTTCCTCCTTTTAACTTAAGATGTTTAAATCTACAGATTCACAAACCACATTCTGCTGGGTCACGCTGGAGCTTTGAATCACAGCTTCTGTCAATGGGGCAAGAAAAATACATTGAGCTTTCTGCTGCAAGTTGCCTTTGCAGAAAATCCCCCAGTGTTCCTGTGTGGAGGGATCTCACCATTTGGTTTGCATTGAACTTGTCTCAAACTGCAAATAGCCACAGAACTGTAGATGGATGTGACAGTGCTCGGAGTCTGCAGTACTTGAATGCTCTCAATTTCACTCAGGTTGTGCTCTCTTTAGACTGAGGACCCATTAGCTGTTCAGGGAGGGGTCTCCAATTTCCTTTAATAAATAATGTTTGTGTGTATTTGGGAAAT